>OY982963.1:7500-1249166 GCA_963890685.1 Plagodis pulveraria | reverse complement strand
AAAAAATAAATCTTGATTGATGTCTTGTGTCTTGTTATAAAAGCTAAGTTAGACAATCAGCACATAAACTTATTTATCATGCCTCTTTCACCTGAAGAATGTGCTAGGACTACTTAACTATACTGCAAGAATGGTGGGTGTGACGTTACGAACGGTCCAGAAGGTGAAGCGAAGGTACGAAGAGACTGGAAACCGTTTGGTAATGGCAGACCCAGGTGTACTAGTGCCCGTTATATTGTTTCCACTGTGTTGCGAAATCGCCAACTAAATGCAGTTGAAGTCCAGTATCTTCAGACCCGAAGGGACTACATTAGTAACAGTTCAGTGAGAAGAAGAATGGCTGAAGCAAACCTGAAACCCCGAAGACCAGCAAGTGGTCCCAAATTCGAGAAGGAGCATCGAGTAGCGAGACTGTGATACACTCATGAAAACATACAGTGGGATCAACAAGAATGGTCAAGAATTTTGTTTACAGATGATTCTCAATTTACACTTCTGATAAAAGGCCAAGTGTCTACAGGTGACCTGGTGAGTGATACCTTCAAGCCTGCTTCTCAGAAAGAGTCCAGTACGGTGGAGGCAGTGTACATTTATGGGCTGGCATATCTTCAGAAGGTCACACAGAGTTAGTGACCATAGAAAATTGCACTCTGACTGGGGAAAGATACGCCTAGGAGATTCTCAATGAGTGTGTTAGTAAATATGGGTGATGGATCGTTGCCGATGCATGTAAGGCCACACATGGCTCAGGTCGTGCAAGAGTATATTCAGGAGGTTGGTATCAGCGTGATGGCTTGGCCATCAAGAAGTCTTGATCTCAATCCGATTGAATACGCCTGGGATGAGCTAGGGAAGCTAGTCAAAAGCTGCAGACCACCACCTACAACCCTCAAGGCACTAAAACAGGCCCTTATAGTAGAATGGGAGAATATTTCCCAACATCGGCTCCTAAACCTCCTGTTCAGTATGCCAAATCGACTTGAAGCTGTAAGCAGAGCCCGAGGAGGCAATATCAGTTATAAATAACATGTAAAATGTATATATTATAATTTGAGCTTTATTATTATTTTAATTATAATAATAATCTTTATCTCCAAAACATTAGCTAATATTTACAATTATCAGTTCATAGGTGTGAATATGACAATTTATAAAATTTTCAAAACATGATAATTTATCAGTAATGATATATTTTGTTTTATACTTAACATTTCTTTAAGGAAATTAAATAGTGTAATTAAAATAACATAATACTGATTTCCGTGGCAACCTTTAATTTCCTTGCAATAGTTTTCTAATTTCCTTGGGACCTTACTAATTTCAGGAATGTTTTGTGATACCCCTTTTACAGAAATGAATACTGGTTTTATTCATTTATATAATCAACAACCTAACTGATAAGTAATTAGCAAAAAAAAACATGCCAAAGAAATTAGGCAAAAAATATTTTTTTTGGCGAATTACCCCCCAGCGGGCTCTCTTAAAAATGATGAGTTTTAAGCCTCGTAGATTTGTATCGGCATTGATCTGTCCCCACATTAAGACAACTTTTTATAAAATCAATAATAACGAGACAACATGCACTTGTAGATAACAATATTCTTCTAGTAAATAAGAGATAAAGAGGCGTAGGAAAGACATAGTGTTTGAAACCCGGACTTAATACTAAATTCGGTAGGAAAAGTTTCAAAAGTATCGGCCCATTTCTTTACAATAAAATAAGTAAATACATCACAATCGCACCTCTAAATCGATATAAATGTATGACATTATTAAATAATTACCTAATTGCTTTAATCTTCAAAGAAACGGAAAATCTTTTAGCTACGATTGAATAAATATAACATATCTTTATCTTTCTTGTTTCACCGTATATCGTTATTTTTATGAAAAATACACCAAAACACAATCTCACATACCTATATACATTCATTTAATACACTTAAGACAAAACACTTTACAAACGAACGCACACACGTTTACTCAGTTAAGTCTTTAGTTATATTTAAACAATTATGAAACGGATTTCACTTACGTTAAAACAGCCGAGTAGTTCGATCTCAACCTTTTCTATCTCAATTTTTTATATTGTAATATTTGCAATAACGCCTGCTATGCGGATTACATTACAAAATCACAAATATACGATAGGAATCTCGCACATAACTTAAATTTTTCCTATCGTATTTGTGACTATTTTCTATGTTTGATTGGCATATGAAATTACTAACATAGTTCGTCTTTGATATTGAACTCTGTAGTAATCGTGTATATCTTACAGAAACCACTGACAGTAAGGGGAAGTCATAAGACTACCTAGGGTTAACCCTATACTAGGGTCGGCAGTCCTGCGGCATCTTCAGCTGCTTCTTCTGCCCCTAAAGCGTGATAGTCTCGGCACCCGCATAATGAATTCATGGAATGCTAAGTACAGAATAATATATATAATACAGAATAATATATATAATATATATAAGAACAGAATCCAACATAATTTACGGAAAGGAAGGGACTGAATCTTACGACACAGGGCAAACTAGTAAGGAATCCTACTAATGCTCCCTACTACCAACCTTAGGTAGGCAGGTGACATCATCACTGGACCTGATCGCGCACGCAGCTGAGTCATCAGTTTTACGAACAAGTACAACAGCATTCCTAATCCAGACATATTTATATTTACGTTTTTTTGCCATCTCCCTACACTCACGAAATATTTTTTTGTTACGTAGCGTCAGGTGTTCAATCAGGTAAATTTTAGAGTAAGATGTCATACCTATTTGCTCACCAGTGAGACCTGATTTACGCGATCTGAATGCACTCAGAATGTTATCACGCAGCGCATGCGTGGTCAGCTTTACAATGATATTTTTTGGTCGCTTATCATCACGATTCTGTGCGTGGGGAACGCGATGTATTGACACTATATTTTGCTTTGTTATAGGCTGCTTAAGAGACAAACATATCGACTCCATTATGACCAGCAAGTTTTCTCCCCTTCTCTCTGGCAAGCTGCATATTTCAATATTATTGAATCTAGAATGCTGTTCTAAGGCATCAACTTTGAGTTCCAAATTCTCAGCATATCATTTGATACTAGATGTAGTAGAGAGATTAAGCTCATCAAGACCTCTCCTCAACAATTCTTGCTCGGAGTACTGAATATCAATGGTCTCTTTCATCCCTGCTATTTCTTCGGAGATTTTTGTATAATACTTTAACGATAAGCTGTCCTCGGGCAAGGCGCCGAGATCAGATTGTATTGTTTTAGTACATACCGCTAGATTACCAAGTTCAGTTAAGATGTGATCGTTGATGTTATCATTTATCAGCGATATTTGCTGTCCAGCTCCTGTCGCCAATCCTTAAGAGCTAATGTAATCGCACTGGACACTGAGTCAGATATAGTCATCTGAAGCTTTTGTATTTCCTGTGCGCATTCACAATCGGGTTGTTTTCGCTTCCTCGTGGCCGTTTTGTCACCGGTCGAGGAAGACTCCAGCTCAGAGATTGGGATTGGAATGTGCTTTAATAGTTGACGGGGATCTGGCAAGATAAGCCATAATATCTCACTATGTTTGCAAACCACTGAAAAATTATCACTGCACTATATGTAAACAAACAGAGATAGGTTAATGAAAAATGTACTTATAACGAGCAACAAGCGCACGCGGCCACACGCGTCGTAGTCACGATCGAAATATCCTCCCTGACGTACATACATACCCCGGCGCGGTGCACAAAATTGTGCTCTAGTTTGTACCCGGGGTAGTGTAGATACGATGTATCATCAGGGCAGGATATTTGCGTCTCCGTTAGAAAAAGCAGGGTCGGCTGTGCAGTCTCAAGGTGTTGGTGTACTGCATTGACATTAGCGTGAATTCCCCTGATGTTACAAAAGTCCACTGATAGTGTGGACGTGGAGGCCGCTGAAAAACCATTCCTTTTCTTTTTCCGAGGCATTACAAAAAGAGATTGATACGAGATTAAGAAAAATCGCTGTGCCAGCAGTGAGAGGGACAAAGTGCAGTGTTCTTAGCCAAGAATGCTGGACAGGTGATGCGGTTTGTTGGTGCGGCAGCCGGAAGGGCCCCCGGTCCCCCCATGATACAGTCGGCCGGGTCCACTCCGGTCTCCTCCTCCGGCACGACCAACTATACCATGGATTATGCGCGAGGCGGCGGGTCAGCCTCCCAGGGCGGAGATTAAGTGATCCCTGGGATCGGGACCCCTACAACCTGCGGGCAGCCAGCGGGCAGCTGTTTCATCGGGTCTCCCTGAACGCCGCTTCAAAACACCGCGCCTGCACACAACACAACGGTGGTGCGACACCGCTGGTCCCCAAATACTGCCAGCACAGCGTTTCCCCATGGAGCTCTGGCGACCTTACTCACCGCAGGAACACAACGCCACATTAAAGCAGCGTTATTTGGCTGCGATCTTCTGTAAGGTGGAGGTACTTCCCGGTGTGGTGGTGTGGTGAGGTGTGTCGGGCTACTCCGAAATTTGAACGGGACAACCCGTTATGCCTTGCCTCTCTTACCGCGTCAGAAGAGATATATGAACTACGCGATAGAAAGAGAGGCGCCTTGTAGGTGAATATAAATGTTAGGTACTCAGTGGTGTGCGATCTGAATTGCTCTTTATTGCGTCGTAGCAGAGTTGCTTATTTATTTAAACGTCTTAGCGGAGTGATCCTTCTGGTCCTTTTTATTCTATGGTTTGGGCTAGTTCATAGCCAGCAATTCGTTGGTCAAGGTATTTACTATATTAACCTCATACATAACTTAACAGTTAAACCTAAACTGTTGATGGCCACAGCAGGAATGCCTACAGTAAAAATACAATGAATTAATGGAGAGCAGCTAGTATAGCTGCTTGTCTACGTAAAATGGTTACTGTTATAGTTGCAAGATGAGTTCGATAGAGGGCGCTATTAAGTTTGGCTAACTGATAATCCCATTTCCGTATACCGCGTATAGTACTATTCCAATATCCCATGACCCATCGTCTATGTACAGAAAACGGTGCTCAGGAACTAGCTATATGATGATTAATCTGTGCTCAGGAATCTCAGTATCAGGATATAGTCAAAGTTTACAAAGTCCCCAGCTTCTACATATTCCATATTCTATTTGATCTATTCATTAACCAATAAAGCATATTTGGGGCGTACTCCACTTTACGCCAATTTCGTTATTTTCGACAATTTTGATCACATTTTCTGTGGAACCATAGACGCAAATGTGGCCAAATTATCGAAAATAACGAAATTGGCGTCAAGTGGAGTATGACCTTGTTTGTTTAAACCACAGATTACTAGTATGTAGGTTTATACCTTTTGTAATCTCGGTGCATACCGTACATTTAGCGTTTTTAGCGAATCTAACTTCAAATGGTATGCACCCTATATCTCTGCCATACCGTGGTTTGTAGATTGTATAAATTAACCACTATACTACTCTATGGTAATATATTACTTGCTCAGTGCTTTATGGTTTATACTGAATGTTTGTATTGTGGTTTGTAATATTATACCGAATAGAGATGGGTAGGTCCGAGGATAACTCGGAGTTACATCCGGAAGTACATCCAACTCTAAAGACCTACATCCAGGTTCCGTGTCCGTTGCACCCATATGGGTCCGGCTACTCAATATGATCAGCGGACTGCGGGATCGCGAGCACAATGCAACGACAGAACAATGATTCAAATTCAATAGCTTAAATTATACTAAACATTTATTACTATTAAGTAAATACTGTTTCAATAATGGTTGTGTAACATCATTGATCAGTGAAGATATGTAGGTATGTAACATAAAGGTAGGTAGGTCACACTTGAATAAAATATATTATATTTATCATTTATTATATGGCATATTAGTATGGCAATATTGGCATTTAGCATTTTTTTCAGCACTGTAACACGCTATTTATTTATAGTGATTAAATAACACACAGCAAAACAAACAAAAAAAATACGAAAAACATTTTAAGCAAACGTGCAGCCGTTAAATTGAATCGTCTGATGCTGACGTCTCGCTCAGTTTAATAGCTTTGCGTCGCACACTTTGTTCGATCCGCTCGCACACGCGCGTCTACGCAGTCCCACCCGATCCACGCGTTACCGCACCGCCGCGCCGCCGCCGCCGACACGCGCCGTGTCCGGACACGATACCGCTCCGGAACGCGATTCAGTTCCACTACTCAGTGCCTCTAGCAAGGCAATTCGGTCGGCCGGTACTGTTGGATCGGTATCCGAATTGTGGTTGGAAGTACATCCATCAATAACGTTAGTGATGCGGATCCTCGGATTCGTATCCATCCGGACCTACCCATCTCTAATACCGAACAATTTTAATAATACATATCCTTCTTTATGTCGTAACTTTGTTTTAACTGAAATTAGGGTTGGTGACGAAAGACTAGCATAAACGAAACGGATAAATAAACAAACATACGGACTCTGGACGTATCCTTCAAGTCAGTAAGGTTAATACATGGATAGATCCATGGGTATAATAATGTATTTATCTGATTGAGATGCCGAGTCTGTTTTGAACCCAACCAGTTTAAGCTGGACCTATATGTAGAGGACCGTCTACATAGTTTCAAGGCTTCCAGGTCATGGAATTTAAAATATGCAGAGTTTGCCTCGACCGGACCGCAACTATATCCGTATTTAACAAGCAGGATGATGTGCAGTACTGTGCCAAAATCATGAAATGTGTGAATGTGCTGATCGCGGAGGGGGACGGCTTCCCTGACGCGATTTGCGAGGGCTGCGCAGGTGATCTCGCGGTTAGTTACGAGTTCGCTACTCGCTGCGAGGCGTCCGACAAAGCTCTTCGTTGCCTCGATCTACTGCAAACCTCTGAACCTGAACTCGAGCTCAAAGAAACACCAGAGTCATACCAACAAAAGGTAAAACCTGAATTTGGAATAGTTCAAGACAATGATTTGTATGACAACCTTTTAGATAACGAACCATTGTCTGAATATCACTGTAAAAATGAATTTAAGAATGAAAGACCTGCAATACATTCAAATGGCAATGATTTGGGAGAATACACTAGTAAGTGTAGGAAGAGAATGTTGTCAGCGCATGTGCGCTTACGAAAAGTTCGCCTTAAAACAGGCCCCATCCAGTGTATGATATGTGACAGAGTCCTCTCCTGTCATTCTGCATTTGAACTGCACATGCGTTCACATACTAAAGAGAGACCTTACTCATGTGACATCTGTAAGAAGACATTTTCTAATAAGTACACTCTGAAAACACACATTCAAAGACATTATGGTGTAATCAATTACAAGAAAAATAAAACTGAAACAGATTCTGATAGGAGAAGGAATAGACCAAAAATGGGACCATTTCAATGTGCAACATGTGGACAAATGGTGTCAAGTCAATCAGCCATGGAGAACCATATGAGGACACACACTGGAGAGAAACCATTCTCTTGTGAACTTTGTGGAGCCAAGTATAGACTCAAAGGCACGTTAAAGAGACATATGCACTGTAGCCATCCAGACATGCATCCCAATATGAAGTATACATGTGAACATTGTGGAAAAACATTCCTTGCAAAGAGTAGTATCATTACTCATCTCCGTGTACATACAGGGGATAAACCATACCTTTGTCCATACTGTCCTCAAAGATTCCGACAGATTTCCTCCCTGATCCGTCATAAAAGAAGACATACAGGAGAGAGACCATACTCCTGTAATATCTGCGGCAGATCTTTTCTTGATAGAAGTTTATTGAATAAACACCAGAGTGTGCACAGTGTTGAGAGAAAATATGGTTGTCATATATGCAGCAAGACATTCAAATCTAAGGGGTCACTAAAGGTCCATACCGATAGCCATAGTAAGACAAAGCTTTGGATCTGTAGCTTCTGTGGAATGACTTTTACTTTTAAAGGAAATCTCAAGACTCATATTGGAAGAAAGCACTCTGAGAAATCTGGGATGTGTCTAGTTTGCAACAAAGAATTTGGTGATGTAGAAGCCCATATGAGAGTGCATACTGGAGAGAAGCCATTTACCTGTAAAATATGTGATCAGGCATATGCAACAGTGCGAAGCTTGTCACACCACATGGGGTTCAAACACAGGGATTCTGGGAAGTTCAAATGTGCTTTGGAGGATTGCCCCAAGTCTTTTCCGACAGCTGCAATGTTAGAGTTTCATGTATTAAAGCATCATACACAGACAACACCTTATGTGTGCCGACATTGCGCGCGCGGATTCTTGCGCCCGTGCGACCTGTCACGACATCTCAAGCTTAACCACATGGATACTCAAACTCAAGTCAAGTCGCAGTTTCTCAAAGCTGTCATTAAGGATCCTTAATTATTTTTAACCTAGTCCTAACTGCTACAGATTGGCAATTAATTAAAACAATTTAATCTATTATTATTCTCTTGCGAATTTCATAAATTCATTATTTCAGAAATTCTCATAAATTTTATATATATATAAAATAATTGCAATTAATTAAAACTATTGAATCTATTTTTTTTGTTATTCTGTGCGAATTCAAATTCACTTACATTTTATATTTATAATATAATTGGAATTAATTAAAACAACTGAATCTATTATATTCTATAAAATATGCAGTTTTGATTTGGTTGATGTATCTTTATTATTCTTCATCGCAGACAAATTTCTTGTCTTTGTTATACAACAATAAAGTGCCAAATCCTATACTCTCACTAATATACCCATACTTCTCTATAGGTAAAAAGCTGATTTATTGAAAATTAAATGCTCTTATCAAAGTATAAGGTGTTATCCAAATAGCATAATAAGCTGTGCCTACAGTGAGTAATATGAGTATGTAAGTACTATAGCCAGCTGCTGTTTTCAGATGCAGGTCAATCCAAAATAACTATTATACATATGATCTACTTATTTACTCTATAACTTTATCAGGTTTTAATGTGTTAATCCAAGCATATATTTTTCGATATAGATGTAAGTTTTAAAATATGTACATTATGTGTATGTAAAGTATGTTCTAGTCATAATATTTACAAAATAAAAAAAACTATGATAAGTTTTCAGTTTTTTTACTAAATACAAAAGTGATTGCAATAAAATAAATTCTCTGCCTATTTGATGAAATTTGAATCTCAGTGTGTAGCCCAAAGATGAATACAGGTACTTTGTTGTAGAAGTATTAAAAAAGTGAACCAACTTCCCAACTAATGAGCATCACAATGTAGGTACCTGTAATATTATTATATCGCATTTACAGATGCGTACGAATGGCTCGTTGCGCCGCTCTCCACGAAACGTTCGTGTTGTTTTACTAGCATTAGATCCTGCTCACACAATCGCATGGGTTCATATCTATTTTGAAGTGCAACGATGGACGACGTCTACGTTATAGGGGTATCTGCGTTGCATTTACGTATTCAATAAGTCTTCATTATTGTCGCTCAAGATGTCAAATTCCTAACGAAAAATTAAAAACTCCTAATTACGATTATTTTAAGTAAATGTATTTAAACATATAGTTTTCTTTGCGAGCAAACGCTAGAAATTTACGAAAAGACTATTGAAATAATCAGATCTGTGAATCTATTATCCATACAGAAACACCAAATCATTATTACTCGAAGAGCGTGTCACGTTAAAATAAGCGAGGGTGCGATTGTGTATACGCTAGCTTGCATAAACCACTCGTCCGATTATGGCGGGACTCGGGAGCGTAGCAAGTGGTTACGAGCGTGCTGTTTATCGCTGCGGTTTAAATCACGAAAACGAGAATATGCATAGTTTTACAACGATGTGAACCGATTAGCAGCCACGCCTATAACATGACTGTCAATTTGGTTCTTCACAATTAACCCAAGATAACCTTCACTTCAATTATCGACATTAGAAGTATCGCATTTCAAGGCATTATTATGTGAGCAAGATGGTTTTACGAATAAAATTCTTACCACAACAACAAAAATCTCCGTATCTATCTGTCAACATTCTAGTTTGACGTTTGTGCACACACTGAATCTTTATTTGTAGTCACTCGTCTCGGCAGTCGTGCGATTGTGTAAATGCGACTTTAAAAATGCGAAAATTTTTGAGTGAGTGAGGATGTCTGTTACTGCTTCATGCTATAACGGCTAAACTGATTTGAATGAAACTTAGAATATAGATTTAAGCCTATGCCTACTTTTTATCACTACCATCATCACTTAATCTTCATTGTATAGGTACGCGGGTATAACCGCGGAGCGCAGATAACATATCTAGTAAAATTTTACTATGAAGTGCATGTTGTATAATCACTATGTGGTGAGTGCGAAGACCCGGGAAAGCTAACGTAGGAAACAAACCCGACGATAATCTTTCAAACTGATTTATTGTAGTAGTAGAAGTAATTGTTTTATGAGTACGTACACTGATGTTTATGCAATATGTACGATAGGTGTGCGGATATTAACATTATTATTAAGTGACCCCAATTAGCGAGTCATTGACATAAGACATTGCTTACTGTTCGGTAACCCATACATCTTGCCGGCCCAAAAAGGGAAGAAGAAGATTATAAAAATATAATAGTATAAACTTGACATAATAAAATAACAATTCATGACGATCGCTGCCATCGGTATTGAGTGCGTAGTGATGCTCTCCGGAGTCATGTTCAGACCTCTGCGTCTGCGCCATCGCATAACCATGTAGGCGCATCCCGTAGTAATTATCAGTCCCAGTATTGTGTACATAACCGAGTACTGGTGTACGTCATGGACGCTGAAAGAAGCATTTTCTTGTTGCTTAAGATTCGAAATTTGAGTGTTCATACGACGCCAGTTGTCTTCATCGTTTTCGGGGATAAATTTCTCAAAGCTTGATGAGTTCAATATGGTACATATTTAGAACTCTGAAGTTCTTGATATATCTTGTTGGACTTTGACCAGACTGTCTGGCGGTAACCCGTACAGTGCATTATGTCATTGCCACAATGCCATAAGAAAACCTCTGTTTGGCGGCTTAGTAGATAGCCCACATCAGAATGGGTACCCGTTCAGACGTCGGCCTCGCGAGGTAAACTAAAGCCTGATTGGGACGTTCGTACACCTTAGACCTCAGTAGTCCTTAACGTTTATCGGTCAATTACAATTTACTTACGTAGATACGTATGTCAGAAATTTGCATCAATGTTCGGTTTACTTAATTCGACCCTATAAGTACTTTACCTACTCACCCAATTACTGGTTCAAAGTCAACGCTACCGTTACACAGTACGACAGCAGGTTCTATTAATTAAGCGTCTTCCTGTAGGGGTCAAGTCAAACCTGTCTGCGACTAGGGCCCGTCCCTCGAAAGTCAATAGCGCGGAAATCCGCAGCGGGTTCCAAAAGCGCGCCCTCTCGCTGTCTCGGTAAAGCAGGCTACCGACTGGCCAGCACCAGGTGTTCTCAGTTTATATAGCGCTCTCGTTTTTTCGTATGACGTTATCAGAGGGTCTCGTTCTCGCGGCAATTAGGCTCACTCGCCAGGTGAGTCGCGGCGGTGTGAGGACTGAGTGAGGTGAGGACGTTAGCCCGCGACCGCGAGCCGGAACGCACGTCTCTAGCCGCCGCCGCCGCCGCCAGTCGCCAGTCGCTCGCGCCGCGCCGTCAGCGTCACCGTGCCAGTGTGTGTGCCGTGATGTTTACTTGTAGACCGTGAAACTGTGTGTTTGTATCTTCCCGCTATTGGATTGTTCTTCGAGTGTCACCATGGGTGAAGTGAGTACCGCTGTTTTATTGTCGGAATGCGACCGTGCTCCAGTTAGCTCGGCCACGGGCCACGGGGCCTAGTCCTGCGATTGTGATCGTAGTTCGTAGGTCGACGGCATGAGAGCATACAGTCGAGCGGGGAAGTGACCACGGAGGTCGCCGCTCTTCGCCACAATTAGCACTTTCTTGCGCTCGAGAATAATGCTTCGGTATTGGAACGTGTGCCAGTTCAAAACCCTGTAGAAAGCCCCCGAAACATGTCTTTGCGTCGCCAGCCGTTGCCACATCGGTAAAAGTATTCGAGATCAACTGAGTACTGTTACACATCTGATAACGCGTCGATACATTATCTGCAATGCTGTTCGATATTTTACCTTTATTGCCATAGAACGTTCGTGCAATGCCAAACGAGTGGCTATTGTCTTATCTTGTGAATAACTTGGTTTGCGATTAGTCCCTTCGATTATATTCCACGTCATTGAAATGATTAGGTACAATAGGTACTTCAGTAGTCTCAATTAGATAGATATTACCTGGAAAGGCAGACGATTTAAAGAATGCAATTTAAACATATATTTATAAATAATTCTACCCTCATAATAAGAGCGGCGGAGTTATAGTAAGTCCAAGAAAAACAAACACTCAAATACGTATTGTTGTTTGTAATCTGCTAAGGGCAGATATCTCTAATTAATACTTACTTATACGATTCCCTAGACATGCTTTGGACATATCCCAATTGCTTCTGAAATTCAATGGTCTCGTAAACCCTCCGACCTAGAATTTCAAACCCAGGATCTCGACATTCCAAAGCAACGCTTTACCTATGTCGCTCCACCAACGATGCAGCACTTCGTGGGAAAGAGTAGAGGCTGAGACCACTCCTAAGTCTCGTGTTCTTGTATTCACTCTACAAAATGCACGATATGGAAGCATTACATACATTACACCTAAGTAGATCAGCATAGTTGTGAGTTGAACCGAATAAGGCAGTGTGTAGGTCAACGTGTATATTTTGCACAAACATGTCCAATGGCGGCCGACGCGGCGCGCCGTCTGACCTCTTTCCAATCGAAATTTATCTCACATATCGAAATTGAACATAATGCAACAGTTTCTGAAAAGCCAATGCCAGCAATACTAATGTCAAACTGGCAATGCCACGCATATTAATCTAGTCGATGCAATCATAAATAGTGGTGCATTATGCTTGCAAAAGGTAACAAGGCTTCCTTGGAATACAGATGAGGCCATTAACTTGTTCAAGTGTCACTATGTCTCTCTACATTATCATAAACTTGCATAGTTTATTAGGACATGTAAGTATATTATATGCTTTTTATATCACCATACGAAATTATATCTTTTGAACCAAGTACCTAATCGGTTTACGGTGTAAAACTTTCACAAAATGTGGTATAATGCGGATATCCTTAAAAATTATATTGAAAATTAAAGTTAATAATTTAAGAAAGCCCCTACTGTACGACATAATTAACGTTTTTTACGTCTGCTTTAATGGAAATGGTCACTAGTTTCACAGCCTAACTATCCCGTGATAGTTTCGGAGCTTAGCTTCGACCTCGCTCAACGCTTAGGTACCTCGCATCTCTAGTGGAAAAGCAGCTTTTGCCATGCTCTTTAGGAAAAGCTTGGTACCCTCTAACTATGAAATAGAAATGATCAAAGGTTAAGGGCTCTATCGAAAGAGCGCGAGTGCGGATCGAAGCGCGATACCTCGTAATTACAGGAAACAATTACATGCTGCCAGTTCTATCGGATAAAGAAACATTTTTCTTGGGAATTGTATAGATTAATTAACGATAAGTACGCGATAGTGATGCGGCAGATAAGTGTACGTCCAATTAATTGAATTTTCTCGATATTTCGATAAGCAAAATAGTTTATTAAATAAGTACAATATCTTATCTAAATATTAGGTATCTGCGATAACTTTAAAGCTATGATGGCCCAGAGGCAATGGTTACGGACTGCCGCGCAAGAGGACCTTGTTTCGAATCCCGCCGGAAGGGCATTTAGCGAGTGGTAGCCTACTTAGTTACCTAGCCTCACTCTCAAGTTTTAATATCTTAATTTTTGAAGCGATAAAACGGACATGATTCTCGCCTGTGCGTCACGTTTGTCTGTCACTCCAAAACGTTCTTATTTTCGTCTAGTAATTTCAATTGCTATTATAGTGCCCTTCAAGGCTGAGCACAGGGCTTCAAGGCAGAGTACTGCTTACACAGTATTGCTTCAGGCAGAGTATCTGACACTGCGGTGGTACCCACCAAGACCGCCTCTTCATAAACAGGCCTACCACCTAGAAAAATCAAGCACAACCACCAAACAGTATCTTCCGGCAGCTGTTCTTAAGGTTGAACTGGCCGTCGCTTCTCCATACAAACGCCGTAGGCTGATCACTCCCGTATTTGAGACTTTCGGTCCAGAATTAAGCATAATACCGATTGATCTCGTCATTATCTAGGCTTGTATGATGCCGAAATTTTAAAAAGATAATTAAGTTAAAAGTTATGAGCCTTGAAAATTTTATATGAAAATGTTTCCAAGCCCATAACTCTTAAGTTAATTATCTTATTAAAATTTCGGCATCATAGAAGCCTAGGTAATGACGAGATCAATCGGTATTATGCTTTGTTTTGGACCTAAATCCGCAAATAAGGCAGTGATCACCCTACGGCGTTTGTATGGAGAACGGCCCGCCCAGTTCACCCTTAAGAGCTACTCGTAATAATTCTTCGTTTAGCCTGTTTACCATCCACGACCACAACATCACTTACGTTGGAAAGTGATGCTGTGGTCGTGGAACTATTACGAGTAGCTCTTAAGAACAGTTGAGATACTAGTGTCCGACTAGCAAATCGCAGTTGTGAAAAAAAACTAACCTAGTCTGCTTGCATTCCAAAGATTGTTTTCTTTTTGCTGAGAACTTTTATCTGTATTAAATTCTTCTACTCCCAGAGGTCTTGCAATATGCCTTCGATATATTTACATGATATTTTTCGGACTAAATGTGTTACTTCGTTATATTGCTATAGGTTGTGGGATTCCTGCGAGGAAAATTTGTGGAAGGGTACGTCCGTGTGGACATTTATTCAGCCGCCAAGCAGCTCTGCTTGGATTACTGTGTTCCGTATTGAAAGACAAGGTACCTAACTCAGCAGTGGAATTTTTAGGTAAGAGAACTAATACCTGGGGAAGTTACATTAGGTAGGTACAAAACCGATATAAATACCGGTACATAGGTACCGTACGTATAAGTAGTTTTTAGCCTAAGAGACAACTATCTATTTATGGGTCAGTTATTGATTTATTCCCTTTTATGACTTTCTGTATTATAATTGAAGCATTTCTATGAGGTTAAGCCTAACTAACGTGAGCAAGAATATAGACAGTAGGTCATGTTACCACATAACCACTTTAAGTGGTACGGTAGGTACCACTTGGCTATTTACGGAATGTTCCTGACTGAATACGCGTCCCTCAAGTAGGTATATCGCCCCGTGATTTAGCTGAAATGCACTGTTTACTTAATGGTACTTCTTCTGCCGTGCGGACATGGATCAATCGAAACCGCATAAACAGTCATTTTTCTTCGCTGGTTCGCAAACGAAAAGTAAAAAACAATAATTTTTGCCCCCGTGATACCGTCCACTTAAGCGTGTAGAAAAAATACGGAATAACATTTCTAAAACCATGGGTTCGGTTAAGACCCAGATAAAAGAGATAACGGCAACAGCAGCGGACGTGCGAGAACTAGTACGGCTTGGAGGAACAAAATCTTTTCTTTTATTTTTTTTATGTCTCATAGGTTAAACTTTGACCACTATCTCACCTGATGGTAAGTGATGATAGCCTAGTCTTTGAGCAGTAATTCAATTGATGGTAAGTAAGCGGTCGAAGATGTTGATCAGGCTAACCTAGAATTAATGGCTCTCAAAGAAAGCTGCCGGAACACACCGTTAGGTGCTTGGCGACAGATTTTCTACTTGAGGGTGGTAGCTAGCCAGGCGGGCATTCGCAAAATGCCCTACCACCATGCTATAACGACTGCCATCCTAAGACGACAACCGGGACCGACGGCTTAACGTGCCCTCCGAAGCACGGAAGCGCTCAGTAGTAATGTCACTAGCGGTCACCCATCCAACTCATGACCGCGGCGGACGTTTTGAAGCAGTGATGGCTCAGTGGCATTGGTTATGGACTGCCGCGCAGCAGGTCCATGGTTCGAATCCCGCCCAGAGCTTGAGCTTCACCGCACGGTGAAAGGGCATTTTGCGAATGCCCGCCTGGCTAGCGACCACCCTCAAGTAAAAAATCTGTCGCTAAGCACCTAACGGTGTGTTCCGGCAGTAGTCTTTGAGAGCCAGTGATATAACAGACAAAAATGAGACTTAACAGGTATGTCTCAAGGTGATGGGCGCAGTGCAGTTCGTCACTTGTGATGAAATGCATCTGTTATAGGCAGGAGGTTGCCGCTTAACATCAGGTGAGCCTAGCGCTTGTTCCTTCACAATAACATAAAAAAAAAAGTTGCTTAACTTTGCTGATCGGTTAAGAACAGCCTAGCAAACTTCGCTACGAGCGCTTCAAGCGCTAAAGCTTCTTTACAACTGAAGTACCTAGCATTCACATCTGTGAAGATAAATTTCAGCGAGATGTTTTCAGTAATCGAGGTCCAATCTACCGAAACTATATTTCTCTATATCAAGTTATTCTGGCCCCTGTTTAAGTATTAGGTCGTTACATATACAATTGGCGTTTTGTATGGAATAAGCAGAACGTTTATTAAATGAAATTAATTATGTACCATTTTTATCTATGCACTATCACCATTTTATCGGTAGTTCATTGATACCTTTGCTGAAAAAGTTGTGAGAGCGAGAAGCTATAAAATCTTTGAAGGCGGTTTTGATCGCCTCATTGGAATTGAATTTTTCCTTCAAGAAGTTGTCCAAATTCCAGAAAAAGGATGGGAACTTGGTCCGGGAGTACGGTGGGTGTTGGTGACATTCCAATCGCATCCTCTAACTAAGCGACTGTCTGTTGTGCAGTGTGTGGTCTAGTGTTGTCTAGAAGCAGCAGTGGGTTAGCGCAATTGACCAGTCTCGGTTGTTTAACGGCTAGCTTTTCCATTTCCATGGTTTGCAATTGTTGATAATACTCTCTCTCTCTACGGTCGTTTCTTCATTGCTGAAGGTCGTGGTCACTCTTGGCTAAGTAGGATCGGACAAACTATTTCCATTGATTTCGGTCCGTTGCCTTCCTCACTGCGGCATAGAATTAATCCGAAGATTAGACGAAGGAGTGGTGTCTCTGATCTGGTCAGACCATCTTCAGTCAGTTGGTGACCGTCCTCTTAATCTCTTTCCGGTGATGTTGCCAACTATTAACAGTTTTTCGAGACTATCGTCACCTCTCCTGATAATACAGATCTGCCGTAATCATCTGGTCAGCTGACAAGACCTAGGTCTTAGGAAGCTGTAGTGGATGACACCAGCACGGGTCCACCAAGCACTTTACAAAGACCTAGCATTACCTTTTTTCTGAGTCAACTTTCGCTTGGGGCAGGATTTGGCTGGTTCAAGGGTTCAAGAATTGAGATGAACGTTTCTGACTATCGTAGGTATACAGGATCTATCTTTCATTACAATTAACGATACATTCCTTCGTTATTGTGACGATTGAGTAATGTAACGCAGCTCTCGACTGGTTGGATTCACTCAATTAAGTTTTTGAGCTTTATCACTTCTCCAATTTGTTTCAAGTGAATTAAAATTGTATTATCGCTCACTGAAGTCTATTGAACATGGACACGAAGTTTATTGAACATGGGCCGTTGGTAACCTTGAGCTAATATTCTAGTTTGATTGCAAATGCTCATAATAAAGGATATCCATAAACACCTCAACCAATGCAACCCCTAAATAATTGCAAGGAGACACGACTCACCGTGCCTCTTATTAACAGATTATGCTGAGACTGTCGGTTTGTAAATCAGTTTCATAGTTTATATAAATAACCATATAAAGTTACTTTTTGAAGAGGTAATTGAAAAGCCTGGATGTAAAAATCTAAACACTGCATGGATTGCTTTGTATTCGCCCAAAACCAATATTTTAGCTCCAATCCGACTTTGACACTCACCTAAAGGATGACATGAGTTATTATAAATTATTTTATTTATTATATTATATATACTATCCAACTGGGAAATGCTGCCAGTATGCTGGGTACGCTACCAAATGGAAGTGGGCTGGAGCATTTGGACTGCCTGTAGGCCTGCAATGACTTTGGGGTTACTTTAATGCTTTCGTTGTAGTAGCTGTAATGTTGTATTAAGTTAACAAAAAAGAAATGATTAAGCTTGAATCTGATTATGTTGGAAACAGCTAATCAGATTTTCCTAAACAATAACTAAAAACCTTGCATGAATGCCTATTTTTAAATAAAAGACAACATCATAATTTGTTTAGCCGCTTCTGTGCTATCTACGATGCCACGACACAAAAAATGTCAAACCAAAGGCAACGAACTCATAATAAAATCCCTCGAGTTTTGCCTTACATAATTAATTAAATTCTTACACTTACATAGACACTTAATCGTTGGCCAAGACAGCAATAAAACAAGTTTATAAAAATATAATTACTTATATAACTGATTCATTAAGCAATTACTAAGTACATTGCATTTTTACGACTTTGAAAGGCCAAAACAATGAAAAATTACGTGATGACCAAGGTCTTTGCTTCTGTATAAAAGATAAAACAAATACTACTGCGTTTTTGTATTAGGTAAATTAATTTAAAAACATTCGTTTGACACAATGATTAAGTCGAGTTAATTGTCATCTTTAATTTTGTAGTATGATTCCTGTTGCGAAAAAGGTTTTCATAAGTACCTAGTGTTCATCTGTGGGTATACTAGTCAGTAAACTATTATATGGGATCTTATGTCTCAGGTAGTAAGTAATGCAGTGTACCATGCATAACTTTGATCTTCCCTGAAAGGTCTACAGCTATAAAGGTCCTTCTATATAACACAGATGAAGGTATTACACTTACAATGTTAAAATCCAAATCAGCCTGCTCATTGGACTGGATTTTAACATGAAAAGTGCTGTGATGACTTACAAACAAATAATTGTACGAATTTCTCAGAGAAGGGCAAAAGATGTGACCTGTTTAGTCCGGTAATTTTTGTGGACGCGCGATGTTAATTAAATTACATGCTGACAGAATTACGTAGACACGGACGAGTCAGCGAGTTCTCAATAATTATGCGAATGTAGAATTTTAAAAAAGAAATGCAATAGGCTCTGAGCAACAGCAGACTTTTGATTAATGTTGATAAATCAATTTTGTGCACCGTGCGCAGCGGGAATGCGCAGACAGAGAATTTCATGTTTTTCTACACTTGCGATTACGCTATACGCATGGTCACGGTCGGCGATAATCTCGGTTGTTACTCGTAAATCATTATCAGCATATAAATAACACAATTACGGTAACTGTGTGGTTTTCTGCTCGTTGCAACGACTAACAGCTTACTTAACATTTAGGTACTTTACGAAGATATTAACTTTTAATCTTTGGTAACATTACACCATATAAACTGTTGTTAACTGTATTTTCTTTTGTTTCAGTCATTGCTGAAAGAGGATCCACTCTCCAGGATTCAGAGGGAGATCATAGAAGTAACGGAGAGAGAGCGAGAGTTCAAGGAGGGCCATTTCAGGATGAACAGACTTCTGTCAGAGTCGACCATTGACGTGAATCAGCAGAATGGCCACGTTAATGGCGACCACAAGCCGGCTAAAACCCTAAACAGAGCCGTGTCTACCTCGCACTTACTCGGGCCCATCGCTCCCTCGCCACCTCCCGCGCAGACAATCCTCAACACTAACGGCTATACGCGACGCTTCACACCCCAGACTGGTACTAAAGGCATTATGCAGAGATTCATCGCCAGCAAAGGCAAGATGCCCACTACCCCAGCAGCGTCCACTCCAACGGCAGCCAATGCTCCACCTCTGTTCCCCTCGACGCCAATACTTGCACCCGTGATTTCAACCCCACCTGTCATCACGCGTACAGCAGAAGGCAAGCCAGTCCGCAAAGGCTTCGTACCGGTCGAGGAAAAGATACAAAAAGAATTGCAAGAAATGAAAGACAGGGAACACGAGCTCAAGAAAATGAGAAAAAAGTCAAAGCCATTCGATCTGGAATTGAGCGATAACGAAACCAGCTCCGAGTCTGAGGACGAGGAAATCCCGATGCCGGGAAAATTAAAGGCGACCAAATCTATAGGAGAGCTATATGAAGCGCTTAATGAAGAGCAAAGATCTCCGTCACCGAGAAACAGCTCTGGACAGGACTCTCTGGGCAGCTTAAAGCCGGCCAAGTCGCTAGCGGAGCTCTGTGAGCTTAGCCCTGGTCAGGAGTTCCTCGCGCCAAGTTCCACGCGGCTGATAGCGCAGTGGGAGTCTATAATACAACAGAAACAGGAAGCGGGTGCAGCTTAAGATCTTGCCTGCGCGAAAAGGCTACCGGTTCAAATGTTATGATGTGCGGAAGTGTGACGCCAAATTACAAATAGCGAGGATGCGAGGCCGAAATGTAAAACGCTAGTTTTGGTAGTCGTGTGCGGTAAACAATGCAAATGGTACCTACACCGCATGAACGGGTCTGAGTGAGCGCTCCACGTCTCGGAGATTTACTTTCGGAGAGTACCGTAACAAAAGCGAACGCGTACACATATTGCGTATGCGTTGGAATGCCACAGCGTCGTGTGCGCCGATCGATTTCTTCGCCGCAGATCGATCGTCAGAGCAATTAATTTTCTCCAGATCGTAAACAATGCAAATGATGGTTATCCGTAACAGAAATTAAGTTGTTCGTGCACGGTTAGAAAGCGGCCGGTACGTAATGCGAACTCGTCTCCCTACTGTGAATAAAACAGTTTCTTCCTATTGTTCCAAGTTCTCCCTCCGCGGTGAAAAACGATCTGTTTTTGCGGCAAGTCGCTTTCCCGTACGGCACGGGCACGGCCTCACACAGCCGCCGGCGCCGGCGCAGCCGCAACGCGCTGGGAAATGTATCGGCGCAAGAAACAGGCTAATAACACCTTGAAATCAGCTCCCAGCATTGTTACTGTTGCACGCCGCGCCGCTGCAGATATATCGCGATGGCCTACACCGTTTCCGACTTCCCAAACGCTTATGATACAAATGGTCTGCTGGGAAAGGTTAAATGTTAATTTGTAGTCATCATTTGTGGCAATCACTTAACCACGGACTTACAATAGTGAAGTAAACCACTAATATTTTCCGAGTAGGCACGTAAATAGCAAATTGTTTAACCGGGTACTTTCGTTAGGTATGCACGTAGAGCGCTAGACAACATAATGTGTGTTATTAATTTAATAATTTGTGCCGTTTGTACTTTCTTTCGCTGCCTCGCGAGAACGTTGTGATTTTATTTATAATTGTGTACCTATGTAATTATGACATTCCTCCACACACTAAGGTAGCGGTTGTTGTGACGTGGCGTAGTCACACGTGGAGTTGCGAGACTGTTCGGGAAACTAGTCGAAGCTGGACTTCGCAATACTGTACTGTTATTCGTGCTTAGTATTCAAATTATACTGCACTGTAGATACGAATTTACAAAATTATGATGCCTTATTGTTATTGAATTACATGATAAACAATCTATAAATTCATATCTAAAGCTGTGTGCTGATAAGATTGGAACACATACTGGACAGAGCCTTTTAAAGTGTATATTTTGTTATTCTGTGAAGTTTTGTGATTTTTTAAATTAAAGTAGTTTATTATATGCCTTATTGTATGGACATTTTCAAACAATAAGTATTTTCGCTAATGTTAGTGTCAAACAAAATAGTCTGTGCCTTAAATAGAATTTATGAAAAGGTTTACTTGCCTTACTGTTACTGCCTTATATAGCATTTTCTTATATTAATGGCAAGCTATGACAAGAAAATAGAAGAGGGTATAGGTATTGTAGCTAAAATACCTTGTCACTAGTAGAAAATTGTTAAGTATTTATTAGATAATATTTTCGTAGCATAATAATAAATTAGTCAAAATAATTCTATAGAAGTTAGGGTCTATATAATTATGTTAATTATTCGAGATTGATAGTAATAATTACATTGTTGCAATGTTTAAGTAAACTACGTACTTTTTTATTCACCTAAACCCGTGCCAGGAAGTTGATACAATAGGTGTGTATACATACATGTTGGTAAATAAATATAAAATGTAAGTACACAACAACATATACTATTTACCCTTTCAAACATTTAATCTCTTTACAAGATATCTTATAACAACTTGATGTATTTTTATTAAAACAACAATATTGTGATATATGAATTGCCTTATTATTGTTAAATTGATTTTAATTACAATAGCTGATAATAAATTATTATTATTATTATACTATTTACCTATTGAATTGTGCAAATAAAGATTTTACATATTTCTGGGCTATTGACTAAAAGTAAAATCGTTACGTAAGTTTTTATTTAGTTCCTAAAATCGATTTGCTACCTTTGACCTATATTTTGTCACTGGTTGGTTTGAAAGCTAATTATTTTATAAAGTTATCCTTCACTATTGTGTTGATCAGATTAAATTTTAATGTCTTGTTGAGAATGAGCTGTCGGATGGATAAAAAAAACTGGCCGTGATAGCTTAGAAACAATCTTTTTAAAAATTTTGGTTCACATTGGAGCTAAATATTTACGTGTGATTTCATTTTTTGCAATAGCCTAATGTATTGTATGTGTATAGAAGAGATACTAATTTATGTCAATAAATAAATAATTTGTTTTTAAGATTTTTGGAGTAAAATTATTTGTCAATATACTACATAGTTTTTTTAACACATTATTTTATAATTTCTAATACTACTTTATTTTATAATACTTTTAGCGAGGTAGAAATAGGTGTTTTTATTAACTTATACTTACTTTGTACCTATTAAATTACCATACACAGCATTCATCGACCAATTTATCAAAAGATGATCGCTTACTTTGTTCATGTACTGTATCAGCCGGATTGTCCACTGCTGAACACAGCCTCCCCTATTAAGGGGGTATTTGCCATAATCCCCACGCTTGGTAGGTGGCTTGGGGATCGCAGTGTAAGATGGCAGTTCTTTAGAAGGTGCTGCTGCCCACCTTCCAGTATTTTCCCTTAGTCGCCTCTTACGACTCCCACGGGATGATATGGGCGGTGCTATTCTAACCCGGCACCCCACGGGGCGTCATGTAGAGACACCTTAAGGTAGAGATCATACTAACTGAACAGCCACTAGTCTACTGAGCTATCATTATGATTTTCATTATGTACCTAGTTACCTACTATATTTACGTACAGCTATTTTCTTAATTTTCAAATCCTTGCACTATTGTTGAGAGTCAGAGCTCAGAATAATCTGGCTTCTAGGTATCACAACAAAGCCAGGTTATATAACATTCTATGGAAACAATAAAAGTAAAGATCTGCATTCCCAGTATAGCGAATCAGAGGAATTGGATTGGCGCGAGGGCCGCGCCTTGTGGTAGCTCGCTCCTAAAGATTGCGCCATTCTCTGCGATAACAGCACGAAATCATTTATTGTAATCGCCGATAGGACTACCGACCTATTGTGTTCTATACTATTATAATTTTTAATAGACAATGAAGACAATTCTTATAAGTGGATGGTTAAATAACGGTAGAACAATCGCTGGCCCAGTTGCGGGATTGGTCGCGGTAGTGGGCGGAGACTCTCGCTGGCGATAACTAGGTAATCGGGTCCATTATTCTAGTCTACTTCTGACTTATGATGATTGGGATTAGTAGCAATACTGAGTTCTAGACACCGACGACATAAACAACATAATGTTTAAAATTAAGATAGAATTGGGTTTTTCTATGTAACTGATAGGCTAGCCTCTGACCAATATGTCACCTGATGGTAAGTGGTAATGTGGCCGAAGATGTTGTTCAGGCTAACCAAGAATTACTACTGGCTCTCAAGGACGGCTGCCGGAACACACCGTTAGGTGCTTGGCGACAGATTTTCTACTTGAGGGTAGAACTTCAGAGACTACAGAGACCGCAGCGGACGTTGCATAACTTAGCTGATCGGTTAAGAAGGTCTAAACAAATTACGCTATGAAACTTCACAAAATTCTCGTCGTTTTTGTAATAATAGGGAGTAGATTCTAAGTGGGTAACTAATACCTACATACTATAGAATAAAGAAATGTATCGATTGTCATTTGTTCGGACAGCGCTTTCCTTTTTGTTTTTATCTGATAGTATCAATAGATATTGGGTTTATTATGTTTTGATCAATCACCACTCGACTACAGTATTTTTTGTAATACATACGTAGTCGTTTATAGCTATGGTATATATATGCATAGCATTGCGCATGATTATTGTCGCTACGCTTTCTCTTTTTTCTGAGATGTCTTTTATTTAGGAGTATAAATAAATAATGCCAGATCTGCATAGTTTACTATTGCGTAGCTGTAAGATTGTAACATCAGTAGGTAGATTCAGTGTTAAAATTTCTGATGGACCATACAAATACTAAATATAGAAGATCTAAACGTTTAATTACGAACTTATCTTGTTTACCTCTTTGCACTTAGTCAGGTTGACTTCAAAATTAGTATTAGAAAATAGTATTTGCCAATATGCCTATTTGAAACTCTGGTCGATGGTGACCACGATATTTCCGTACAGTTCCCAGGTTGAGAATATACAGACTGTTCAGTATCATCCTGTCGGATGTCGTAAATGACTACTAAGGGACAGCATGCGCCTAATGCATTCATCTGCAGCTCATACTCACTCAACGGCACGTGGCCATTATAACGCCCTGATTATGTTATGACTTGCTCAGTCGCTAAGCCTCCACGGAAGACCAAATTAATATTGAGCTGGAGTCCATTTGTGGCAGAGGATTGCAAGAATTACTTTGTTTTGACTTCTATTTATTGTTTTGGATTTTTGTGTCTTGATCTAGGAAATGTTTTTCGTTAGTATTTCGTTATAAATAAAGTCCTTTTTTATTTTATTTTTTTATAAGCAGGTTAACTATATTACTGAGCGGAGCGTTCTTAAGGATAGCTGGAGACATGCAGGTGGCGTGCCATTAAACTAAAGCTAAACTTTCTTACAATCATGTCGTTGTGTTATCCTATGTGTTGTTAGAGAAGATATATTATACCGACTCCACAAGCGTGTGATAAGGGCAGGAGTACGATGAGCTGCTACTATTCGAAGCTAGCAAGCAACACATGAAGCAGACGCTCGGAGGGAGGCGAGGCCGAGGCGACGGGAGGACAATAGCGCACAAATGTCAAGTTCGGAATCGTACCGGTTGACCTTGGACGGAGCCTCCAGCGGAGTGGAGACAGTGCCCTAGCTGGAGCCACTGAACTTCTCTAACAATGGGATCATACATAATACATTACACTTAGATGTACCTATCAGTATTTAGATTTGATTGGTTTCGCTGAATTAGTGCTGATCTGCAATTTGAGCAGTGCTGTAGGATGTTATGCGAGTCTGCGAGAGTGCGAGATGTATGTCATAGCTGTAATATGGCGTTGAAAATCCTTGATTTAATAGTTTACACTGTGCCTGCAGTTCGGAAGTGTTCTGCACGGCACTGCATTGCGTTTGCCACCAGAGATTTTGTAGTGCAATATATCTTAATCGACATACTTCCCATAGCCATAACATGTATAAACTGTCTAGAAATCGGAAATGTTGACGCACAATTTAGAACTGGGGTGAAATACTATAAAAAAACTTCGAAAAACGTATCCGCGACGCCGCGCCGCCGCGACGTCATCACGTCGTTGACTTTGACGTAAGAACTACATTACAAAATTACAAATTTACGAGAGGAAAAAATGTAGTCATGTGCGGAATTCGAACCCTCGTCATCCACCCCTATAGCCTGGGTATGCTCTGACCGACTGAGCTAACATGACGAATGATTCACAACTCTAATATTTTCCTCTCATTCATTGTATGGGGATGGAAATTGTTTTTATTTTTTTATGCATCCCGCTGAGCATGCGTTATTGCAATAATAAAAATATTTAAATAACTACATCAGCTATAAATATAATGTTACGTTCGTTTTAATCAAACACACGTCAGCCCAAAAGGAGTGTAATTTGTGTAGTCTTCATGTAGCTATGTTTATTATATACGTTAGTTTCTTTTTGTTATTGCTGATAGGGTAAGCCTTTGACCATAATCTCACTTGATGGTAAGGGATGATGTGGTCGAAGGTGTTAACAGGCTTAACCTAGAATTACTGGCTCTCAAGGACACCTGCGGAACACACCTTCAGGTGCTTGGCGACAGATTTTCTACTTGAGGGTGGTTGCTAGCCAGGCAGGCATTCACAAAATGCCCTTCCCCCATGCGGTGAAGCTCAAGCCCGCGGCGTGATTCGAACCATGGCCCTGGCTACGCGGCAGTCCATAACCAATGTCAATGAGCCATCACTGCTAATAACGATGTTACGTCTGAAAGTTAAACATTCAGTTACGTCGTTTGCCTTTGACATTGGACCTCTTTTTGTAAGGTCCGTGGCTTAAGCCCGTTTCGTTTACTCTCGTATATTATTCGTAAATTCTTTTAAATTTCCAACTCACCTTTTCTAAAAACGTTCCTTGTAGCGGACAGCGGGAATTTGGTTCCTATGGTAGTTTGAATTTGAATTTCCTCTGTTCTGATTTATCTACGTTCGTGGTTCTGATAGATATGTTAGTTATGTAAATTATGTATTACTATTATTACTATTGATATTATTTCAAAATTAGAGAAAACAGCCCAACTCTGGGGATATTAGGTTCGAAAAACAACAAAAGCACAACATGTAAGTACGCTGTATTAGCTTTAGCTGTTTTCATACGAACTCACAACCTGTCTTGCTTCATATTCTTTCCATCATCATATTATGATGGAATAAGTTACATTCCTGTATTGGTTTTCCTGTGGCTAAGCACAAAAGAAAATGCTCTATGTATTACCATTACCACCACATCCGATACCTAGCTCTACCTTTGTTGTCGTTTTTTAATGTGATTTTATTTCTTTGGGTCAGACTCTTTCAGTTTCTGTAATTATACATACTAGTAGTACAGTATACTAACTGAATTGTTTAAAAAATGTGACGTCTTGTATATTCTAATTGCGTGCAGCAGGATATTGTACAAATTGCATTACCTACATATTACATTTGGGTTTTATATAACTACTTTAGGTCCTTGTAGCTTGAATAAAGAAATTTCGTAATAGTAAATTATGATACAAGTGAGCTAAGTTGCTCATTATACACGAGGCTGTGTGTTGCACAATTTGTGATGATAGCTCATATCATATCACGCCGGATATCTGTTGCTAGAAATGCTGCAAACCATCGTAATCAACATTGTGAGTAAAACAGAAGGGAGTTTATTAGTGCTGTCTAAGTATTTTTCTCACCTTCACTGAACAGGTTTGATGATGTTGGTGACGTACCTACCTACATAGAGTACCTACTACATACGAAAGTGCCCTCCGACTGTAAGGTTGATCGGCACGTGTGTAATGTACCTTTCATCCCAAGATCACTCGCGAGAATGATCGTGGTCCATATTATCTGAGAGCAGCGGCTGTCCCAGCCCTGGCAGTGATTCATATATTTATGGTTGAATCAGCTGAGTGAGAACTAGTTCTCTTTCGGATTATACAAAATACTAAAATTCTTTATTTACTAAAGTCACATATATGTTTTAAGATTACCTATAGTCATCACACTAGATGTTTAGGTCTATATCGTGATGGCCTATTTAGTTTTACAATTAAGTATTTGTGTTACAATGAGAATTAACGAATAAGATTTACGAAATAAGAGTTTAAGTTTGAAATATGTTACTAATACTATAAATCCATAATAAATGAAATATAAGTAAGTATTGATGTATCAATCAACATTACTTATTTATATAATATTAAAGTATTAAACTTTCGAAGCATTTCGCTTCTACAGGAAGCATCCTCAGCTCATTATAGTTATTATTTATGCAGCTTATTATATTTATGTGTTATTATCACAATAGAACTATAATCACTAGCTAATTATATACCTATATAAATTGATACCTGGGTAATAATATAGGTAACTTTATAAAGCACATAATGCATCGAAAGTAAATAAACGAAACGCATCCACGCTACCGATTTTTATAATTTGTTAAGTAAAGATTAAGGTATGTTAGCGAGGCTACATTCTCACGAGTATTATTCTCCATATATACACACATCACTTAGGTACCTGATAATTTTATACTGAATGACTTACGAAGTAATAAGTATTTCAGGTGCAATTACTTACAATACGTGGTTCCTACTCATTACCGCACTGTACCTTCGTAGCCGACCGCCACTCACGGTCGCTGAACACGCACCTTCACTCGGAAACACAAGTTGGTGTTGGTAGGTGATACCCGGGTAATAATAAGTAAGTCTATCAAGCACATAATGCATCGAAAGTAAATAAACAAAACGCACCCACGCTACCGACCTTTCCGACCGAAATCTGCAATTTCTACCTCGAGTTCCTCGTGAGGAATCTCTCACTATCTTTCTTCTCTTCTAGTAAGCTTAAGCTCGAAACCTAGGACGACTAAGGAATGTTGTGTTCCCACAGACTTTTCCGGTCATTGGTACGACACCGTAGGCGTAGTTACCACACTGGGATCATGTTCCAGTATCGAACAGATGTTTCTCGAGGATTTTCAGGAGTCGTGATTAATTCCAATATTTTTTGCTGCATTCAGCCAATAAAGCGCTCATGCGCAATAGCATCGCTTGCATGGGTCCCGTTATCTACAACAGGCTACCGCAATGTCTCAGAGATCTAAACTCTAATAAATTCAAAATCGATATAAGAAATATATTAGTAAATAAATGCTATTACAACGTAAGCGAATTCTTAACTGACAATGTATTTCTTATTGCTACTGATACCTTGATGACATTATTAATATATATAACCTTAAAATTCTACGAACTATATACAACACTACAGCTACTACAATAAAAGCATTTAGATCCTTAAAAGCCATTGCAGACTCATGTCAAAGGCAGTCCAAATGCTCTAGCCCACTACCAGTTGGCAGCGTGCTTAGCATGCTGGCAGCATTGCCCCGTTGAATGGCAATGCTTATATTTTGAGACAAATAGGTGCCAGCATTTTGACCTTACGACATTTTAGTAACAACAATGAATTTTCAATGTATTATTCATGTGATTATTATTATTATTGTAAAAGACGGCCATCTCGCTACATTTGTACGCCTAAAACAGGCAAAACATGTTGATGCAGACCTAGCTTAAGACCACATGCATGTTATTATTATATGTAAGATATCACATGTTTTTTGCATATAAAATTTTCTTATCTTATCTTTTGCCAATAGAACACATACCTTTTTAATTAATTTGTTGTATTATATATTCTAAAATCCTGATGAACTGTCTTGTTTACGACGACGATTTAGAACTTAGATTCAGAAAGGAGTTAAAAAGCGTCGTTGGCAATAAATCTTGTGCTTGGAGTCCTTCGGATGGCTTCGGGCTGGTGTCTAGTGGACCCGCATCAGAGATGGCAAGTTCATGCAAGATCGGAACTGCGTGCTTATTAAAGATTTATGAACACAGAACAAGTCACGTGAGAAATGTTACCTCATTTCTGCAAGGGCTCCTGGCCTATATAGTTGCTAGTTTATCCTAGACCCGATATACGAGCCCGAGTGGTGGTTAGACGCCCAATAACTCCTGGTTGGTCAGCGGATGATATATGTCATGTGTGATTTTTTAAATGTTTTTTGATGGAAAAGCTCGAGGCCCACTTGATGTCAAGCGGACTAATATCTGCCTATAACAGATGCATTTCATCACAAGTCACGAATTGCACTGCGCCCCTCACCTTGTAGACATATTTGTTAAGTCTCATATGCCTGTAATTTCACTGGCTCTCGTGGACTGCTGCTGGAACACACCGTTAGGTGCTTGGCGACAGATTTTCTACTTGAGGGTGGTCGGTAGCCAGGCGGGCATTCGCAAAATGCCCTTCCACCATGCGGTGAAGCTCAAGCCCGCGGCGGGATTCGAACCATGGACCTGCTGCGCGGCAGTCCATACCCAATGTCACTGAGTCATCACTGTTTCTTTCGTGTTAATAGATCCAGGTCAACCTACATGTATATGCGCCAGAGAGACCACATCACGCTTATAAAAGCAGTGAAATGTTTGCCCACAACCAGGTATAAATAACAGCATTACAAATGTATGTTAATTAATTGACTAATCAATATAATCTGCATGGTACTTTATTTTGATCATTATAACTTTGGCATTTTAAATTTAGAAATCTTTCAACACTATTGAGAAATGATGATAGAAATACATTGAACCACATATTTAAAAACAAAATCATGTCTGAAAATATGATAGTCTATTGGAAGGACTTGTGTAATCTCAATGAAGTTTAAGAAGATAGTTAACTGGCAACTAATTTAAACTTAAACCGTAGTGTTGTAACATCCTTGTCCTACGAAAAGGAAGGAATTCATGTAAAGTAGGACATCGCCGCCGTTGGCAGTGCTCGGCAGGATGTCGCCGCCCTAACGAGATTTGTCGACTGTTTCTATGGTAACTTCCGCTTATTCTATGTAGGACAACAAACTTGATTTAGATATGAACACGTATTCTTTTATATTCACTACAAAAGTAAAAACACATTTTTTTTTATGTTATTGTGATGGAACAAGCTCGATGCCCACCTGATGTTAAGCGGACCTCTGCCTATAACAGGTGCATTTCGTAACAAGTAACGAATTGCACTGCGCCCGTCACCTTGAGATATATTTGTCAAGTCTCATGTGCTTGTAATTTCACTGGCTCTCAAGGACTGCTGCCGGAACACACCGTTAGGTGCTTGGTGACAGATTTTCTAGTTGAGGGTGGGCATTCGCAAAATGCCCTACCACCTTGCAATGAACCTCAAGCTCTGGGCGGGATTCAAACCATGGACGTGGTGCGTGGCAGTCCGTAGCCAATGCCACTGAGCCATCACTGCTTCAGCAAATACGTTTGCAATAACGCCTGCTATGCGGATTACATTACAAAATTACAAATATACGATAGGAAAAATTTAAGACGTGTGCGGGATTCGAACCCGCGTCCATCCACCTCTTTAGCCGGGCTATGCTCTTACCAATTAAGCTACTGATCATGACAATGACGTCGGGATGGACGCGGGTTCGAATCCCGCACATGACTTAAATTTTTCCTATCGTATTTTCGTAATTTTGTAATGAGTATGGCAATCGTTATGAAGTTTCACGCATTTATTACATTACACAAATTGTATGCGGTCTGAATAATATCTATTCATATCTACCTACATTAATTGTGTTAGTTGATATTTTCCTCATTCGCGTATTTCTCCCAATTATAAGTAATATTCATAAAATGAATATCTTGGTTATTTTTACCGAGAGTAAAAATGTTAACATTATTGGTGCACTTTTCACTTTTTCGTTTACGCGCGTCCACATTGTTAAATTAGAGATTTTTCCATTTCAGAGAGTACCTATAGACGACCAGCAAGAATCAATGAATTGCCTACTACTATTGAATAATTATTAGTACTTATATAGGACCCTGCCAAGACCTTGTTGGCGAGACATTGTGAAATGATAATCTAACTAAACCTATCACAGATCTCGTACTGACATTGCAACAAATAGTTAATATTCATATTTTTCCAATGTATAAAAGACATGGCGATAGCAGCATTATCAGTAATACAACCGTTTGGCTGGCCAGATAAATCAATTGTCAGGACGCAGGAATAAAAGGAATAAATTTTATAATGTTACGGATATAAAAAAAAATATATGAAATCGTCTGTAACCTTTATCTGTAAGAGATGAGAAACTATAATTAACAGATTTAACATTAAATTTCTCCAAGAAATATTGCGCATGGAGAAAATGCGTATTAACCTTCTCTATTATTATTAACTCTATGTCTCTATGTACGATACTTTGAAATATCCGATTATTAGTTATATATGTAAGTTACAAAATTACAAATATACGATAGGAAAAATTTAAGTCTTGTGCGGGATAGGTACGTGTAGATACGTACTATATGTTTAGGTATCCCATGATATAATGACCTTCACGACCTGCGCACATATATTAAATAAAACTAATATAAAAAACCGGCCAAATTCGATATTGGGGCCTTCCACTTCTAAGGGTCAGCATTTAAGAGTAGTGTATGGGAAGAATACGAAACTACGTTTGTATGGGAAGAGCTCCGTGCACACTACTCTTAACAGCCCGTAGAGAAGATATTTATTGGTTTTGATCACAGCTTTACTTACTATAAATGATGAACCAGTGTTGTTATATAGTATTTGTTGGTCAAATAGAGGATACGTACGAAATTCCATCAGATAATAATTTAACACTAATATTTTAGTTTTAATCGTGCTACACGTTTAAAGCTGACAATAATACTCGTAGCTCGAGGAATACATAAAATACGTTTGACTACAAATGTAAACAGATACACCACTCACTTTTGAATTGTGTCAATTTTTGTTCACCTTGTTATGCACATATCATCGTCTTTTATTGACATCTGCCGTGTACATAAGTCGGATTTCACGCTTTCCCCTATAACGTTTTTATTCGCTTTGTGACAGATATGATTTGTTACTCTTATATTATTTATAATATGTCATACAAGCTTGTTCGCAGCTTCACTCGCAGATAATTTTTTTTTTTCTTGATAAATGTATATAAAAACAAATAATGTCTGAATTTTTTTATGGTATTGTGACGGAGTAAGCTCGTAGCCCACCTGGAGTTAAGCGGTAACCTCTACCTATAACATGCATTCCGTCACTTGTGACAAACTGCACTTCACCCATCACCCTGAGATGTTAAGTCTCATGTGCTTGTAATTTCACCGGCAGCCCTACCCTTCAAACCGGAACACAGTAATGTGAACGTTACTGCTTGGCGGTAAAAATAGGTATGGACGTGGCAGTACTTCACCTCACGAACTCGTTCATAAAGAGTTCTACTGCTACTGAAGTTCGTTGGATTGTCCACCTACAATCAGGTCGACGACCTGTACGGTTTATATAGGTACCTATTGTAAACTAGTCGTGAATCTGGCTGATAAACTCCCTCGGGTGTGATGACGACGTGAAGGGGTGAATGCCGAGCCAATAGGCACGAGCATTGTGCAAGTGACAGGCGAGAAACTGCGCAAGACTACGTAGAACAGTGGCGGGAACTCCTCACGAACTGGCCAAGACTATAAATAGGTCACTGAGCCTAAGGAGTAGGTATTTATGTAAAGCATTACGTGCTTCAGGCTGCATAGTATCTCTATGGCAAATTTTATCAAAATTGGTTCAGTAGTTATCACGTGAAGCACGAGACATAGACATACGATTTGTCATTCTTATTTAAAGTCTCCCAAAACTTTTTGAATAAAATGTCGCTATTTTAAGAGTCCCTAAATTATCATTGATTTCGTAAGAATTCCGGTAAAGAAGATGTTGAGGAAAAAAATAAAAAAAGAAAGGTGGGAGGCACGGCCTTGTCGGTTCATTAGAGTGCCAATAACTGTTGTTGAAGCAGTGATGGCTCAGTGGCATTGGCTATGGACTGCCGTGCAGCAGGTCCATGGTTCGAATCCCGCCTAGAGCTTGAGCTTCACCGCATGGTGGAAGGGCATTTTGTGAACGCCCGCCTGGCTAGCGACCACCCTCAAGTAGAACATCTGTCGCCAAGCACCTAACAGTGTGTACTGGCAGCAGTCCTTGAGAGCCAGAAAAATTACAGGCTAATGAGACCTAACAACTGGACGTCTCAGTGTGACGGGCACAGTGCAATTCGTCGCTGACGAAATGCGTCTGTTATAGGCAGAGGTTAGTCCACTTAACATCAGGTGGGCCTCGGGCTTGTTCCGTCACAATAACATAAAAAAAAAAAAACTGTGTTTTTCGGATTAAATACTGAGGACAAAGTATCTAGGTAGGTGCTACATATGACAGAAGCGTTCATGTCTCGGGTTACGACCGCAAACTAAGCAAAGCAGGCAGTGTCGTAATTTGCAGAACATTAATGTTTCTTCCACTCTTTAGGTAACATTGTGAGGCAGTAAACTGCTCAATGAACAGCGGTCAAGAGATGAGAGAATAACTGGATATTCTTTTATTATGACGGTAACTGAAACAAAATTCTTTAGTGCCCGTAGCGTACACCTTTTTGGACGCTATACAATTTAAGAAAATGATATACGTATCATCAAGAACAGCTATGACGTGCACCGTTTAACAAAGGCTTTCCCGTAAGGGGTTCTGCTATATCCCCCACGTTCTGCAGGCGTCTTGGGAATCGTAATGTAAGATGACAGTTCTCTTCAGAAGAAGTCTTTTGAAGTGCTCGTAGCGAAGTTTACTTAGCTGTTCTCAACCGATCAGCAAAGTTAAGCAACGTCGCGCGCGGTCATGAGTTGGATGGGTGACCGCTAGTGACATTACCACTGAGCGTTTCCGTGCTTCGGAGGGCACGTTAAGCCGTCGGTCCCGGTTGTTGTCTTAGGATGGCAGTCGTTATAGCATGGTGGTAGGGCATTTTGCGAATACACGCCTGGCTAGCTACCACCCTCAAGTAGAAAATCTGTCGCCAAGCACCTAACGGTGTGTTCCGGTAGCTGTCCTTGAGAGCCAGTACTTCTAGGTTAGCCTGAACAACATCTTCGACCACATCATCACTTACCATCAGGTGAGATAGTGGTCAAAGGCTAACCTATCAGGCATAAAAAAAAAAGAAGCTGCTGCTCACCATCTGGTATTTTTCCCTTCGTCGCTTCTTACGATCCCTACAGTAAGAAATATTGGTATTTTTTGTCTGTTTTGAAAGTATTTTTCTTTGATTGAACATAGCCTTGTTTGTAAAGATCGACGCATATGGATCAAGATTATGTTTTTTAATCTTTTTATCTTTGATCTGAATCCGGTAACCTATTCGCATGTTTAGATAAGCTGTGTTGTGTTGTTGTATCTTGCTTTTATATGGCTAACATAACTGACGTACGCCAATGCCTACTCTAAACTAGCTTTCGGCCGCGGCCCCGCCCGCGCGTACCTATATATCGGTTATCAAGCTAAACTATTAACCTCTTTTTTGGGCAGTTGGATAAAAACTAACCTATTACCAAATATCATCCAAATCGGACCAGTAGTTTTTAAGTTTATTCGTTGCATACAAAATACAAAATTTCAAAAATACAATTCTTTCCTCTCTCTTTATAAAATTGCTGAAATAATGTATTAGGTTTATACAAAAGAAGTAGGTATATCTCGAGACAATTACAACAAATTCAAACATAGTAAAGATAAGTTATTTCGTTGTACAGTTCCAGTGCCTATCTACCGTACATATTTTATTGAAGTATTTTTTTGTCATCAAAACTTTACACAATTGACAAGTTTCACGATACAACAGTAAAGTGAGTATCAAAAAACAAATTTTTAACATGATATTTAAAAAGAGTGTACACCTTACAAATATGAACAAAGTTTATAATATGACAAATACCTATTCCTGATCAGAAAACACAATTACATATATTTTGCTCTATAGTAAAAATATCAAGAATACCTACTGGTTAAAAAATTCAGTTAATGAAGTATCGTGTCTAAACAGTAAATCGTATCAATACCAATTTTATTTCTAATTATGATGTAGCAAACGACATGGGCCACCAAAACCATAAAAGAAGAAGCTAATTTCGTGTTCTTTGATCCTACAAGTTGCAATACTAATGGCTTTGGCCAAACTGCAGAGACTGGCTCCAGAACGTGAATCTGAAGATGTACTTACCTAAGGTATGAGTCGTGAGAAGTTGGTGTACGTAACTGGCTCTTGGAATCTTCAAAGGAGAGCCTTACGATCAATATCAACAGTGGACCTCTTGGATTCAGATGTATGATGATCTGCAAAATCTTATTAATCCTAGATATAACTTAGATTATGTTAATCCCACATAATAAAAGAAGTATCATCAAACACTTCTGCATAAACACATGTATCTATCTACAATATTTCATTTTTAAAGCAGTGATGGCTCAGTGGCATTGGTAATTGACTGCCGCGCAGCAGGTCCGTGGTTCGAATCCCGCCGCGGGCTTGAGCTTCACCGCATGGTGCAAGGGCATTTTGCGAATGCCCGCCTGGCTAGCGACCACCCTCAAGTAGAAAATCTGTCGCCAAGCACCTTACGGTGTGTTCCGGCAGCAGTCCTTGAGAGCCAGTGAAATTACAGGCACATGAGACTTAACAACTATGTCTCAAGGTGACGGGCGCAGTGCAATTCGTGACTTGTGACGAAATGCATCTGTTATAGGCAGAGGTTTGTCCGCTTAACATCAGGTGGGCCTCGAGCTTGTACCGTCACAATAACATAAAAAAAACTTTCAATAGAAGGCATGCAGTAACACATCCAGTTTTGGAGAAATTACTATCAACCTGATACCGGTTTGGTTTTTATAACTACATCAAATATAAATATGTAAATACTTCTCTTCCTGTATGCTAATGGAGAATTACCGTTGCAATCAGCCATAATTGCGGACACTTGACGCTTTTCAACCGCTCCGTACTACCGCGGTCATGCGATCTCAGTTATCATTACTTTACTAATTGAACTCTATTTACACACATTATAGTATCTTTTCGCGTGATGAAGAGATGTGTTAAAATAGTCAATGCAAGTATCGTTAATTCAAATGATAATTATTGTTGCAACAGTTTTTAATCGCTCAATAACACGTTTACTACAAGTCTTCAATATAATCAACAGTAGAATTCTCTGTAGAAGTAAAATTACATTCAAAATATTTCTGTTTTTGTCCATGGAGTGCGACGCTAACATTGCACTCTCCTAAATTCTAACCCGTTTTGTGTGGAATAGATGACTTAGGGAACCAGGAACCTTATTGTCTAACATAATGAAAATGGAGTTAAACATAATTTTGATATAATTTTGATATTCTCCTTTGAACGATGCTCAGTATGGAGATCGTATTTCAAAATACCTAAAGCTAATTGTCTTTTGAGTTAGACAATATGGCTTCTGATGTTACTTTTATATTATTTTACAGCTGTCAAAAGTTATCGTAGCGTTAGCCTTTGACCACTATCTCACGAGTCGAGGTCGAGGATGGGTATAAGCTTAACCTATCATTCCTGGCCCTCAACACACCGTTAATTGCCTGGCAACTGATTTTCAACTTGAGTATAGTAGCTAGCCAGGCGCGTATTTTTATTTATGAAGTTCAAGCTTGCGAGCGCATTAAAACCACTAACCCCGTGCACGGCAGTGTAATAGATATTGCCACCGAGCCAATGCATCAATGACAGAGCGGTTAGAGCGTTTTCTCCAGAACTGACATTATGATCCTCAAAAAGCCCGCCAGGTGTGGGGATTACGGCGATAAGCTCCTTAATAATACAATGGAAGCCATTTATCCCGTATGTAAGCGTATAAGCTGGTTACCAGTACCTTTAGTTACCGTAAAACATAACGTTTTATCCCATGTTGGTACACAGTTCATAGTGTTAGTCCTTCTCGGTTTTCGCTTGTGGAACAGGTATAAAATTCATGGGGAAAGGCGTTAGCTTGACTAAAGCTACAGGATTGATAAATACGTAGACCTTGGGGTCAAGGTTGATTAGGTGCGCCTAAGGGTATACTTTACTGAGCAGTTAGCACAGAGAAAAACTAATTTATAAAAAATGGTCTAGGAAATCTAGGAGTCCCTGCTTTACACTCAATGGACTATCAGCGGCTATTGTTGGCCCTCCTGATGGAGATTTTAATTGGAGTTTTTGGGGTAAACCAAATTATCTTATTGACATTTTGTCGGGTATAGTATGGCCCCGTACGGTATAGAAGTGAACTTCAATTGGGACCATAAGTATAGTAACACATATTCTTGTGTGATAACATATGGAAAGCAGGCAGGTATGCATCGTGTTGCATCAGCGCTCGCTCGTAGCATGAGGTCAGACATGGTAATGCTACATGGCCGTGCGCCCGCGCCGCAGCTACGACCACTCATGCAATATGCAACAGGACTGCTGACGCCAGAGGGACACGTCACAGGGCAAGGTCGCTGCATGTCTAAGTCGTGTCTCAACACTTGCAGGGCTATTACCTTGGATGCCTTGGCTAACAAGTTACGGAAAAAAACTATATGTAAATGGAGAAATAAGGAAAATAATGCAACTACAAGATACTTGGAAACTCCACTTCTGTTGACCAAGATCTTTAAATATATGCCAAGTATATTGAATAAACAAATGTAAAATAGTGCTTTTTCAGTTTTATAATACATAATGAAGTTTGAGGAATTGGTAACATGAGACAGGATAACAGCTGATAACAAGTCATCTGGTAGGTTTTTCTAATAAGTACAAATAGGCGGCACTGCCTATGTAAATTAGTTTTCCCTATAACCTACCCATTCCGCATAACACCGTAATATCATGGAACCTTAAAAAGGGGCTGGTGCGGCGGCTGAATTTGCACCGAACGTCAAATAGTGCTAAAATGTACCTATATTCGATAGTGGATAATTAGATAGATATAATAGCTATGGACTGCCGCGCCGCAGTACCCTGGTTCGATCCCCACCGCCGGCTTGAGCTTCACCGCATGGTGGAAGGGCTTTTTGCGATTGCCCGCCTGGCTAGCTACCATCCTAAAATAGAAAATCTGTCGCCAAGCACCTAACAGTGTGTTCCGGCAGCAGTCCTTGAGAGCCAGTAAAATTACAGGCACATGAGATCTAACAACTCTAAGTCTCAGTGTGACGGCGCAGTGTGCAGTTCGTCACTTGTGGCGAAATGCATTTGTTATAGGCAGGGTTTAGTCCACTGAATATCAGGTGGGCCTCGGGCTTGTTCCGTCACAATAACATTAAAAAAAAGTAGCAAATGTTTCAAAGTTACGAGAAGCAACATAACTTTGCTGCGAACGAAACACAAAAATGTTCCACTCCAGCGAGTTCAAACCTAGACTCCTTCGATTCCTCAGGTTCTTTAAGTACTCGCGCCAAATAACAACTTTGAATTCTTGCATAACAAATAACTATTATTATTAACTAACAAAACACACGTGTAACTTATTATTTAGAGTCCGTTATCCCATAAACGCGTGACATAGCTTGTATCTTCATTATTCTTCATATCACGCTTCACGGCTGATTTGTTTTCATCTGGTTCAAAGATGTTTTTTTTGCAGCAACTCCTTTGATATTCATTTAACCGTATAAAAACGGTCAACACACTTGTATTAAAAGTACTACGCCTCAAGCTATAATCTCAAACAACGTGCGAGTCAGGCCTTACTAATTTTAAGGGTCGCAAAACAAAAACCCAGCCAAGTGCGAATGGGACACGCGCACGAAGGGTTCCCTAACAAGCAAGAAACGATAAAAAACAAGTTTGCAGTATGGGAGCCCCCCTTAAATATTTATTTTGCTGTATGGGAGCCCCCCTTAAATATTTATTTTATTTTTAGTATTTGTTGTTATAGAGGCAGAAATACATCATCTGTGAAAATGTCAACTGTCTAGCTATCACCGTTCTTGAGATACAGGCTGGTGACAGACGGACGGACATAAAGTACACCCAGTTTGTGTAGTAGCGTTATTTTGGCATGTTTGTGCGTGAATAAAAGGTCTTTGTTCCTTGCAGTTTGGCAAAAGCGCAGGTGTGCAGCAGTATTTAGGTCACAGGCCGCCGCCGCCGCCGCCGCTGCCGCCATGCCACCGTTGGCAAATCGCCGAACTTTCCAAATAACGACATTCCTTGCATTGTCCGAAGAGAGATTTAATCGGTTTGATTATGTCCCACGAGAGAGATTGTCATAATTCACGGTATTTTGCTGAGAAATTCTATATAACTATACCCCCGTGGGGTGCGTAATTAGAATTGCATTTCATCGTGTGGGAGTCTAAAGATGCGACGAACGGAAATATACCAGAACGTAGCCAGCAGCGCCTTTTAGAGAACTGAGATCCACAAGCCGCCTGCCAAGCGTGGGGATTATGGAAAACCCCTCAAAATTGGGAGGATTTTGTTCAACAGTGGACGTATATCGGCTGTTGATGTGATGTCAGATGTAAAAAAAGGGGTGTCAGGAAAACGAATACCTTACACACTAGTGAATAAATTAAATTTAGTTGAACTAAATTTAATTTATAATATTTTTTATCACGAGACGATAACTCAAATACTAATTGTCAGATCTCACTCAAATTGCAATGGGCATACATGACAGGCACAACTTGAGAATATAAAAAAAAATATTATAATAATCGGTTCACCCCTGTTAATAATTATGAGGTGATGAGATAACTCACACAAAAAAATATAAAAAAATACAGTGGAATTGAGAACATCTTCTGCAGTACGGAGCAGAGCTGTGGGGCCGCTGTGCAGAATGGGAACGCGCGTTCCGTATGCAGAAGCGAGCCGTCAGAGCAATAGTGCGAGTGTCGGTAGATACCTCTGTGAAGCCATTCTTTAAGGAACTGGGAATTAGGACTCTGCCAGCTATTGTCATTTTCCAAGTAGCTGTCTTTGTGAGAAATAACCCCGAGTTATACGTCAAGCACAGTGACGTACACCTGTACAATACACGTAATAAGGATAAGCTCGTAAGTGTGTCCCATTCCCTTACCAAATCCTCTAAACTAACCCACATCATGGGCCCGCTGTATATAACAAGCTTCCTGCTAACATTGTCTCTGCTCCGAGTGTCGCTGCCTTTAAGATCCGCCTAAAGCGCTGGCTTATCGACCAGACTTTCTACACTTTTGACAATTTTATAAAAATAAAATAGAATGTATAATATTGTTATGATATAAGTTATTATTGCATACTTCATCTCGATTATGCATATTTTGTTTATTAATATTTATTGACATTTAGAATTGATTAATTATTATTGTATTTATTGTGTTGACATTACTCGATAAAGTAATATTTCTTGTAATTTATATTTATAAAATACTCAGTGTAACATCGCATGGTAGGTATACCATGTCCAAAAGTTACTAATTATTTAGTTTTTTAAATTAAATTTTAATTTATTCTTGACGTGTAAACAAGCTTAATTAATAAATGAGTATTTGAGTATTCTTCTTTCTTTGAAGTCGATTAAAAAACGGAATTGACGTTCAGCACTGAAATGTATGAGATGACTTGTCGGAGTCAATATCATGCTGATTCTACACACTGACCTCATATTTTCAAGGTCCGACTTCTACAAGTTATTACATACTTAACAGTATTAAATGAGCGAACCATGTTTTAAAAGAAAATAACTGTTTGTTGGAATATCTATCAAAACTGTATTTTAAGATCGATCTTATCTTTATGATACATATGTTATTACGAGCCTAAGATGTCGTCTTTCAAGTTGGAAGAGGAAAGGAAGAGCATCTGTCAGCGTTGTACAATAGCATGGGGTTTTCCGAAATATGTCGCCAAGGACGAACGGGTTGTTCCAGCCAGAGAGCCAGTTCTTATTTTATACTATCCTGAATAACATCCCATCATATTATCAGTAACTTACAAATGAGACGTGATCACATGTTGGTCAGTTTTTAATCATATGAAAAAGTTTTGGAGAACTATGACGTCATGGGGAATGCAACTTCCTATTCAATTCAAAGGTCAAGGTCTTATAAAAACCTACAATTTTCCTTAATCAATAACATTAAAACATCATAAAGATACTTCACTCGTAATACGACTTCAAAGGTGATCGGGGAATTACTTATACATATAGTTCTGTTATATATAATTGGTATAAAGTTTACTGTTGACACATTTTGCGGTCTTTAGGGCACCGTTGTTATAGTTTTGACTTGTCGATTCATCCTTCAAATACCTACCATTTAACAGATATCTTAATAAAAAAAACTAAAATTTCATCATTTGGTGAGTTTCCAACGAGTCACATGCAAAGACACTAACAGGTACATAAAAAACTTCCCAGTGGGTCACCCTCGTGAATCGTTGCAACTTGTGGTTTATGTGGATTCCCAACGAGTAATCCCATTCATTTACCAGTATTACTCGTTGAGAAAAAAACATATTCACATCTCACCGGGTCACCGGAGGATCGAAAATGTCAGGATCGCGAGGACTGTCATATTTTCCATCTTCAGTATCCATTGCGATACTGGTGTTCACGTTTCTGCGTAAAAACCGCTATCCTGAAGTAAGAACTAAACCATATAAGTCCAAGAACAGGATTCACTTTTCAATGTAATCAGAAGGTTGATGAAATGAGTAGAGTGACTTTTTTTATGTTATTGTGACGGAACAAGCTCGAGGCCCACCTGATGTTAAGCGGACTAACCTCTGCCTATAACAGATGCATTTTGTCACAAGTCACCTTGAGTCATAGTTGTTAAGTCTCAAGTGCCTGTAATTTCACTGGCTCTCAAGGACTGCTGCTGAAACACACCGTTAGGTGCTTGGCGACAGATTTTCTACTTGAGGGTGGTCGCTAGCCGGGCGGGCATTCACAAAATACTCTTCCACCATGCGGTGAAGCTCAAGCCCGCGCAGGATTCGAACCATGGACCTGCTGCGCGGCAGTCCATAGCCAATGCCACTGAACCATCACTGTTGACTAGCAGCAGTGGCAGCGTACGTGGAAGAGATAATAAAAAAATAAGGATTGGATAGGCGTGCATCCGAACAAGCAGTCCAGCGGTCGTTAGTAGGTACTACAGTCCCACCAACTTATCTGTTCAGGCGGCAGAAAAAAGAACTACAACATTCCTTCAAATTGTGACAGTTTGTAGTTGATTTCCTTGACCAGCAGCGCCCTCGCGAACTGCACAGTTAAGTTGGTGGTACTATACCTAAAACGTGCATGATACAGATAAAACGTAATGTCTTTTTTTTATTGTGTGCAAGTTATTAATGTCTGATGTAAAAATATAAATATGATCAAGTAAGTCATACTTAAGTATATTAGGGATATGTAACACATTGTAAAAGTAATGGCCCCAAGTTTCTTGTCTGTTCTTGTTTCACTGTGCAGTGGCTCCAAAACCGTCTCTCTGAACGCGGCAAAATAATCTTTCATTAATATTGTGAAATTTTGTAATTCAGCTTGATAATATATTAATTTGCAATTTGAGCATCTACGCTAAAATGTAATAAATGTTTATTATAGTCAAGTATCAGATTATTTTTATTTTATCGCTACATATATGCAATATAGCTTATCCTTGCCAAATAGATACGGCGTCGTTATGTAAACGCAGCTGTGGCTGAATGCTGCAATTACAAAAAAGAAATGAGTTGTTGCAAATTGAGGGATGTTTGCAGGTTGGAGCCCATCTCAAACCAGTAAGACTAGCCTAAACCAGTAGAAAAGCCTATTAGCTAATAGAACCAAGTCAAGCCAACTACCAACCAAGTCAACCTACCAAGTGCGGGTGCTTCACTCTATTATGCTTCAATAGCAACTATCCGTGAAACATTTTTTTTTAATTGTTCTCTCTACTCAACTACATCTTGAGGATGATAAAATGTGGTTAGATTAAAAATGTGGTTTTCCCGACGGAGTACAGCATGGGGTTCTTCAAAAAGGGCGTGAAGAGATTTCTTCGGTGTCGGCAACGCGCCATCGATACCCCTGGTGTTGCAAGCGTCCATAGGCTACGGTAACTGCTTACCATCAGGCGGATCGTATGCGTGTTTGCCACCATTCTGATATGAAAAAATGTTCAACCCTTATTAACAGTAACCCATATTTATGAGTAGCTCTCAAATAATACCACAAATCGAGTCCATTTAAAAAAAATAACCTTCCAATCGCAAGAAATAATTAGTCTCCCTTCTATCGGATTCCACTTAAGGATTCATTGTTTTAATAATTGTTATAGCCGTCGAAAGTGATAAGTTATCAACTGAGCAGAAAACTTGGAAATAGCAATTAAAGAAATATTGTCAATATAAAACAACAGGTACTAGGCGAGCATAATATTGAAGGAGGTGCCTAATAGAGTTTTTTTGCGCTTATATCTCTTTGGACTCATTAGGAGATGGTACAAGCCGAACTCAATATACTTGGAATAGTAAAATATGGAAGTATTAAATAAGCGTAAGGTACTAGACTAATAAGTACCTACACCGCTTTAGTCAAGTGCTTATACTAGGTGATCAGAAACTTCTAGGAGCTTACTTAACTCTTTTGTCGACGATAATATTTTAAACATTTAAAAAGTAGGTTCCAGCGGCATTTGATGGATTTTTTGTTACTTGGTTTTGTTTGGGTAGCTAAATAATATTTGTGAGTTCTGTGGCAAGAAATATTCAGTGGGATCTGTTTTATGGGATCGGATAATATAAAGTAATGGAATACCTGTTTCGATACTTATGACAACATTCGAAAAAAAAAAAAAAATTTAGATTCATAACTCTTTCCGTCTATATGAGCTAGAAACCCGTGACATACAGATGGTCAGACAGTCAGCCGATTTGATATTTCTGAGCGGTACCCGAAAAATCTTACAGTGATGGTACATAGTAACTCTACATTATGTATAACTTAATACAAGAACCCCAGTAGGTGGACTGACGACATTGTAGAAGTCGCGGGAAGCCAATGGTTAGTAGCGGCTAATAGCCGTTCTTTGTGGCGTTCTATAGGGGAGGCCTTTGTTCAACAGTGGATGATGATGAATACAAGAAACCTAGTTGTATCATTGTAACTTTAGCTAAGTTTTATAGTAAATAAAATAGGGCAGTAGACTAGGTCACAAAGCAAGGCTTTTCCAACCAGACGTGGGAACACATCAAGTGTGGCCAAGGATGACATGTCCATGTGTGTGAGATAATTACACTTCAACGAAACATCGGTGTCTTTTAAATGAATAATAGACAAGATACTTTCAACTGGACAAATAAAAAATTCAAAGCAAGACAAGTATTTGTACTTAATAACAGTGGCCTAGATATTTGACAGACAGTTCATTTAATATGAAGAATGTAAGGTAGAGCTGGTTTATTACCGTAGACAAGACATCCTGTTTTTTTGTTGATCTACCCGTACCATAGATGACCAGTTTTTATTTCGCAGAATATGTGAATATAACAATAAAAACCATACGAAAAGTAGCATGGATCTCCGTACATTAAAAAATGTGCACTAACGTAAAATACACTGAAACTGTCAAATTTAGTGTATGGTTATCGGAGGTACATATGTACATAAACATGGCCCAATTGCAAGCCAGACTCGCAATATGTTGTGTTTATACGTATAAAATAGTTTGATTGTTATGCAAGAATGCAAAGTATTTTTTTAATCTACTCTCCACAAACTTCATGTCTCGTGACTTTTTTGAACTGTGACATTTATTTATTTAAAACTAGAAATAAGAAACATGCAACATTCTATGGGGGAACGGTGTTAAAAGAAAAGTTATTTTTTTCGGTAAAGTCATTAGCACTTGCATCCAGAGCAGACCAGTGTCCTCTAGCAGCACCCGTTCACGAGTGGACGCATGTGCCAGGCCAGCTATCGCCTTCCTCAACCATTTCTGAGGGAAGATGGCGACCCGACACACAACGCCGCCACTAGACAACACCTTTATGTGAGCTTGACCGCTCTGGATACATGAGCCAACGATTACTATTATATAACACAGGTTTGTAATTTGGGACTACAATAAAATTATATACAGAAATTAAAATTTTTGTCATGCTCCCACGTTACATTTTAACAGGATCTCAAGCAAAACAGCAATGTTACTATTGGGCGCGTGTACTTGCATTGTAACCTGAGTATTTTCAGGTTCAAATATAAAATCCTTAGCTTAGCAAAGATTTCAAAGTTACGAGATACAATATAAATACTGCCGAGTGAAACACAATTTTTACACCTCACTACAGCGAGAAAAATGTGCAAGAAAACCAGCTCAATAAATATATAAAAAAATAGTAAATTTATATTAAAAATTAAAAGCAAAATTACTATAAATGGCAATATTGAAGGTAAGTTAAATTTTCTGGAAATTTTATAGCTTTGATATTTGAGAACCCTTTTCTCGCTAGCGGTTAAAAAGCACTTTTACACGCAATGAAAAATAACACTTTTCCGAGCGTGTAACGTAAAAATGATATTAGGTTAGTACGAAGCCTTTAGTGAACCTACATCCTACTATACATCTACATGAGCAGTTGCATACTGACCACCCATTCGAAAGACCATAGGGTAAGGGTATGGAACAACCTAGATTCTTAAACTGGGAACTAAAATTCATTATCATCATCAAGGAGGGTTTTGTAATAATTCCCACGCTTGGCAGGCTTCTTGGTGAGCGCAGTGTAAGGTGGCAGATTTTTAGAACGCAGTGCTGCAAATCTTCTGGTATTTTTACTTCTGCGTTTCAAACGATTTCCACAGGAAGGTTATCGAGTGCAGTTCTAGCCCAATGCCCACCAGCGGGTTTACAAGATTGTTTTGATGACCAGAAGATCCAATGTTATGGGCCCTATCGTTATATTATGAAGGGGTAACTATGATAGGTATATAGTTATTTTTGGTATTGCCTCCTAGGCAACGTGATATCTATGCCAACACCTATCAATAATATTATACTGCTATCAGCTGATCGACTAGCTGATCCTGATAAGGTAGAATTATAGCATTGCACACATTAATTTATAAAGGCATTATATCTATAATAATAAAACACAGTATAAAATCGGCCATAAGCGAATCAGGCCTTGATATAATAGGGTTCTACATGCAACTATCCATTAAAACTAAAATATTTGTTTGTTTGAAGCGCTCCTAGCGAAGTTTGCTCAGCTGTTCTTAACCGATCAGCAAAGTTAAGCAACGTCCACCGCGTTCTTGAGTTGGATGGGTGACCACTAGTGACATTACTACTGAGCGCTTCTGTGCTACGGAGGGCACGTTAAGCCGTCGGTCCCGGTTGTCGTCTTACGATGGCAGTCGTTATAGCATGGTGGTAGGGTATTTTGCGAATGCGACCTGGCTAGCTACCACCCTCAAGTAGAAAATCTGTCACTAAGCACCTAACGGAGTGTTCTAGCAGCTGTCTTTGAGAGCCAGTAATTCTAGGTTAGCCTGAACAACATCGACCACATCATCACTTACCATCAGGTGAGATAGTGGTCAAATGCAAACATATCAAGCATTAAAATAATAGTATGATCACAGCTACTTAAACACTCAAGTAGTTTTTAAGTACGCGTTGATCACAGCTATTTAAATACTTAAGTAGTTTTTAAGTATTTAACTGCTAAAGTTATTAAGTACTGCACTGTATCAGCCGTATCATCCACTGCTGAACACAGCCTTCCCTATAATCCCCACGCTTGGCAGGTGGCTTGGGGATCGCAATGTAAGTAAGTGCAGATCTTTAGAAGGCACTGCTGCCCTCCTTCCAGTATTTTTCCCTTAGTCGCCTCTTATGACACCCACGGGATAATATGGGGAGGTGACATTCTAACCCGGCACCCCACGGGCAAGTTTTTAAGTAGCTGTAATTAATGCAATTCATATAAAAAATATATTAAGTTGGTACGAAGCCTTCATCCTACAATTCTTATTAATTCTTATAATTCCTTCATACATTGGATGGTCAGTGTGCTACTGCTCATGTTGATACATGAGCAGTAGCACACTGACCATCCAATCCAAATAAAATAAAAACGTAAGAATATGCTTTAAAATATTTAGCAAAAACATTTTGGTTTTTGGGATAGGTAACACAATAACACAAATCGTCTCAAATTTACATGTTTGACTGATCCCCATCTCATTGTTTAAATTGTTTTTCATACATATTTTATAATTATTTGTAGTTTTCTCAATGAGCACTAGAAAATGCTACCCACCATAGTTTTTTTAGATTTTCAAGTATTCGGTGATTAGATCCCCATGAAAAACAGTATTATTATCATTCAATATTTTGTTTTGGGCAACATTATACGTACTGTACTGTAAACATTATACGTATCAGTCGGGTTGTCCACTGCTGAATACAGCCTCCACCATTAAAGGATGGGTTCGCCATCCCATCGCTTGGCAGGCGGCTTGGGGATAACAGTGTAAAATGCCAGTTTTTAGAAAGTGCTCCTGCCAACCTTCTGATATTTGTCCTTGGTCGCCTTTCGAATGTATACGACTTCCTATGGAAGATAAGGGGGTCCAATTCCAGCCCGGCACCCCACCACCGTGGATGGGGACTTCACGGATCTACATGAGCAGCTATGTCGCTTTTGTGTACCCGACAACTATCTTCGGAGCAGGAAACATAGATTGTTTGCTGTTCCGGAGCATAGAACAGTTGCTCACCAGACATCTCCTATACCACGATCCCTTGCCGTCCTCAATGATCTCCTTGACGCCAAACCAGACTGTGATTTGTTAGCAGATGAATGGAGGGACATAATGGCGGAATGCTTGAGTTATTGTGAGGGGGTCAAGCCACATTACGAAAATCGAAATATCAAATATTGAAATTTGCTTTTATCATGTTTCTAAAGTATTTTATTCATAAATTTGTAATTATAGTTATTATTGTTTTTTAATATGTATTCCTTTTTTGACATTATTTGCATGTGACATTTTGGTGCATTTGACATTTAAAGTAGGTAAGTAATTAAGCATAGTACTTGATAATTATTTAAAAAATGTGTAATGTTTATTTTAATAATTTAAATCATAATCTGGTATTTTGTTATATTTTAATGTAAGTAATTTTTGTAATATGTAATCACATCTATGGTTATATTTCTATTATGTTGTGTGTCATTAGTGTAATTCGCCTATAAGCGGTACTAATTGAATAAATAAATAAAAATAAATAAATCATACAAATTTCAGATCTGTGAATCATTTCAACCGTGACATACACAGATGGAGATACAGATAGTCAGCAGAGTGATTTTAATCAAAAGTTAAGAAAAGCATTAAGTACCTACATCAGATGGTGGATAAGTCCCTTTTTTATTTCTGATGCATAAGAACCACAATCTCACACATTGAAAAGTGATGTAAACAGAAGAAAAGTGAACGGTTTCCAGAATAGGAACTGGCTCATAAGGGCAGCTGCTGCAACACTCCGTTATGTGTTTGGCAACAGATTTTCTGCTACATTGCATTGAAAATACGCATCAAGAAAATGTTCTTCCAACATGCGGTGAACCTCAAGCACGTGGAATAAGTATTGCAAGTCAACGAGGCAATGCTGCCAGCAATGCCAGCATGCTGGGCACGCTGCCAACTGGTAGTGGGCTGAAGCATTTGGACTGCATGTGAGTCTAAAAACATACATAAAACATAAAAATAATTTATTGAAAAATCATAATAATAATGTGTACAAGGTTAATTCTGAAGCCTTTGGTCCTCGACGTAGCTTAAAACTGTGTTTCGAAGACCAGAACCTTCTCCAGTGTAGGACTATAGTTAACAGAAATTATGCCATTATACAATGTTTTTTTTCATATATACATATATGGATGTTTTGAGTCTGTAATGACTTATAGGTTGTTTAAATGCTTTTATTGTAGTAGCAGTAGTGTTGTATATAGTTCGTAGTACTTTGTTAATAAAGGCATACCGCTGGTAATAGTAAAGCACGTGGCGACATTTGAAACATATACCTTTACCGCAGCAGTCCATAACCATTGCCAATGTGCCAATACATCACTGCTCCTGTTCCTATCGACATTTTGTCAGTTTCTGCATATATGCTACAGCGACTGTGATTAATTTCCTTCCCAATATCACACACTTTAATAAAAGTTATAATTAAAATATTAAGCAAACATGAAATATCAGTCGATATTGGTATCACGTTCGATTCAGCTGTTATCGTTATCATTGATAAGTACACCTTGGGACATGATTCATATCGCAAACAAATTATGGCGACAATAATATCAGGTGGTTTTTATCTGTCGATACCTATATTATGTACTTACCTACGATATTTATTTATTAGAAATCGTATCGTAAAATATTCATAAATTTCTTTGGCTACGATTCATGACTATAAATAGAATGTGTTTGTTCTAGAACAGTACCTAATTATGTATTGCAATCAATTTTTATAGATCCAAGATAATAATTAAATGACGAGTTCCCGGAATCGTGTGTAAACTTACCATGTAAGGAAAAATAATCTACTAGAAGGTAGTAGATATCTTATGAATACCTATTTTCTAGATTTATGATATATTTATGAAATAATGATTCAAGAATTGCTGATGAAGTAAATACAAAATAAATTATCGATCACCTTTTGAGATACTCGTAGCTATCAAACTACATTATGTGAAATAAGGCCAAACATGTTATAATGAGTGATGACCTTTACTAATGCTGAGCACTGTACTTCAGCAGGAATTTACGTAGGGCTGGTTTTCAGAATACCGCTTAGCTAGAATAAATGTTGTGCGAGAATTATAAAAAATGTCAGTAGGTACAAAAACCGACCAAGGGCGAGTTGGATTCGAATACGGAGAGTTCCGTCACAACACATATATAAATACCGTTTTTTATACAGTTAAAGATCTGTAGCGGTATACTCACCAACACTACACAACATATTTTCTGTTTTTATATACGTAAGATTGGGAAGGGCTCTAATAACACAAGTTTGACGCTTGTATGTGTTACCATTCCTACGATAGAGCTAAAAAACGTTTCCGCAATCCACATAGACGAAACGTTTTTTGTTTAAGAAAAGTTCGATATAAAAGGGGTCCCTATTGAAGAAACGATTTTTTGTTTACATTTTTGAGCAGATATGATATCCTCTCTGATATAAAGGCACACAAACACACCCGCTCGCGACAAAAATGAATGTACTAATTTGTTCCCCGGGTAATTGAGGAAGGAGGTGTCTGTCGGAGAGCATATCTGTATTTCGGTCAAAAAGAGCAAGGCCGGCTTAGCAGTCTTCAGGTGGTAGTGGCCGTCGTTCAGGTTAGAACGAAGATCCCGTACATTACCAAAGCCCACGGCTTGCCTGTCACGGGGCCTCCTGCCCCGTTTGCCCTGACTTGCTCCCTCCAGAATACGCAGTGAAGACCAAACATGATCAACTTTCAGGTACAGATCCTATGATGGATCCCCGGAGAGCGATTCTCCAGCGCTTTCGCGGCTGGTACCCTCCTGGAGTAATACTACTGTGCTACCACATACCTCTCGGGGCGTTGTGCAGGTCGCATAGATCGATCGAAACGCAGTGGCATAGCCAACTACTTCACGTCGATAGGTGGTACTACCCCGGTCGTGCCGGCCCATTTAGCTGTAACCCATATGGATACAACGTAGCACTACCACTAGGAAAATGTGTATACAGGATTGCTGTCATATTATTAGTAGCGTACTTTTAAAGTATCATCGTAACAGAGAGGTTGTTCTTATATGGATTTTTACAAAGAATTTAAATGCTTTTTCCCAGTTTCACGTTGAAGTCGGTCCTCACTGCTTTGCGTTATCATTATTCCAAGACCCGAAGTGAAAGACTTCAAAATGATGATAACTGGTCAAACCCAGCCTGTTCCAAAACAATAACACTTTTCGCTTAAGTAAATCAATTTCAGTGATATGTTTATATTTTGAGTATTTGTAGTAATGTTGAGTCTAGGCAGTAGTCCCAGTATCGATCCAATTTCATCTCAGAATTTTAGGCATCAATTTTAGGTCGTCGTGGGATCAAGATGGAGAGGGGGGTAGTTGGCGTTTCCATGCGAATAACGTAAGGAGCGTCGTGCATGAACGTCTGAAATGCTAATTGGCGGTTGTTAGCGGTGGTGTACGTGATAAGTCATCCGCGGTTATTTAGCAGGTATACTTTCTACAGACCATAATAATATTATATGGTCTACAAGGATCTTCTAGGTATTATACAGTATTACATAAAACGTCTTTGATGGTCTATGATTAAAACTCATCCTTTTTTGTGGCTACAAGTACTCTCTTGCCCTCAATATGCTCGTTTGCTGTTCTTAGCAATAAAGTGGTGATTTGTACCATTAGGAGCGTTTCGAGTGTTTAACAAACGCCTTTATGCAGTGCAACAATTTTACAACACTTATGAAATGACATGTGATTTATTTGCGTACAACATGATGTTACAAGTTGTTGTACAAGTCATAATAATAAGTTTTTTTTTTATGTTATTGTGACGGAACAAGCCCGAGGCCCACCTGATGTTAAGTGGACTAACCTCTGCCTATAACAGACGCTCTTCGTCAGCGACGAATTGCACTGTGCCCGTCACACTGAGACGTCCAGTTGTTAGGTCTCATTAGCCTGTAATTTTTCTGGCTCTCAAGGACTGCTGCCGGAACACACTGTTAGGTGCTTGGCGACAGATTTTCTACTTGAGGGTGGTCGCTAGCCAGGCGGGCATTCACAAAATGCCCATCCACCATGCGAAAAAGTATCACATACACGTATTAAGTCAGAAACATAACTGACATACAAAATTAAAATTAACAAATTAATTACTGTTGAGCATATAAAATATAATAACACAATATAAAATAGCCATACACATTCTTTAAAATACAATGTCCGGTAGGATAGAAAATGAAATTATAATTAAATAAACATTATGTCATTACATTATATATCTAAATATTTTAAGATGTCCATTGTTTGTTTAATAGTTCGGTACATTGTAGAAATTTTTAACATGAAGCCATTGGAAAAGTTTGTCTTTGTGTCAACTATCGTATGTCTCTGGGTATTTTATTAAATATTCTCATTGAATTATATGACTATTTCTTATGCATACATTTTGAAATAAAAAGAATGTTTTTTTTTGTAAATATGACAAAACCACAAATTATTAGGTATATCTGTTAATGGTAGTACATAGAGTATATAGGCCTCCCCCTAAATGGACTGCCGACATCGTCAGTCTTCCGGAGACTTTGTATACAAGTGACGACTAGCCTTTCATTGTGGTGATCTATGGGGCAGGCATTTGTAGAACAGTCTTCCGAAATATACAGGGTTATTGGTAAAATGCTAACAGACATAGGGTTGACTTCTGCTACTCCTAACAAACATTTTGAGATGTTTTTTTTAGATAGTTAATATTTTTTTTGAATTGTTTTTTTTTGTGTGTGTATATGACGGAATAAGAACGAGGACCACCTGCTGTTAAAAGTCTCTTGTACCTGTAATTTATTATTTCATATCAATTCTATTCAAATGGAGCGCGGTGCGGTTTAAACTCCAGATTGCCGCGGCGCGGGCGCCATTGGCTCGAAGCATTACACCTTTTACTACGAGACATAGAATTTAATAGTGTCAGACAGTACTAGAAAAACTTATTGCTTTAAGTTTTGAGTCTCTCATAGCCAAGAGCGCCCGCCGCGGCAACACTGGACCGCGCCGCGGTCCTTTCAATAGAGTTTTGAATATAGCAAAGTAATAAAAATATGAAATATTGAATTACAGGCACAAGAGACTTTTAACTCATGCTTATTCCGTCATATACACATAAACAAACACAAAAAAAATAATTAAATTAAAATCTTCAAATAACAAAATTTCTTATCTCAAAATATTTTTAGGACTAGCAGAAGTCAACCCTAAGAGGTTGTTAGCATTTTACCAATAATACATGTGCCATGCTGCCATAAAAGTATTTATGACAGCATGGCACATGTTTATACCTACATACTCTCTATAAGTTTTTAACTTGCACCATCGGCAGTGTAGCGGAACATAACAATCAATTTGCGTCCAAAGTTATCTACGTGTCATGTTCGATCAATCAGTTTCCTGACGTTTTTGCTGTTACCGTTATTAATGATGGCTCAATGCAACTGTCTACTAAATATAACTAAACTATGTAAACGTGCATAGACATACACACGAACGTGCAAAAATGTCTACAACTTGTCCACTTTATAATTTGGTACTAATCTTTCTTGCTATCGTCACGTTGTTATCCGGTTTGGGAATCTGAATAAGTAGCATAAGTACACCCCGCTAGTCACAGAGGTGGCAAACAACCCTTTTGTCGTACCTTATTGTGTGTGTGTTATTTTGTCTCGTGGCTTCGTAGTTTACAAACCAAAATCGATGCTGTCGATTTTATTGATGGCCCATGATTGAGGAAAATTTGATAAACCAGTTCTATAATATTCAGGTTAGATAAAGCGCGCCGTACTGCGAACTGTATCGCACGATTGCACTGGATCTCTATGAATATCATAACGATGTGCTTTGGTTTTGAAACGTTTTTCGGTCTTATATTTTTCTTATAGCTTATACTTATTATACTGAGGGATTATAAAAAAATAAACTAGTTAATCCAGATCATCCCGGGACCTCAAATGAGGATGATGGTGAAGAGCTGGCCGATTATATCCGATTATATATAGATATCGTTTAAATTATTATTTATTATTACTTAATAAATAATAATTTTAACGATGCAACTAACGTGAACTCAGTGGCATTAGCTATGGACTGCCTCGGAGCATGTTTATGGTTCGAATCCCGCTGCGGGCTCGAGCTTCACCGCTTGGTGGAAGGGCATAGGGCATTTTACGAATGTTCGCCTGGCTAGCCACCATCCTCAAGCAGAAAATCTGTCAGTAAGCGCCTAACGGGAAGCAGTGATGGCTCAGTGGCATTAGCTTTGGACTGCCACGCAGCAGGTCTATGGTTCGAATCCCGCCGCGGGCTTGAAATTCACCGCTTGGTAGAAGGGCATTTTGCGAATGATCGCTTGGCTAGCTACCACCCTCAAGTAGAAATTCTGTCACTAAACACTTAACGGGAAGCAGTGATGGCTCTTAGCAATGGACTGCCGCGCAACAGGTCTATGGGTCGAATCCCGCCGCGGGCATGAACTTCACCGCATGGTGGAAGGTTGTTTTGCGAATGCTCGCCCGGCTAGCGAGCTTTGAGATGAGAGTGTGTCGTACCGATTTCAAAATCTGTCTCTAAGCGGTAATGTACGATGGCATCATGGATCTACCAATCCTGGTAGAACACATTTGGAATAAAAATTCTCTACCTACCCGTAACTGATTTAAATTATTTCCAATAAAAATCAATAACTAATCATAGGTTATTTTTGATTAGGTAAGTGCCTACAATCACCGCTAAGTTTACCATATAAACTTTCGTACTACCTTAGGTATAAGTACCTACTACAAATATACATACTTATTCTACTAATTTACGTAGGTAGATACATAGTACTAACTTTATTATTTGTTGTGATCTTATAGCTATGTAGATAGGTATGCAATGTAATGCGCGCCCGCGAATGTCGATTTGACATCGCTGACAGTTGCGTGCCTAGGCAGGCCTATATGATAAATGATAATTATATCGTAGATAGGTAGGTATCTTCCATTGAGCTTCTAATTCTAACCCTTTACTACTTTGTGTTAGGTAGGTACTTTCTCGAAGTTATATTACTGCTTAGACTATATTCTAAAAAGAATGCGGACTACCTACGTCCATACCATATCTAACCAAATGCAGCGTTTTATATTGTCTAAGTGTTGCTAAAATGATTAGGTACTCACCATAGCTATCATGACTTGCGTATTGACTAATACCTACTAGGTACTAACTTAGGTGAGAGTAGGTGAGTACCTAGACATAGTTACGTATTTATATTACCCAAGTACCTATCTATATGGATTATGGCGTCCGACACTTACTATCACGAACAAACTAATCAAATGCGAAAGAAAATCCGGTCCCCAACTCCCAACATATGTAAATATATATAAATATATATATATATATATATAAGTACGTAAGTAGGCATAGGCACTACATATTGGTAGTGTATACATACGTGCACACCAAAAAGCAACAGGGCATTCCTACAATATAATATTATGTTCTAAGATCACGGCGCGGTGCACGTGACTTTTGGTAGTGTGCGTTTTGTTAATTATATATTAGTGTGCTGCGCATGAGACCCACCCGCCCGCTTCCCTCACGGCGGAATGGAAGTATTGACATGAGATGCCCAATATTTTGAACGAAAAACTAGCGCGCAAAACTATGTGTGCCGACCTTTGGCTCTAGGATGTTTATGATTATACTACTGGATGTATTTGTTTTCCAAAATGTTATCTAAAATGATCATGAACTGAGCTATGCTTCTATGTAAATAATTTTAGGGATTTCATGCTCTATAAGTCGTTTATTTACGACTAAACATGCGCTAAAATTCGTGATATTACAGGGATGTTTCGAGGCTTATAACTATCATGTGAAGATTTTTTTTACAAATCGGTGCCAAGACAAGCCTAGATAATGTAGAGATAAATCGATATCATGCTTAGTTGTGGACCTAAAACCTCAAATAAGGGAGTGATCATCCTACGGCGTTTGTATGGAAAAGTTACCGGCCAGTTCAACCTTAAGTGTGAGTACTGTATTTTAATTCTATTATTTTTATTGTATTTAATTTTTCAGCATTGTAATCCAACGGGGCAATGCTGCTAGTATGCTGGGTATCTGAAAAAAATAATTAAAAAAAAAATTTAGAAGTTATTCTAGTAAGGTTTTGTACAATTTCAATGGAATGGACCTGTTTCCTACATTGGGCTCGAGGCACGTATTACGTGAAAAAGGACTGTTCCGTCGGAGTCGTCGCAACGAAATAAATGCGAGCTTTACATACGTGTGTGTGTGTGTGTGTGTGTGTGAGGGTGTGTTTATGTGTGTGAGGATTTGTGTGTGTGGTAGTGGACTGAATCATTTGGAAAACCCCCATGGGTTGGCCAACTGCTCCAGTCCAAGCCCATGGCTGCAATGACCTTTAGGTTGCTTACGTTGTCAGAGCTATAGGTTGTATAGTGTTTTGTTAATAACAGCATACAGCCGTTTAAAACAACAAGTTGATATATCCCATATCGCAATATACAAGGCAGCTTCTTTTTGTATTGTTTAAAGGTAGTTTCTGAGAATTAAACATATAAATACACGTAGCGAGTGAATGAGCTATATAAGTTAACTTGATTTTACTATAAATAATAATTGCTGGCAATGTCATGCCGCTGCAGTAACTTTTAATTACAAGCATACTTTGTATATAACCTAGAACATTAGTATGTTGTAGTAACTGGTTATTTTATGAGTAATCTCTTACCTATCGATTAGTAATCTTATTAGTCAACTGAACATGGGGTAGGTAGGTACCTATAGAAATATTTCGAAGCGCTCGTAGCGTAGTTTGCTTAGCCGTTCTTATCCGATCACCTAAGTAGGTACGTAATTATTACAAAATTTAACATTAAAAGATTCTACATCCTATTGACGTGTTCAGCAAACGGATTGAAGCAATGATGGCCGAGCGGTAATAAAACTTTGGACTGCCGTGCTACAGGGCCCTGGTTCGATCACCACCGCGGACTTGAGCTTCATCGCATGGTGGAAGGGCATTTTTCGAATGCTCGCTTGGCTAGGTATCACCATCAAGTTGAAAAACTGTCGCCAAGTTCCTAACAGTGTGTTTCGGCAGCAGTCCTAGAGAGCCAGTAAAATTACAGGCACATGAGACTTAACAAGCGTATGTCTCAGGGTGACGAGCGCAGTAAAGTTCATCTTTTGTGATGAAATGCATTTGTTATAGGCAGAGGTTAGTCCGCTTAACATCAAGTGAGCCTAGTGCTTGTTTATTTATTTATTTATTTAAGATGCACCAACAGTGTACATATTAAAAAATACATTATATAAATAATTTCCGTTTGTTCTTTTTTTATTTCTTTGTTCCATCACAATCATATAAAAATGGGGCAAAATTTTTACGCATAATAATTTTTTTCAGTATTGACGTTATCGTTATCGCCACGTTTTGACAATACACTATGCCATCAATAATAATTCTTTACTTAAAATTTTTATGTTTACTCTTTATATTTCTTTTTTTCACTTGCTTAAATATGTCGGGCAGAATCGGGCATGTCTGAGGCGAGATGTACATTTTGTATTAGATTCTGGCCTCAGAGTAGCCTGAATCTAAATAAAAATCGGCCCGGACCGTCAGGTTTGAATTGCCACTAATACGTATTTTCATTCATTATCACATCATTATTATTATTATTTTTTTATTCCTGATACGTTAGCCTTTGACCACTATCTCACCTGATGGTAAGTGATGATGTGGTCGAAGATGTTGTTCAGGCTAACCTAGAAGTACTGGCTCTCAGTAGTATACTCGTACATCTGTGTACGGACAATGAGTCCGTACCCATCAGTCGTAACGTTGCCCATCAGAAAGTATGAACAATATATACTATTCGTAGATAATACTATATAATTAAACGAGCAAGTGATAAGATTAGGCGAAGCGTCTCTTCGGCAAAAATGCACTCGTATGTCCGGATTCCGGACTTCCGGTTGGGTCCTCTGCAGGTCACATTTTTCAACAGATTCTAGTGAAAGTTCGACAATTATGTTGACTATTTTTTTCGAAATTTTTCAAACCGACGGAAATATGTGTGTTGAAATCGTAAAAAATAGTGACAGTAAAAGTCTTTTGTACACAATCCAAAATTTATCTAACAGTAAATTATGTGAAAAACATGTTTAAATTTTTAATTGACTCTCATAAAAATCCATGCAGTGAATTATTTAAATTATGCTCGTTTAATGTATACCTTACAAAGTATAGATATCGTATATTACGAGTATTTAATAACAAAATTCACCTATATTTATAATCAGCAGAGACTTTCGATCACAATAGTGAGAAAGGGCTCCCAAGGGCACGAAATCAGGGCGAGGGCAGGCGCGGGTGGTCGGACTAGCCCATTGGTGACCCAAATCACCGGTAATTCTGTTCCCTTTACGGCCCTTTGGACATATAACGCCACAAACAACGGTATAGCACTAACCATCAAATGCATTTATTAGTCGTTCGTCGGATGACAGGATGCCTATAGCTTTATAGCAACGACAATTTATTTGTAATTTCTTCAGTATTGTGTTTGACGTAAAACAAAATGCTGGTATACTTATTGGCTAAACGAATACGCATTCCAACGCAGCTAGTAGGCTAGAACATTTGGACTGTATATAACACAGATTATACCTACTATTGTAGGCCCGCAACGGCATTTTGTTTATTGTTTTTAAATTATGAATTGACGAATAAGACAGGACGCCCGTCTGGTGGTACGCGTAACTCCTGTTAGCAGTTGTAGTACCTTTCGTACTTCTTGACACTGCACTTGACATTCCGAGACATTAATTCTTACGTCTCGTTAGACTAGTAATTTCACTTGGTACCAATCAAAGGAACTGTCTAATGGTACCACGGCAAATGAACGCAAAATACGTATAGTACGTACCGTGTAACGGTGTTAGGTGTTTGTTGCAAGATGCACCTTTCGAACAACACATTTAACACTATTCCATATATATAATAACATAAGCAATGTTAATAATAAAAAATATTTTAAAAATATTTTATGAAAACATCAAATTAATATTTTAATAAAACACTTAAAAAATACAAAAATATATCTAGTGACAATTCCGCCTAATTTTCCTGTTAAGCCGACGTGACGTCACAAACGCCACGCAGCCAAACCGGAAGAATTTTCGACACGTTTCGCTTCTACACGAAGCATCCTCAGGAGGTCTTGACTCTACGAGCGCACGATCGAGAATGATCGAATCGAGAATTTTTCTCGATCGTGTCGCAAAGTAACGCCTGAATCTATTTATTATCATAAGCAATGTTTCTTCTATCATAATGATATCATAAAATATGCGACTGAAGGCCAAATGCACCGAATAAGTAGCACGATACTACTCACGTGGAGTGAGTAGGACATTGCTGCACAGTAGGCGTACGGCTGTCATTTTTATTGCACATTTAACTGATAGCTGATGGGTATACCAGTGATACGTTAGGATTGTACAAGTAAAAAAAAAAAAATTCACCATTCTTCTTGTTATTTTTTTTTTTTTTATTTCTGTTAGATAATAAGCAAATAAAAAAAAATTCATTAGGTTGAATTATAATCGTAAAAACAGTTCCTGTGTTCTTTTAATTACTTGTCTCATCATCCACGACCTCTAGGTTTGATCTCAACTGAAAATAGCGATGCGCGAAATTGGGTATGTGTCGCTTGAAGATCTTCCTCCATGTCACTCCTCTCCTGCATCTTCCATTTTAGGTTTTGAAGCAGTGATGGCTATGGCTCAGTGGCATTGGCTATGGACTGCCGTGCCGCAGGTCCATGGTTCGAATCCCGCCGCGGGCTTGAGCTTCACCGCATGGTGGATGGGCATTTTACGAATGCCCGCCTGGCTAGCGACCACCCTCAAGTAGAAAATCTGTCGCCAAGCACCTAACGGTGTGTTCCGGCAGCAGTCCTTGAGAGCCAGTGTGATTACAGGCACATGAGACTTAACAACTATGTCTCAAGGTGAAGGGCGCAGTGCAATTCGTGACTTGTGACGAAATGCATCTGTTATAGGCAGAGGTTAGTTCGCTTAACATCAGGTGGGCCTCGTGCTTGATCCGTCACAATTACATAAAAAAAAGCCTCCTCAAAATTGACCGCGAGCTCTACGTCTTTAATCTATAAACAGTCTGTAGAAATCCGAAAATGAAATAGTGTGTGCCCAAGGTATCACCTACGATATAATTTTTTATATCCGAATAATTTATTAATATTTTTTTTTGTTTGTAAATAAGCTGTACACATTTTCACGCGAACTGTGTTGCCTGTACATTATATGCGCTATTTTGTTTTCTGCGCATTATTTGATCAGTCATCTGTGCATTCAATGAACATGTTACGAAGTGCAAAATAAGTACGTTAAAACTTAAATAATTTACTTATCTCGTCTGACTGTTCATGGAGGAGTGTTGGTTCCGACACTAATGTATAGTAGTGAAAGTTGGGTATGGCAGAAAAAGCATGAAAGTAGAATAAATGCAGTGGAGATGAGAGCATTGAGGAGCATGATTGGAGTGAAACGGAGTGACAGGATAAGGAATAGTGTGATAAGGGAACGATGTGGTGTGAATGAGGATGTAGTGAAAAAATCGTATGTTAACATGGTTTGGACATGTGGAGAGAATGAATGAAATGAGATTGACTAAACAGGTATACATGGGACAAGTGAACGGAAGTGTTGGAAGGGGGAGACGTTCCGAAATCAGAATGAAGACGTTCTGAAAAAATGTCAGGTCAAGAGTACCCTAAACCGACGCTTATATATGAAAGGATTGATTAGTGTAGATGAAGCGAAAGACGTAATAAGAGGAAATCTGAGGTGTTTGCCTTTTTTTTTTTTTTTTTTTTTTTAACGTGTGAAAAATGCATTTACGCATTCCCGTCCACCCCGGGGAAGGTGGCCGGGATATGTCGGGCTCGACACCAACTACTCCCACAGCAGCAAGTGCCCCTACCGACTAAATAACACACGGTGTTCCATCTCTACCGCTTTTCGGCGGGATCGCAGGGTCGCTTTAGCACTCAACCACGAACCCGCCACGGTTGTCCGTTGCCGGACCCCTCCTGGGGTTCTACCCCTCACGACGCACCAGAACACATGGCACGTCGCTACCATCCGGGGACCAAGCCCGCAAATGGGCGTCAGACGACCCCGCTTCCGACGCCCAAGGTCCCCCTGCGACGGGTCAGATGAGTAGCCCCGTCGCCTGCTACTTCGGCCGCAGAGGATAGGGAGAGCGGCGCCTCGCTATACCAACACTCCTCCTCCCCTGCGGCCCCTCCGCGTCCGCCATCCAACGGTGGCGGCCCCGCCGTGGCCACGGAAGGTAGGGAGAGCGGCGCACCGTGATACCGGCACTCCTCTCCCGCCGTGGCCCCTCACCGTCAGCTGTGGTGTCGCCCATACAACACCACAGCCCGCCTCAGATGCGGTGCTGCCCATACAGCACCGCAGCCTACCCGTTGCCGCTCCAGTCTGGACTTAGAGGCAAAGCCCAGTGGAGCGGCCCCTCTGGGGCCGGCCGACTGCCCAAGTCAGCACGGCCCCTGGTTACTCTTCGCTTCACCGTGGGTGACGAAGCCACGGCTACTAAGCCCCACCGCCACGACAAGGCGGGAACCCTTCGGGGGGCTGTGGTGTTTGCCTACCCCAACGGGAAAGAGGCGTGATTTTTATGTATGAATTGATTTCCGCAAGATAAAATTTCGTGTGGTTATACAAGGACTGTAAAAAATTATGAAGGTAGGGTACATTGTGGTTCACACCAATTCTAAAGACCCCAGACCATGTTGGCTCTAAATACGTGGGTGAGATAAGGGTAAAATGATGTTAAGATACTTCAGAATGTATAACAACAATCGGTAAGTGACATCTTTCAGCTAAACGTTTCCGTAGAAACGGCACTTTACCAACCTCCCGTTACTCCGTTACTTAACGAAAGTTAACGCCTGCAGCAAACAGTTTCGTTTAGTATCTCAATTAGAAAACCATCGATAACCGATAGAACCGTGAAACTCACTAACTGTCACGTAATCTGCGCCTTGAATGACATTGTACCGTAATATGCAAATTCTATAGATTAGGCAGCAGTTAGTGCGAAACGAATTTCAGGAGAAATATAGCTGTAGGTAAATCAATAGCTCGGGAGGTGAACGGTTGTCAATCCGTGGTCAAACAAATTAGCTCTGTGCAAACTTTTAGGATTATGAAGGCACTAACAACCGTAAACCAGAAGACTACAATCAATTAATACATTCAGGCGTTACTTTGAGGAAATCCACGCTATGTCAGCCGGATTGTCCACTTCTAAACAGTAGCGCATGCTAGAAGGGCATTTTGCGAATGCCCGCCTGGCTAGCGACCACCCTCAAATGGAAAATCATTCGCCAAGCACCTTACGGTGTGTACCGGCAGCAGTTCTTGAGAGCCAGTGAAATAAAAGGCACCTGAGACTTAACAACTATGTCTCAAGGTGACGGGCGCAGTGCAATTCGTGCCTATAACGAAATGCATCTGTTATAGGTAAAGATTAGTCCGCTTTACCAGGTGGTCCTCGAGCTTGTTCTGTTACAACAACATAAAAAAAAAACTAAACAGCCTCCCGTGGGTGCCGGGTTAGTATGTCACCCCCCATCTCTTCCCGTGGGTGTCGTAAGAGGTGAATAAGGGTAACACACCAGAAGATGGGCAGCAGCCATTTCTTTCCTGTTTACCAAGCGTGGGGATTAAGGCTAACCCCACATATTGGGGGAGGCTGTGTTTAGCAGTATACTATCCGACTGATACAGTAAACAGCCTCCACCATTAAGGGGGGGGGGGGGTTCTAACCATTATCTCCACGCTTGGCAGACGGCTTGGGGATTGCAGTATAAGGTAGCAGTTCTTCAGAAGCTACCTTGGGGTTTTTGTTTCTTTAGTCGCCTATTACAACTCCCACAGGAAGATATTATAGCGGGAGAGTGGAATTCTGGGCCGACACCCCACGGGGCTTAGACAACGGGGAAATCCACGCGAGCTGCTATGGTATTTTAACATCTTCAATTCCATAGTACTGTACTGTATCAGCCGGATCGTCCACTGCTGAACACAACCTCCCCTATTAAGGGGCCATAATCTTCACATAGTAAATCAAATTGTGATAAAAATTTATTCATTAATTATGTGAATCTTTGCTACCCTATATTTATCCCTATTGATATCCAGTGTCACGTGTCTAGTAAGTACCCTGACTGCTGGGAGCTCACCCGGTAAAGGCGTTGTATGGCCATAACTGGTATAAGTATTTTCTTCTGTACCAAACTAAATCTAATTAGTTTGACCCGTGTAACCACGTGTGTTAGTTGGTTTTTGTTTACATTTAAATAATTGAAATAAATAAATTGTCTTGAAACTTCATGAAGTAGCGAAATACAATTCGCTTAGTACTGGACTCCGATTGGAACTGATTGCTTGATGGCAATATTTAAATTACGATGCGTTATTGACCGTGGGAGAGTACTGCATTGGTACTTGGTACTTGGCAGCACGTTGCTATTGTATTTCATTTAAGTACCGAGTACCTACCTACTCTCGCAGTTTCACTTTTTTCTTTCAGAATGTGACTGGTAATCAGTTTATATATTTTTATGCATTTTTTACACCAGGTAAAGGCCTTTGCAAGCCTGGCTGTGGCTGGTAAGTAAAATAAAGCTGTTTTTTCGCGCTTGTAGCTAGGTTTGGTAACCATTCTACTTATGTATATGATCATGATTTTTAATTTTAAGTAGGTAAGATATTGAACACTAATGCACATGATTCCATTAATAATCTTAAATCCTTCAAATTTTAAAAATATACCGTTGTCCCGTAACGTATGAAGGTACTTACGTAATATAAATATAATCTATACTCTTAATAAAACTGTAACAGGTCCAACTCTGTACGTTGAAGTAATTTTGAGAAAAACGAAATTGAGAGCACTCTGTTGCTGATACTGATGCCAAAACATGTTTTTTTTTATTTTTGTGTCTGTCTGTCTGTCTGTATCCCGGCCGCGCATCACGACCAAAACTATTGAATGAATCTCAATGAAACTATGGTTGTAGTTCATACTACGAGGTAGGACATTATATACTATTTATTTTTAATATTATTATGTTTGCAATAACGCCTGCTCGGCAGATTACATTACAAAATTTAAAATTGAAGAAAAAATATAGTCATGTGCGGGATATGAAGCAGAATCCAGAAATTCAGCACGGTTTCCTTGGGAGAGGAGATGAAAGTCAAAATGTACACTTAGTTTTAATTTACTAACGCGTATTCCGATTACATACATTCTTTTTTTGTTGAAATAGTGGTACTTTAAACATTGTCCCGTATATATTTCAGTTTTTTTTTTCAATTCTGTATCTAAACTTTTGACCACAATCTCACCTGGTGGTAAGTGACGATGTGGTCGAAAGTGTTAACAGGCTTAATCTAGAATTACTAGCTCTCAATAACAGCTGCCGGAACACGCCGATAAGTGCTTGGCGACAGATTTTCTACTTGTGCATGATCGCTAGCCAGGCGGGCATTCGCAAAATGCCCTTCCACCATGCAGTGAAGCTCAGGCCCACGGCGGGATTTGAACCATGGACCTGTTGCGTCGCAGTCCATAGCCAAAGCCACTGAGCCATCACTGTTTCAAAAGTCTTAAGTCTTCGGTTTTGTGGTTCAGAAATTACAGACATCACAACCTAGATATATCGTAACAAATAACTTGAAACCCGGAATGTACAGGAACCTTTGAACAAACGGCTCATCTTATGCTGGCACTCGCACTTTATCGTATAGGGATATTAGATAGGTCTATTGTCAAAGTCGGACCACTACAAAAGCTGTAAATATAGGTAATTCGGCTTAGATAACTGATATCTCTTTATTGACATTTTGTTGCAATCTTAGTACTTAATATTATTTATGGTTTTTATTACTCAAGCAATACTTTTTATTCATAAGCATCTACGAAAATATCATTATTATGATCATTAATATAAATATCAGAATTCTGAGATTTATCAGCTTTATATCAGCTAGAGACTATTGACTTAACTGAAAGGCAACGAGGCTCTAGGAGGCAAAGCTTGCCGTACTGGCTCAGGCGGATTGTCCACCGCTTAACACAGCCTCCCCCACTATGCGAGGGTTTGCCATAATCCCCATGCTTGGCAGGCGTCTTGGGGATCGCAGTGTGAGATATCAGTTCCTCAGAAAGCGCTGCTGCCCACCCTCTATAGCGTTACCCTTAGTCGCCTCTTACAATACCCACGGGTAGTTTTGCAAGCTTGCTAAGATAAAACTCTAAAATCTGGAGCATTTGCCACAATCAGGTTATTTACCTATCTGTCTTTTGCCGGATACATTTTGGAGACTGCGCACAATCTAATATATATTCGTTCTACCGCCAAACAAGGATAACCTCGGCAAAAAGACGCCGTTTTAAAATCGAAATTACAAAGAAACTCACTTATTTATTACTTTGCTTATTGTGCGAACCGCGAAGGAACTCTATCTTCTGGAAAATACAACCCGCAAGTTTTCCAACCTAAAGTAAAAAGCTCCTTTCTGAGCTAAGCTTTATAAAGAGTGCTTCATCGAAGACCACTGCGTTGCTTAATATGAGATTATCAGTGCTCAAATGTGAATAATTAGTCTCCCATGGTGCATGGAAAAAATACATCTGCTATGTTTTCATGCCCTTCCCCACATACGGACGGACCCAGTCCGACAGCAGTTCAAACACGTATCCTATTGGTACTGTGGCCTCCCTTGATTTTTAATATCTACGTTCTTATAAATTTTTAAGATCCTCGATGATAATTCAACTACATCCTAATTTTATAGGACTCTGCAGTGCTGGGCTAGAATGTCACCCCGCCATTCCTACTGTGGGTGTCGCAAGAGGCGACTAAAGGTAAAATACCGGACGGTGGGCAGCAGCGCCTTCTGAGGAACTGATATCTTAAACTGCGATCCCCAAAACGCCTGCCAAGCATGTGGATTATGGCAAACCCCTCCTCATGGGAGAAATCGGGTTCAGCAGAGGACAATCCGGCTGACACCGTACAGGTACAGGTATCTTTTGAACCGTTTAGTTAGAAAATACCCCACCAAGACCAGAAACACAGTATAGAAAATAGGGCACTGACGTCGATGACGATGAACCTTTCTGTTTTAAATTCAACGAAAAATTGATCTCCAAATATATTTGAAAACACGTCGATGGCGTTATGATCTGAAGAATGTTACCTGCAATCAAATTATATTAGTATTCCCAACCTCGCACGCACAATGTGCCATTGTTATGCAAATTCGTGTCATACACAGTTTACCCACTGCTGTCGCTTAGGGGCTAAGTTACTATTGTTTAACCCGCAACCAGTGGCGCATGGCATATTGTACCCAAGCAGAGCACTGTTTGTATTTTTTAAACATTTAAGTATGTTATAGGTTATTGTCTGAAGTCAAGACCGGTTGTCAAATGTCTCGAAGTGGGGCCGACTGAACTTAGTCTAATTTAACCCCAAAAAATACACAAATAATTAGTTCTAGCTAAGCTAAGTAAATCTTAAGTTACGAAACCGATACAAAGAGAAATACGATCCGATCCCAATCACAACGACAAACGGCGTGGATTAATGGACTTTCGATTAGCTACGTGGAATGTTAGAAGTTTATTTAGGCCCGGCGCCATCTACCAAGTAACCAATGAGCTCAGAAGATACCGAAGCGGGATAACAGCTCTGCAGGAAGTAAGGTGGCCTGGGAAGGGGGAATGTACATTAGATAACGGGGAAGTGTTATTTTACAGCGGCACAAGTAACGGTCACCACATTAACGGCACAGGATTCATTGTTCAAAAAAACTTACTGGGGAATATTTTACGTTTCGATGCAGTCTCCGACAGGCTGTCTGTCTTAAGAGTGAAAGGACAATTTGCAAACTACTCCATAGTGAACGTATACGCGCCAACTGAGACATCGGATGACACGGCAAAAGATGGTTTTTACGAAGAACTGGAAACGGTATACGACGCAGTGCCAGAGTACGACGTAAAAATAGTATTAGGCGATTTCAATGCTCAAGTGGGAAGGGAAAACATATTTTTACCAACGATCGGGATTCATAGCAAACATTTGCAGTCCAATGATAATGGAATAAGACTAATCAGTTTCGCGGCATCAAAATCCTTAGCAGTGAAAAGTACAATGTTCCCACACAAAGAGATCTACAAAGGCACTTGGAAATCCGCTGATGGGTATACTATCAACCAAATTGATCACGTGCTTATTGACAACAGACATAAAACCATCATAGAGGATGTTAGAGTATACAGAGGAGCGGACTGTTGTTCTGACCACTATATGTTAATTGCAAAATTAAAAGCCAGGATTAAAACATCTAGAAACCAAATAAAACCCCAGGAAGCTAGAATAAACATTGATAACCTTAAGGATGAAACATTGCGGGGTAAATTTCAATTAGAACTGAAAAATAGTTTCAAAGATTTAGAATTATTAGATAACATTGATGACGCGTGGAACACATGTAAGAATACCATCAAAGATGTAGGGTTGCGAGTTTTAGGAAATATCAAACGTAAGAAAAGCAGAAAATGGCTTACAGACGAATGTAAAGCTTTAATTGAAGAAAAGAGAAAGTATAAAATACTAGCAGAACAAGACAACAAATGGATAGACAAACATAAAGATTTAAAATGCCAAACCAGAAATATAATACGATCGGCCAAACGAGAACACATGGACAATTTAGTAGACAATATGGAAAAACTAATAAGGTCAAATGAGTCTCGAAAATTTTATAAGGAGGTCAAGTCTGTTAGGAATGGATATCAGCCTGTGAATCAATTTTTAGAGGACGAAGATGGAAACCTTGTGACAGAAACGACCCAAGTCAAAGATATGTGGCGAGACTATTTCCGGTCTCTACTTAATTGTCCACGACCAGCTCAGGGAATCCCAGAACTGCGGCCACCAAATGAAGAAGCTGTTGCGCCACCGACACTCGAGGAAGTCAGGAGAGCTATATTGAGCCTTAAAAACAGCAAGTCACCAGGAATTGACAACATCCCTGCAGAACTGTGGAAGTATGGTGGAGATGCAGCTCAATCCATGATATACGAACTGATTGCTAAGATTTGGAACGAAGAAAAAGCACCGTCTCAGTGGAACATAGGAGTCATATGCCCAATTCACAAAAAGGGGCCTAGAAAGAAATGCAGTAATTATAGAGGGATAGCTCTGTTACCAACTGCATACAAAGTGATGTCTTACGTGTTGCTTAGAAGATTGGAACCATACGCTGAGACTCTAATAGGTGATTACCAGTGCGGGTTTCGGCGCAACCGTAGCACCATTGACCAGATCTTCCTACTACGACAATTAATGGAAAAAAAGTGGGAGTATGCGCAGGGTATCCATGCACTGTTTGTCGACTTTGCAAAGGCATATGACAGTATAGATCGAAAGGCGCTCTACACTATCTTAAGAAATTTTAATATACCATCAAAGCTGATGAGGATGATAGAGGTGGCTACAGGCGAGAGTAGAGTCTCAGTGAGAGTTGGCGCAGATTTGACTGAGGAGTTCGGCATTCTTAGTGGGCTAAAACAGGGTGATGCTTTGTCACCCATGCTGTTTAATTTAGTGCTCGATCACGTCATACGAAATGTCTTGCTTTTAGATGGCGGAGTAAATCTGAATGGACAGCATCAGGTGATAGGGTACGCAGACGACTTGGCTCTACTGGGCGAATGTAAAAAACATGTAATTGAAGCGGTCGAGGTCCTGGAAACGGAAGCAGAGAAGGTAGGCCTGAGAATCAATCGAGATAAGACGGAGTACCTTTATATGCGCCGTTACAAGAACACGCGTATCCCTAGGGCAGGTCTTAGTGTGGGTAATAACGTCTACAAGGGAGTAGACAAATTCAGATACCTGGGATGTACTATAACCGACACCAACACCAGAGAGGAAGAGATTGAAATTAGAGTACAAAATTCCCTCCGTTGTAGTGCAGCCCTACACAAGATCTTAGTGTCCAAACTCCTCAGCAAACGCACAAAAATACGTATATATAAAACAGTCATCAGACCAATCCTCATGTACGGGTGCGAAGCTTGGACACTCACCCAAAAGGAAGAAAACAAGCTGCTTGTAACGGAGCGCAAGATACTCCGCAAAATTCTTGGGCCGGCCCGAAGAGAGGACGGAAGTAGGAGAGTAAGGAAGAACGCCGAGATTGAAGAACTAGTGGCTGAGCCCAACATCATAGGCGAATTGAAAGCACACCGACTTCGGTGGCTCGGCCACGTGGAAAGAATGGGAGAGGATCGCTCCATAAAACGGGCTTACTTGGGACAGCTTAAAGGCCGACGGCCGGTCGGGCGCCCCAAATACCGCTGGAAGGACCAAGTTCAGGAGGACCTGCAAAAACTGCAAATTATCCAGTGGCAAGAAAAAGCACAAGACCGCAAAGAATGGCGTCTCTTGGTATCGGAGGCCAGGATCCAGCTTGGGTCGATGCGTCATCATAGTAGTAGTAGTAAGCTAAGTAGCTAAGTAGCTAAGTTTTGTCATATCTCTGAGTTTTGTAGACCTCTACCAGTATCGGAATACTTGGCGTTGACATATCGAGCGTCGTTGAATTTCTCTGTCCCTTGGAAGAAGTAGCTTGGTGTGCTCGGAAAGGCAAAACGCTGCTTCACGTCGCGTCTTCTCGCCTGCAATTTTATAAGGTCAGGTTCCGCATGACATAGAGTACTGCCCTTACCTCGGGGCGGGAGCTACCCAGTACCAGCTTCTTCCCTTTGACCGCATTCAACGGAGAGTGGCTCAAATCATCGAAGATCAAGCTCATGTGGAGTAGCTGCCATGTGAAGTACTTCCGACTTTAGAACAAATACATATTAGGAGCCTTCAAATAGGGAGCATAATGTCTCCACATTGGTAACAAATTACCTGGGGCCAACAAATAATTACCTTAATTCATATAACTAGACATTTTAGCTCAAGATTAAATGATAATTGATAATAGAGCCAAAATCAGCGGAATGAAATAACTAAGACATTTATTTCATAATCTTTTAATGATGATATATTCCAAAATACATCGTTATAAAAATATTGTCATTCCCGTAAATTACCGTTACCGTTGAAATAATGTAAGTTAAAAAAGTTGAAATCCATTCTACGCACATTGTATTAAACACATTTTGAACCATAATACTTCCATGGAAGACAAACGGCACGAGAAGAATAACTATTTGATATAAAAATAGTAAGGATTACTAATTCTACGCAATATCTATCTAATTTTAAAAGATAAACTGGTACCTGAATTGCTACCAGGGACCCCAGAGGTAACCAAACACATCCACGTTTCAGACATGGTTTTGGGTACATAAAAATAAATACATCCATGTTTTATTGTTCGGACTGATAAATGTTGACACAACCTTTTGGTAGGTTTTTCAAATTCCCTAATACCAAGTTATTTTAAGGGTGTAAAATATCCCACACGTATGGATTTCTACGTTGCTATTTTAGAATGAGTAGTTAAGGGTTAATGTTTGACATGTGTTTGGAGTTGGGACGCCATGCCCAATTGTGTTTTTATATGAATAGAACTTTGAACTACGAATACATTACGTTCGTGGAGCAAACGTGTTTGGAATGTCTTGTTATGTATTACCTTATTTTGTGTGATCATACAAATTGGGATCGTGACTTGTGAGGTCCAACCCTGTCCTATTTTTTATTCGGATATGAAGTGACGATAAGATGTCTCGAGTCGACTCTAAACGTATTTAGATAAATAAGTATACAAACCAGCAAAATGTTCTAGAGCACGTCAGTGTTTAGTAAGTAGCGAGAAGATGATAGATGGAATGGCCATTCGAAAGTTATCCTCGAGAAACATACAAAAGACATTGCTTGTTATTCAGATCTTCGCTTCGCACGGTCAATAAAGCTACAATACAAACAACAGGAAGATCCGTCGATTCAGGGATCACAATCCATTGTACATGCTTTCTCTAAAGGTTTCCATTCAATCCTCATTGATCGCGGAATGTAATCGATTATTACGCCTCTTTTACGTGCATAAATCATAGATTAAAGATTATGTACGGATCGGAAATTCTACGTCACCGCTAACGAGATGAAGCTGTGGATACATTGTTTATAACCTATAGACGTAACTAAGGTACTGTGATGGGGCCGTGTACTGACACGAAAGTATATTATATGTATAGTATATTCAGTTAGTACAGACTACAGAGTCTTTACTAACTGAATTACTTACGTATATTTTAGAATATTAAACGCAAGTTTGACGTTGCTCTTTAGATATCGGAACCAGAATGAATCTCGAGAGTTAATTCAGGTTTCATAGTCAAGAAGTTGTATAAATAATTTAAATGTAGGTATACATCTTTCAAAATATAAATTAGTAGGTATAATAATGATTTACTACTTAATACGGCGATGTGTTTAATTTATATACCTAATATAAATATTGTTGATTTGAAATATGTTTTGATGAATATAGATTATTTTTAAAAGAATTGTAGTGAATATTTAAACAAATTTCAGTATAAATTACAACGAGAGGAAAAAATATAGTCATGTGCAAGTCAAAGTCAAAGTCAAAATCATATATTCAATTTAGGCGTCTACGACGCTCTTGTGAAGGTCAATTACAAATTTTAGTATTGAAATATTGTACATTGTACTGCCACGTTCAGCAAATAAATTGTATAGAGCCACTGCAAGAAGAACGGGCAAGAAACTCGGGGCCATTCTATTAAACATCTTTTAACAATGTGTTACATACTTACTATATAATAGAGTTATTACAATATTTGTTTAAATTATGTAGGTGACAGGCGATAGCTTGGCGGAGGCGGAATTGTCCAGGCATTTTTGTCGTTTATGTAATTAGAAACTGTGTAGTAGGATTTCTTAATCAATATGTTTTTCACATGCAACTTGAATTTCCCTTCTGTGAGCGTTGTAATATATTTGGGAACTTTATTATAAAACCGCACACAATTACCTAAGAAGGACCTTTTATTTGTCTTTGCTAATCTAAAACCTAGCACCGCTATTTTATCTTTATTCCTAGTATTGTAATCGTGATTGTCACTGTTTAATTTAAATTTACTCAGATTTTTACGAACATACATAATATTTTCAAATATATACAGACTTAATAAAGTTAAAATATCAATTTCTTTGAAAAGTACCCTCAGAGATTCGTGATTGAAACCCGCGTCGTCCACCCCTATGGTTACTCTGACCGCGAAGCTGACATGGTGCCTATATACATGACACGACGTATGACTCTAATTTGTAAAAACTGCAAGTTAAATATATTTATGGAATCGTTTCTTAAAGCCCTTCATTGTGGTTTACAGGAAAAAAAAGTATCTCACAATAGGCGTCTAAAATCTGCCAATTTCATTTTTTATTATTACTATGTACTCAGTACCACTTGCGCTATCAAGATGAATCTAACGATATCTCATACATTAAGGTCGGTTAAGCCGTTTAGAATTACGGTGGAATAAAGAAACTCACAAACATACATATATGACCCCTGAAAACATAACACTCCTTTTTAGGTTTCCGTACCCAAAGGGTAAAAACGGAACCCTATTACTGAGACTTCGCTGTCCGTCCGTCCGTCTGTCACCAGGCTGTATCTCAAGAACAGTGATAGCTACACAGTTGAAATTTTCACAGATGATGAATTTCTATATTAAAAATAAAATAAAATTAATATTTAAGGGGGGGAGGGGGGGCATACAACAAACTTGATTTTTTTACAGTTTCTTGCTCGATATTAATAATGGTGACAGGTAGATTCTTTAACTATTCACAGAATATTTAGTTTTATGTTCTCTTTTTTTTTTCATACCATTTACGTTGATGAATATTGATTCATGTGTAACGTTCGAATAGACGATTGAAATAATTTATTGATATTTTACAACAAAACATTAATGGGAAAAGAACCACAATGTTGTGCTTTGCTGCAATTATCTAAATCTAAACTAATTTTTCTTTAAATATAATTAATTCAAATAAAATAAATAATTAAGGGGGCTCCCATACAATAAAAGTACACACTCCCTACATCTGTCGGTCTTTAAAAATAAATAAAAAATTTATCAATGTATTAGTAGCTCACACGAAGCCGTCTTCAAGTGTTACAACTAAATGAGGTATATCTCAACACTTTCACTTTTAATTCGTCCGTTGGTTCGTCATTCATTAACATTTTTTATAAAAGTCAGTTAATTAGGACTCGGATGTTATAATGTGAATGCAGCGAAGTGACGTCATGGCGGAAACACGCGGGCGGTGACGCGGCGAGCAACTAGTATTGTTTTATCTGTGACGTGGCGCCTATACAGCTATTTAAAGCCAACAGCAGTTACACATATTCGAAATATCTATAAAGAATTTTCATGTCTATAAGGCTTTGGTTGATTTTTTGACCAAACAACCATAGCCATATACTTAGTCTTAGATTGCAACGTAACGTGAGGAATTTCAAAGACTTGAAAAATGTCTTCACAGAGGTTTCTTTGGGTTTTTTTTTTATGCCTGATAGGTTAGCCTTAGACCACTATCTCACCTGAAGTTAAGTGATGATGTGGTCGAAGATGTTGTTCAGGCTAACCTAGAAGTACTGGCTCTCAAGGACAGCTGCCGGAACACACCGTTATGTGCTTGGTGACAGATTTTCTACTTGAGGGTGGTAGCTAGCCAGGCGGGCATTCGCAAAATGCCCTATCACCATGCTATAACGACTGCCATCCTAAGACGACAACCGGGACCGACGGCTTAACGTGCCCTCCGAAGCACAGAAACGCTCAGTAGTAATATCACTAGCGGTCACCCATCCAACTCATGACCGCGGGCGACGTTGCTTAACTTTGCTGATCGGTTGAGAACAGCTAAGTAAGCTTTAACATTGGTGCGTGTTATTGCGCGTACAGCCCGCGTCTGCATGCGAAATGCTCGCATCCAGTCTGCGCCGTGGCCCCATATTTCTGCACCATACTGCAGCATAGAGTGGAATTAGTGCTTCGCAACAGAAGTACCTACAGAGTTATCTACTCACGAAGGCACGCCCTTTCATATGTTTTAACTGTAGTTGCAACAACGACTGTCTATATAGGCGATTATATTTAACATTTTATTGTTTCACTGTATGTAGTAAGTACCATTATCATTCACACCCACACTAACACGTAGTGTAGGCACATGAGAGGCTTACCCGCACACATGCGCATCAATAATTGACTGTGGAGTGGCGCGCCGTTGTGCGTGAACAAGTCTGTCATTCCGAAAGGAAGCGCGATAATCGGAATGAAGCCCTGGTCAGGAACTAGTTTCTAATAAACTTGCCTTTCAATGAAACAATTACCATTTCTGCATAATATATGCGGTATGCAGCATATAATATATTAGCTAATTATTGAGTATCGGCTTATTCATAAAAATACCTGACGCAATCATTTTTAAGGTATTTATAGCATAAGGAGTAAGTTGGCAATAAGCGGAATGTTGTGTAATTTTATCAGCAAATAAATTGCATAAAAACAAAATAAAAAATGCAACGTTCACTTCGATCACCTTTCCCTCGTAAATTGTATATTTTGCGTTCACTAGCGATTTTTAATAGCCGATATAATATAGCGGGTTCAATAAAGTAGTTCGAAAGTTTTATAAAAATAATGTAGTTCATAAATAATGTGATAATAACTTTTAAAATAAGTAAAGAGAAACACAAAAAAAGGGAGTAGAAAGAAGGGGGCGATCTGTAGCTACGGAATGCCGCAGGTCTATGGTTCGATCTCCACGCCGCGCGCCGGCTTGAGCTTCACAGCATAGTTGAAGGACACGCTGCAAATGCTTGTCTGGCTGGCTACTACCCTTAAGTAGAAATGTATCACCAAGTACTTAGCAGTATGCTCCGGCAGCGGTCTTTCAGCGCCAGTAAATGAAATTACAGGCACATGATACTAACTATATTTACTTAACAACTATATTTATATGTATAAGTATAGTTGTTAAGTAATATACACATATAACATGTCATTCTTAACTTCAACGTTCCGACCAAGTTCCTTTGGTCGCACTAGAATCTCGTGCTGAGAAAATGCACCAAGCGCGTTTGATCTTCATTAATATTTATTGTAATTTTTTTTATTTCTGATAGGTAAGCCTTTGACCACAATCTCATCTGATGGTAAGTGATGATGTGGTCGAAGGTGTTGTTATCTGCTACGCGGTAGTCCATAGCCAAAGCCAAAGAGCAATCTCTGCATAAAAAAAAACTGCGAAAGTTGCCATTGACCTATACATATAATGGGAAGTTGCAAGTTTAGTTTCTATAGTTAGTAGTAGTAATACATACGGCTGTCACATATTTATTTTAATAAAGTGTTTAAAAGTGTATTAGACTTTAATTAAAAAGAATGAAATTAGACCTCTACTCTCGACCTCCATACTTAAGTACGAGAAATGGGAGTTTGAATGAAGCGCTCGTAGCGAAGTTAACTTAGCTGTCCTCAACCGATCAGCACAGTTAAGCAACTTCGCCCGCGGTCATGAGTTGAATGGGTGATCGCTATAGTGACATTATTACTGAGCGTTTCCGTGATTCGGAGGGCACGTTAATCCATCGGTCCCGGTTGTTGTCCTATGATGGCAGTCGTTATAGCATAGTGGTAGGGCATTATGCGAATGCCCGCCTGGCTAGCTACCACCCTCAAGTAGAAAATCTGTCTGCTTGGCGACAGATTTTCTACTTGAGGGTGGTAGCCTAACGGTGTGCTTCGGCAGCTGTTCTTGAGAGCCAGTATACTTAGGTTAGCCTGAAAAACATCTTCGATCACATCATCACTTACCATCAGGTGAGATAGTGGTCAAAGGGTAAACTATAGAGCATAAAAATAAAATACCCTATGGACTAAGGTAATGTTTTACATCCACATTCTGTACCCGAGCGAACAGAAGTATCTAAGTATCTTCATTAGACTGTAGATATCCCATTCATACTCGCGAAGTATCTTATGTAAAATTTTGTGATTACTCTTATATAAAAAAGTAAGCCTATAACTAAATATAATGTGTACAACAATAATGCATAGAACACTGAACTGAAACCTAGTTCTTGGGTAAGTATAGACAAAGCAATGAGAGCTTTACCAGAAAAGGAAAGCACATTAACTATTCTCATTTTTTATTCGTTCCCACAAATGCTAACATGACAAAAAAATATGATATAACGTTAGCGAATAAGGCGAACTTTGCTCTACCTTTACCTACTTCCTCGCTTCTTGACCTTTCATTTTAAGTACATGTAATTTCCTCGCCCGAAGCAACGGAAACTCGCATGTCTACGTCTAATATACTTAGAGTTAGATAACAAACGATAGTTTAAAAAACTCTTGCCATGCAAGTCACGCTCTATTAGGGTACCGCATCCCAACATAAGGTAAAAAATCGTTTCTTAGATTGGATTACATAAAAACTACATTAAAAATCATCATAGTATACATATTTTTATATTTTCTCTCTATTCAAAGGTTGCCTCGAAGAGATCGCTGTTAGTGATAAGGCCATCCATTGTATGCCTTCGTATTTTATTACATTGCAGGTAATGTAGTGTTGTGTACAATAAAGATTTATCTACCTATATCTATTTATATTACACACCATTTCTAATCGATTAGATTAAGTTTTGAGATACCTACATAATTGTTTAAAATTTACTAAATAATATAATGAATAGATTCAGGCGTTACTTTGCGAAAATCCATATATAATAAAAATATTTAAAGAAAACACTAAATTAATATTTTAGGAAAATACTTAAAAAATATATCTAGTGACGATTCCGCCTAATTTTCCTACTAAGCCAACGTGGCATGGCGTCACAAACACCACGCAGCCAAATTCAAAAATATTAATTTTTAACATATTATTGAAATATTTGTTATCATAAACTAAATATTATATTGTTTGACACAACATGGAGGAGCCTGACAGGTTGGTGAACGAAACACAGATTACTTTATATTTATATTGTATAATGTTTAAATTTTGATTTTACTGCCAAAACTGAAACTAATAATTATCATTATATAATATGTTACTTAAACTTTTATTTGACCCAGAGCATAATACAATATTCGCAATAATTATATCTGAAGTAAAGTCGGTGTTTTACTAATTTGGTGTTTAGCAAAATCTTCCAAACAACTATTCCACATCATTTGAAAATTAAGAAAATTATTTCTTCTATAGAAAATAATAATAATAATTATTTCTTATTTAAAAGACTTAAGGAAAGCCGAAACAGAAATTAACTGCTTGCGTCGACCATAAAATACTGGTATGTCTGTCTACAGTATTATGATAATTTGGTGTTTTGCAAATCTGGTATAAATAATCTGGTATTAGACTCCGGAGCCATTTAATATGCTGTGATTACTGTTACTTTGCAATAGGTACTGTGATAACCTATGTTTTACTTGTAAATACATTGGAATGAATGATATAATGCTAGACCAGTTAATATAATGATTTCCAACAAGTTTCTAATAAGTTAGCTTTTTATATTTTTGTTGCACTTGCTGTCGTCTTTAGTAGGAAGTTTTATCAGTAATGATGATAGGAATATAAAACTTCAACGTGTCGACGGTAAGGGATGTTGTGATCTTAAATTATCTTCGGAAGATTAAACCACTATAACGAAACACAGAAGTGTCAGAATATAAAACTGTTTATTGCAGACGCAACATAATAAGGTAAATTAAAGCCAGTATACGATTCATTTGTTTTTGTGACAGCCTATTTTACAAATGTTTCAGCAATAATCGATAGAGGTGGTGTACAACATTACATTTGTTATTGAGCAGAGTTCACACGCATGTAGACACAGGCGTGTGTAGAGTTCACAGGCCGGTGCGGGTCAGTAGTGTGAACACGCGAGGCACGCAATATGTAAGAGTGAAAACAACGATACACAATTATCCTTCGTTACGTAGCGTTTGTTATGAATTACGATTCTCATAATGTAGATAGAGTACTCATCTTGTACTGTCATTTAGATCTAAAGATTCTCGCCAGGAAACAGACAAAATGTTTTTGGGTTTCCGTCACTTTTATTGCCTATGATAAAAATCTATGTCATTATTAAATTGAGCGGTTTGTCTTGTTGGATGAAACTCTACAAACTTTACATATTACTAAAGTTGCTACAAAAACTTAGACTTACAAAGACTTAGGTACTAAAAAGGAGCATTTGGAATGCATGTGCAGACATCGCGCTACCAACCCTTTACATGGTATGCCCTAGCCTCATTGCATTGCAATTACTGCTTAAATATTATTTCTTTGGCACGCTGCCTGAGAAGACACTTCAAAACAGTACAATTTGTCGTATATATGAGACCCCTTTAATCTTAAGTTCGTATTTACCCAAACTTATCACCACGCAGCGCGCCGCCGCCGCCGCACCGCCATGCTGATACCGCACCAAAAGCATAAGCGCAGTACATGGAAGTACAGTATTAGCATAAGCGCAGTACATGGAAGTACAGTATTGCTTTTATCATATGGCACAACTGCTTCCATCTCAGTCAGCGGTTTACACATTTATTTCACAATTATAAGCCGCGTCATCAGCTCAAAACCGGATATCGTACCTTCCGCATCTACTCATCCATTATACCAATCAACTATTTTGGCATATTAAAAAAAACACATTTTCTTTAGTTTGACTTTATCATTTAATCAAGTTCAAGGTTCACGGGGAAACCTGTGTAGTGCCGGTATACAATATCACCCCCATTTCTTCCTGTGGGTGTCTCAAGATTCGACTGAGGGAAAAACGACTAAAGATTACTAAACGTTTTCAGAAGCGGAAAAGATCATAGAAAATAATTACACGGACGATCTCTTTCATATATAGCCATAATTTGCAAAATAACTTAAGCGAAATTGTTCAAGATTGTCTACAGAAACATAATCTCAACGTAATCGATGTTCATAAGCAGGGGAGGCAGTTAATGATAATGAATTGAGGAAGTCGGCAACAGCACAGTTAAAATGCAATCTGTCAATTTGTCATTCTCAAAATTACACAACGTCTGACAAGACCTTTTGTTTTTATTAGACGACATTAGAAAGCTCGGCGCTAGTGAGCGGACTGACACAGATTAGATACAAGTTACTATGTACTTTACAATTGTGCTGTGGTAACTATTACTTGAACTGTTTAAACAGCTTCCAAATAGTTTAAGTGAACTTTAATTTTGTAGCTTAAAAAGACTTAGTACTATGGAAAGCTTTGGTCAGTCAAGGACTTGCTCTCATTCTCTATATACAAAATATGAATCATGATTTTGGATAAGCGAGAACATAATAGGTAAGTACATTTCAATTTAGTTTTTTAGTAATTTCACATGAATTATGCGATGGCTTGACATACCTTTTGCAGAGAATGCAGAGTTGTGGAACGATGCGAATATGCAACGAAGCTGTTGATTCTAAACATATTTTTTTCTTAGAATCAATTAATATATAAATAAGTAAATGTATTTTTTTGATTTATGAATTTGTTTGTGGATTCAAATTCAGTTACCTACTTAAATTCAGTTAGTTGTGAACATCCGTAATTAATAATAGGTAACATATTTTGAAAACAATATTTTCAGCAATTTATATATATTCTTATTTTTTCCTGTTTACTGAATTAAGTCACTGGAAAGAAGGAAGAACTAAAAGACATTTTCAAACACTCTAGCTCATAAAGTGAGCTTTATTATATAGTTCTTAGGGCCATAAACCGAACTATAACACTCTCGTGCATAATAATATTATACACTAGTGCATAATAGAATTATCCCTACAAAGTTAAGTTAGTACCTAGCTGCAAATTATATGCGAGTAAACAGAGCATTTTCAATTTAACCGGGTAATACAGATTTGTAACATCGCGCGCAAAAAAAAACTTGCGCGCTATTTTCCATAACTTTCGTATGTTTTTTGTATCGCATTTGTGCAATATATTTATTTTCCTCGCAAGGGTGTTGAAAAGATGCGTATGAAACTCGTCTGCGTTGTTTATTACAATCTCTACTCCATTTAGGAAATCCGTCTCGATTGTAATAAACAACTTTGCGCACTTGTTGCATAATGTACTATTATGAAAGACATATTAATCATAATATTACATACAGTACGTGTAATACAATCTTATTTGTACTTATATAAAATCTTAATCTGAATCTTAGTAACTTTGGAGCTTGATTGAACCCTACTAAATTGTAAACTTATATGGAAATAAAATATAATGTATATTTATATTTTGAGAATGTAGTAATTATGCTAGTTTTAAAACCGGCGATGAACTACCGTTAAGTATTTCGTTTTTTTTTTTTTTTTTTATGCCTGATTGGTTAGCCTTTGACCACTATCTCACCTGATGGTAAGTGATGATGTGGTCGAAGATGTTATACAGGCTAACCTAGAAGTACTGGCTCTCAAGGACAGCTGCCGGAACACACCGTTAGGTGCTTGGCGACAGATTTTCTACTTGAGGGTGGTAGCTAGCCAGGTGGGCATTCGCAAAATGCCCTACCACCATGCTGTAACGACTGCCATCCTAAGATAACAACCGGGACCGACGGCTTAACGTGCCCTCCGAAGCAAGGAAGCGCTCAGTAGTAATGTCACTAGCGGTCACCCATCCAACTTATGACCGCGGGCGACGTTGCTTAACTTTGCTGATCGGTTAAGAACAGCTAAGTAAGCTTCGCTACGAGCGCTTCAAAAAACAACAAACGATTTATAACAGTTTCGATAAAAGTAAGTAATATTTATTTAAATTAATATCTCTTTTTTTTTATATTTGTTATTAAACTTTTTAAGTATTTGTTAAAATATTTTTTATTATATTATGTGTAATGTATATATTGCATGAACATCACAATATTTGTTAATAGAAAGCTTGTCTTCAAGAAAAATGTATCAATTATTTAAGTTCGGAAGCCAAAAACCAGTAAAAATGAATGAATCAGTATATTTCAGTCTTGAAAGCCACCTTACTAGTAATCACTGCCATGTCACTGCAGTATGTTATTATTTCTGCATTCGAGTAATGTGTTTGAAAGTGAAGGTAAACATTATTTGTAAATTAGTTTTATTTTATTTTAATGTGGTGTTTTGGTCATAACTTCAGAAGAAATTTTAGAGGAAGTCTTTCAAAATAAACTAGTATGTAATAGATATATATAATAACAAAAATATCCCCGACAAAATGGTACAAACTAGATATTTACATTTCAGAGTAAACTTATTTTAAAATGACAATTATGTTATTTGGACATTTTATGACACACACTGTTAGCATTTTACCAATATATATATTATATTGACCACCTGATATTAAACGTCTCTTGTGCCTGTAATATTTTTTATTATTTAGCTCGCTGTAAATAACCAAGAGCGTCCGCCGCGGCAACACTGGACCACGCCGCGCTCCCTTTGAATAGAGTTTTGAATATTTACATCGAGCAAAGTAATATGAAATATTAAGAAGAAAAAAAAATTCTACTTAAAAGTGTTTGTTAGGTTTAGCAGAAGTCAACACTAAGAGGTTGTCGGCATTTTACCAATAACCCTGTATATATATTTTTGAATTATATTAATAGGTAGCTACAATTAATAATAACGTCTTAGATTTTGAAACTTGCTACCTAACATTATGATGTCACATTCACATCACGATATTTCATGAGAAAAAGTGTGATGTAATTTTTTTATAGTAAGGGATTCATGGACCCCGGAGAGGCACTTAACTGATTATGTGGACAAATGAGTGTAAATAAAATCTTATCACCATCAGTTTGTACAATTAAACTGTTTGTCGGTTGTTTCGTGGAAGGTGCGCGGCGTCGCGTCGGGCCCCGGATACAGCTCGTCACCGGCCTGTCCCGGCCTCTCCCCGGGTCGCCCCTGACCGGACGCGCTGCGGCCAAGGGGAACAATGCGGATATTTGATCGCGCCACCACCACACACAGCTTCAACCATAGCTACCATGTAACCACTACCGCCCGCGCCCTACCTAGCCTCTTATGTTTTATGGAAGCCGTATTAGTAGTGTTATGATGGGGCGTATTGTGCGGCTTTTATAAGTATCGCATTCAACCATAATATATCATGTATATTATGGTTGAATGCGCGCAAATACTGTTCCTCTCAAGTTTGCCAACTTTTATGTCTCATTTGAGCTTTTCGTTCGTTAGTAGCAAGAAACGACCTCTAGTGGCAGTTTTGCGATTACTCCGCTTTATTATAATTGACTGATTTTGATGACTGTTTTTTTTTCTAAATATACAAGCACTATCGCGTGCTGAGCAAAAATCACATTTACAGGGCACCTGTTGCGTAAAATAGGGGGATGCGGGTTCGATTCCAGCTCGAGGTGAGAAATGTTGTGCTCTAAAAAGTGTATATGTGATTCATTTTCTACTGGAAGTAAAGGTATTCTACCAAAGGATTAAATATTATTATGTTGAAGCCAGAGCATGATAATGTGAACTCACTTTTTTGAATCCTGATTAAAAGCACTGTTTTTGGTAGTTAGTTCCGCTTTGTAATGTACAATTTTTCAATTTTGATTTTGGTATTGCTCTCGAATTCTGATAATGCTTACAGTGAATTAGACTAACATGTACCAGTTTATTGGTAAGGCACTAAGTGGTAGGATGTCTTTTGATTCGCATTTATTAATTCATTTATAATCAAAGCGTAGCTGTACAAAATGAGTAAGGTACTTTATAGATGTAATTAAATAGGCGTGTTGAAACAACCCTCGAATTATATTTGTATTGAACTGTGTTAAATCAACACTCAAAGTATGGAACTGAAAATTCTTGATAAACATTCACTACTTATGATAAAACTTTACTATCACTTCGCCCTAATCCATAAAGCGGGTTACTTATTAGATATTTTTTATACAGGTTTTGGCCACAATACAATCTCACCTGATAATACATCTGTAAGTGATGATGTGGTCGAAGATTGGCTTCTTCAGTATAACCTAGAATTACTGGCTCTCAAGGATAGCTGCCAGAACACGCTGTTTAGGTACTAGGCAATAGACTTTCACTTGAAGGCATTCGCAAAATGCAGCACCGCCATGCAATAGCGACTGCCATCCTAAGACAACAGGACCGACGGCTTTTAACGAGGCCTTCCGAAGATCTTCATTCCTGCCACCGCTACTACCCTAGGCACTCCTTCACTCAAAGATTTTGTCATCCTTATGCTATAGAAGTGATAAATGCGTGAGTTTCTTTGTTACTACTCACATTTTTAGGGTTCCGTTCACAAAGTGCAAAACAGAGCCTATATATATATACACCGTGTCCCAAAATTCAACGATAAGCCGGCATCGGTGCATGGACCTACTCATGACTACTCGGGAAAAAATAAAAAAAAATTATAACTCTTTTTTTTTTTAATTACAGAGACTTTTATAAAGTTGCGCCAACTTTTAATAAAACTTGCCATGGTAGTGTCCATACTTTTTTTTTTACCCAGACTATAGAAAGTGCATAGAATGTTAAAATCTATGAAAATTATAAGAAAAAAATTTTTTTTTACTGATTTTTGTAAAATAATTACAGACTTTCTGTAATTTTAAAGGATTGTGGTAGATAGCCGTCCTTCTTAGGTTGCTAATGCACAAAAAATATCAAAAATATGTCAAAAATTGTGGTCATGGTAGTTGAAAATAGCATAATGGGTATCGAATATCGATGAAATTTATAAAAGACTCTGTAATTAATAAAAAAAAAACAGTTATAATATTTTTTTTATTTTATTCCGAGGAGTCATGAGTAGGTCCATGCTCCGATGCCGGCTTATCGTTGAATTTTGGGACACGCTGTATATATATATATATATATATATATACACAAACCTGAGATTTAGATATCTTGTGTACAATTTTGACTCTAAGGAATAATGGAAATCCAATCAAATTATTTATCAGGAAGGCACGAGAAGATAGTCAAAAAATAAAACTATTTTACAAATTTAAAAATGAAGTCCATCAATGTTGTCAATTATATACGATTATTGTAACAGGGTCTATCTCACAACTTGTAATAGTTAGAAATCTGAAATTTCGGTGTATATTGTACCTCATTGTTGGGTATACCTACTCTATTAAGCAACACAAACTGAATACTCCAATCTATACTTATAATAAAACTGTAACAGGTCCAATTCTGTACATTGAAGATATTTTGCAAAAAAAAATTTGAGAGCCCTCTGTAGCTGATACTGATGCCAAAACTGTATTTTTTTTTATTTTTGTCTGTCTGTCTTTCTGTCTGTCTGTCTGTATCCCGGCCGCGCATCACTCCTAAACTACTGAATGGAATTCAATGAAACATAACACGATTTGAGTTCATACTACGAAGAAGGTTATTGTATACTTTTTATCCCGAAATTCAGCACGGTTCCCTCGGGAAAAGGGATGAAAGTCAAAACGTACACTTAGTTGTAATTTATTAACGCGTAGTCCGATTTGAATTATTCTTTTTTTGTTAGAATAGTGACGAGTGAGCTCGGAACCCCACGGGCAGACCGGCACCCCACGGGCAGCCCAGCACCCCATGGGCTACTAAATGGAATTCAATGAAACTTAACACGATTTGAGTTCATACCACGAAGAACGTTATTTTATACTTTTTATGTCAAAATTCAGCACGGTTCTTTCAGGAAACGGGATGAAAGTCAAAATGTTACTTAGTTGTAATTTATGAACGCGTAGTCCGATTTCAATTATTCTTTTTTTGTTAGAATAGTGACGAGTGAGCTCGGAACCTCACGGGCAGCCCGGCACCCCACAGGCCACCCGGCACCCCAAGGGCAGCCCGGCACCCCACGGGCATTCCGGCACCCCATGGGCATCCCGGCACTCCACGGGCAGCCTGGCACCCCACGGGCAGCCTAGCACCCCATGGGCAGCTCGGCACCCCACGGGCATCTCGGCATCCCACGGGCATCTTGGCATCCTTATTTAGATTTGCCAGCTTGCTAAGATAAAACTCTAAAATTTGGAACATTTGCACAATAAATTTTTTCAACTATCTGTCTTTTGTTGGATACATTTTGGAGACTGCGCAATGGAAGTGTACAATCTAATATATTTTTGTTCTACCGCCAAACAAAGAGGACCTCGGCAAAAAGATACTGTTTTATACTCGAAATTCCCAAAGTACCTACTTTGCTTCAACATTTATTGTGCGAACCGCGATGGAACTCTCAGAGTTACTTATCTACTGTCTTCTGGAAAAACAAGCTGGGAGTTATCAAACCCAAAGTAAAAAGCTCCTTTCTGAGCTATGCTTTACTAAGAGTGCTTCACCACAGACCACAGCGTTGCTTAATATGAGATAAACAGTGCTCAAATGTGAATAATTAGTTTGCAGGTACGGCAATCGCGAACGAAGTCGCAGGTACAGCTAGTTTATAATAAATTTGAAACTGTGATCAGTATTTTTTTTTCTGTATACGTACTGCTGAAATGCGGTGACTGGCCTAGGCCAATTTTTCTAAATAACATTATTTGGACCACCAGCCAAAGTAGCTGGATACGCATGTAACATAGATGAATAATATGTATCGTCTAAGCTGACGATATTTGGTTTGATTTTGTTTAGCGAGTTCCGAGATAAGAGATAATATTATTTTAGTGAAACCAATTCATAAAGATTAAATATTATTCTAATTTAGGAGCCGGTTTCGAACCTTGGTGTCGATTGTGGCCAAAGTGGCTGGTAGTACTAAGCCACTAGAACCTATAATACAATGGATAACACTAATTATAATTTTTTTTATGTTAGTTGGTACAAATATGTCGCAGAGATAGATACATCTATAAAGCCAATGGAACAGAAGTATCTGTAGATCCAGTTATTTATTACACGAATATAACTGTGCCAATCAAATTGTACAGTTATTGTGTAACATGTCGGTCAACAATAACAATTGCGACAATAGTTCGGAAACGCACGCAATTACACGCTGTTACTGACTCTACCACGCTCTGTCAAACGTCATAGATAAGCCACAGGCCCACACTAGGTCTTCTTGTAACATAACTTATATAATACAAAATTACAAATTTACGAGGGAAAAAATTTTAGTCACGTGCGGTATACGAACCCGCATCCATCCACCCCTATATTTTTTTCTCTCGTAAATTTGTAATTTTGTAATGTAAACCGCCGAGCAGGCGTTATTGCAAACATAACATATTAAAATTAACTTATATATTTCCATACTAACGGCGTATTCTGTCGGGCAGCTGTTCTTGAGAGCTAATAATTGTACAATAGATATGAACAACATCTTCGACCATATCATCACTGACCATAAGGGGAGATGGTGGTCAAAAGCTATAAAAAAATATCTTGCTAACAGCGAGTGCAGCCTCGCTCTTTTTGTGATCTGTATTGCAACAAAACCGTGCAGGTAAAAAAAAATGTTATTTTTGATTACAGCCAGCCTATTTTTACTGTGTAAAAAAAATGTAGTGCAGGTGAGCCTATTGTCATCAACAAATGGCCGTAGTGACAGTTTAAAGCAGTCTCCGAACTGTAAATGATATAAAATTGTAGAATAATACACAAACAAATTCGTGAGAGTGTACAAAACGTTTTATTTACATAGTATGTGACTTCCGGTGTTCTGACACTTTTCACAGCTGTTTCAGAAAACAAACGCAACTTCCTGTTATATAAACATTCCAAGTTTCAAACGTTTTGATACAAAGGCGAGCATTTTCGGAGCGGACGCACATTCACACGAAACCCTCGCACAATACAATGTTCTCAACACCCATTTACACAATATATATGATTGTTCTCTGCTCTGTGTGAAGTAAACACTTACACTTAAATAAGTATTTATTCTTTTTACATTATTTGACAAACTTGCAGACGGTCTACCTGATGGTAAGCGATCACCTATAATATCCGCAGCATTACTGGTCCGTTGCCTACCATAAAGAGAAAGGACTCTATTCACGCCTCTTTTGAAGGGGTTTAGATTCTATGTAGACCTGAAGAAAATCAGCAGTGGAAGAGCGTTCCACAAGTTACAAGTACATGAATCAAACGATTAAATCGAGTAGCACGAGACTTCCACGTATCTATAATGTGTGGGTGGGCCTCCTAGCGAAGTATAGGTTATATACTAGATTATATATTTACTTATATTTGAATGTGAGTAAACATAGTTTATATAAGCACGTTGGGTGCAGGGCTAGAATGGTTACCCCATATCTTATTGTAGGAGTAGTAAGAGGCGACGAAACGAAACAAAAAGTGGACAGCAGCGCCTTTTGAATAATTGACATTTTACACTGCGATTCCCAAAACGCCTGCCAATCGTGGGGATCATGACAAACCTCCCTTAATGGGAGAGCATTTTGTTCAACACATTATGGCTGTTGATGATGTATATATTATATTGGATTATTTTTGATTAAGAAAATCCTTGTAACTTCGCAATGTATTTTTTTGGATAAGATTGAACTTTTGAACCAAATAAATTTAGATCTTTTAAACTAAGTCCAGTTCTTTATTCAAATGAAATTCTTAGTATCTACAAAACGTAAGCTATCCGAGATGATATACCGAGGGTTCCGTACAAACCTGTAGGTATATAAGTAAAAGTTATGGTGCTTTTATTGCTAACTGAAATCCATAACATTTTAATATTATTAAAAATATTAGTCTCTTACGATGTGATTAAAAATGTATGCCTTTGTCGCAATGTTTTCTTTATCTGTGCTATAAGACGTTTCTTCGTACCAAATTTCAAGATTCTGAGTTGACGGGAAGTAACTACCGTGCAGATTTTGATTCCCTTGCGAGTGTCGAAAATTGGACATAAACGGCTGTATCTTTTGATTGCGTTGGCTTAGAAAGTTTAATTTTTTCAAAGCTTCAACGCGTTCCTGATAAAAAGTCGGACAGCAAAGTGATCGTATATGGATTCCGTCATTATAACATGTTTCGTGTTTGTGTGTAGCGAGGCACAAAGCAGCGTACATTTAATAAAACGAGAAATAGGTATATATGGCCAGAACCTAGAAAATGTATTTTGTATCTGCAATCTGTTGTCGTAATTACTAAGTAGGTATGTCGCACTGTAAGGACACTTTAGTCAGGTCACAAAATCAGGCTTTTTACAAAAGTACAAGGGCTCAGGCTTTTTGTCAGGATTTTTTAGGTATACCCGATGGCAACCCTAGCCGTGATCAATGTGATGTTTAATTACTGTCAATAGTAACTATGACTCGTTCTGTGCAATGGTTCACAGATAATGAAAACATTTGACGGGTCTCATTGTGGTTCCCGAGCTCTGGGAATCAAGTTACAATAGTTATGAAACCTATTGAACACTGTAAAATCAAGGTTAATTAAGTTTTTATTTAATTAATAATTATGCTTCGAGCGTGGCGTTTCACGTGATGCAGTTTACAATTGTGTCTGAATCTTAGTTTAAAAATTAGTTATAATATACACCGTGTCCCAAAATTCAACGATAAGCCGGCATCGGTGCATGGACCTACTCATGACTACTCGGGAAAAAATAAAAAAAAAATTATAACTCTTTTTTTTTTTAATTACAGAGACTTTTATAAAGTTGCGCCAACTTTTAATAAAACTTGCCATGGTAGTGTCCATACTTTTTTTTTTAACCCAGACTATAGAAAGTGCATAGAATGTTAAAATCTATGAAAATTATAAGAAAAAATTTTTTTTTTACTGATTTTTGTAAAATAACTACAGACTTTCTGTAATTTTAAAGGATTGTGGTAGATAGCCGTCCTTCTTAGGTTGCTAATGCACAAAAAATATCAAAAATATGTCAAAAATTGTGGTCATAGTTGAAAATAGCATAATGGGTATCGAATATCGATGAAATTTATAAAAGTCCCTGTAAATAATAAAAAAAAACAGTTATATTTTTTTTTTTCCGAGTAGTCATGAGTAGGTCCATGCACCGATGCCGGCTTATCGTTGAATTTTGGGACACGGTGTATATTGATCTCCCCATATATTGCCGTGGGATCCGTAAGATTCGACACAAAAGAACCAGTGGGCAGTAGCGCCTTCTGAAGAAGTGCCTGACATGCGTGGGGACCTCACACTGCAATCCCAAAGACACCTGCAAGGCGCGGGGATTGTGGCAAGCTCAAGGTCATTGTTCAACGGTGGACTTTAACGGCTGTTGATATGATCGCCACTTTAAAATCTACCACAGACGCAGCTGCACGCCCCAGTTTGGGCGTATCAATGCGCTGAATGAGCAGCATCAGCATGCTCACTACTCATGTTGACGATTGATGATTACACACTAGGCGCATATTGCTACACCCGAAATCCTTCTCTAAAGCCTTCAGGTTATGAAAACATGTAGTGTATCTACCTACTCTACACGAGCAGGACGAAAGTAGGATTATGGTGAAATTATGTTTCGCCATATATCTGAACAAGGGGACATCTCGCGTCACGAATCCTTTCGTCTCATTCACAATAGAGATGTCGTTCAAATGTTCAATAAAAATCGTAAGTAAGTAAATTGCGCAAGTTTCTGAAAGCCCAAGAGCTTTTTAAAGCTTTTGGAAAGTTGTAAGTGAGAGTTGTCTCCACCTACCCACATTACAGTAACGCGCTCTCTCTGATAACGATGAAGACAATCACCGGCTGCTCACAGACAAAACGACAACTGTGCAGAGCAGTGAACACAGGGGTACCAACATTACGTCCTTATAATTCCACCTGAATCAATTGTTGATAAGAAAAACAGCTCACAGAACTTATGTTTCCACCTTAAATAATAACAACAAATTATAGGTTATCCACTATGTAACTAACGAGTGCTTATAATACTTTGGACATATCGCTATAAAACCAGCGGACAACTTGAAGAAACTTCTACAAAATTCGTTTATCTATTGCCCGTGGTCTGATCGGGGAGTTTTCAGAGATCAGGGGCAAGTCAAAGTACCCGTAGTCCTATCGATACAATAAACTGAGTTTGAGTGCGAGATTGAGAGAGTGATTTGAATTTGGAATACCAAGATAACCAAATAACAAACAGTCGAAAACGCAAGTATCCCTGTAATTAGAAAATCATATCGTAATTTATTAAATTTTAATATTTTTGTTTTAATTTATTGAAATAATGTCATTATTACATTTACATTGTTTGTTATTTGGTTATCTTGGTATTCCAAATTCAAATCACTCACTTCAATTAAAGAAAAAAGTATAGAAATAAACGCATACAAAGTTTATCCTGAGCATCATTAACAATTATTTATAGTTTTACTAATCTATCATAGCCCATGGAGTACCGCGCTAGAATGTCACTCTCCCCGTAACTATACCCGTGGGTGTCGTAAGAGGCGACTAAGGGTAACACACCAGAAGGTGGGCAGCAGTGCTTTCTGGGGAACTGATATCTCAAACTACGATTCCCAAGACGCCTGCCAAGCGTGGGGATTATTGCAAACCCCCCATAATGGGGGATACAGGACAGGAATCTATCATATCGAAACAGAATATGGTTACGAGGACGGTCTAGGAACCATGAGCGAGTACAGTGACGAACACAGTTATAAGTTAATAACACACAGAGACATGAGGTTACAGAGTAATTGACACAACAAGTTACGAATGCTGAATAAAAAACTCTTTTTTTTAAATGTTATTGTTACGGAATAATCTCGAGGCCCACCTGATGTTAAGCGGACTAACCTCTGCCTATAACAGATGCATTTCGTCACAAGTCACGAATTGCACTGCGCCCGTCACCTTGAGACATAGTTGTTAAGTCTCATGTGCCTGTAATTTCACTGGCTCTCAAGGACCGCTGCCGGAACACACCGTTAGGTGTTTGGCGACAGATTTTCTACTTGAGGGTGGTGGCTAGCCAGGCGGGCAATCGCAAAATGCCCTTCCACCATGCGGTGAAACTCAAGCCGGCGGTGGGGATCGAACCAGGGTACTGCGGCACGGCAGTCCATGAATATTACCGCTCGGCCATCATTGCTTCGACATGCCATGCCATCATCAACTTGCTATAAAGTCACTTGAGAAATTGGTATAATAATAAAAGCTATACTAGATTGCCTTTCATTATGTTCTTACTGCTGAGGTGAAAACTTGTATGAGAGGAAAACGACACCGCAAATGTTATTTTTATCTTTCGTGTTTTAGAAATCTCTCGATAAGTTACAAAATTACGAGAGGAATCGTGGTAATTAAGTAGCATACGTAATTGCAAAAATAAAATATTAAAATATCCCCTCGATACGCTCAAGATTCTAACTCAAAACACTAGCTACGCTCGTGATTCAGTTATATAATCCTTCGTTTACTCGGGGTTCGAATTCAGCACGCGCAGCAAAAAATATATGCTCTCTTATTACAGGTAAAAATAACTGTTTAATGTTTTGGATTGTAAAATGATTTTTCACTTTCCATATTTTTTTCTTACAGCAAGTTTGAAGCAGGGATGGCTCAGTGGCATTGGCTATGCACTGCCGCGAAGCATGTCCATGGTTCGAATCCCGCCGCGGGCTTGAGCTTCACCGCATGGTGGAAGGGCATTTTGCGAATGCCCGCCTGGCTAGCGACCACCCTCAAGTAGAAAATCTGTCGCCGAGCACCTAACGGTGTATTCCGGCAGCAGTCCTTGAGAGCCAGTGAAATTACAGGCACATGAGACTTAACAACTACGTCTCAAGGTGACGGGCGCAGTGCAATTCGTGACTTGTGACGAAATGCATTTGTTATAGGCAGAGGTTAGTCCGCTTAACATCAAGTGGGCCTCAAGCTTGTTCCGTCACAATAACATAAAAAGTAGGTACCTTATTTTTATTTATTTACACTACAATAGTTTTTATTACATGGGTATTATGGTCTGGCTGGTATGACTCATCATGACTCCTCGAGGCGCCTGTTTGCTCTGCACCACCTGCGACAACACTGACGCAGCCAACGCCGACGTCTGATGCCGATTCTCTTACGTCTATATGTACATACACAATATACGTAGCTATATATCATATTCACTTAACTCAAATTAATGTGAATGACTCACAAGTTCACGCTGATTATGTTTCGAGTGTATTTACATCAGACGCGGATACACGTGCTAAATAAGAAACTACAGTTTTGTTGTCCAGTTTCTACTTATTTATAGTTTCGCAGTAAGTAGGTAATTTTCGACCTCGTCGTTACTTCGATCAGTCATTGAACTGTCGGAATGGGTGGAACAATGTCACATTGTAAATAAAATCAATCATTCCGCCATCCCCATTATAGAATCGGACATCCAGGGATACTTATAGAAGCGCAACCGCTATATGGTGGATGTTCCATTTAACCGAACGAAGCGATTTGCTTCTTCGTACATCATACGAACCGTCAGGGAATGGAACACTCTGCCTGAGTCTGTGTTTCCGGTTAAGTTCAATAATATGTCTTCAAAACGCGAGTAAATAGATACCTGCCTAAATGGTAAGCGCGCTCCATCATCAATCGCATCACAGGCCTGTTCTCTCAAGAAAGCATCCCCAAAGTTATTTATGTATAAGCCTCTTTTTAGTACACTGTGTCGTAGTTTGGGTGTAAATGCAATAATGTTTGCACACTGCAGCTTCAAGGCAGAGTATGTTGCACTGCTGCGCTGTGTGGTGCATCTTGCAGCGTCTTTAACAATTACTTTACTCGTTTATGTGGACGACATCGTCACGACGAACACACAAATAACATGCTGACCAAAAGCTGGTCATTCATTAACATATTGAAGCGCTCGTAGCGAAGTTTACTTAGCTGTTCTCAACTGATCAGCAAAGTTAAGCAACGTCGCGCGCGGTCATGAGTTGGATGGGTGACCGCTAGTGACATTACTATTGAGCGTTTCCGTGCTTCGGAGGGCACGTTAAGCCGTCGGTCCCGGTTGTTGTCTTAGGATGGCAGTCGTTATAGCATGGTGGTAGGGCATTTTGCGAATGCCCGCCTGGCTAGCTACCACCGTCAAATAGAAAATCTGTCGCCAAGCACCTAACGGTGTGTTCCGGCTGCTGTCGTTGAGAGCCAGTACTTCTAGGTTAGCATGAACAACATCTTCGACCACATCATCACTTACCATCAGGTGAGATAGTGGTCAAAGGCTAATCTATCAGGCATAAAAAAATAAATTAAAAAAACGATTTTTCAGTGAGGTAAGTAGGTATGTGGAAGAAAAATAACAAACTGGAGAGAATTCGTATGGGACGTACAATATGTTACGTAATTTACAATATAATCCACTAATACATCGTTAACGATTAATTATGATACAAAATATATATTACATTTAGTCGATTACCTACGGCATAAAGGTTTGAAACTGAAGAAAGTGACGATACACTATATATATAAAAACAGTGACGGCTCAGTGGCATTGGCTATGGACTGCCGCGCAGCAGATCCATGGTTTGAATCCCGCCGCGGGCTTGAGCTTCACCGCATGATGGAAGGGCTTTTTGCGAACGCCCGTCTGGCTAGCGACCACCCTTAAGTAGAAAATCTGTCGCCAAGCACCTAACGGTGTGTTCCAGCAGCTGTCCTTGGGAGCCAGTAAAATTACAGGCATATGGGACTTAACAACTACGTTTCAAGGTAGCGGGCGCAGTGCAATTCGTGACAGACGAAATGCATCTGTTATAGGCAGAGGTTAGTCCGCTTAACATCAGGTGGGCCTCGAGATTGTTCCGTCACAATAACATAAAAACCAAAAACCACACATGACAGTGACATAAGCACACAACATTGTATCAGAGTAGAGGTAAAACATAAAAATGCTATATTTACAAAATATGTCGTAGGTAGTACCTACCCACCAAGACGGAGGTAACACCTTTTTTTTTTTTTTTTTTTTATTCGTTATAGGTTCGCGTTTGACCACACCCTGCCTGATGTTAAGCATTGATGTGGTCTAGGATGGAGCACGCTTACCTAGAAGAAACCTATTTACTCTCGATTTGAAGACACCCATATTGTATTCATCGGGAAAGACTGACCACGGTAAGGAGTTCCACTCTTTCGCAGTACGCACGAGAAAAGTGGAAGCGAAGCGCTTCGTACGAGTCTTCGGAATATCAACCATGTACGGATGGCGCCTCCCCGTTTGTCTGGACGTCCGATGGAAAAAGGGTGAGGGCGGAACCAAGTCGTGCAGTTCTTGTGCACATTCACCGAAATGTATCCGGTAAAAGACCGATAGACAAGCGACTTTACGGCGGTGCTCAAGGCTTTGCAGCCGAGACTCCTTCAGAAAGTCGTTGCCTATTAACCTCCTGGCGCGTCTCTCAATCGACTCCAGTGCCAGTTGGTATTTGGCAGAGCCGTCCCAGAGGTGAGAGCAGTACTCAACACAGGACCTTACTTGCGCATTGTACAAAGTTAGCATCTGTTCCGGTGTGAAGTACCGTCTCACCTTTGAGAGGATACCAAGTTTCTTGGCGGCTAACTGAGCCTTTGACTCGATATACGAGCCAAAGTTTAGAGTCGATGATAGAGTGACACCGAGGAGGTCTAGGTGGTCTGTGACGGGCACAGATACATCTCGGAAAGTTGGAGACAGTTGAAATGGTCTCCTTTTAGCGGAGAACAAACACGCCTGGGTCTTATTGGCATTGAACTTAACCAGGTTGGCATCGCCCCAGTCAGAGACTGCCTTAAGGGATAAGTTCAAGCGTTCGACCATAGCTTCTCTGAGTCTCTGGATTTCTGGCTCACTGGTTCGTGCGGTAGATGTATAGCTCTCTACAACCGTGCTGTCGTCTGCATACCCAAAGGTACCGGGCTTTAACAGATCGTTGATATGCAGCAGGAAGAGCGTCGCAGAGAGCAATGACCCCTGGGGAACACCGGCATTGACACCCATTTGATCAGACGAGCAGCCGTCAACGACTACTCGTAATGATCGATCCCTCAGGAAGTCCGATATCCACGCACAAAAACCAGTAGGCAGGCCGTATGCAGGAAGCTTGCTAATAAGGGCGTCATGCCAGACCCTGTCAAAGGCCTTAGAGATGTCAAGGGAGACGGCAAGCGCTTCCCCTTGTTTCTCAATGGCTTCACTCCAGATATACGTGGCATACGCTAGAAGATCCCCAGTGGACCGATTTCGGCGGAACCCGTATTGATGGTCACTGAGGAGATCATTCACTTCTAGGTATGCCAGGAGCCGGCAGTTGAGAACACGCTCCATACTCTTACAGAGTATAGACGTGATAGAGATGGGTCTATAGTTAGCAGGGTCGGCATGACTACCTTTTTTAGGCACGGGTTGCACGTTAGCAAGCTTCCATGATTTGGGCACTTTACCAGTCTCAAGAGACAGCCGAAAAAGGCGTGTTAGTACAGGAGACAACTCAGGCGCACAAGTTTTTAAGTTTTCAAGTTTTCTATTGCAGGTATACCATCAGGACCACTGGCTTTATTCACGTCCAGATTGCATAGTGTCTTACGAACATCCTTTTGGCGAATATGTATGTCATTCATGACAATTTCGCTTCGAGGTAGAATTGGAGGAGTCGCAGTACCAGAATCAAGACGTGAAGACTCCGCAAACAGAGAAGCAAACAGGTTTGCTTTCTCTTCAGCGGTGTGAGCCAGCGTTCCATCAGGTTTCTGCAGTGGAGGCAGTGAGGGGCGGCAGAAGTTCGATTCAACCGATTTAGCTAGGGACCAAAACGCTTTACTACTCGTAGGGTATGAAGCAAGCTTGTTCCCTATTCGGCCAATGTGGTCAAAACGAGCCTTCTGTAAGACCTTTTTGCTGGCTTTGGCAGCCTTGTTAAAAGCTCTCTTCTTTAAGTGAATATCCTTTGCCTTGTGCTTACGAGCATCAACCCAGGCTAAGTATGCTTGATGTTTTAGCGCCTCAGCGCGTCCACATTCAGGACTTAACCATGGGCGAGCTTTGCCGGACAGTGGTACGTCAGAGAATGGAATGAAGTATTCCATTGCTAAACGCAACACATCTGTCACGGCGTTTGCACAGGCGGTAGTATCACCAGAAGAGAAGCATACAGGCTGCCACGGATAAGATGCGAAGAAAGACCGCATCTCATCTCAATCTGCTGATTTGTATCGCCACATCCGCCGGGTGCCTCGAGGGCTGGAATCGGGCGGAGAGTAGACGGATACAGATTTCACCAGACAATGGTCGGACTTACCTAACGGTGGACAAATCGACACCGAGTAACGGTCTGGATCAGTTGTCAGCAGAAGGTCCAGGCAATAGGCTGTGTGAGACTCAACATCAGGTACCCTCGTGGCTCCTTGGACCAGCTGGGTGAGATTTAACGCTAAAGCAAGCTTTCGCGTCTCTCTACCTGCATGGTTGGTGTCCTGGTATGGGTATAGCCAATCCTGGTGATGGCCATTAAAATCCCCCAGAAACACCAATTGGGCAGTAGGGAGACGCCGACACCTAAGTACTTTTGCTAAAGAAATACACCATGTGCTGTTGCCTTATCCTAACACAATTAATATGTAGTTCAAATCCGATGCTTTTATCTATAATATTCACCAAATATGACTTAGTAATTATACCATCACGTTTATGCCTTCTTCCAAGTAATAAAAAATCAGTATTGGATCTACGATGCAAAACACTTTATACGAAGGCTTTAAACAGATAATACATCTCTTTTATGGAATAAAAAAAAAAAAATTTAATTATAAAAGATTTATGTACTTCTTTTAACAAAGTACTTCTAAGCTTTTTCAAGGTATATTTTTCACTAAGTATAAAATTCATTTACTGTAATTAATTCTTAAAAAATACATTTTATGTTGGTGTAACTTAAAAGCTGTTTGCTTTGTTGTAACATGTACAGCACACATGATACTGAAGATAAGACATTTGTTTGCACGAGACCCCAAGCTTCCGCTCTCATCTCAGGTATATATTATACCCCTTCAGTAAATATTGTAATAGGAAGTACTTTGACGAGTTTGACGCAACACTGCGCTGGCGCAGGTAGATCTAAAGTTTTTATTGAAAGACAAACATACTTATGTAAGAATACATCAAAGGGTTAGAAACTGGAGTGTTGATTTAGCTATTCTTGAATTCACATGTATAGATAAGTATATCATATAGGGAATTAGGGAATCCTAGAGCGATACAGGTTACTTTAATGGACATAAATATATAAAACATTTTGTTTTTATTTATATCAATCTAGCAATATTATACCTGTTATGTCCAAAGACAGACCTCTATTTCGTGAAGTAACTCAAATCAACAATCTCTTCTTCTAAGTTGGCAACGTCAGGATCAGGACCACTAAGTCCTAGTTATGAATGAAATTCTATTGTTATAATTATCGCCGATGCCAAAGGATTAATAATTAATATGTTTAGGATTGTGTCAAGTCTTACATAATATGACACATATTTAATATAGAAGTAAAAATTGTAGTGCTACAGAAACTTCGATATACATGAAGGACCACAAATTTAATAGATCTCAGACGGATAAACTTTTTAACTTTTTTGATAGATGTGAGAAAAATTAAAAAGCACATTTTATTATTCTTGCTAGAAGAGTTATAAGTGCTTATGAGTCTACCTAGGTAACAAGGTACCTTTTTTTTTTTTTTTTTTTTTTTATTATATAAATCTACACTCCACAGACTCCAGGGTCCGTGCCTTTTTTTAATTATGACCATATTTTATTTACAAACTAGATACTTACAATATATAGGAAACATGCAACATTCTAAAAGAGAACAGTGTTAAAAGAACATATTTTTTTTTCCGATAAATGTCATTACCACTTGCATCCAGAGCAGACCAGTGTCCTCTAGCAGCACCCGTTCACGAGTTGACGCATGTGCCAGCCATCGCCTTCCTCAACCATTTTTGAGGGAAGATGGCGACCCGACACACAACACCGCCGCTAGACAACACCTTTATGTGAGCTTGACCGCTCTGGATACCCGTGCCCACGATTACAATTTGGGATTACTCTACTTTTTTGTGTCATTCCCCCATGTCACATTGTAACAGGGTCTCCATTACCTCGCTGTTTCGATCTTTGATCGCCATTTTGAGGTTGTAATTATGGATGGTTTTTGGTGTCGCAACCATCGCCTTCCTGACGAACCGTCCTATGGCGTCTTCTTCGTAGTATGTGAAGGTTCCAGTATGCCGTGAAACTGCAACGACTGCGTGCGGGACGCTCTCGTGCAGCTTCATGCTGCTCTTGGTCTTGATGGCGATGACCGACTCGTATGTCAGTCCCTGAGCTTCGTGGATGGTAAGGGTGCGTGATCCCCTTCCCTCTCCGTAGCCCTGGCTTGTCATGGTCTCCTTTTCTTCCTGGGTGTGAACCAGGAATAAGGTGTTGGGGAGAGACTTGAGAATTTTCGCACCCGTGTACCTTTCAAGCTTCAGGGACTTAATACGGGGAGCTGAGGAATATATACCAGAGTATATTTCCCTCAGTGCGTACGCGACATCCATTGGGTTCCGATGCGTGCATAACAACTCCTGGGTGATGTTTGTGACCAGGTTAGGGCGGTTGTACCTTAATACGAAGAGATTATCTCTATCGATGTAAGGCAGCTGATTGACATCTCCGATGAGGACAAGTTCACCAACTCCAGCCAGCCTGGAAGCCATGACTATGGCTCCGAAATGGTTCATGAGAGCTTCATCCACTGTGAGGCGGCTGTAGCTCTCAGTCCTTTTAAAACCATTTACGAGGACAGAAGCCATTGTGCGCACCTTGGTTTTCACTAAGTCTCCGATTCGGTGCGCAAGCTTCTCCCTCAGGTCTTTTGCTGCTTCTGTAGTTGTTGTGATAATGATGTCCTTGTCCACATCGAATTGCCTTACCACCCAAGTTGTTTTACCACATCCTGGAACTCCATTTACCCATTGTATTTTCGGTACTTCCCAGTGTTTCCAGAATGCTTCAATGTCCGCTCCCCCCAAAATAGATTTCGCCATTTCGAGGATACGGTCATCTAACATTATTTTGGTGCACTGGGCCGTTACTACTATTGGGTCATTTTGTGGTGTCGCGTATTTAGGCCTACCTAGTCGCTCCGTTTCTCCCTCGTCCAGGGACACAAATCCGCCTATTGCATTGTATGCCGCCATATACTTACCTGACATTTTCCCCTTGACGACCTGGGCTGTGTCGTTGTTGTATATAGCGGCTTCTGCCTCTTCGAGTCTCACCTTTAAAAGGTTTTCATTTTCTAGCCTGAAGGACTGCAAGATGTTTTTGCAGTTTCTATGGTTGATCTCTCTGGTCGCCCTTGTAATGGCTAGAAATTCTAGGAAGGCATTAGCTGCATGGCTCGTTGGTTCCTGTGCGGGGATATATCGGGGCGGACTGACCTGTCCCATGTCGGCTCTCGTCCGGATAGCTTTTGATGATGCTGCTTTGCCACGGGATGGTGGTTTCGTGGGCATTGGGTTTCGGGGTTGGGATGGGTGTCGGAATAAACTTCCTACTGCTGTACCGAAAGCAGTCAGGAATGCGGCGACTCGGCCACTGCTCTTTTTTGGGCTACACTCTTGGCTTTTTTCCGCCTCTGTTCTTTCTTGGAGTCTTTCTGAACCACTTTTGGTAACTGAGCTCGGAATCGGATGTCCCCAACAATCAGTTGCATTGTTGTGTATGGGGTTTTTGAGGTAACTAAGATTTTCTCCTCTGTCTTCATACACAACTACCTCATGGTGTTCTGAGGCTTTAATGCAACCAAGTTGGTCAGCAACTTCTCCCTTTGAGTGTTCTATTACCATTGCGTCTACGCTTATCACTCGGGCTCTCTCGGCATTTTCTGCAATACTTGAGAGCAACGCACATGCTTGAGCAAAGGGCGTCTTGTCCGTCCACTCGATTAGTACGACTGTCCTGTTTTTCAGTCGTACTAAACGACATGGGTTTCCCATGACAATCTTCACTGGCATCGCGTTGTACGTTTTACGCTTCATGGTTGTTTTGAAGCTGCTCCCATTCAGCAGGCAAGCTAACCCGGGTGATAATCGGACGCGGCTCTTGGCTCCAGCATGGCAGAAGCTTATTCCGAGTCTCTCTTTACTGCCTTCCGTAAAGAGAGCAACGCCTCGGATGCGAATCCCAGGCTCTCCTTGCTCTCCACATGCCAGCAGTTGGGATAGAAATTCTTCTATTAAACAAGGTACCTTCACCATGTAATAAGACGAATTTGTTTTTCACGAACGAGTACCTACATTATTATGTCGTAAGTACTGACTACGAATAATAAGCCCCACTCGTCGTACCACGAGAAAACAGCGAATTAAAAATCCCTGACACCATCTTATTTTAATGTATCATCCATTTTATCTTCAATTTATCACATCAGATTCCACTCAAATAATATAAATTCAAAAGTGTAAATTGGTTGATTACTGTTATGTATTTAGACTTAAGTATATAGCTAGGAGCTAGGTCGTCATATCAAGTTCCGCGGCTGCGCCCGCGCCATTTCGTTGTAATAAAACTAGTGCGCACCTAGCCTGTGTTTTGATTGGTTGTGTCCCCGCGTCCGTTCCCTTAAGTGCAAATACTTAACACTGGCGACGATTGAACCCGCATCGATATCATGGCGTCGACTTCATTTGGTGTACTGTCCAGTTTTGACCATTTGTCACAAGATTGGAACACTTATAAGAACAGGACCTTGCAGTTTTTCATCGCTAACGATATCAACGACGGCACGGACAAAGCGGGCGTAAAACGGAAGGCCATCTTGCTCAGCGCACTCAGCGAGTCGTCTTACAAATTAGCCAGCGATCTAGCACTACCGCAGGAAGTCGCACAACTAAATTACGAGACGATTCTCAATAACTTCGATAGGCATTTCACCTTGAAGCGTTCTGGATTTGCTGAAAGATACCGATTTTACTCAGCGACGCAGAATTCAGGTGAAGGACACTCACAGTGGGCAGCACGCATCAGAGGTCTGGCTGCTCATTGCGGTTTTAAAAATCTCGAGGAGGCCTTGCTAGACCGTTTTGTCATGGGCATGGTAGCAGGACACGAACGCGACAAGCTGTTTTCGCAAGAGCTGGGGGAGCTTACTCTCAGCAGAGCGGTGGAGCTGGCCGAGAGTGTGCGATGCGCACGCGAGGCCGCGGCAGCAGCACCTGGAGGCGCCGCGGCAAGCGCGTTGCCAGCGCGAGATGTCAACGTGTTCAATATCTCGGGAAAAAACCGGGGATAAGTGTAGTGTGTGTGGTTACTCAAACCATAAAAGTATGCAGTGTAGATTCAAAAACTACAAGTGTAAAAAATGCGGTCAAAAAGGTCATCTCCGTAAAATGTGTTCATCTTATAAGATAAAACATGTTGAGGAAGGTATTGTGGATGAAGGCGATGACGGTGAGTTCTTTTGCAATATAAGATGTTGTCGAGACAAACCTATGACTGAATTTGTTGACGTAGCAGGAGTAATTATCAAGTTTGAAATAGATAGTGGGTCCCCAATTAATGCCATATCTCACAAAACATACGAGACATTTTTCGGTCACTTGCCATTATCTCGTACTACCAAAAGATTTAATAGCTATACAGGAGACAAAATACCTATTACTGATTATTTTTCCGCGCAAGTCACATACCAAGGCAAAACTCATATACTTGACATCTATATAGCACGCACTGATGGGCCGCCATTGCTAGGTCGAAGTTTTATGGCAGCATTCGATTTGGAGATAGCGCCCACGATATCAAAAATTAATTTACTTGACGAATCTGACAGTCGCATAATAGCTGATCTTACGTCTAGTTTTCCCCAACTGTTTTCTGGTAAGTTAGGTTGTTTCAACAAGTTTGAGGTTAACTTGTACTTAAAACCAGATTCTAAACCGATTTTTTTCAAAGCTCGCCCTGTAGCCTTTGCTTTAAAAGACAAAGTAGACAAAGAACTGGACCGCTTGGTTTCGTTAGGAATACTGAAACCGGTTGATCATTCTGATTATGCCTCCCCAATCGTGACGGTATTAAAAAATGATGGTAGCATTAGACTTTGTGCAGATTACTCCGTAACAATAAATAAACATTTGATCGTTGAGAAATATCCATTGCCTACTATTAATGAAATGTTTTCCAAATTGCACGGAGGTAAATATTACTCAAAGTTAGATCTTTCTATGGCCTACGCTCAATTTAAATTATCGGAGGAGTCACAAAAGCTCACCTGCATCAATACCCACCGCGGTCTTTTTGTAAGCACGAGATTAGTATATGGTACATCTAGTGCTGCAGCCATTTTTCAGCGAGCCATAGAATGTCTAATGGCAGGTTTAGAAGGCATAATATGTTACCAAGATGACATACTAATTTCCAGTTCCAGTAAAATTGAAAATGTTGCAAGATTGCGTGGCGTCTTACAACGACTTCAAGATGCCGGACTTACTGTACAGAAAAATAAATGCGAATTTTTCAAAAAAGAAATTAAATACCTCGGGCACGTTATTGATGAGCACGGAGTGCGCAAGTGTAGTGATAAAGTCAAGACAATTACAAGCGCGCCAGCGCCTACTAATGTGACGCAATTGAAGTCATTTTTAGGGCTTATCAATTATTATCGCAATTTTATACCTAACGCTTCGACTATATTGAGTCCATTGCATAGCTTGTTGCACAAAAATTCTAAATGGATTTGGACGTCCACTCACACTAATGCATTCAATAAAGTCAAGGACATACTAGCTTCCGAGCAAGTGTTGACTCATTTTGACCCTAACGCTAAGTTAATACTCACTGTTGATGCATCAGCATATGGCCTTGGCGCGATCTTGTCACAGATATGTACGGATGGTTTAGAAAGGCCAATATCATTCGCCTCACGAACGCTAACAATTGCAGAGCAAAGTTATTCGCAAATCCAAAAGGAGGCTACGGCGATCATATTCGGTGTCAGGCGTTTTCACCAATATTTGTATGGCCGTTCGGACCCATTTGTGCTTCGTACCGATCATAAGCCTCTGATCACCATATTTGGACCCCACAAAGGCATACCAGAGGTATCCGCGAACCGTCTGCAAAGATACGCGATCTTCCTATCTGCGTATAATTACTCAATAGAGTACATTTGCAGCGCTGACAATAACGCGGATTTCTTATCTCGTGCGACGCCGCCTTGCAGCGGGCAGGCGGTGGCGGCGGCGGAGGAAGATCGTTACTGTGAGGAACGCGCCTGTTACGTTAATTTTGTTGTCGACGGTACGCTACCTGTCACACTAAAAGAGTTACGAGCTGAAACTGAAAACGATAACCATTTGAAATTGGTAATTAAACATGTTTTAAACGGTTGGCCGAAAAAAATAAGTGATTTACATATAAAACCATTTTTCAATTGTCGTTTTCAGCTATCTTACGAGAACGGCTGCCTTATGCGAGGTCACAAAGTTGTCGTTCCAGAGCTACTTCGCACAAAGTTGTGCAGTGAGCTACATAGTTCCCATTTTGGAATCGTAAAGATGAAAGCAGCAGCTAGGGCACGCTTCTGGTTCCCAGGAATAGACGCGTACCTCGAACAGCTGGTGAGTAAGTGCGAGATATGTGCACAGCTCCGCCCCTCACCACCTCGTGCTCCCCTCGTGCCTTGGTCTTTCCCTCCGCATGCTTTTTATAGGATTCATTTGGACTTCGCCGGACCGATTAATAATAAAATGTATCTAATCGTTGTTGACGCTTTCTCCAAATGGGTAGAGTGCTATTGTCTAAATATGAATTTTGGGTCAAATGCTGTTATTGAAAAATTAAATGACCTCATGTCCCATGTAGGTATACCACACACAATTGTAAGCGACAATGGCACGTCATTTACTTCGAGTACATTCAAAGACTTTTGCAAGTTGAATGGTATTTATCAATATTCTTTCACCTCCATATAACCCTGCTAGTAACGGCCAAGCCGAAATTATGGTATCAGTCGTAAAGAAGGGAATTAAATCAATCATGTTATCGGATAACTGTAAAAATGTCTCAAATGAAAAGTTGTTAAAATTTTTATTCGACTACAGAAATTCCAAAAATAGTACTACTGATAAATCTCCTGCTGAACTGCTTTTCGGCCGCCCCTTACGCAGTAGACTCGACCTTTTGAACCCTCACAATAATGTCATTGAGTCGTCATCCACTGACCTTTCTCATCACGTACAACGTAAACAGTGTTTACAGGCTAAATACTACAAAGGTACTGTTCGCCCCGACTTTGCAACGAATGATATAGTTTGGGTTAAGAAATTTCTCGCAAACAAAAAGTACTATTGGCTTAAAGGCATAATTAAAGAAGTTTTAGGAAGTGTTTTATATTTAGTGTACATTCCTGAACTGGACGTAACGTATAAAAAACATAAAAACCAGTTGTGGCTAAGGAGAGAAGATAACAGTAAAGATAATGGCAACTACGATTGGTATCCAGACTTATATGATACAGTTTCTATAGCCAGCCAATCATCGCCCTCTCCAGCCCCGTCGGACGTGCATCCCCACAACAACAACGCAGTCAAGGCCACATTGCATTCCGCTCACACCCCAGAGGAAGGAGATGAGGGTGATTTGCAGGTAGCTACGTCCTCAGCCGTGGTTCCCGTGGTGCACACGTCGAGCCAAGAGGGTTCCGCAGAGTTGAATGTACAAGGCGACTCTTCAGCCTGTTCCACGCCGACTACTCCAGCCGCTCCAATTCAGGAAAGCAGAAAACGTAGACGACCCCGTGTTGATTATAGAAACCTCTTATGAAAAGCTATGTTAACAAAATTAATGAGGGAGGAATTGTTATGTATTTAGACTTAAGTATATAGCTAGGAGCTAGGTCGTCATATCAAGTTCCGCGGCTGCGCCCGCGCCATTTCGTTGTAATAAAACTAGTGCGCACCTAGCCTGTGTTTTGATTGGTTGTGTCCCCGCGTCCGTTCCCTTAAGTGCAAATACTTAACAATTACCTACCTATGTAATGTGTTGTCTTAAACGGTAGAATGGATTTGAATGAAATTCGATATGTAGGTAAGTATTGTAAAAATTCTTTAGTTCCTGGATTAACACATACTTAATAATATTGCTTTTTTATGGGATTGTGACTGAGACACGAGGCCCCGACTGATGTTAAGTGTAACCTCTGTAAGTATATAACAAATGAACTGCATAGTGCCCATCACCTTCAAGTGCCATATAACTGCGAGTAAAAGCGTATTCAAAAGCCAATATATATAATATACCTCATCACTTCCCATTGATACACATTGGGACAATACATCATTATAGTCAAAGATCAGAATCGAAATAGAAACCTGTATACAATTATACGATGACCAGTTATTAACTTACTCATAAAGTTTCTACATGAGGATTAGTAATACAGTAAGCATTTCGAAGATCTGCGCAGCTTTCTTCTCATGTAGGACATATGTATGAGTCGGCAAAACAAATAGGCATCACTTAGCTAAGTAATCGGACTTTCTTACTTAACTACCTATACCTACTTAACGAGCACCTAACACCCTAAATAAACATTTGCGAATAGCATTAAACTTGACAACTGCAATACCGAGGTATTCTGCCTTTTCCTGTAAAAAAACCGGTTATGCAATCGTTACTAAATTTATCCTATGATTCCACAGAGAAGTTAATACAGACTTATACTCAAAACACTTTCCTTATACACCATTACACACCCTATTTCTCTCTCTCCCACATACAACACACCCCGACTTAACTATCAAAATATCTTCTCACACACACATTCTACCACTTATAGTTCCAAGACCAGTGTTATTAGATAAGGGAGATGAAATTAGCTGACCCATTATGTGATATGTTACTAACAAAATCTGATTGAAATCGTAGAAAAATTGCTGTTTATTAACATTTGTTACTAAGTTAAACTATTATTTACTGAAGTTAATCAGTTAAGTACGGCTTTTGTTCATAACACATGAGCCAAACTGTATTTTTTCTATGATTTAAATAAGGTTTTGTTATTAACAAATTATATAATATGGTCAGAGTTCGGCGCGCGACGCTGTGCTCAAGAGCTGAGTCTCATCATATCGTAGGTAGATCAATTTCATTATCTACCTACGATATGTATGTATTGATTTCTACCACAGGAAATAAATGGAGATAGTTTTATTTAAAAGTGAACTTAGGTTGCCCTCATACCTCAGTAATTTGTGCTCTGACCTCAATTAATGAATTTTCGTCGTGATTTTGTCACGTCCGGTATAGTAAGCATTTGAAAATAACAGTTTAAAACTCGAAACCTAAACTGTTTAAATAAAGGATCGAATTCCAGAAAATCAGATAACATCCTAAAATTATTGTATTAACAGGAATATCATAAAAAAATATCCTAGGTTAATAGATCAATAAAAGCTATATGACATCGAGGTTAATGTGTGCCTACACAAATAACAGTTTTGTATACAAAAACTGCTATTCACTACAAGCGTTTTTATGATACAGTCGTGTTTTATATATTCATTATGCTTTTATGTATTCATTAACTTTACATATACTTATACTCAGAGAGTAGAAATACGAAAAATCATAGCTTATACCTGTATATTTCTTTCAAGTTAGCCTTTTAAAACCTGAAATTTAGATACTTTTTTTTATACTTTGTGTAAAAGAGTTGTATTAGAAAATATCTAATATCTATCTTGAGATTTGTAACTTCTTTAGTTTACGTAAATGGATAATATAAGGACCATACCGTAGCACCTACAAACAGTGAAGTCTCACATTATTTAGGGTTTCGTTTTGTCCTTTAGGTACAAAACCATAGAAGCACTATTTATCAAGACTTCTCACCATTTTGAAGCAGTGATGGCTCAGTGGCATTGGCTAAAGATTGCCGCGCAGCAGGTCCATGGTTCGAATCCCGCCGCGGGTTTGAGCTTTACCGCTTGGTGGAAGGGCATTTTGCGAATGCCCGCCTGGCTAGCGACCACCCTCATGTAGAAAATCTGTCGCCAAGCACCTAACAGTGTATTCTGGCAGCAGTCCTTGAGAACCAGTGACTTTACAGGCACATGAGACTTAACCATTACTTCTCAAGGTGACGGGCGCAGTGCAAATTCGTGACTTGTGATGAAATGCATCTGTTATAGGCAGAGGGTAGACCGCTTAACATCAGGTGGGCCTCGTGCTTGTTCCGTCACAATAACATAAAAAAAGAGACTTATGACTATTGCTATAGGCTATTGATGTCGCTTTTTGTGTGTATTCATTATGTAGGTACCTACTAAGTCTTGTTATAATTATTTACCAGCTTATTTATTGCCATGGCTTTCGAAAATTGATGCTGAGTGTACAACGGTTGTACACTCAGCATCAATTTTCGAAAGCCATGGCATCTCGTGACCATATGTTTGTCGTGGTACTCTCTTTTACTTTTCATATATATATAAAGTAAAAGAGTAGGTAAATAAAAATATATGTATTGAGCTCTTGTTTTAAATATGGAAGTATAATGGGCGGTCTTATCGCATATGGCGATTTGTCCCAGACAATATACATATATTAGTAGATATATTAGAGTAAAATAAACAGTTTTGATTAGCCTGCAGGCGCGCTGGTACCTGTAAAATTACCGGTAAAAATGACGACAACATTATTTAAAAATGAGTTAAAAAAAATTGTCCCGCGTAGATAAACATTACCTAGTTTCAGAATGTTTCCCAATATTACGGTACAAGTGAATCAATTTATCAGCCGATGACGACATTCAACGATTTCTCTGCCACAGCCCGATTCTAGGAAGTCTTCATTTTGCTCCGACACCTTATTTTGGAACGGAAAATTGCTGCTTCTTTACGACTTTACAGCTCTATCTATAGTATCTATGTTTTTTTGTAGCGCTCGTAGCGAAGTTTACTTGGCTGTTCTTCACCGATCAGCAAAGTTAAGCAACGTCGCCCGCGGTCATGAGTTGGATGGGTGGCCCCTAGTGACATTACTACTGGGCGCTTCCGTGCTTCGGAGGGCACGTTAAGCCCGGTTGTTGCCTAAGGATGGCAGTCGTTATAGCATGGTGGTACGGCATTTTGCTAATTGCCTGCCTGGCTAGCTACCACCCTCAATTAGAAAATCTGTCGCCAAGCACCTAACGGTGTGTTCCGGCCGCTGTCCTTTGAGACCCAGTACTAAGGTTAGCCTGAACAACATCTTCGACCACATCATCACTTACCATCAGGTGAGATAGTGGTAAAAGGCTAATCAGGAATAAAAAAAATGTTTTTGGAGCACACTCATCATAATATTATATTCTAATAACATTGTTGCAAATAGATTGCATGTTTGTTGTAATGTTACCAATTAAATTCGATCATTAATTTATGATCGAAGCCTAGAAGAATTACCTACTTGTTGCTTTTGCCTACAAGCGTATGATTGTTTTCTTCGTCATGTTTACAAAGAATAGCTCATTTCTTGTTCTGTGCTGAAATTTGCTATGCATATTATACTTACAGATTCGAAATTAAAACAAGCACAACATTTCATCTTGTTTTCTAGTTAGTCCTGGAATGAGCGCGATACCACACCGAAAAAGTTACGGATTGATGAACTAGTTATCTAGTACCTAGATAGTCGATCCACCTTAAGTTTCCGAACACATACATGTAGAATCTGTTATTTATAGATAAGTGTCGATGCGAGAAACCATATGCAAGTGTGAAAGTGGTGAATGTGGGGAATACAATGAGTTGAGCCGTTTAGTTCCAAACCCTAACGTTACTCGAGGCCCCATCAATACCGCCATAACTTCAAAACTGTCGTATTATTTGCCCATTTTCAGCCTAATGGAAAATAGTCTAGATCGCATTGAGATGGTGCCGGAGTAGCAAAACTGCCAATAGAGGTGGCGTTTGGAAAGCGCGGCGACCGATGCGTTCGTGCGGTCCGGATTGCCGCTGCCCTGCGCTTTTACATCATTTTACACCTTTTACCACTGATCTCTGTAATCGGGGTGAAATGAGAACGGTGAAAGATGATTTTCACTTAGCATCCTCAATCCGCTCCGAGCTCATCAAATAGGTAGCCTGTGGTTAAGGTGTTTAATTTGTATGGTCGGTAAACGCTTAATATCCACTTTGGTACAGATTATGTACATATCTGTATTACTGAAAAGCTCAGACATACCGAGTAACTGAGGCTTTACTCAAGTTGAGTTTAAGGCCTAATCTTCGGAGTCACCTACCTCATCAGTATCGCGTGTAAAACATTAACCCACAAAGATGTGTTTTTGGTTGAGTTGAGATACGATACAGTCTGATTAAAATTTCCAGCAGGACTTTTTTGGTATATATACATAAAGGGAACTAATTATGTCTACTATTATAGAACTAATAATTAGAATGAGGCATAACTTGCAATCGTTTGATAAAATCAGTAAAGTACTTTCTTGTAAAGATTTTTTTTTGCAATTGCCCATGTTTTCTTCTTCTCGTTGTAATGTTGTAAAGCAAGTATACGTATTTATAAACGGATGGAGAAGATTCGAATGTCCAGCGCCCGTTGCGGGTTCAAGTCCCGCTGGAAGCTATCTTTTTTCCATCCTAAATATTTTTTTATTTATAATAAACATATGTAACATCACGGTACAGTATCCAGTTGACTGGACCGTTATATACAACGGCATAAATATAAACTTAAGCTTTAATTTATTTACAATACGTTGTATTCACAACGGTCACAAAATCAATTTTAATGGATTTTAAGCATAACTTTCACGATCCCGTTCACTGAGTGTATTTTATATAAGAATATGGGCGTCCGTACACCGGCCTCAATATTTGGCACGTAACGGCAATATTACAAGAACAATAAAAAACGAAAAGGTTCCAATATCGAGACTGCCAGCACCGCCTATGCCAATAAATGAATACACAGAAATGCGCAAGTATTTACTGCGACTTATCTAAGGCATTTGACTGTTTGCGTCACGACGTACTAATTCTAAAACTTCAATATTATGGATTTGAGGGAGCTGAGCTGAGTATGATGCGTTCCTACTTAAATAACAGAAGTCAAATTGTATCAGTAAACGATGTAACCTCAGCAGTAGAAAAAATAGATATTGGCGTACCTCAGGGCTCTATTCTTGGGCCAGTACTATTTCTTATCTATGTAAATGACATAGTAAATGCTATGCCAAGCTGGACTTATACTAGTTTATTTGCAGACGATACCCATGTTGGAGTAAGTGATATATGTGAAAATAGACTGGAAGTAAAACTTAACGATGCGATGACAGTTCTCAGGGAATGGTTTAGCGCCAATGGAATTATTTTAAATCCTGACAAGAGTGTTGTTATGCATTATAAAACTAGAAAAGATAAAAAACATGCGGGCTTGTCAGAAAATGTATTCTTAGGTTACACAGTAGACTACACTATTACACATTCTGCCCACATAGAAAATGTGTGCAAAAAAATGGCAAGTGCTAATTATGCATTGTTTAAACTTAAGCCCTTAATGGATACTAAGACCCTATTGTCAATATATTTTGCTTACGTTCAGTCATTAGCTAATTATGCAATTACTGTGTGGGGAAATGGGACAAATATAAGTAAAGTTCTTAAAACTCAAAAGAGAGCGATTAGAATTATTTTTGGACTCCGAAAACGCACATCGGTTAGAAAATATTTTAAAGAAAATCATATAATGACTGTAATATCTTTATATGTTTACAATAGTATTTTGGAGATACACCAGGAAGTTGATGGTATGACTAAAAACCAAGATGTACATAGTTTTAATTTGCGAAATAAAGAAAAAATATTTAAGCCGAAAATAAGACTAATAAAGGTAAAAAAACAAGGCATTTACAATAAAATATCTATGTTTAATAAACTACCATTGACTTTAACTAAATTAAACAAACCTAAAAGATGAAAGATGAAAAGATAAAATTAAAAGATGATGAAATCTTTTTTTGAATCTCATCCTTTATATTCTTTGAAAGAATTCATGGACATGCGTCTAACAGAAAATTCATTCTTATAAAAATAATTAAATAATAATATAGACTATCCTTTTGACTGCTTAGGCTATAATGAGATTGACTAAATACCTAAATACGGATTTTAAATGTATAAGTAGTTTGTAATTATTAAGTATCACAATTTCTTGACATTTATTTTTATTTATATCGCAAATCATTTATCCAGGGACATCACAATTTAGATAACTTTATAATTATAATCATTATTCTTACCTTATATTTTAATAATTATTTGTAAATTTGACTTACCTAATGTAACGAACAATGTTATAAGGTCAATAAATGAAAATGAAATGAAATGAAATAATAATTAATTAAACCTCGAATTAACTTTATATAATGAAAGTATTTTTTAAATTCACTAGCATTTTGCTTACATATAATTGTGTAAACAATGTGTGTATATTAATTATGTAGGTAAGTATTAGAAAATTACAAATATACGAGAGGGAAAATTTTAAGCTTTTAATGTACAACAGCAACGGGGCAATACTATTTAAATTCTGTTAAATTCCAAATGTATGAGAATCTGTACACAAAAGGCACATTATAATTAGTTTATTATTAGTGATATCATTTATGTAATCCCCTTTTAATTTCCTTTATTTTAATACCCTATACTCTAATACTAGGTATATCGCGCCAAAATTGGCATTTTTATTTCAAACACCTTTGGACATTTGGATCTCTTTAACGATACCCTACCTGTCGAAATCCATCCAGCTATGTGGGTGATACGAGGTAATAAGGAAATTACAAACAAACGTACATATGTACAAGATTGCGCGAAATACGTAAGTACCCTAGGCAGTCGAGTAAAAATAATCAGCAATATTTTGAATAAGTACAAATCCTATGAGTTTCCATGGAAATTTTTTTGTCATGCCCATGTCCTTACGAATAAAACACGAACGAGTAATTTTTTGTCAATTAGCAGTGACCAAGTTAATGAACCTTCTACGAGTAACAAAAAGTAATTTAAAGCATTTAGTTAGTTCTTAATTACTTAATTAATTTCTCAAACAAAACGGGAATAAGTCTGATTTAACTTGAACTACAATTTGTAATTGGAATCTACTGTCTGTTAGGTAGTTAACTTGTTGGCTGCCGGGCTTATCCAGTTGGTTTTAAAAGAGGCTACTTATGGTAAAATACCGGGCAGCAGCGCCTTCTGAGGAACTCTTATCTTACACTGCGATTCCCAGGACGCCCCCCAAGCGTGAGGATTGTGGCAAACCCCCCACCTTAATGTGGGAGGCTGTCTATGGAGTGGAAAATCCAGCTGATACAATACAGTAGTACCGCTTCAATGCTAAAGTTATGCAACGACTACCTTTATGCAACATTTATCATAAAGTTTAGACGAAAAATATAAGCAAGCAAACAAAGTGGTTTTATCCTATCCCACATGACATGATCGATCCCGAACCCACGAGGTCGGCACTAAGTACATAATTATAGCTATTCATCCGATCTTCTTCAACCAAATCTTGTCCCTTCGGCTTTCTTCCGACCCAAAATATTTGTGCACGTTCACTTGCGCGCTAGAAAAACTAACGAATAACCCTTCCATTTTCTGCAGGAAGTCACTCCACTTCCTCACAACAATATTTCTGCATGTGTAATATTAATTGGGATATGATTTGTTATATAACTGATACAACACAGGTGTCCCATGACCAGGACGTAAACGTAGTTACTACGTAAGTCTAAGCAAGGAGAGTAGGGATAACTAAAACAACTAATAACTTTCCACTACCGCCGTGCACCTCCATCATTATCTTGCACCGCATAAATCAATCTCGTTAGCTAACTACCACAGAACACTGAACGCTACGCATCTCAGCTCTACCAGCATGTGCAGTAAAATATCTTATGTACCCGAATGAAAGTCTGACGAACCCGTATATTTCTTGTTGTAGTATATTTCCCTAACTTCCAACGCAAAGGCAGGTGCTAGAGCCAGATAAAGCTAAAAAATAAATTCGAAGAAATCATTGAAAGAGCGGTTAAAGAAAATTTGCAAAAGAATGAATTGAACGTACAGATTTTCAAAAATTTTGCTGTTCTTAGATCTTGTCAGAAGAATGATCTTCTGACAAGATCTAAGAACAGCAACATTTTTGAAAATCTGTACGTTCAACAAGGGGTACCTACTAACATTCAAAATTCTGAACATACTCAGATTTCAGAACTGAAGAGTAGAAGATTGAAGTATAATGAATGGAGAACAGTAACAGTATTTTGAAAGTTTATTTAAAAAGGAGGAGGGAGCTATAAAAACTTTAGGAGTATGAAATCATGCAGAAATACCTGCGGATCTTACAGGATATGAAGGTTAGACAAGGCGTAGTACTAAAGCTATCTCCACTCCACAAATTATCACAAATTATTCAGTCTAGAATTATAAAACAGCTACGAAAAGTGTCTTAAAAAGCACGAATGTCAGTACTTTTTAGTTACAAAATCAAATAAATGCAGTTATGAGGAGAGTTTTGAGAGGTATCTGCGATGTAATGTGGAGGTGCGAGGTGATGGAAATGGTTTGAACATGTTGAAAGGATGGACGAACGGAGAGTGACAAAGCATGTGAGCAAGGCTAGCGTGAGTGGAACAAATGAGAAAGGAAAGGTTTTTGCGAAGAGATCTGCGATATTCTGGAAAAGTGCCAGGTTATAAATCAGAATCATAACGGCAGGAATATTTATTAGCTATGGAAGGCTATAAAACAAAGATTTTTTTGGCACAAGTAGGTACCTACTTTTAATGAAACCTGAGCAAACTATGAAATATAGGATTGAACCACGAGTGAAGCGAATTAAAAATAGAATCCTGGACGAAGTTGTCAAAGGTACTTACTATGTTTGTTTGGATCTGTTATTTATAAAGGTTCGAATGTTAAAAACCCTTTTTCGCACTATCGAATGAAAACACTTTTGCAGGCAAATTTCGAATGATAAACAAAAAATGCCAGCTTGTGAGCTTACAGCTTCTATAAAAGATGAAAACTAGAAAAAAATGTGCTTTGTTTTTGTCAGATGTTTTTAAAGCAAAGAATACAATATCGAAGTCATTCAATACTTCTCAAGTTTATACCTTTCTAACATTAACGTCATTAAGATCTTCAGTGGTTTTTATGCATATTCGAATGTCCGAGCGATCGTTCTAAGCATTATAAATTATGTAGTGTTTAATGGCGAAGTGGCAGAGGTTAGTGGAGCCATCAATTAGTCGAAGGTCTCCGGTGTCGGCCGCTGAATGACCGTCAACCAAGAATCATCAATAATTCATTACGTATTAGGTAAGAAAGGCGAGACTGGTAAATCTGACTGCTTTACATTAGCGTGACATTTTTGAGCCGATACAGCTATTATTTATGCATTGACCTAGTGTAACGTTTAGCTCAATGTATTTATGCCGTTTCGATAATGTTACACTCGTCTGTTCTGTTCCGTTAGATAGTTCGACTGATTATTAGCCTCTGAGCGCGACTAATTATAAAATTTGAAATAGTATGCAAGTTTACTACTTACAAGTTTAGTTTACTTTAGCAATTGAATGATAAATCCAAGTAAAATGATTATGCCACCTCATGGTTTTAGCAAAGATCGTGGAATGACATAACTATAATAGCAGGTAGGTAGTCGTTACCTACGCGTTACGAGTGGTTGACACTTGACAGCGGTTTACAGTCCCACCAACTTATCTGTTCAGGTGGCAGAAAAAAGAACTACAACATTCCTTCAAATTGTGACAGTTTGTAGTTGATTTCCTTGATCAGCAGCGCCCTCGCCAACTGCACAGTTAAGTTGGTGGTACTATACCAAAATATACGCTCGTACATAGAGTAGAAAGGTTCAATTCGGTATGTTTTATGTCCTACTTTAGTCCCAGTTATATAATAAGGGGGAGAGCCTAATGCATCTACCGGGCACAGGCCCAGATTCCAAACTGCTGGGTTTTACACGACTGCCCAAAAAAGGAGTGTCATGTTTCATTTCTTAGCCATAACTTCTAAACGGCTTGAGAGAATTTTATGTATGAGATATCGTTAGATTTGTCTTGATAGCGCAAGTGACACTAGGTACATAAAAATATAAAAACCTGGCGGATTTTAGACGCCATATTATGAGATAAAAGCATTTTTTTCTTCCAAACCCATCGAGTGGGATATCAAAATGAAGAACTTTAAAAATAGACTCCGTAAATATATATTGCAGTTTTAATTTCAATGGCAAGATAAAACGTTTAACAGAAATAAACAATTTGCAGTTGGGTTTTTTTGCTTGATTTATACTTGTTTTATCAGTAAATCCCAACATCTCTACCGCCCTTCGACTCGGGGATCGAACGGTAAGGATTTCGAATACTAGAGCGGAATTTTCGACTCTCTACCAGTACCAACAATACTTTGTTATAAACTATGATATGATATGACACAAGTATAGATAAGAGAAAGCACGGCCGTAAACAGAATATGTTTAAAATTATGAATTATACTATGTGAACTGTTATGAAATTATGACGAGATATTAAATTTACATCATTTTTGTAGATAAGTAAGCAAGGTACATTTTAATTTATGATAGATCAGTTAAATACTTTTTTATCTCACCAAGAAAAATACTATTTATGGTGTTAAAAAACTTGCAGATATAATAGATTTTTGCTGCGAGCGTGAAGAAAAGTGTGTCTTGAACAAAAATATGCAGAACTGCAGAACTTTACTTTTGACCTTGACTTGTCAGAAGTTGGCTCCGTTTTTTTCTTTATTTATAACCTGCCATGCAGATTGCCATACTAATTATTAGTTGTGATTGCGACATCGAAATATCGGTACCTACTTGCTAGTTTCAATATCATCTGATCATCATTATCATCATCAGCCGAAAGACGTCTACTGTTGAACAAAGGCCTCCCCCATAGAGCGCCACAAAGAACGGCTATTAGCCGCTTCTAACTATTGGCTACCCGCGACTTTCACGAGGTCGTCAGTCCACCTAGTGGGGGGCTACCAACTCTACGTCTTCCGGTGTATTGGGTAAACACTCGAGAACCTTTCTTCCCCATCGGTTATCAGTTCGTCGAGCAATAAATCAATATCATCTAACATAATATAATAATCGTTCCGTCCCGTCCCACATGTCACGTGCCGTGCGCCTCAATTTGGGCAAACGGTGCACCTCACAGTCAGCATGCGCCCGCGCACGCGATGCACAGTTAGCTACCACGGTTGTTACCATTACAAGTTACAACTGTTACCTGAAAACTTACAACTTCTATTGGTAACGGAACAGAGCGCTCGCAATAATGCGGTTCTATATTCTAGCTTTTTAGAACTGCTAAATACATGATAAGAAGCTTAGGTCAATCATTGACGGGAGTGTCATTGTAGTGCGGAGGGCTCCTCTTTAAGATCTCGGGGAGTATACATTGATCTTCTGGGCCGATTCCAGAGTTGGACCTTTATTGAATTTTCTGATTATGAAATTCTGAGCAGTAGTTTTTTTATGCGACTGTGACGTGTGCCTGTTCTTCCTGTGAATCTAGGGGTAAGGCAGACAAGACTGCTTAGAAGGTGGATGCCCCGATTCGATTCTGTCATACCATTCGCATTATTTATGCCACCTGAATAATAACTTTAGAACTTTGACTAAGAATTTTTTGATTAGTAAAACCTAGCAGCGTCTGCGCTTTGATATATGGACTCTATTATATATAAGGTCATCATAATTAAATAAAAATACTTCGTGGTCTTATAGTAAGGTACAAAAGAAAAAAAATTCGTCGACTAGACAACTTTCCCCTGTAAAAGTCAACCTATTAGCAGTACCTACTAGCAAACCTTATCAATAAAAAAAATCAAGTATCTATACTTAAAAACTTTTAAAACTTTTTTCTGCCTGTGAGTCTGTAATGACTTATGGGTATCGAAATGCTTTTATTGTAGTAGCTGTAGTGTTGTATATAGTTCATAGTATTTTGTTAATAAAGACATACCGCCGGTAAAAAAATGTTTAAATACCTCATCAATAAAAGTTCAAAGAAAGTTGGAGGTGTCCGTGTAGCTGAATTAGGCAGGTTGATATGTTGACACTCACGTCAGTGATATAGATTTAGTTTAGACGGCGGCGTCGCGCGTCGTCGCGTCGTCGCCTGTTCGCTTGGATCCAATTACATATCGACTGGCAGGAAGGTAACTTACTTAAAAGTAAGCGGATTTGGCGCTCTAATCTGACGGCGACATTAATACACATTTACATAAATGGTATTACGTGTCACACTTTAACCAAATATTATTTTGATCATATTACATAGCTACATACTTACTTATAGCAGAACACACCATACTTACATATTTTTTCGTACCATATATTCGAAAAATAATAATTAGTTCTTCTATGAAGTGCGAGAAAAGTAGGTATTTTTTGTTAGTCTTGTGGAGGGCGGAAAAGAGTTTGAATTAGGAACATCAATGTTATTCCTTACAGGACTTGTAGTTGTTCAGACCAAAAACATATTCATAGTGCAGTTGGAAGACCGACGCGCCGCCGTCTTCCTCGCGCACCTGTTCTTGGGACCTCTTAGAGCTTCCTTTATTTAGTTATTCCAACGTAATGGTGACCTACTGTTTAGTGTTGTCCCTTCTATCTTATCCTACACCACAAATCATTCCACAGAGGCTTCACCGTTGCTCTCTGGTTTTGAACATTTATACATCGGGTATTTTAGTAACAATGTTACAGTTTTAAGCGCAGTTATACTTATATACTTTATCAGCCGGATTGTCCACTGCTGAACACAACTTCTCCCATTAAGGAGACAATTGCCATAATCCCTACGCTTGGCAGGCGTCTTGGGGATCGCAGTGTAAGATAGTTTCTCAGAACGCGTTGCTGCCCACCTTCTGGTATTTTACCCCTTACGACACCCACGTTAAGAGATGGAGGAACTTTCTAGACAGACATACCACGGGTACCTCTTAAATATAACGCGGGACCGATCGGTCCCACGCAATAGTGTCCGTCAAGATCACATTATAAAGTAAATAATATTAATCACATACTTAACTTTTTCCTTCACCTTCGTTTCGCCGATGACATAGTCATAATGGCAGAGTCACTTAAGGAACTCAGTACAATGCTCAGCGACCTCAGTAGTTTCCCAGCAGGTTCGTCTTAAAATTAACATGGATAAGACACGACAGTACGACAACTTCTCATCGAACATCTCGCAGGGCTTGAAGACCAAAGTGTTCAATCAGTGTTCATCAATCAGTGGCAACAGCCAATGATGACTTATGTCACTGAGACGTGGTCCATATCGATTTTTGCAAAATCTCGTCTGGCTAGTTACCAGCTTCTAGTAAAAAATATTCTCGCCAAGCATCTAACAGGCACATGAGACTTAACAACTGTATGCCTCTGGGTGATGGGTGCAGTGCAGGTCGTTACTCGAGACGTTGACGTCTGTTATAGACATAGGTTACAACTTTACATTGCTTGGCTTCGTGCGTGCTCGGTCATTATTAAAATAAAAGTCACAAGAAACAACACAATCTATTTAACAGGTGATAATCTACGTAAAACACGAGTCGCCAAAAGTCCATTAGAAGGATCTAGCGATTCACGAGGCAGACGATCGCTACTAATTAAATTTGACAGTTGCCCAACTTACCTAAAATGCTCAGGCCTAGAACATTCTACATACCCTAAGCACTAAATCGACGACCAAGCCGTGTTCAATGTCATGCAGACCACATAATAGATAATATAGGTCGCCAAATTACTTCTAAATCTTGTTAAGTTGTCTGCTAGGTAAATTGGTAAACAGCTAGGTTAGAAGGTCGTTCATTAATTGTAGGTATTAAAAATAAACTGGGACTGGTGGGATCCTCAAATCGTGAAATGGGAAGTCAAATTCGTATGACAAATTCAACGCGCCTTTTTATATTTCCGTAATGATACGTACCAAAGGAGGTTATACACTTTACCAAACCCTTTTTTTCTGCTGAAGCTCAATGTGATGAAGATGTTCTGAATATTTCTAAACAGATATTACATATTACGAAATCACAAATATACTATAGGAAAAATTAAAGTCATGTGCGGGATTAAATTTTTCCTATCGTATATTTGTGATTTTGTAATGTAATCCGCATAGCAGGCGTTATTGCAAACAAAACAATATAAAAAAAAAGATATTACATATTTATATATACATGATTCCGGATATTGCTACTTATCCCACCCAGCCATCCCACGAGCGAAAAAGGAAATACCTATGAGCCTCATATAGAAAACTGCTGCCGCCGGCGGCGCGGCTGTACCAGAGCGTCGCCAAAATAACGGCTTGGCCTAAAAAAAAGGAAATCCTTAGATATATGGAACAAAGAAAACAGTCGGGTTTGATTTAACCTTTGCAGTGTTAGCGGCTCAACTATAAAGGAGAACATTCCTAAGGAAGGATGGGGTCAGGCAGGCTGCCACCTCTAAAACAGAAGCCAAATGTTAGAGAATTATTATGTCAATGTGTTGTTAGTCAAAATACATTTTTAATAATTATGTTCTTATCTTGTTAGAGAATACATATGTATCGACCCCGCATGACTGGGATAATGGCAGGGAGATGATGAGATCTTCAGATGTCGTTGACCTCACGATTTGTAAATATGCGATATTGACTGAGTTACGATACCCGCTAACTCTTCAATAGCAGCAACTCACTTAGATCACGGGAAACATGAGGTGCTAATGTCTTGTGTAGATTTCAGTGATTTCTCAATTATGCTTATTTCAGCAGCATGATGTGTTTACACGTGTAAAATAAACAATTATATATCACCAAAATTATAGTTTACTAATTTTTGTGATTAAGGGCCGGTTATTAAATCATTACATAGTTGTTATTCATTAGAATAACAACTATGTGTTGTACATAACGCTAGCAATCGAAACACCAACAATCAAAATATAAATATCATACGCAACAATTTATTATTACTATTTACAATGAATCTGAATAACGTCGATTTCTAACGGTAAGTTTCCAAATAACACTTGAGAAGATCATAGGAATACTTATTCTATAAGAAACGTAAATTTATTTTACATTTGGTCTGATTACATATTTTGTTTGTCTATTTTTAAACAATTATTGAAAAACCGTGTCTAAATTAATGCAAAGATTTCGATTGTGCAGTTTTTCTTTTTTTTTATGCCTGATTGTTTAGCCTTTGACCACTATCTCACCTGATGGTAAGTGATGATGTGGTCGAAGATGTTGTTTAGGCTAACCTAGAAGTACTGGCTCTCAAGGACAGCTGCCGGAACACACCGTTAGGTGCTTGGCGACAGATTTTCTATTTGAGGGTGGTAGCTTGCCAGGCGGGCATTCGCAAAATGCCCTACCACCATGCAAAAAAAGTTAAACCTTTTTAGGGTTTTGTACCCAAAGGGCAAAAAGGGATATTAATGAGACTCCAATAGACTGTCGGTCTGTCCTGCCGTCTGTATATCACGGGTCTCTGGCTCGTAAGCGATATAATTATTTTCAGGGAGATTCAAGAGAAGAATGTGAAGGTAGCCGAATAAAAACTTTATTGCATTGTAGCATGTGATGTGTCATCGTTTAGAGCTCATTGAGAAGTCTACAGATATGTTTACATCTTAAAAGTTAGTAAATAGAGAGGCAGTTTAAGTAGTAAATTTAGAACCATATATGTTACAGTTCCTACAGGGTCTATCTCAAAAATTAAACTTTTATGAAATCTGTAATATCGGTATATAAACAAATAGAAAAACACTGATTTGAAATGCAGTTCTGTTTGAAGCTGTGATGAAAACATTCAAAATCAAAAAACATAATTTTTTTACCGACTGTTGCAGTTGGAAGCTCGACTCAATTGACCAGTTTTTTAATGCACGCTTGGTCATTCTGCGTGCATATAATATAATCCTATGTATATCCAAGTATTCCATACCCTTTTTGTTTCTACAAAGCAAATTAAAATGTAATATTGCTATTAACTTTTTACCAGTATGAAATCTAAGGAACACTAAGCGCCTGCAAGATCTAATTAAGAATGTTGTCTTAGGTTTTCGCGAATATCACACATAGTAATTAAACAACTTTAAACGGTTTAAATCGCGTACATTTATGACTATTTTTGCTAGTGCATAACATAGCCTTTCAACCACTTTGCAGTGACCGTGATCACCCTTGACCGCCACCCCGTAAAAATAATGATAAATATACGCGATTTAAAACCGTTTGAGGTTGTATAATTTAATTACTATGTCTAATTACGAATTAACGCGTACGAGCAAAAGAAAGCACGTATATTAAAGATAATTTAAAAAGGCAACTTCAGTAATAGAATGTCTGCCTTGTGCTTTTTATGAGGCTTATTTAGTACTGGACATTTTGTTACAGATGTATAACGGCAGTTGGGTTGGCAAACTTGGCTGTTAAACGCCAGACCAAACTCCAAACACTTTCCCGTCGGGTGTGTTGCTTCAAATATACGGAAGTAGATACACAGACGTCTCGTCGTGCAACTTAACATTGGTCTTTGGCAATTTATTTATATTTTATAGGAGCATTGACGCATGCTAAGCGAAAACATAGAAAATGTTGGTTTCATCGATTTGGTGTTCAGTGTTGATCGTATATCAACCTACCAGCCTAAGTAAATAGTCCTCTGCTGTTTGGGTAGATGTCGCCAACGTCAAAAAAGACGTGTATTCATACGGATGGACAATTTTCGACTGTCCAGCACTCGCTTCCATAGCATAATTGGTAATGCACCAGGACGGTATTCTGGGGGTTGCGGGTTCAAGTCCCGCTGGAAGTTATCTTTTTCCATCCGTTATAATTTCTATAATTTATTTATAGTTTCATATGTACAATGTACATGGTATTGGTGTACACCCTTATTGGTCTGTGTGTAAATTCGCAGCTGAGGTCCAACCACCGGTCGCCTAAGTTCTGGCCAAAGAAATTGTTACTAACAGTCCAGACCAGAGTGTGGCAATATGCCAGGCTGTAAAACTGTAACGCCCGGTGGATAGCAATAGGCTCATTGCCGTTCATAATGGACCTTGGTCTTGACCATGTCTGGCGAAACGGGTATTTAGCCTATCTCTTTCTGGAATACAGACATGTTATTTTTTTACATACACGTATCGAGTTTGCTTGTTGTCTTGCCGATTAGAATGCGCAAGGTAAGTATGTATGTATTTGGCATGAAAATCAAGGCGTCTTTGTTCTCTGCGTTTTCATTTTGGTTTGCTCGAGTTGTCAATGTTGCCAAGAAGAAACATTGTCAATATCATTATTAGTATTACAAAATCACAAATATATGATAGGAAAAATTTAAGTCATGTGCGGGATTCGAACCCGCGTCCATCCACCCCTTGAGCCGGGGTATGCTCTAACCAATTGAGCTAACATGAGATGACGACGTCATAACTCAAATCTTTCCTATCCTTCTTTAACCATCGTATTGGGATGGAGCGACATCTATAGTACCACTTGCGTTGTACTACAAACAAGACCAATAGAATCCAGATAGGAAAGATTTGAGTTATGACGTCATGTCATGTTAGCTCAATTGGTTAGCCCGGCTCAAGGGGTGGATGGACGCGGGTTCGAATCCCGCACATGACTTAAATTTGTCCTATCGTATATTTGTGATTTTGTAATGTAATCCGCATAGCAGGCGTTATTGCAAACCTAACATTAAAATCATTATTAGTACTTGTGATAGCTGTGTTGTGATACTCACACGTTTGTCGAACGCTGTGCGGTTAGTTTCGTAGCGACGAATGAACCATCATGTTCAATCTCAGCTGTTTTTGTATTAGGTACACAGTTTCCTAAGTAAATTATTTTATATAAGTAACTAGTAAGTACTTAGATAAAGGTACTTGACGAAATAAAGATATTTTCGTATACAATAAAGGGTTTTTCCTTTAAAATAAGAAAAATACAATGTAGCAATATCACTAAAACAGGATTTTTATTTTATTTTTGAGTTGGAGCGCTCTTTATGTAAATCTTACTTACCTTAACTTGCAGAGGTAAGTAATTGCGAGTAACCTGCATGAAACATTCTGAATATATTAAATTTTATAAAATATGTAATGAACCAGCTATAGCCGAGCGGTAATAGCTATGGACTGTCGTGCCGCAGGCCCATGGTTCGATCCCCATCGCCAGCTTGAGCTTCACACGTGGTAGAAGGATATATTGCGAATGCCTGCCTGGCTACCACCCTCAAGTAGAAAATCTGTCGCCAAGCACCTAATGGTGTGAACCGGCTGCTGTCCTTGAGAGCCAGTAATTCTAGGTTAGACTGAAAAACATCTTCAACCAAATCATCACTTACCATCAGGTGAGATAGTGGTCTGTTAGGCATTAAAAACAAAAAGGTTATCGCTAACTTTAGGTTGAGCTCGTGTGCCCTCGTGAGAGCTCCATGACCTACTTACTTCAGTCAGTTCTAATTATATTTTCTTCAACCACAAAACACTAACTTATCATTATTTGATTACAAAATTCATCACAGACCACGTAGACCACATTTGTTAGTGTACTAGTAAGTTTTCTCAATCTATCTATACAATATCTTTTAAACAAGTAATAAGTAGACTGAACTATATAATATATTTTTTTTTTCTTGGCGGTATGCCTTTATTAAACAAATACTACAAACTATATACAACACTACAGCTACTACAATACTACAGCTACTACAGTAAAAGCATTTGGACTCATAGGGAGTCCAAATGCTCACTCTCTCTCTATAATATATTACATATAGTTAATTAGTCTTTACGCAGTATATACCTACTTCTAACGTATTATATATTCTCAAGTAACGCTACTATGAAGAGACGAGCTCATCACCTATTTTACAAAACGTAGTAGGAACAGCGCCTTACGGAATCAATTATACGTAGTTCTCTCAAGTCTCAATCACGAATCAGAATTGCATTTTAGGGGTTCGTACCCAAAACGCAAACCAGAGCCCTATTAAAGTAGCTTCGCTGTCTATGTCTGTCCGTATGTCTCTAGCTCGTAAACTGAATATGTCATTCATCATACAACCCTGAAACATAAATTCATTCTGTAAAATGTAGACCCAAAAATCAAATAAATATACTAGAATTTGAATTACATTATTTTTCAGGGAAAATTCATGAGAATTCTGAACAACACGTTTTTCACAACCTATAATGAGGGGTGTCAGCCTGCAAAGCTCATTGAGTAGAGTAAAGTACTAATTATAATTATTATTAATTTTTGAAAAGAAAATCGAGTCCATTCAGATTTTTTATCCTTTTTGTTACGCGATTTATCTCAAAATCAAACTAGTAGGTAAGGAATCTGAAATTTCAGTACCCGTGTTGTTAGTACTATATCTACCTTTTATTAAACAGACGCTGAAAACACCAATTTATAATTTAGTATCAAGTCATTGAGATAATACGTAGGTCAATGTATCAAGCTAACAAAAATGTTATAGGTAAGTATAACATTTTTGGGTTCGGGTTGCTGCAATGCGGAACCCTAATAGAGCAAGACCCCATTCATATTTGACCAGTTTTTTTTTTGAATTGAGCTGGTAAATTAAAATGGGTATATTTGCACAGACAATTGATACTGTATTCCAATAAAAACTTGTAGGTATTCCTTGTACCAATATAAGGTGAATATCATTATATCATATTTTTCCTGTGCGCCCTTTTTTTTTATTCCTGATAGGTAAGCCTTTGACTACAATCTCGTTTGATGGTAATTGATAGTGTCGTCACACCTTCGCGTTAACCGGCTTAACCTTGAATTACTGGCTCTCAAGGACAGCTACCGGAACACACCGTTAAGTGCTTAGCGACACATTTTTCTACTTGAGGGTGGTCTACCCAGGCGGGCATTCACAAAATGGCCTTCCACCATGCGGTGAAGCTCAAGCCCGCGGCGGGGTTCGAACCGTGGACCTGCTGCGCGGCAGTCCATAGCCAATGCCACTGAGACATCACTGCTTCAAAATGTGGCGACGGCCCTTATCCCAATAATGTGGCGTCGGTACAATTATGTCTTCTTTAAAATCACTATTACATAATACTTATATTAAAAATATGTTGTCGCTAACAACACAAGCACATTTGGCTTCGTGGCTATGGTCACCTGCTTGACGCCACCCCCTGACAGGGCACGCTGTTGTGCGCCCTATATGCATACCACTTAAATTACAACGACGTGAATGGTGCCATGACTTCCAAAATCCATTGTTGTCGAAAAATAAAAGTTCATACATTTCTTCCCCTGAATACCGCCAATTATAAATTTGTACCACGTGACATCTGCCAAAAATGTAAGAAGGTGCTAGCATACTACGAAAAAGAACACTGAATCCGAGATTGAATCAATATTGACATAATATTGATGATGTGAATTTAGTAGACTACCAAAACTGTTAAAATCGGACACTCCGAATCCATTCTAGATTCATATTAATAAGCAGATTTAACACCCTGTTCATTCGGCGCGTTTCCTACAAGCCAGGCAAGTTCTATTCAGTTGAATGTCGCCTAAAACGCTATGTACCTACTTATCTTAAATATGTTCTAGATTGGGAATATCGAGGTTTCACGATCGTTCAGTCGAAGAGTCAAGTCATACGTGCTTCGGCAGGTGCGAATGCGTCGAATGAAATCGTACCGGCTAGGCTATGTAGCATTTATGACGTTTTAAATATTTTATAAAATATTAGTTTCATTTTTTCATAAAATATTTTATGGTTATTATAAATAATATGTATTTCCACAAAATACCTTCTTTTTTAATGTTATTGTGACGGAACAAGCTCGAGGTCCACCTGACGTTAAGCGGACTAACCTCAGCCTATAACAGATGCATTTCGTCACAAGTAACGAATTGCACTACACCCGTCACCTTGAGACATAGATGTTAAGTCTCATGTGCCTGTAATTTCACTGGCTCTCAAGGACTGCTGCCGGAACACACCGTTAGGTGCTTGGCGACAGATTTTCTACTTGAGGGTGGTCGCCAGGCGGGCATTCGCAAAAAGCTCTTCCACCATGCGGTTAAGCTCAAGCCCGCGGCGGGATTCGAACCATGGACCTGCTGCGCGGCAGTCCATAGCCAATGCCAATGAGCCATCACTGCTTCAAAACCACAGACCTAGGATTTTTTCGCTAAGCCTATGTTCAAAACATCTAAATCTATTAATTAGGTATGTTCCTAACCCAACAACTGTACGACCTGTTATATTATAATATAAAAAGTCAACTCTAAGAGGTTGTTAGCCATTAACCAATAACCCTGTATATAATATCTAATGTGTAATTATATGTTATACACATATTAAATACTAGCTGTACCTGCGACTTCGTTCGCGACTTCCGTACCTGCAGACTAATTATTCACGTTTGAGCACTGTTTATCGCATATTAAGCAACGCTGTGGTCTGCGGTGAAGCACTCTTAGTAAAGCATAGCTCAGAAAGGAGCTTTTTACTTTCGGTTTGAAAACTCCCGAGTTGTATCAGAGAGTTCCTTCGCGGTTCGCACAATAGGTAAATGTTGAAGCAAAGTACTTTGTGCGTTTCTTTGTAATTTTGATTTTAAAACGGCGTGTTTTTGCCGAGATTCTTCTTGTTTGGCGGTAGAATTAATATATATTAGATTCTGCACTTCCATTGCGCAGTCTCCAAAATGTATCGGGCAAAAGTGAAAAAAACTGATTGTGGCGAATGTTCCAGATTTTAGAGTTATATCAAGCAAGTTTGAAAAACTAAATAAGTGTGCTGGGCTGTCCGTGGGGTGCCTGGATGCCCATGGGGTGCCTGGATGCCCGTGGGGTGCCGGGCTATCTGTAGTGTGCCATGCTGCCCGTGGGGTGCTGGAATACCCGTGGGGTGCCGGGCTGGCGGGCTCACTCGTCACTAACAAAAAAATGATAATTGAAATCGGACTGCGCGTTAATAAATTACAACTAGGTGTACATTTTGACTTTCATCCTTTCCTGAGGGCACCGTGCTGGTTTTCGGGATAAAAAGTATACAATAACCTTCTTTGTAGTATGAACTTAAACCGTGTTAAGTTTCATTGAATTCCATTCAGTAGTTTTGGAGCGATGCGTGGCAGGGATACACAAAGACAGACAAAAATAAAAAATATATAGTTTTGGCATCAGTGTCAAGCTACACAGTGCTCTAAAATTTTATTTTTTTTCAAAATATCTGCCATGTACAGAATTGGATCTGTTACAGTTTTATTATAGATATAGATTTATAATAGGTACTTGTATATGTTTAAGTATACTACTAGTTTACTAATCCCACTTAGTTTTACACTCTACCCCCATGTTAATCAAATTGATTCTTCTGCATACGGTTACCTGGAAGAGATTGCTGCCTAGCACTATCTTAACATTTCCGATTGTATCTTAACGTGAAATATTTTTGTAATATTAATTGTAATAAGAAAGTACAATATAGTGTTATAACTATCTATCTATATATTATATAAACGAAACCAACACAAATGCCTACTACTTAAGTTACGGCTATTTAAGTGAAGTTTAATCACTCTCCTCAAAATGGGCCACCCATAGCAGGAGCCGTGCAAGTGGCAGTAGGTATCGGAACTGCGAAGTTTGTTCGCAATTGTACCCTCTCTGGCGCATGTCTGCCTCTTTGAAACAATGTGCCTGTATGGGAATAATTATAATTCACTATCTTGTCTTTCATTCCTAAACAAACGAGAGTACGTAGACCACTATTCCACTTATCCTACGCAGCCATTTCAACTACGAACGAAAAGGGTCTTAAAATGTTTTCCACTATTCCATCCCAGGTGGGATAAGTGGGAAGTATACTTATCCATTATCCAATCTCCTCACTCTCAATCCAAGGGAAGAGAGATTTCTTTTTCCACTATCCCATCATAGAGTGGATGAATAGATAAAAATATAGAACCTTGCGTCCTGGAACAAAAATGAATGTAAGTACCTAAATAAGTAACCTACTAAGACCCCTGGTCAGACTTAGAACCGGAACTGGACCTCAAGGAATCTAACGATTGTTAGAACAACGCCATGTGGTACCACATCAGGTGGGATAGTGGTCATAGACTACCTAGCCTGTCCAGTAATACTCAATCTCTCTGTACTCAATAAAAATCGGGTTTTGTTAGAGACTGGTATCATTATAATTACACTTTTGAATTGTACCTATAGATACATAGTTTAATTAGACAATTCATACACTTATTCTTTCATAATATTGCCATGTTCTTATTACTATTGAATAATTTGCCATAGTTTTTATGAACTTACTTTGATGAGACTCGAATTTATTTGTTTGTAACCACTTTGACGGAAGAGTTCTATTTCTCATACATAGGCCTTTTCTCGAGGCTCGTATGGGTCTCGAGCTTAGTGTACAGGTGCTCAACCATTCCGTTGAAACTGTACAATGCCTTATCAGAATAAACCTTCACGTAGGTACCTATTTTAAAGCTGTGACAGCCGAGCGGTAGTAGCTTTGGTCAGCCGTGCGGTAGCTCCATGGTTCGATCCCCACCGCTGGATTGGGCTGGACGGTAATTAACTAATAACGCTTAACATCAAGTGGACCTCGTGAATGTTCTGTCACAATTCGTTATAAAATCCTATATTAAGTACGAATAAGTATCTATGGTATGAAATCGTTGTTATAATATTTAATCCAATGTAGGAATGATAGAAACCTTGTAGATATTTTATGAGAACTATAAAATATTCGATTGGACAAAGGCAAGTTCTGTTGAAATTGTAAATACCTTTTACACAAGTGTAACAATAAACGTTGCTTGCAATGCAAGGTACAGCACGACGTAAATACTTACCTCCCGATACTGATATGATGTAAGTTTAATTATTATACTTTCAGTTAATCAAGAACAAATCACAATGAAGCAAGGTAGGTAATTGTATTGTATTAGTTCCGTGTACCTAAGTGTCTATAGCGGTTTGTTAATCATTTTAAAATGTACGTCATAAAGTCTTTCGATTACTTACCAAAAAAAGATAATTTGAGAAAAGGCGAGGACTAAGTAAAGGATTGGTGTTATAAGTGTAACAGCAATAAATAAAATTACGCGCGCTCTATTGAATTTTATCTATTAAGCATCCATTTTCCAGTCATACCGGTCCAAATCTCGTAGTTCAGAATTACATAAGCATGTTCATATACAATTTAACCCTAGAAGATCCTAGAAAAATGATAGGCGTATCTCGGCAATCGTTGGAGCGTGACCACGCTTGAGCAAGCCCAGGCGCGACAAAACCGCGGCGCACTCGGTCCCGCGAGACACTCGACCATGCGCCATGCGCCCGCCCGCGCTGCCGCTGCTGCTACTGGCGGCCACCGCGCTCGCCCTCGCCGCTAACGACACCAGCGCTGCTCCTGCAAACGTGTTCCTCATAGAGGACTTCGGCAACCAGACCGTGGTGTTCGATGCCGGCAACGGGACAGTCCTCGACGTCGACGGGGAACACGAGCCCGTCGTGCGCAAGAAGAGGACCTTTGGCGACGTCGTGTTCCGAGGGCTCGCTGATGTGCTCGGGTACAACGTGGCCCGCAAGCCACCCACCGCCTTCCCGCCGCCGCTGGACCCAGTGCCCGGGATAGACGCGCCGCTGCAAGCGGGGCCCGCGCCACCCGCCCCGCCCCCGCCTCCGCCTCCCTGCGGGGCTCCACGTACGGTTGCACCGCCACCCTGCAGGGCCCAACGCCCGCCCAAGCCAAGACCGCCACCACCACCACCGCCGCCCCCTCCGTGTCCGAAGCCGAGAGCGGTACCGCGCCCGAAGCCCCGACCGCCACCGCCACCTCCACCTCCTCCCCCACCCCCGCCGCCGCCGTGCGGAAAGCCACGGGCTAATCCGACTACACCGTCACCATGCGCCCCCGCTCCCGCTCCGCCTGCTCCTCCACCTAAAGCCGACAATCTCGAGACGATTACGTCCAACCTTCAGCTTAACTTCAACTTCAACAGAAACAAACCAACACCCGCACCCGCCGCCGCCGTTCAAGCAGACTACGATGCCCAGCTGGAAGAAGAAGAGCAGTTCGTCCCGATCCCGATACAGCCGCGCGCCGCTCGCCTGCCACCCGCGCAGCCGCGCCAATCGCGCGTTTTCGTCGATGCTTTTGTTTTGCGGAACGGTGTCGCAGAACGCGTGGACACCGTCGACGCCAAGCGTCTCAACGATGACACCGGGCAGCAGGCCGAAGAAGACTATCTCGCATACGACGACGGTGGTGACCAACTACAGTATGACGACTACGAGGACGCACAGGAGTCTCGAGATCGCGCGAAAGCGGTGAAAGAGTTCGGCACGGCCGTCGATCAGTTTTGGGATAACAAGAAACGCCAGAAACCCAAGGCGAAACTTCCCGCAAATCACTACAAGAACGTTCATTTCGGGGACCGAGACCTAGCGGACGCGGTGCGAACGCAGGATCGAGGCACTCATCAGAACTTGCAGCGCGAGCGGGCGAAGCCGAACCGCATCCCACTGCCGCTGCCCGAAGCTGAAGAGGAGGACGAGCCGACTACGACGACGGAAGACCCTCGCCGCCCGCTGAAGCCGAGGGTCCTTCCGCCGACCGAGCACAACCCTGGACAGATCGACACCGTCACCGTTCGCGTTCCACCGATATACAAAGAAAAACGTCCCAAAAAACTCCATCGGGGTCGGCCCGACAGAGACGAGGAAGAGGAGGGAACTTCCGATTTCTCCGATAGCCACAACGAGTCGGACGCTGAGGGGGAGGACAGCTGGCTCACGCCGCTGACAGAGGCACCCGTCAAACGCAAACGGCGCCGCAAGCAGAGCCGGCGCACGCGATCCGTCGAGAGCGAGCCCTACACGGCCGGTGGGTACGACTACTACGGGAACAAGCTGCCCGTGTCCGAAGAGGAGCAGTTCTACCAGGGACTGACGGTGCCCCCGCCGACGGTGGACGCGGACGTGGCGCGGCACCAGTCACCCGACCACGACAAGTATTTCCTGGCCGACAGCGAGCGGATACGAGAGGATCCGGAGCGGGTGAGCGAGGATGACGACGAGCGCGAGCGGAGCGAGGCGGACGACGGGTCGGGCCGGGACGATGAGTCGGAGCGAGCCGACGAGAGCGAGCGCGCCGCGGACGACACAGAGCGGTCGGGGCCCGAGGGCCGCGCGGACGAGCGCGAGCGGACGGACCGGCTGAGTCCCAACGCGCGCGTGCACGAGACCGGCTACCAGAACAAGTACGTGCGCGCCACCAACGTGCAGGTGGAGAACCCGCGCCCTGCCGTCGCCACCGTCAAGAAGAAGACGGTCAAGATCGGCAAGACGTGACCCGCGGCCCCGCACCCTTTAGTTCGCCATAACATTATTTATTCCATGTAGAATACGATTCACAGCGAAGGGCTCGCCCGCTGGCCGGCGTGCGGCGGCGCCTCGCGTATGTCTGTGATGTGATTATCTAGTAAAGTTGTACCTACTTACACATTATTATTTTTATACTTAGTTGTAATTTGTATGATAAGTTTCTAAATAAAAGATTTCGTAAATGACTGAGCGGTTTCATTATTGGTATTGGCGGGCCCGTGTCGAATCGGTGGGGCGTGAAATTCGATTGTTGGGTCGAGGTTACGCCCGGACTGGGTGAAGGTCTTAACTGTAAAAACTGTGAAAAGCGCAGTCAGAGAGGAGAGCGCTCGAAGTGCAACGACCCCCGACGTTGCACTGAGGCCTATTTGCAACAGACGTCCAATTGCAAACGAATTGCATCGTTGTCAAACTCTTTAGGTGTAGGCTTATCTTACCTTATGCACAGTAGGCGGCTCTGCAGATGTACGTTGATAATTGTGACTTGTTCATGTATTATGCAAACAATTAGGTGCTAACCATAGAAGACGAGTGAACCCAAAACATACGAGACTTTTCAATTCAACCTTTGATGAAACACGAAATCCATCGCATGCCCTATATATATACTTAAGTATGTATCAGGAAATATTCTTATATTATTCAGAATTAAAAAACTGAAATATATCATAACGTTCTCCAACATAATACAATATCTGCTAAATTCTTACGTCGTTACTGTCACTAACGGATTACGTATGAGTATATGCATCACACCGTTATCAACCAATCAGTAGCTATACAATAAGGTGGTTGCCATGACATGACCCAAACGTTGCGGTTCTGCTCTCTCCGTCCAGCGGCTGGCCCTACCGTACCGAGCTGTTTACGTAATAATCAATTTTGCAAACCATGAAACAAATATCACAGCATTGAAATAGTTTTTTAATAGATAAAGACTTTCTACAATGAACCTGCTGAACAGTTTCCGATGCGGCCTTGACCGAGGCGAATCTCGTTATTAATGCGATTTCGCATGCCTGGTGTGGAGGGCAGGTGCAGACGGGGGCAAAAACACTTCTTGTGTATTGGTTTTTTTTAGTATATAATAGTAGCTACCGCTTGCGGCTTCTCCCGCACGGTTATAATAAGCTTGTATGTAAGCATTACAAGATTTATGCAAACCTGCAGCCAGTATTGTGAAGAAGACGAAACGAACAAATGACCGGGGTGGCTATCTTAACCAATTATAGTACCTCTACCAGTAACCGATCAATTAAAATAAGCAACTTCCACTGCGGTCATGATTTAGATGGGTGACCGCTAGTTACTGCTAAGCATGCGCGTGCTTTAGAGGGCACGTTAAGCTGTCGGTCTCGGATTTTATCCTAGGATGGCAGTCGTTATATGATGATAGGTCATTTTGCGAATGTCCCCTTGGCTAGCTACCACCCTCAAGCAGAAAATCTGTCGCCAAGCACCTAACTGGGTATTCTGGCAGCTGTACTTGAGAACCAATAATTCAAGGTTTCCTAGAACAACATCTTAGACTACATCATCACTTACCATCAGGTGAGATAGTGGTCAAAGGCTAATCTATACTAGGCCGTATGTTGTACGTGAATACGTCTCAAAATGGCGGGATCCCCCTTCGCCGCGCGCGATGTGTTACAGTCCTTACTTAGCGTAATAGATTCTTTGATTCTTTAGCTATCCAGTGGGGTAATTGAAATTTGGATGGGGGTGATAGATATGTAGCTGCAACACTAAACTGTACCTATCCCCCGATTTTATCATTCGTTTTTTTATAATTGCGTCCTAATGGAAGCTATTTTAAAGACGTATTGTCAATGCCACTCGTAGCACCATAAATGGTGGCTGGTGTGTCAATGGTGAGGAGCTAAACTATATTAACTACTATACTAACTATGATAACAAGTAGCTTAATATACGTAGTCTTTAGGGAGTCCGTCCTGGTGGGTACCGCCGTATATAGCATCAGATGTTTTACCCCGAATCAATAGTGTACAAACACTGTGTTTAGGCTCGTCGTGACGATGACGTCCCGCTAGATCAGTTACAGAACAATGACCGACGCTGCAGCACGCAACACAGCTAACACACAACCGTATTATATGCTGCTTTGCATATTGGCCTACAAGTAACGGACAGTTGTAAATTTAAATTTATTGAGAATAATACTTTAACACTTCCGTCACTCTATATGTTAGAAGTACCACCATTTATAAAAACTAATCCGCAACTATTCACACAACTATCAGACACAGTTCAACGAAACAGACGCGACCAAAGTAAACTAAATCTGTATTCAGCCAAGAAAGCGCTCATGCGCAATACCATCTTTTGCATGGGTCCCGTTATCTACAACAGGCTACCGCAATGTCTCAAAGATCTTAATTCTAATAAATTCAAAATTAATATAAAAAATATATTAGTAAAAAAAATGCTATTACAACGTAAGCGAATTCATAACTGACAATATATTTCTTATTGCTACTGATACCTTGATATGACATAATTCATATATATAACCTTACGACATTTTTGTAACAACAATGAATATTCAATGTTATTATTAATGTGATTATTATTATTATTGTAAATGACGGCCATCTCGCTACATTTGTACGCTTAAAACACGCAAAACATGTTGATACAGACCTAGCTTAAGACCACATGCATGTTATTATTATATGTATGACATCACATGTTTTTCGCATATAAAATTATCGTATCTTTGAAGCAGTAGTGTGCAAATAATATGTAAGGACGGGAAGGGTACTGTACTGTAGGTTCTGTGTCAGCCGGATCGGCCACTGCTGAACACAGCCTCCCCCATAATTCCCATACATGGCAGGCGTCTTGGCGTTCTAGTCCGGCGGCACCCCACAGGAAAAGCCCCAAAGGCAAGTAAAATTACTGGCCGAACGAGCCAGTACAGAAGTGACGAAGGCAGTGCATTATCATGCAGAACGAGTACGGCGACACAAACTTGTACTTAATAGATAGGCGTGACGCTTACCGTCAGGCGGGCAACTTGTCACTCTTGTCACTTAACATATAAAAACGCTGCAGGTACTTCGTACGCACTTTTTCTCATGTATGAGAGCCCACAACAGAACCAGGGCGTCAAGTCTGCTAATCAATATGAATCTATAATGGACTCGGTCTGGTCAATTTTGACAGTTTCGGCAGTCTACTAACTTCATATCGTTCATATTGATTCAATCTCGGTTTTATATGAAAACGAAACGAATTAATAAATAATTAAGAAACTTGTAACGTTCCCTAATATTATATTATGTATGTAGTAGTCGTTCATTAACTTTGATCCTCTTTAAAACTAGTTGCTATAAGTGGAAACTTTTAATTAGCTATATACTAGATAGCTGTTAATTTCCCTAAAATTGTTAAACAAATAAATAAATAATTAAGAAATTGTTAATAACAAATATTTTTAAAATATTTTACGAAAACATCAAATTAATATTTTAATAAAACACTTTTTTTTTTTTTCTCAGTAATACAATGCCCTACAGACTCATGGTCCGTACTCTTTTTAGACTATATTTATTTTTTTCCGATTACAGTTCATTACTTATATCATACTCCATGCATCACATTATGACTTACAACTATGATGTTATGCGTTGTTAAAGTATATTGCCTTAAAAACTAAAGTGAGTCCATTTTTTTTTTTTTTTTTTTTCCGCCGTATTTTATTTGTTTTAAACTTAATTTTAACTTACTACTACAATTAAATTTCCTTTATGGATATATATATATATATATTTATATATTTATATCATGCCGTTTATTATTTGTTACAATCTTACTTTTAACTTACTATGTTAATCCTATATAAATATGACACTACAATGAAAGTTGGTGCTACAATTAAATACATTTATATTTGTGTGCTGTTTTGTCATTTCATTGTGTTAGGTCCCTGATGGACCCGCCACTGACCCCGGGGTCCGTTGTCTGTTAAGGATTTCCTCCACGACGTTTTCGTTGCGGTCCTTCAATGCCATTTTGAGGTTGTGGTTGGTTATTTCCTCTTTCGTCGCTGTTTCTGCCCGCCGCACAAATTCGCCGATGGTGTCAGAGCTGTCGTCGGTGTAGTATGTGCAGCTCTCTTTGTGACGCGACAGTGCCACAACCGCATGCGGGACGCTGTCCCTGAGCCTGGTCACTTTTTCTCTCATTTGGATGATAATTACGATCTCGTATGTCAGTCCCTGTGACTCGTGCACGGTCAGAATGCGAGACCCCTGGCCACACCCATACCCTCTGCATACCAAGGTGGATTTCTCCTCCTGAGTCAGCGTCAGATATAGGGTGTTTGGGAGGTCTTTTGGTATTTTTGCACCTGTGTATCGTTGGAGTTTCAGGGAGTAAACACGAGATCTTGATGAGTAGAAGCCCGGGTACACCTCACGCAGGACATATGCCACATCCATCGGATTTCGGTGCGTGCAGAACAACTCTTGGCCGATGGTCGCCAGGACGTTTGGATTGCTGTACCTTACATTGAAAAGGTTCTCTCTCTCAATATAAGGCAGCTGGTTTACGTCTCCGATGATGACAACATCCTCAGCCTCCAGTAACCGCGCAGCCATTATGATGGCCCCGAAGTGGTTCATGTGAGCTTCGTCCATGAGAAGACGTTTTTCTCTACGCTCCATGAACCCATTGGCCAATACGGAGGCCAAGGTGCGCACTTTGGATTTAACTCCATCGCCTATGCGGTGCGCTACCTTGTCTCTCAGATCTTTGGCTGCTTCGGTTGTGGTAGTGACTATGATGTCTCTGTCAGCATCGAAGTTTTTAACTATCCAAGTTGTTTTGCCGCAACCGGGAACTCCGTTAATCCAAGTAATCCGTGGCATTGTCCAGTGGTCCCATGCTGCCGCTGGGTTGGAGTCATCCGAGATGGTTTTAGCCATCTCGATGATTTTCTCCTGCAGCATTATCTTCGTGCACCGGGCTGTGACCACAAGGGGATTGTCTGGTGGTGTGAAAAATGTAAGTTTACCAGTCCGTTCTGTCTCATCCTCATTCAGAGTAACGAAGCCCTCTGTGGAGCTGAATGCAGCCATATATCGACCCGTCATACTTCCCTTGATGACTCGGGATCTCTCGTTATCGTATATGGCTGCTTCCGCTTCCGTGAGTCTCACATTCAACAACCCCTCGTTTTCCCAGAGATAGGCTTGCATGATGTTCTTGCAAGTGGTCAGGTTGACATCTCTCGTTGCCTTCTCTATCGTTAGGAATTCGATGAATGCGTTGAATGCGTGGTCTGTTGGCTTCGTTACTTGGATGAGGTTTGGCGGGTTAACTTGCCCCTTGTCGGCTCTGGTCCGTTTAGTCTGCGGGGGGTCGGGATGTTTTGTGGAGGGTTTTGTGAATTCCTGAACGGCAGCTGATTGTCGTTCTGCCGTTCTGGAGATCATATCTCTTATGCCGTGTAATGCTGAGTTGACAACGTCTATAAAATGCTTTTTATGTCCGACTCGGCTTCCTCTTTTTTCTGGACTGGATTTTAGCCTCTGTGCTACGGATTTTTTGGCGTCGATCTTTTCTTGGAGGCGCTGAGCTCCTGTCTGCGTACTCGAGTATGGTTGGAGGCTTGTGATGTTTTTGGTTGCGGATACGGTGGGTGCTTTGAGGTAGCTAAGATCTTCTCCTCTGTCCTCGTACGCCACTATGTTGTGGCGCGCTGAAGCTTTTATACATCCAATGTGGTCCGCAACTTCGCCTCGCGAGTACTCTATCACCATCGCGTCTACGCTGATAATGCGAGGTGTTGCGCCTTCATCCGCCTCTCCGAGTTTGGTGAGCACTACGTTTGCGAGAGAAAAGGGCGTCCGCCTACCCCAGTCGACCAGGATGATCGTTTTATTGTGCGACCTCACTATTCGACATAGGCAGCCGGCCACCCTCGTCTCCAGAAGCTCTTTGTATTTCTTCCGCTTCATGGTGGTCTTGGTAGTGCTCCCGTTTAGCAGAGATGCTAGTCCAGGTGATATTGCAACTCTGTTCTTTCCTTGTGCGTTGCAATAACTCAAGCCGAGTAATAAAACACTTAAAAATATAAAAATATATCTAGTGACAATTCCGCCCAATTTTCCTGATAAGCCGACGTGACGTCACAAACGCCACGCAGCCAAACCGGAAGAACCTTCGACGCGTTTCGCTTCTACACGAAGCATCCTCAGGAGGTCTTGACTCTTCGAGCGCACGATCGAGAAAAATCTAATAATATATTTTTATATTTTTAAGTGTTTTATTAAAATATTAATTTGATGTTTTCGTAAAATATTTTAAAAATATTTGTTATTATTAAATATGGATTTCCGCAAAGTAACGCCTGAATCTATTCATTATCTTAAGAAATTGTTTTCTGAATTACCTTACTCTTCCTTTTTTTTTTTCGTTTTTTTTCGCAATATCGTCCAACTAGCCTAGATTCATCATAGATTCATTAAGGGATCAGCAGACTACCGATTCTGTCTTGTATGAATCTATGCTGAATATGAACATGTAAGCAGACTTGGCCCCCTGTTGCAGTTCACGACTATCGGCCTACCCGCGGTCAACGAACAGTGTGCAGGTATTTGTACGCACGTCTTCTTTTTGCTATGTTCTTTGTCTGTATTTGCCACGTGCAAATATGGCGTCAGTTGCCCCTCATTCCGGCATATACTCGAACTGGTTCGTAGTCATTCGTCTCTTCTCTCAGTCATCTCTCTATCTCTCGTGATTATCCAGTATTACCTATGTACATCGCATATTGAGTAGACATTATATATATATATATATATATAATGTCTACTATCGAAAAAGCTCGGGATTCGAACCAAGGGCCCTATACGCAGCAGTTCAAAGTTTTTGGCACTGCGTCATCATTGCTTCAATATATTAAATCAAACAATACCTACTATGTTTTTTTTATATTTTACCAATATTTTAGCCAGTCGTGTAGTAAATTGAACGTAATTTTATTTAATAAATAAAAAACACTACGACATTGTTGCATAATTTATATATTAAATTAAAATAAATAAATACAATTATTTACTTAAATAAAGCAGCTTTGTTAGCCTACCAGTCCTGTGAGATACTTCATATATAAATATGTATAAACTATGTTTGTTCTTTGGCGTACTTCCGTTGGCGCGGTACTTCACTGCTGATGTGATGATTTCTGTAAATACAAATGTGTTTACAAAGCTTACTTACTACTTCATTAATTAATTAATTATTCATTAATGATAACAAATATTTTAAAATATAAGTAGGAATATATTATATAATGTATAAGCCTGATTGTCCACTGCTGAACACAGCCTCCCCCACATACGGGGGGGTTTGCCATAATCCCCAGGTTGTCCCAGCTTGGCAGGCGTCTTGGAGATCGAATATATATGTATCAGTAGGTACTTGGTCTCCTAGTGATGTTTCGTGTAGAATTGAACTACGACACGTCGGCTTAACAGGAAAACTTGCCGGAATTATCTCTAGATAGATTTTTAAAATAATTTTTCAATATCTAGATTTATTTTTTAATATCAATTTAGTAATTTCTTAATATATTTGTTATTTTATAACATTAACCGGTTTCAAAAAAAGGAGGAGGATCTCAATCAGACTGTATTTTTTTGTATTCTGGGCAATTAGTAATAACGGACTTCATTAAGTAGTGATTAAGTTTGAGATCATTTTAAGTTAAGTTTGATCCGTGAAAAAAAATGTTTTTATTCTGATTTGTTACCATAAACTTGATCCCATTGAAATGAAATGAAATATATTTATTTGTAAGAAACACGGTAATTACATGTTATATCAGGTCATATTTAAAAAGTAGTTCAGCGTGCTTCACCATTTCTGGCATACAAAATACGAATATAAATTACACATTATACAATTAAAGTCACATTACATAAAAAGTTGAAATACCATTAAATTTAAATAATATTAACAATGTCAATTTAAATAATAAAAAAAAAATGTCAATGGTCCTTTATGTCAAAAATTCTTTCATGTCATAAAAACAGTGATTCGTAAGCCATTGATGTAATCTTGTTTTAAAAAAATTTAGAGGGAGCTCTCTTATTCTCTTTGGAATCTTGTTGTATACTCTAATAATCATAATTTGACAGTTTTTGCAACGCAGTGCCGTTTTAAATGTAGGCATTTGTAGACGGGTCGGGTCTCTGCGCACACCCTCGAAATAGTCATTTTCATGGAGCTTAGCGTACAAATGCGAGTTTTCTTTTACAAATAAACCAATCTGCATTATGTAAAGACCTGTCAATGTGAGAAGTCTGAGCGTTTTAAATACAGGTCTGCAGGAAACTAAAGGCCCAATTCCACAAATGGCTCTAATACACTTTTTTTGTGCAATAAAAGCTTTATTAATGTCAGTTGAATTTCCCCATAATAAAAGGCCATATCTAAGAATCGATGCTACGTAACCGTGGTAAGCAGTGAGGGCAGTCTTTTCATTTGAAACACGACGCAAACGTTTCAGGGCAAATAAAAATCTGTTTAATTTCAAGGCAACCTGTTTTATATGATACTTCCAGTTACAATGCTCATCGACTATCAGACCTAGAAACTTATATTCTTCAGCTTCCTCAATAGCTTGACCTCTGCATACAACGTGATAGCTTTTTTTTACTGAGTTATAGTTGTGGAAGTTGACGTATTTGGTTTTAGAAATATTTGCGCATAAATTGTTTCGTTCTAACCAATTAACTATCGACTCTGCCGTATCGTTAAGTAGTTGGTTATGATCAAATAAAGGGTACTGATTTTCTCGAGCAACAATAACAGAAACGTCATCGGCGAATAGTACACATTCATGGTTTATTGAGGAGGGAAGGTCATTGATGTATAATAGAAACAAAAGAGGGCCCAAAATGCTCCCTTGCGGCACACCATAGTTATTAGCCTGGTATGTTGATCGGTGCGATGTAACTGCATGTTTGTTGTCAAGAGAAGTTATCTCCACGCATTGAGTTCTGTTTGATAAATAACTTGACAACCATTTCAGAGCAGGGCCTCTAATACCATAATATTTACATTTTGATAGCAGTCTCTTGTGATCAACAAAATCAAATGCCCTACTCATATCAAAAAAAATGACGGAGACTGGGTAGCGCTCATCAATATTTTTTGTTACCCTAGTTACAAGTGAATATGCAGCTAACGTTGTCGACCTACCTTTACGAAAACCGTTTTGTTCCTCGTTTATAATATTAAATCGATCAAAATAAGAAATAAGGCGACGATGCATTACCTTTTCAAAAATTTTCGATAACACTGGAATAAGTGTAATAGGGCGATAATTATTCAAATTAAGTTTATCGTCTTTTTTGTACAATGGACGCACTATAGACTTTTTTAGTCTATCCGGAAAAATACCCTCAGCGAAAGAAAAGTTTATCAATTGTTGCATAATGGGTGATAAAAACTTTGTACATGATTTTATGCCTTGAGTGTCGATATCATCGTAACCAACAGATTTTGTGTTATTTAAGGACATAATTATTTTAAAAATGTCATCATCTGAACAAGGGCTTAAGTACATGGTCTGATTTTGAATAGGAATTCGATCCTCAGCTGTATTTTTGTCCGCTAACATAATCTTTTTGTTTGTTAAACTAATAAAAAAATTATTAAATATGTCAGCTATTTGTGCCGGATCATTGATTGTCTTATTTTCTTCCCGTATAGCCGTGATACTTTGATACGTTTTGGTAGAGTCCGATTTATTCTTAATAATTTGCCAAGTCGCTCTACATTTGTTTTTAGCACTCAAGATAACATTAAAGTTTCTTTTACGCTGAGCACATACAATTCACCGACGTAATAAAGTAGCATATTTTTTATACTTGATTTTGTTTTGCTCATTATTCTTTTTATAACAATTGAAACGTAACTCTCTTTTTCTTTTGCTTGATTTTCTAATGCCTTTGGTTATCCAAACGGGAGAAGCAGAATTTGCTTTTATTTTTATTTTTTTGATAGGAAAGCAAAGTTTGTAAAATAAGCAAAAGTTATCATGAAACTGACAAGTTTGTCGTCAAAAGCATCGTTCACATCCATTTCGGTGGTAACGTCAGTCCAGTGAAGGGCTGATATACACTCAAGGAACTTATTCATATTTTCTAGGGAATAGTTCCTTGATTCCATAATCCAGTAATCAAGAGACCGAGGTTTTTTACAATTTGGAATTGATAAATTTTGACAAGTATTGTGGTCAGACAAACACATATTATGCACTTCTCCTGTTGCTTCCTGAATATTGCTAATTATATGGTCTATACACGATTGATTACGCGTGGGTCTTGTAATATGCAAAAATAAATTATAATTTAAAGCAATGTCTTTTAAACGTGAAGCAATAGAACATTTTATTAATTTATTAATGTTAAGGTCACCTGTAATTATTAACTTTTTATTAATTTTTTTCGTATTGTCATGTAAAATTAGATTCAAATTATCAAAAAATATATTAATGTCACCTTTCGGAGTTCGATAGATACACAAGATTATAAAATTTAATGAAGGAATAGTGATTCCACAACATTCGAAATGATAATCAACAGACAGTTTTTTACACAAGGGCAATTCAGTAAAATCTATACCATTTCTTACTAGAATACAAACACCCCCTCGTTTCTGGTTACACCTAGAATGATAAGCAGCTACTAAATGAATACTGCTTTCACTGCCGGATTTAATAAAAGATTCTGAGTTCAGTACACATAATTATTATAGGCTACAATCTGTCTTTACTTCTGAAAACCTTGTTACTTTGTTAATATAAAAAAACCTATTGTAACCGTTCTAAAAACGGTGAAAATATAGTAATTAAAATATTATAATAAAATAACATATTTAATGTAATTAATATTAACGCCATCTATTCAGTTAACGCAAAATGGAACTATCTATCGGATCACAATAAGATCTCACTACCTGTGCTACGCGCTGGAGTAATTCATCAATAAACCGATAGAGGTCTCATATTCTAAAGCCTTAGTCCCTTCAGATTGAAAGAAAACTGACAGTTCTGCTCTGTCAAACTATTGAATGTCAAAAAAGAATCACCACGAGTGATTTTCTAACTTCCTATTAGACGAACGTTTTGTTTCAAATTTCATTTAAATAAGCTTGAGTGATTGGAGAAATTACTCCAACGGTTTAGTGGCCTTTTGCATTACCATATATGGTAGCGAAATGGACCTCAAACATCCGGCGAACTTGATGACCGTCCTCCAAGAAAAATCGGCATCACTTCGCCACGAGCCACGCACTGAATAACATAATTAAATTCCTACGTTTGAAAGTTGTTCATAGAACTTAATAAAATATTATAATTTAACTTCGGAAAACCCCAGATTCTGGGTAAGTTTGAGAAATATGTATTTGGCCAAAAATACTAACCTCTAAATTCAATGTGTAATTATTCTTGGTATGTACTCTCAACGCTATTTACTGTATTTTATTATGTGTTTTAACTTGCTTTTAGCTCTTCTAGCTATTAGCATAACTCTCTTGTTTAACTTCGGTATATTTTTCTGTGATTTTCTGTGCTTTTCAACAATTTTACTGTATTTCTATCTACGCCCTTCTGGCAAACTTTAAAGGGTGTTGCTGGTAGCTCGCAATTCAGGAGGTACCTAGGCTAGTCCCTTATTGCTCGGTAGTGAACGGACCTCGTGGATTGTGCGCATCCTGACCAGCAACATACCTACTTGGCCCTTCTGGCATTCTAAGGCGGCTGGTGGTTATAAAGTATAAAGGGCCTAGCTAGTCCCTTTATGCTCGGTAGCGGAAGCCTTAGCGGATGCGAATTCTTCACCAGCAGCATCTATTCTTTGGCCCTTATGGCATCTGTTGTTTGCTGGCGGGCCACAACCCTAAAGGCCCTCTGCGAGTCCATATATGCTCAGTAGCAGAGGGACAGTGAACTTCATGACCGGAACACATGTGCTTTCTAGGGTTCCAGTAGCCGGTTCCAGTATCCGGTTAGAAGTACCTGACTACCAGTACCTGACCTCGTACTAGGCCTCAACTCCGGCCGTCCTCTGATCTCCAGCACCAACCGCGGCCAACCGTCTCTACAGCACCTAGCTGGGACAGCCTACCGGCGCAGCAGTGTTGGAGCTGCACGGCAGACCTGCTGCTGAGCATCGACTCATTTACTAGCGAACCGGAGACAAGTCCTACAACAAGGAAGATTGCCAAATTGCCATACCTGTCTGTAATCCACGACCCTTCTCTCTATTATACTTGTACTAAATTCTCTTCTCTTGTTTCTATTTCTATGATCCCTACTACCAATCTTAAGTAGTCATGTGCATAATAGTGTCACCTGACACTATTATGCACATGACTTAAATTTTTCCCATGGTATATTTGTAATTTTGTATTGTAATCCGCATAGCAGGCGTTATTGCAAACATAACAATATTAAAATTATAAGGTTGCGTCATGATTTACAAGTATAAAACCAACTGCAAAATTGGTCTTGTTTGTAGTACAACGCAAGTGGTACTATAGATGTCGCTCCATCCCAATACGATGGTTAAAGAACGATCGGAAAGATTTGAGTTATGACGTCATAATAATAACAAATATTTTAAAAGTATTTTAAGAAAACATTTAATTAATTATTTAATAAAACACTTAAAAAATCTTTATAAAAATGACATATATCTAGTGACAATTCCGCCTAATTTCCTGTTAAGCCGACGTGACGTCACAATCGCCATATATAGGTCATTAATAAACGAGAGAAGATTAGTAACTGTGGATTTACAACTAGTGATGGATTCACTTTGTTTGTTTGTTTGTGTTGTTGGAGACAAAGCATATTTTTTGTATGCCAAATAAGCATTGGACATGTTAAGGACTCAAAAACCTTTGAAAATGTGGACAGTATGGAAATAGGGCGATAATTTTTAATATCCGAAGCATGGCCTTTCTTATGTATTGGCACGACATTAGCTTCCTTCCATAAGCTAGGAAACGTGGCAATATTAAGAGAACAATAATAAATAGATTCAGGCGTTACTTTGCGGAAATCCATATTTAATAATAACAAATATTTTTAAAATATTTTCTGAAAACATCAAATTAATATTTTAATAAAACACTTAAAAAATACATAAATATATATCTAGTGACAATTCCGCCTAATTTTCCTGTTAAGCCGACGTGACGTCACAAACTCCACGTGATTGAGTCTATTGGAGGGTATAGAATTGCTGACCGCGATAAGAACACCACCTGCTTCTTGTTTTATTGAGCTTGTAGTCCACCGATCCCGTCTATATATGGTATAGTTTGAGTTTAATACTTCAGCATCATTAATATTTTGATTGAGCGAGGTCTCGGTGCCTGCTATAACGTCATATTGGGTTTCTAAGCTGGCTAGATGAATTTCAGCTAGCTTCGTCCTCATTTCTCTAAAATTTTGGTAGTACATATTGAATTTGACTAAAGAATTTACGGCTTTAGATAGAATTTAAGTTATAGAGACTTCAAGGTGTCATAATTTGTGATTTGTTTCGCAGGTGAGGTATCATTTTTACGAACAAATATGCGGCCGTTTCTTATCCAAGTGTTTTTGTGGCCCTCGTCGCGAGCTGCGATACGACTTTCAGCGTGGAGCTTCTTGTAGGAAGCTGACAGGTGCTCTGACAAGAAAACTGGGGATTTACGTGTTCCCGTTTGAAGGGTATGAGTGCCGGTGAAATGACAGGCACAAGAAACTTAATGACTTTGTATAGGCGCAGTGCAGTTCGTCACTTATGACGAAATTAATTTGTTAGAAACAGAGTTAACCGAGCTAAACACCAGTCGGGCCAAATGCGCGTTTGCATCACAATCAAATAAAAAAATACTTAAGTTGAGATGTAAATCCTTACCAGTCCATGCCTCTTCCGCACGTGTTGATTGAGCGACTGCTTGAACTTGTAGTTGCAGGAGCAGAGCGCGCACGCGAAGTGCCGCACGTGTGTGTGTGCGCGTGCGTGGTCGCGCAGCGCGGCGCGCGAGGCGAGCGTGCGCGTGCACTCGGCGCGCGGGCACGCGTGTGTGCGCGCCGGCGCGCCCGTGTGCACGCGCATGTGCACGGAGATGTGGTTCGACGTGAACTGCTTGCCGCACACCGGGCACATGTACGGCTTCTCGCCTAACGACGGAACACGATACACACTCAGCTTCTTCTATCGTGGGAACGCATTTTGGGAATGTCCACCTGTTTACCTACCACCCTCAAGTAGAAAATGTGTCACCAAATATCTAACGGTGAGCTTCGGCTGTCCGTAAGAGTCAACTAGGTATCAGTCTACTCAGTCATTCCAGCGCCATTTTGGTCATAAAACTAAACCTTAGTAAACTCAGCTAGTGTAGAGGCTATATTAGAGAGGCTATGTTAGAGCTCCGGAGAGACCGGACACGGAGGCGGGCTAATCGAGCCCACGCTCCGTTTCCGCTGAGAGGGCCTGGGCCGTCAGATGCGGGGGGATCCGGCACCGCTCAGAGTTAGGCATTCTCCCGATGTTAATGCCCCCCTCCGTGTTCAGGAGGCATCAGACGAGGTGGTGGGGTGTTTTTATTGACACTCCTCCCCGAGGAGAACTCACCATTTTACAGCGGGAAGCGGCGTCGACGGAGGCTGCGGTAGAATATTAGCGGTTCCGCGCCCCCCGTCATCAGTCGAAGACGCTGGACCACCGTGGGGTTGTAGACGGTATGGGCACCTTTAGCCGAGTCCGCCATACCCCGTCTGCTCCCTCAGCGGGCGGGAATGTGAAACAGCTTTTAGCTTTCAGTTCTCCTAGTGGTAGTGCCATGCTGTAGCTCTATAGGTTACAGCTGCATGGGCCGGCACGACCGGGGAAGTACCACTCTCCCACATGATATCGACGTAACTTTACCATTGCGTTTCGTTCGATTTGTGGGAGACCCGGAGGCCCAATTGGTCACCTCGCCTACGCTTATCCCAGATGTGGATGACCATACACCTTCCCAGTGTGACCTTCTGCTGACCTCTCACCCGGACAACTACTCAGTATCCGTGAACGCTCCTGTCGGTTCGTCGGACCACTGCCTGATCCGGAGTTCAGAGCCGGTTACACGCCCAACTCGACCCCGTTTTGTAGGTTTTCGTCGCGTGTGGCACTATAGGTCTGCAGATTGGGACGGGATGCGGTCCTTTTTTTGCATCCTACCCATGGGGGCAAGTTTGCTTCTTGCCTGATGATCCAGATGTCACTACCGACCTTGTTGCTGATGTGGTGCTTCAAGGTATGGAATTATTTATTCCATACTCTGCAGTTCCCATCGGTGGCAGGTCTCCAACCCAGGTTTGGTCGCTTTTGTAAAATGGCCTCTGGCCAAAAACGAGAGCGTTACCAAGCTTGGGCTGATTCAGTGGCATCTAAAGATTTAAATACCAGCGATCTCAAAAAGGAATATAACTTAGCCTCCAGGTCCATCAAAAGAGTAATCGCAAAAGCGAAGTCGGAGCATATCGACAGAATTGGTGAGATATTAGCCCGCCTTGCTTCGGGAACACGTGCGATCTGGTCTCTTGCCAGGGCTGTCCAGGGGAATTTTTGCCAGTCATCTCTACCGTCCCTGCACAGAGCAAATGATACATTGGCCCACATCGCAAAGGAGAAGGCCGATCTTCTGGGCTCTCTATTTTTTGCGTCTAACTCGACTTTGGATGACCAAGGGAACTCACCACCGACCAAACCACGGTGTGATACCTCTATGCCGGATATAATTTTCCGGCAAAGTGCAGTACTGGCTGACTAAGGCTTTGGTGCTCACGATCCCTAAAAAAGGTGATCGCTCAGATCCGTCCAATTACCATATTATAGCCATAACGTCTCTGTTATCCAAGATAATGGAATCCATTATCAACAACCAGCTCTTGCAGTATCTAGAGGAGCACCAGCTGATTAGCGATCGACAGTACGGTTTTCGTCGCGGTTGCTCAGCTGGTCTTTTAGTTTACCTTACGCATCGATGGGCGGAGGTGGTGGATTCCAAGGGTGCGGCTAGTTTGGACATAGCGAAGGCATTTTTCAAATTCACATTCAAATATATTTATTTATCAGAATATTGTACATTGTGTTCATAGATTAATCAGGTTCTCTCCGGTCGGCTCGACCCTTTGGCACTGCGTAGAGATGTTGGATCACTCTGCATCTTTTACCGTATGTATCACGGGGAGTGTTCCGAAGAACTGTTCGATTTACTATCTGCAGCTCAATTTCGCCATGGGACGTCCCGACAAAGCATGATGTTTCATCAATTTCATGTCGATGACTGGCAGTCCACAACCTTGCGTTTTTCACGGCATTTCCTACCTCGCACTGCCAAAATTTGGAACCAGCTGCCTAGTTAAGTATTTCCGAATAGATACGACTTAGGGGCCTTCAAAAACCGGCAATGCATCCTCGAGACCTCTGGTGTTGCGGATGTTCGTGGGCGAAGGTAATCACATACCACCAGGAGAGCCGCCTAGTCGTTTGCCCTCCTACCCCATAAAAAAAACAGCTATTCCCCACGTACAAAAATAAAAAAAAAATAAGAAAGAAAAATTAGAGTTATGAGTCATATGTCATATTAGCTCAGTCGGTCAGTGCATACCCCGGCTTTAGGGGTGGATGACGCGGGTTAGAATCCCGCACATGACTATAATTTTTCCTCTCGTAAATTTGTAATTTTGTAAAATAATATTTAAAATAACGAGTAAACACTATTCTAAGAGCAATACAAATATAAAATATCTTCATTATTAAGTCACCATCCATCCAAGGTTTTGTATAATATAATCACCTGTGTGTATCCTGACGTGGTCCTTGAGAGTTTTCTTACTGGTGAACCTTTTCCCGCAGTCGTGGCATTCAAAGGGCCTCTCTCCTGAAAACATTATAATTAACATCATTGTTTTAGCTCATTCACTATTTCATTGGCTGCGTGGCGTAAAGCATTACTTTGGATTCTCGAAGGCTGGGGTCTCCATTTTTTAGGTCATAATATTTGTTAGTTTTTATTGTGTGGTCTTTAGGTATGTTTGTTTTCTACGGCACAGTAAGTTCTGTAAGTACTATGCGTTTTAGATTTTTTGAGTATAGAAATATATCTGGTTGGGATGACGAAACACCAACATCCTCAGGAATTTTGTAGTGTTTTTCATACGTGTCCATCAAAAGAGTCCAATCGGGCGCTGTGCCTAAGATGGAGTCCCTACTCCATCTTAGGCGCAGCTTAGGTGCCTAAGATGGAGTCCCTACTCCATCTTAGGCGAGTAAGGCTTTGATTTCGATTTTGTAGATGACCCTTCTTTTACAAAAGCTACCTGTCGTTTGTTCGTGGTCAACCCTTTTTTTGCTCTAGCTACCGAGAGACTCACTGCTTCGCGGATGATTTCAAGGTCTCTATCATGACGGCGTGAATAATGACCCCTATCAAGGAGCACCTTGCATCCTACTAATAGGTGACTTGCTGTGCCTATGGCCTCCCGACAAATACCGCAAAACTTTTTGGTGGCTTTCCCACATTTTACTAAATTACATTGGTCTGGGAGGGTCATCGGAAAGGCATTAAGATAGAATTTTAATAAGGCAGGTGACCAATCGAATATCTAGGTGCGCCACATTAACGCCAAAGGGATACAGAATTCACCTATGGTTATTGCTTTGCATTTCCAAGCTTATTGCATGCACTTTATAGCTATCATTTTCGTCTTGTTGTAGAAAATATTTTACGACGTCTTTATCCTCAATTTTCTTTCTCGAACCAAAACCCGCTTTGTTAGACTGTGCACCTATCATAAATTGTTTATGGAATTGAAGCCTCGAATCAAGATCGGGGGCATTTTTATCTTTTGGGAGAGATGCGACTAAATCGTCTTGAGATTGTAGTTAGACGTGTGTTTTGGTAACTCTGAGGTGTTTATAGAGCTCCGATGGTTTCTTTTATTTCATCTAAAAATTATATTGATCCCTAAATAAAGTAGATGGATCTGCCGAAAGTGCGAGCTCCAACCATGACTTGTCCTTATGACGTTTACATCCAGCTTTGTTAAAGTATTGTCGTATACTAGAAAAGGCTAAGTCAGACGTGATGTTAAGTAGTTGTCGTATATCCAAGCTTTTTTAACGTTGCTCATTGGTTGTTGGTCTACCATACTAAGATCTTTCAGAAAGTTATCGACAACTGCGTCTAGAGATGGTGTTCGTCCTTTGTGATCTATCTTTCTACCAAGAAATTTAAATGGCACAGATTCAGCAATTGTGGAAACACAATCTCTTCCTATCATGAGTCCCGGATCGTAAGAGGTAAATTTGGTATTTCGTCTACCCAGACACAGACAGTGGCATTTACTTGGTTTTGTTCTCAATCCTTTAGTCCATGCACAGAACTCATCCACTTCTCGTAAAAGTTCCTGACGTTGTTTTGGATTACATGTCAGTATTGCAAGGTATCAATATTGATTTTATCACGTAATTATTTTTTTATTTTATTTTATGTTATTTATTTGGAATAACAAACAGCTACATTATACATAATATTTGGATATTGGTTACATTTACAGAATTTTTAATAATGCAGCCAACGGCGCTATTCACAAATTGATTAAATATATTGTGTAAAAAGATGCAGCCAGAAAGCTTTGCTAGTGCTATAAATAAACACAAAGTTGATTAATAAAGACATTTGCTCAGTCAGAATACAAGTTACGAAATAACAATGTAAAAAGAAAAAAAATTGTATAAACGTGAATTATATTTATAGGTATTCTATATTTGAACAATCGTTCTCAAAAAGTGAAAGAAATATATTTTGTTTATATTTAGACAAGGGACATGCAAATATGTCAATTGAATCAAAATTAACATTATATGACTGGACTAAACGACGTCTAGGGGAGTGAAGCCCCGCGTTAGTGTTATAACTAATAAGTGCAAAAAGTCTTCTAGAGCGAGCTTCTCGTAGATTGGGTGTTCTTGGAACAACGTAACATAACTTACATACTAAACTTATGCAATCTTTATTGTTATGGATAAAATTATAGAGTGTAACTGCCTTAAGATATTTACGTCTGGACTCTAGAGATATGAGCTTATATTTAAAAAGTAAATCGGATAAGAAAGATGGTTGTGAAAACACTTGTAATTCATAGTTTGTAGATACTTTCGTTGAACTTTCTCAATTGCCTCAGTATATTTCTTGTAGTAAGGATTCCACACAGGGACAGGGTATTCCAATTGAGAGCGTACAATAGTTTTATATAAATACAAATATATAGATCCTTTTTTGAAATTGGTGGATGATCTCATGACAAAGCCAAACATTTTAAAAGATTTATTTTCAACATGTAAATCTAGATGTAATTGATTGTCAAGAAGAATTCCGAGGTCTCTTGTGAATTATACTTTTTTTTTATTTTATAAAAATATTATAAAACGTCACCTGTTACAATATTAAAGAAGAGGATTCCAGCAATGCATGCTCGAGACATATAGTTTTGTGGATGTTTGTGGGCGATGGTGATCACTTGCCACCAGGTGAGCAGCTTATTCATTTGGCCTCGTATCCCATAAAAAAAGTATGTGCACCGCAAATTTAAAAATTCAAAGCTGGTGGTTGACCCATCCGTTACAGGCAAATTAACAAGACAGTGTCGGGGATATTATTGAGCATAAGTATCTAAAATAACAGTATCTGGCCTTCATCAATATAATTATTTTTAGAGCTAAAAATTGTTAGCGTTTTTTGTATAAGTAGGTACATAATATTTTTAGATCATACTTACATTATAGTTTTATGATTTGATTAAGTCTAACCACAAAATGCACCAACAAACAATATCAAAGTAATGCAGTTTTAGTGGATCTTTGAACCCTCATACATACAGGGCTACATATTAGTGTTTTTCCAAGTTCATTGTCACATAATATATTGCTGGCTTTTCTGAACCTTTTAATGGAGCTTTCACTCTGTGATCACTACTAAAGGTACAAAAAAAAAAACTTACAATATGTTTGTGGTCAAGTGCTACTCAGTTCAGTATAAAAAAAAACATGCTATTCTACAATTTCATTATTAATTGAATAACCACATTTTAAGGCCAGCAAACCAAAGTGCAATTGTGTTAATTAGTGGCTGTGTTTAGTAAAGCTGTTTAAGATTTAAGAGTAATTACCAATACTGTTTAGCTGTAGAGTTTAGAATCAATCTCGCCTTCAACTTTGGACAAGCTATTATTTTAAAATGCAACAAAAAATAGCATTCCCAATTTTGTAAGAAACATAAAATGCAGTGGTGGTATCGGAAGTAGAAGAATACAGTAATATGTTATGTATAATATTTCGGTTCTTTATATTGTAGACATTCCCTTTTAACAAAGCTGGATGTAAACGTCATAAGGACATTGAAGTCATGGTTGGGCTGCACTTTCGGCAGACCCATCTACATTAATTAGGGATCAAACCTAAATAATGGCTTAGGTTTTATTTTGTAATATTCATTGATATTCAATTGGTGTTTCAAAATAAAGTGCAATATTTCTTCCGTTTTATGGCTTAGTGTACAGCACTTAGCCAAAGCCCCATATAAAAAAGAACATCTCCATTATACAACACCCAGCCTAACTCACCACTATGAGTCCGGAGATGTATTGTCAGATTATTGTTATTAGTGAATGCCTTGCCGCAGCCCTGCACGGGACATAGGCGCGGCTCTTTAGGCCGGCAGTGGCGGCGCGCCAGTGATGCCGTCAGCTGCAGCGAGCCACATGTAGGACAGCCCCAGTTTCTTTCGCCTAGGTGCCGCTTTCTGAAACAGTTCGAAAGATACTGTAAGAATTGGGGCAAAGCTTAAAAAAATAAGTGAAGTACTTATTTTTTATAGTAATATTATACAATAATGACTGGTTTGTTTGTATGTGTATAAAAGCGCTGCTTTGGAATCTTGATCTTTTATTGGAAGATTGACAACATGATTATTGCACAAGTTATTTGGTTTTTCTGTTGATTTTTTTTAATAACAGCATAACACTATTTTCTTCATTCAAAGGAGTAGGTAGAGGTGATGTTACGAGCATCCATTGTTTACACAAGACTTTTTAGTTATTTCACATGATTTTTTTAGACATCTACCAGCATGGTCTGGCAGCTTTCCTTGAGAGCCGGTTCCATTCCAGTTGTCAACTTATCATAATATGATAAGTTGACAACTGGAATGGAACCGGCAATGAACACAATGTCACCATACATATATTATATGTATGGTGACATTGTGTTCACAGTCTAAATTTGATATAAAAAAATATATAATGGTACCAATGCCTTCCAACTGTACCTGGTCTGTGTATGAGTTTGAATTATTATCAGTGTCAAGAGTTATTATGGTGAATACTGTTTATGCTTTAGCTGGAGGTAAAAATCATTCTTTGCCTTAATCCAAGCTCATCATAGATAATGACAAAAACCTAATTTAATTCATAAATGGATGATATTTGTTCTGTGTGATATTCAAGGGTTAATGAGAGGAAAGGGTGAGTGGCTGCATAGTTGTTTAGTTAATGTAGTACTTAATATGGTACAGTTTTAAAATCCCTATATATTGTCCCTATATATCCCTATATCCCTATATGTATACAATACAATACAATACAAAAATTCTTTATTGTTTACCAAGTAAAAGTAAATTTCATTGATTAAGACTAATTATCCTATGGCAGTACAATGGGCGGTCTTATCGCTATGTAGCGATTTCTACCAGACAACCTTTGGATGGACAGAAATAAGGGACAAGGTAGACGGTGGTGAACAATAAATTAATGTTAGATAATTAAATTCAGATACATAAATCTAATATGTGATAAATAAATAAATAAATACCTACATATATACATAATATATATATATATATACTAAAGTTATACATACATAAATAACATACCTTTAAATAACACATATATAACAAATTACTTAAATATGCTTCTACATATATTACACATAATATAAACAAATAATTACAATGTTATATACTGGATAAGTAGTGATTTTTTACCATTATTTTAAAAATTCCAATCGATTTGGCACGTCTGATTTCTAGTGGTAAAGCACTTCAATGTATATTATGGTGTACATATTACAATATTTCATTGAAATAGTTTCTGGGCTATTATAAATAAAATACCTGAACATACTGTTGCCAGCTTCAGCAGCAACATCCTTTAAAAAAAACCTAGAATATTTACTAAAATATTTATTGTGATTTATAAACACATATTTGATGTTTAATGTTTTCTTGATTATTCATATTGAATGTCATGCAAGTACTTGATCACCCAGAAATGCCCCACAGTAACATCAATTATCTTTGGAGCTTTTTTTTAAATATATTTTTAAAGCCCTCTAATGTGGCTTAATTCTTTAGGTACTATTTAAATTACCCATACTTACAGATGTAATTGAAAGTTGTATTTCTTATTGAAAACTTTATCACAATATTGGCACGTAAAGCTTGTCGGCGGAGTCCAGTGAGCACAGCGGCGCTTTGAACCACATACAAGGCAATTTGTGTCTATCACTGCTACACACGATTTTATATCTCGTTTAACATCATCTTGAGTAAAAACTATGTCAATAGAGCTTGTTGGCAATTCATGGGCTTGGTCTTTTAAGTCTTCTTTTTCCTCCGATTCAATTACTTCATTCTTTAAAATCGCACATTCCACTTCAACGTTTTTTCCCAAATTCCAAGAAGCTAATATCTGATTTGACTGTTCACATTTTTCCAAAAAACTTACTGTAGTATCCAAGTCTATCAGACACTGGGAGCAGATAGACGAAGGGCCGGCATCATTCAGCTCGATCTGGAGGTTAGTTTTGCTTACCAGTTTCTCAAAGGGCGAAGTGCCGTGGAGTTTGCGAAATAGAGAAAAAAGAGTGTACTGTCTTTTCAAGCATACCCTACGTACATGTTATCTTCAACGTCTTCATTCATGGTTCGAAAAAGCTTTTGTAAATATTAACAGTGTTTAATTTTGGTGTCTGTATCAATTATTATTGTTTGTTTACAAAAGATTTTTTTTAAGAATAGAGATCAGACCATACAATCTCATAAATAATTATGTGAAATAATGACAGCATGAAATGCAAACAAATAAAACAGATATCTGACATACACACAAAGTCATTGCTCTAACGTATTTTATATTTTGTAGCATAGCACTCAAATTTAGGGATTTCGTTAAATAACAGATGGCGTTGTTATACAATATGGAGAAATTAGTTAATACATTATGGCAATTGCATTAACTTAAATAAGACATAGGCCAATACCTTAATAAAAAAAAGAACAGGTGTCAGACATTTCCCATGTGATAATTAGGGTTGGAATCACTTAGTTAGTGATCGAATGCTAAATTCGAACAAATCAGTAGCAGAATCGTTTAAGTTCTATGAGGGAACATGCGCTCTTTCAATTTTTCTTTTTATGTGATCTTTTAAATATTTTCATTGCTCTCGTTTTAACATTATCATCATTTTCTTGTAATGGTCGCTTGCCATTTAATATTTTATTCACGTCTTTGCAAAAATTATGCAAGAAAAATCGTTTACAGAAGTCTAAAAGAAATATTTGTAATTTCCTATTATGTTCATGGCACCCAATATCATTAAAATCAATCAATATTAAATAAAGGGTTTTTATGTACATTTTCACATGATTTTGATATAAATCATTTTTTATATTATAAACGATGTCTTGTATATTTGATACAACATTTGTTATTTTATCGCTGGGTGTGCATAGCCATCCTTGAGCATACTCTCCTCCGTATATAATCAGAATGTCCCAAAGTTACATTTTCACATTTAGTGCAATCTTAATATGGAGTGAATTCTATCTCAAGATGGTTCATGACTACTTCCCGGCTGGTATTGTGCTGTGCTGTGCCTTTTTCCGGTAAAATAAAATGACAAGTAAACATTTGGTATTACTTTTCTGCGAGCGAGCTGCAAGTAATTGTGATCGTATTGTTAGAACCAAATACATATACTTACTTTGAGTACGATCCTCATTGATGTATTTTTTGCTGGCATTGAGCTTTCAATTAATTGATCACTTTCAAGTGGAGAAAATCCTGCCAGTGCTACTACTGATTGTGATGTGTTTAGTACTAAAAACGAGTAATTATTTAGCAACGAGGAATTGAATTGGATGTGTGGGCTTTGCGGAGTTTACAGAATTAAACTTTTTATCCGTTGATACAGAAGAAGAGACCCAACAAATAATTCTCGTATCCTAGCGTGTGGGGTGTACATACACATCGTACTGCTACTAAACGAAGATATTTATTAAAATCCGCTGTACAAAAATATACAAAATTTACTTTATGGCAAAAGCACAAATCTGACGTGATTTCAAATAAAGAGACAATAGAGGTGTGACTAATATACTCGTAGAAATACGAATATAATAAAAGTAAAGAAAAAATATCACGATACATGCTAGACTAATATTATTAATTAAAGGTAAAACTTACAACGGATAGAAATCAAAATACTCACCGATGGGAAATCGAGTTAACTAACTGGAACTGGTTTAATATGTTTAATTTATGTATTGAGAGGTACAACTTCGAGGTGATAAGCCCAGACGAGGCCTCCAATGTCCCCACAAACTAAATTTATATGTTATTCTGCCTTGGATTCAAAAAAGGAAAAGGCTTATCAGCAAATTAATTTGGTTGCCCGGCTTGTTTTACTTTAAGCTTCTATTAAGAAATAAGAATAATTCAATTCAAATCGAAATAATTAATTCACGAAATTTTAGTCTCGTGCATCATTTATATAATTATATTATCGATTTGAATCGATGGTGAGCATCCCTAATTCCTATAGCCAATTCTTATTTGATTTTGCATCTTGCCGATTTGTTTACTTTCTGTGCCAGAAATTTAAATTTATTTAGTTTAAAGTTAGCTGTGAATGGTGCATTATTTTTATGCTGGCTGTGATCTATTTAGGACGTTATAGGGACGTTGTTATGGTGCCATATACGATATTTTTACAATGAGGTGGAAAGATATTTTTTTGTTATGTATAGTTGCAAGTAGATAAATTAGGATAATAAAACATACATAAACTTATAGACTTTTGTATTTAGTTATCAAGCTCATTGTAGGTTTTTGGCTGGATCTTAATACTGCTTTTACTTTTGATGCTATATGTTTCGACCCGCAGGAAGCCTTGAAAGTAATTTATAGGATAACAGGTTAATATTAGACATTAAATATATAGTATATCTATAAAAACTTATGGATATATCTATATTTAAATAAATAAAGGTACAAAGTATCAACCATGCGTAACTGGGATGAGCATTTATGAAAAACAGATGGCAGCACTGTTTTTTTTATTATATTTTTTAGTGCCATCTGTTATATACGGACATTACTAACCGTGACGTCATCAAAAAAAATCTATTAACACCTAGGGATGTCAAGTTTGGTCTCTATTTCAGTATATACAAAGTTACTTTATGATAGAGATGTCTTTTGACTAGGTATACTCTATGATCATCGATTGTCGTTGTTAATCGATGTTAAGAGGCGAAACATCGATGTTACAACATACCTAATATCTGGGTAATTCTAATCGAAGTTAAAATTTTGTGGTCACACTGTTAATGCACATTATAAAAATATTAGGAAGGTTTTTTTGAGCTTGTGGGACGGCGGATTGTCGACGCAACATCTGCAAGCGGGTGAAGTGGGCAACAGCGCCCGGAGTGACGCTGTCGGAATTATCACGTCGAAGTTGAGACCCAACTACGACGGATCTTTCAAGCAAGGCAGACCGCCTTGCTGTTGAAAGAAGGTGCATCAAGCAACTACGTGACAGTAAGGGAACTGTCAGGAACAACGGATATAGCAACCAGCAAGCCTCTAGATAATTGGATTGGAATTGGAATAATTGGCTCGGTTCCAATTGTTTGGTTTGAAGTGAGTTAAGAAGAAAAACAGTGAGTACTTTTAAATTATTCAATAATAGTGAAGTGAGTGTAATAAAGAAGAAATTACTTTGCAAAACTTTGACTTTAAATAAATTGTTTTAATTTAATTATTTAGTAGTAAATTGTGTTTGCATGTTATTTTAGACACTTAGAATAATTTGCCCAAAAGTGAACAGACGGGGAACCTATGCCCGATTTTAGAGCGATAAGGTTCTAAACACTTGTAAAAATATTCAATTTATACTATACCGGACTTAGCAAATTCATGATTAGTGATTCAAACACTTGTAAAATTTTTCAATTTATACTATACCGGACTTAGAAAATATCTGATGAGAAATTACGACACTTGTAATATTTTCGGAAGTATACTTTAAGAAACTTAGAAATTTTCATACAATTTAATTCTAAAGAATCAAGTGAACAATCGGTTCTTACACAAGCACGTATGAAATCATGTTCTGCAAAATTACCGAAGGTTATAATTCCTACATTTTCGGGAAAATATTCTGAATGGAACACTTTTCGAGACTTGTTCCAGTCACTGGTGCATAACAATACAGACTTAGACGATGTTCAGAAGCTGTTATATCTTAAGGGTTATTTAACTGGTGAGTCTGAGCAGCTACTAAGCAGCATTCCTATAACCGACAACAATTACACCAGGTGTTGGAAACTGCTTGAAGAGCGTTACAACAATAAGCAGCATATTTGTCATCAGGCTTTGAATCGATTACTAAATCAAAATAGTTTGAAACTTGAGTCAGCAAAAGGTTTAAAAGATATTGTCGATACAACCAATGATTGCTTGGCCACCCTCTCTAATTTAGGGGTAGATGTAAAGAGTTGGGATATTTTAATAATACATATTCTGACGTCGAAATTGGATTCAGAAACACGTCGTCAATGGGAGTTGAATGTAACCAATAACAATTTATTAAATGAACTGCCCACGTATGATCAATTTAAGGAATTTTTGACGAAACGATTTCGAGCTTTTGAGTTTCTGGATACCAAGCCAACATCCACGTCAGGATATAGGGGCACCCATAACAATAATAATAATAAAGTCAAATCACTTCATATCGCAAACAGTGGCACTAATCTATCATGTCCATTCTGTAAACAGAGCCACAAATTGAGTCAATGCAAAGGGTTTCAAAGCGAAACAGTTGAAACTCGACGCAAGTTTGTCTATGACAACAACGTTTGCTACAATTGCATGGGTAGCAATCATTCAGCCAAAGAATGTCGTACTAATTTAAAATGTCGCATATGCAAGCGCAATCACCATTCGTTGCTGCATCCTAAGGGTACACAATCAGTTGAGGTTAACAACAGTGAGCATGTTGCCAGCTCTTCAGGAGGTGCCACCGACGCATCTTCAAATGCAACATCCACAGGACCCATGGTCTCGTGCTTTGCCACAGGCAAAACTCAAACACAAGTCTTGCTTGCCACTGCACTTGTGAAGGCTATGTCGAAAAGCGGGGTAGTATACAATCTTCGTGCACTCCTAGACCAGGGGTCACAGGCATCCTTTGTCACAGAAGCCACAGTTCAGTATCTAGGTTTAAAGAAAACCACGATAACAGGTCAAATAACAGGCTTAGGTGGGGATAAAAGTATTGTTTCAAAGTCGATGGTTCTTATCGAAATTCAATCACGGATCGACCCACAGGTGAAAATTCCGGTAAAAGCATATGTACTTAAGTGCATTACATCACTTCTTCCTTCAAGAAGAATTGAAGCCATAGACTGGCAGGAGCTCAGCGAACTAATGTTGGCTGATCCGGAATATCATACTCCCAATCGCATTGATATTCTTTTGGGAGCAGAAGTATACAGCTGTATTCTTCAGGACGGCTTGAAGAGAGGACCTCTTGGTTCACCAGTAGCACAAGCCACTAGCTTAGGCTGGATTTTGTCTGGTGTCGTAAATTCTATCTCCAAGCCATCTTCTAGCATTAATGTTATGCATTGTTGCGCTAACGAAAACGAAATGCTTAAAAAGTTTTGGGAATTAGAATCGGATGTACAAAGGCCCAAAGAGATGATGTTCACAGAAGAAGAAAGACGTTGTGAGCAGCACTTTGCCGATACTACTCGGAAGTATGGAAGTGGACGATACATCGTACGCCTTCCTTTCAGGAATGGCCATCCGGAGGTTATAGGTTCTCGAACGGTTGCTGAAAAGAGATTTAAATCATTAGAGCAAAAATTACTCACAAACCAGTTGTTACATAGCAATTATCAAGATGTGATAAAGGAATATTTAGCTTTGGGTCACATGGAAGAGGTACCTGCAGAAGAAATCGAAAACCCGAATGCTATTTACTTACCGCATCATGCTGTGGTTCGGAATGATAAAGAAACCAGCAAGGTTAGAGTGGTATTCGATGCATCCTGCAAAGGTAAAAATAATCTCTCCCTCAATGATCAACTGCTAGTAGGACCTACGTTGCAGCCAGAACTTAGGCATATCATAATGCAGTGGAGGTCATCTCCAATTTGCATGTCAGCCGACATTGTTAAAATGTATAGGCAGGTGAAGACTGACATCGAAGACTCTGATTGCCAAAGAATACTTTGGAGGGAAAATAGAGATGTAAAAATGAAAGATTACAGACTTACCCGAGTTACCTTTGGCACGGCCTCAGCACCATATCTGGCAGTGAAAGCTCTTCAACAAGTTGCACAAGATCATGGCACAGATTATCCGTCAGCAGCTGAAAGAACACTGAAAAACTTTTATGTCGATGATCTTTTGACAGGAGTTCAAAATTATGAAGAAGGAATAAAGGTGTTTAAGGAAATGAACGATCTACTAAGCAAAGCAGGTTTCGAGCTTCAAAAGTGGAATAGTAACAACAGGGAGCTTGTAAGAGCAATGAACGGAAAGGAAAAGGAGAGGGACGTAATAGCATGATTGGACATCAAGGAGGACGACTTGACTAGGATAATGGGACTTACCTGGAACCGTAGTGATGACACCTTCCGCTACCAGGTCTGCTTCCCGGAGATACAGAATCCTGTAACAAAAAGAAAAATTGTTTCAGATATTTCTCGTCTGTACGATCCACTTGGCTGGGTAGGACCCAGCATTATCGTAGCCAAAATAATTATTCAAAAGCTTTGGTTAGCAGGGTTGGACTGGGACGAAACAGTTCCAGACAACATATTGAATGAATGGTTGACTTACCGCGAAGAGCAAGCATTAACATACGTATACCAAGGTGGGTATGCACCAAAGCTGATGATGTCCTCGTTGAACTGCATGGATTCTGTGACGCGTCCAAGGTCGCATACGCAGGAATTGTGTACCTCCGCGTGATTGACTCCAAGGGACAGGTGAGAGTATCGTTAGTAACCGCAAAGACGAAGGTAGCCCCTGTAAAACAAGTGTCAATACCTAGATTAGAATTGTGTGGCGCTGTTCTTCTCTGTAAATTGCTAGTGGAAGTTGCAAAAGTGATGAACATAGAGAAACATAATATTCACGCATGGACTGACTCAACAGTCGTCTTGGCATGGCTTAACAGTCATCCTAGCAAATGGACTGTTTTCGTGGCGAATAGGGTATCAGACATACTTACGAACTTAGAGCCCCAAAATTGGTCTCACGTAATATCTAAACATAACCCGGCGGATTGTGGATCACGAGGCTTGCGACCGTCAGAATTAGTAATCAACGATTTATGGTATCATGGACCAGAGTTTTTATCTCGGGAAATTATTTATTACGTGAAACCAAAGGAAGTTGAAACAGAATTGGAGGCAGCTAAAGTTCATTGTGCTACGGAAGATGATCATATATGGAACAAGTTCTCATCTTTAACAAAAACCATTAGAGTGATAGCGTACTGCAGGCGATTTGTTAATAATTCCAGTAAGCTCTCTGGAAAAAATATAACTTCAAGTTATCTTACAGCAAAGGAATTGACAGAAGCATTAAACATTTTCATCAAGCAATGTCAGGAAATCAATTTTGAAAACGAGATTAGTTTAATACAAAACAAAAAAGACTTACCCAAAGGCATCCGATCCTTGAATCCATTTCTTGATGTCAATGGGCTACTAAGAGTGGGAGGAAGGTTAGACCAGGCGCCTTTAAGTTTTAACAGGAAACATCCTATTCTGCTACCACGGCAGTCACATCTGACTAATTTGGTAATAGCAGACGCACATAAACAAACCCTTCATGGTGGTCCACAATTAATGTTGTCGTATATTCTGACCAAGTACTGGATCGTTGGTGCTAAACAACTGGTAAAGGCTCAATACCGCAAATGTGTCACTTGTGTTAAAACAACAGCGCTTACTAAAAACCCTTTGATGGGACAATTGCCTGCAGTCAGAGTGACACCAACACGTGCGTTCTACCACAGTGGAGTTGACTTCGCAGGGCCGATCCAGATTAGGACGTCTAAAGGAAGGGGGCACCAATCGCATAAAGGATATATTTCTTTATTTGTTTGCATGTCAACGCGGGCCATACACCTCGAGGTTGTGAGTGATCTGACATCTGAAGGTTTCTTACAAGCATTTAAGAGGTTTGTTGCGAGACGTGGACATTGTTCACAAATGTGGAGTGACAATGGCACTAATTTCATTGGAGCTTCAACGGAACTAAAGAAATGCAGTGTTGCAGAGCAAAAACAAATTCTTCAAGAAGTCGCAGTGTCTTTAGCTAACAATGATTGTGAGTGGCATTTTATTCCACCGCATTCTCCAAACTTTGGAGGCCTATGGGAAGCCGGTTGCAAGTCTGTGAAGCTGCATTTAAAGAAAATAATCGGTAACTCAACGCTGACATACGAAGAAATGGCCACGGTTTTGGCACAAATTGAAGCTTGTCTTAATTCTCGACCAATGTCAGTAATCGCCGACCAGCCCGATAATTTCATGGTGTTAACGCCCGGACATTTTCTCATCGGAGAGCCACTAGTAACTTTACCAGATCACAACTTTGAGATGCAGAACGTGAGTTCTCTGAGGAGATGGCAACATACTCAAAGAATGTTACAAACATTCTGGCGACAATGGTCGCAGGAATATCTCACAAAATTTTTACACAGGTACAAATGGTCAAGTCAATCTTCTAAACCTAGCATAGGGGATGTAGTAGTCGTAAAAGAGGATAATTTACCTCCATGTCGTTGGCTCTATGGTCGAATCATTGCTACTCATCCTGGTCTGGACAACGTTGTAAGAGTCGTAACACTTAAAACTAAGAATGGAACGTTGAAAAGACCTGTGTCTAAATTATGTTTTTTACCAGTAACAGACAACTAAACCAAAAATGTTTACTTTAATAAAGTTCATTTAGTAATGAAAGGGTTTATTTATAAATAACAAAAGGATTGTTCTTATATAGTAAAATCATTTAATATAAGTACCAAATATTGTACTTTAAATAACTGTAAAATGTGCACTAGCGTGGAGTCTTTATTTATTAGATTGATAATTGTTCAAGCATTTGATTAAAATCATATTTTCGTATTGAATTAAGGACAAAGGTTCACTTTGCCCTTGGTGGGCGGTATGTTAATGCACATTATAAAAATATTAAACATCATAATTGCATCGTACGCAATAATATACAATTGTCTCTTTTTTATATTTGTTTATGGTAACGCCATCTATCCAGAACGACAGACATTAATATTATATAGGATCCACTTAACTTGTCAAAACACAACAAAGTGTTACTTGAGCGCGCTAGATGGCGTTAGAAAAATGTTACAAATCCTAGATCGCGCTGACGAGATTCTCCGCCTACATTTGTAAACATTGAATATGTTTTTTATATGTGAAGATAATTACATCGTTGGCTTCTTACACGATCGTATTATTTTATTAATCTATACCTCTCCCCGCACGTACCCTTAAGATTTTGAACATAGTTTGTTCACACACAGTAATATCTCCTAAACGGTATAAGATAGAAAAAGAATTTGGATAGGCGGATAAAACATTTACTAATATACAAAATAAATAAAGCTTGTCACAAGAAACGCAAAAATCATACCAACAATTAGCACGAATGGTCAAAAACGGGGTTATCTCTCGTATTCTCATTGATCATCGTGTCATACTTCCCGTTGCAGTAAAACATTTGGTTATTGCTTTTACAAACTTCAGTGTATTTGTATGTTACATATGATATAGCCATCGCAAATACATATACTTTACACCCTATAGTCTAAAAATAATATATTCATCATTATTTTGTAATGGCTTATACGGCGGTCATATGATTTTAGGTAGGTACTTTAGACTTGCGTAGTATAACGGCTGGCCGTTGAATTCAACATCAGTAATCAAACACAGATTTCGATTCATTCAAAGGACAGTCGTGTTCCGGCATAGCAGAAGTAAAATGAACGGCTCATCATGCTGTGACAAAAAAATATTGATAAATTTATATTTGTACATAGGTATAAATTCACACGTACATAGGTGTATATGGGTATCATTTGTGTGAAATCAAAGCTACCTCGCCGAAACCTAAAAAATGTGCGAGATATTTATGTAATATTACGGGATGTTTTATTAAGCGGGAGCGTAGGGCATTGGCTGTGGGGTGTAACATGCTGGCTCGTAGGTTTGCAAGGTGTACAAGAACGGTTAAAATTGCCCTATTTAAGGCGTACTGTCAATTTTATACCTGCAGCCGATGATGGGTCAACTACACTAAAAAATCGTTCAACTCCCTGCGGTCCAGTATAATAACGGACTTAGGAAGCTGTTGGGGCTGCCGCGCTACGTAGTGCATCGGGATGTTTATTGAAACGAACACAGATTACTTCAGAATAATAGCAACGAAAAGGGTGGCCTCCCTGATGCAACGCGTGCGAGACTGCATCAACAGTCTCCTAAACACCATTTTAGATAAAATAAATTGTCGCGTGGTGCATCCCTGGAACATAATATGAGGTCGCTTGTGGAGAAATTTAATGTTAAATTTAATATTAAGTGACTCTTAGTATGACATAATTAATTTTATTTATTTATTTAATTGTAATAATTATTCAATTTAGTATTCTATTGACATGTACAAAATATGGATTATTCTGAAATAAAAACGATTGATTGATTATGTTCGTCACCTTTGTGCCATCACCTTCGTGGCATTTTATCCATGAAGGGGATGTTAAGCCACAAGAGTGACTTTTTTCATTGTTTTATTAAGAAATATAGCGATCAGTGTGAATTTTATAAACAATAACCTACCTCGTTATTGTAAGACCATATATTGAATTTTAATTAATAAATATTATTTATACATTTTTTTCGAGCTTAAATTGTGAAATCTACATAGATTGTAGGATTTTTATAGTCTAGCTACTGTGTCTGGCTGTCTACAGGTTTTTGTGTATGTCAATTGTTCTGTCCTCCCGTTCGCCTCCATCTGACACTGCGGACTTCTGTCACTGTTGGCACTGTTGGTATCACTGTTGGTACTAAATGCAATAATTTATTATTTAAAGGTTTTTTTTTTATAAATTAACGTTTCTGTTGTTCATATATTTTCGAAAAGGAAAAAGTGCAAGCTAGCAAAGTGTCTACTAAAGATGTTATGGTTTTTTTTTTTGAGTGAGGTTTGTTGTCATTTTTAGTACCTAAACTTTTAAACTTTTGAGAGATTTAGGCTTTATAAAGAATTCATATTATTAGCTAAAGTTTTTAATTTTTTTTTGTCACCGATGTCTGATTATGTGTAAGTTAAAATAACTTGCAATATCACAATTTAATAAGTACTCAAATGACGCACAATCGTTATAAGTTAAATATATAATTGCGTTTTGATGTTACTATTTTAGTATGTGATATTATTTTAATTCAGAAGAATTAAAATAATATCATAGTTACTTTCGTCTGGTCCTTTAGGTTATGGTCCCATGTAATAGGTGGCGAACCTTTTGCATTCACAGGCACAGTTCCAGGGCCATACAAAATTTTTAGAAGTGAGTATGACTTCTATATATATATATATATATCTTAAAAATGTGAAATACCATTTGAAAAATTGTGTAAACTTATACGATAATAATCGTGATGCTTGTGCAAGATTATTGTGAAGGTTTTAAAATAAAACGATTTTGCTGTAAATATATTCTGTACATTTACATCTTAAACAATGTGAATTATGATTAAATAATATATTACTTACTATTACGTGAAGATTGTGGAGTATTATTGTGTTTTGACGACCAGATTTTGCTGTTAGTATATTCTGTTTATTAATTAATTCTGTTTAAAAATTACCTGCCATAAACCCCACAATTTAGTTATTCTTTCTTTCATATGGCAACAACTTTCATCGCACGAATATATAAAAAGTGGCTACAGTTTGAAGTTACCGGTCTCTGTCTTTCCTTCTAGTTTGGCGGAGAGTTCGATAAACATTGGCCAGCGATATAGTATCGATGATAATATCGATATTTTTGCAACAGCGATAATCTCTACTAATGACAGATGATAGATTGACAATCTTAAATTTTTGAATATGGGTGCATACCATTTGAAGTTAGATTCGCTAAAAACGCAAAAAAGGATCACACTCCCAAAAAGTTGTTCCACATGGGTCTTGGCGTTATTTTCGCCATAAACGCTATGAGGCTACTGGAACAGTTTTAATTCCCTACATTTAATGTCAAAAGTGACAGAAGTGGCAAATTTTAGTGGCATTCTTAGCGTTCTTATACTAATAGGGCGTTCGGATAGCCTATCGGTGCCAAAAATAACACTCACAAACGCTAAAAATGATCACACGGGCCGTTCGTTTTGGGACTTCGTGAGCAAAAATATCGTTTTCGCTCACCGTTCGGATAGCTTTGAAAACGCTACAAATGACAGAGAAAAGTGATATTTTTGACCCATGTCTTACCGTGGGATCGTTGTGATCGTTTTTTGACAACTGCTGTTTTGACAGTTGTATTTGGCGCGATTGAAGAATTCACAAGTTTTTTATATAGTATTTATATTATTTATAAATATATAATATAAATACTATATTATATAGTAGGTACCTACTTGTTTTGATAATTTTAGATATTGATTCCATGTTTCGTACTGTGCAAAATTGTTAAAATATTGTCGGTTGTCAAAGTATGTTTTAAGCCGTTCGGATAGCATGCAGTAATTGGTGGTTAAAAATAGTAAAAGCTTCTATCCGAACGCTAAAATACTAATGCCACTTTTGAAACTGCTACAAACGCAATCGAGCCAAAACGAACGCCCCTTAAATGGAACAGGGGATGACAGTTACAAACGATCACAGTGATCACAACCACAGACCTGCTCTGACGTACCCCTGTTCTAGTGATATAAAGTTCTGATTTGAATCCCGCGTATTCTACGTATTGTTTCCTATCCCGCATGTAACTAGCAAAAAAATTTAATAATTTGCTGGTGCATCCGATAGTCGCCAACTTTGATAAGATGGAGCCTACTCAATCCAAGCCTTAGCTTGGATTTAGATTTAGTAGATGACCCTGCGTTAAAAAAATCTATAAGTGTCGTGTATTCATGGTCAAACCTTTTTTAACTCTAGCTACCGAGAGACTCGCCGCTTCTCGTATGATTTCGAGGACTCGTATCATGGTGACGTGAATAATGACACCTATAAAGGTGTCACCTTGCATCCTACCAACAAGTGCCAAATTGCTGAACCGATCGCCTTCCGACAAATACCGCAAGAATTTTCGGTGGCTTTCCCCCTTCTTACTTTGGTCTGGGAGGGTCATCTGAAAGGCGTTTACATAGAATTTTAATAAGGCAGGAGACCGGTCATATATAAAAGAGGAGGGATACAAAATTCACCTATAGTTTGCCATTCGCTTTGCATTTCTAAGCTCATTGCATGCACTTTATAGCTATCATTTTCGTCTTGTTGCAGGAAAGATTTTACAACGTCTTTAGGAGGATAAGAGATTTTCTATTTCGACCCAAAACCCGCTTTGCTGGTCTGTGCACGTATCATAAATGATTTGTGGAACTACTCTTCTAACTACTATTCGACTACAATAACAGTTAAGATTTTAGTTTTCAGAATTCGGCTGTCAATTTGCATTAGTATAATTAAATAACTATATTCACATATTACAGATGGCCCAAAACGTAAGTCGTAATTAATTGACATTTCTTTTTCGGTCACATGATATTTGTATGAAAGAAAAAACGACCGAAAACTGACCTGGTGGTAGGTTAGTTCTTCGTCCATTTTGTGTAATGTACTTACCTACTTAAATTCGTGTTAAAAAACTTGTTTTTATACATAGTTCCTAATTGGTATTCATTTCTAAAATCATTACTTACGACATTATTAAACTCTAACTACACTAGGTATATACACGACTATTTACACGGGGAACTTGAGTCCAATACACCTTTGTCACAGGTGCGATAGGATTTTTCGCAGCGAATTTATTCTCAGAGCTATAAAACTCAAAATTAAAACAACGTCGTTACCATAGGCTTAGAACATAGTAGAAAGAGTGGAGAAGTAGGCCATCTCCGGCCTAATCCGCGATATAATTACCTACCATACTTGCCTGTCTCAGGGTTGTTACTTATTTATAATGCATGTATGTATATGCAAAATTTTAATTCGGTACCTAGAAATAGGCAAGGGCCGGGAAGTTATATTTTTTACTTGTGTTGTCTGGGTTCAGGGTTAGTGAGGTCGGTTTTACCAGGCGATACCTTTGTTGTTGCGGGGCCAGAGACGAGTGACGCGGGGCATACCTACCTAATAAAACAAATAAAATAAGTACCTAGGTATATCACTAATCCTCAAGTACAAATTATAGGTAGGTATGCTAGAATAAGTGACTTGCTTATTTTTCCTGCTCAGTAGGTAATCTGAACAGAGAAAACTCTGGAATAGATGAATTATTTAGACAGCCGAACACACGGCAATAAGTTCTCCTGCGATTATCAAACTTTTATCATTTATATAACGGTGCCGAAAAGCCGAGACGCGCGATACTTGTTCGGTGTTAGCCCCGGCTAGCGCACTGAGAAACGGGTCGAGATTGTGATTGAGTGTGCGTGCGGGACGCATAGATACTATGGCGCACACAAACAAGCCGCACGCGGTGCGTTTGTATGATGATAACTTACTTCCCCACTCTTTCTACTATGCTTAGGATGTACAAGACCAACAGTGATAGATGAACGGTGTTACAAAAAAGAAATGTAAATGTGTGAGTGACATAGTGTTGTCATGACTCGGGCGTAATATCATCGAAAGATTTACGGGTTGAATCATAGGACAAATTAGTTTGATATTATGCCCTATATATATAGTTCATTGAGACTATTGTAACGATAGAAATCACAGAAATGCAAAATATGCAAATTCATTCACTTGGGTAACTTATTTTTCCAGTTATTATGATTTAAATACCAAACTACTTAACTGATTATGATGAAATTTCAATGGGATGAATCTAAAAGTATATGCTTTAAAAAATATATTATTTTTCCATGTAAATCACAGAAATGCAAAATATGCAAATTCATTCACTTGGGTAACTTATTTTGCAGTTATTATGATTTAAATACCATACTACTTAACTGAGTAAGATGAAATTTCAATGGGATGAATCCAAAAGTAAATGCTTTAAAAAATAAATATTTTTCATGTAAATCAAACCAAATTTCAAAACAATACAACCTTCTTGAGAAACTCCTTTTTTGAATGTGTTAAAAATAAAACTCATTTAAAGTTGAAGTCAAATGCATTTATTGTAGGTCAAAAATTGTACAGCACTTTTAAAAGTCAAATTAATATAGCTCTCATCGTAACAAGATGAAAATAAAACTTACCATAACTACTTAGTTAAGATAGTGAAGATTGCCATTAACAAAATCATTAAGCTGCAATATACAGATCCTGTAATCGGTATATTGTACATTGGTATATTGGTTTTTAACGAAAGCGATGAGTGCACTAATTTGCAGCCGGATCATAGACTATAAAGTATTCACATGTGGTAAGCAAAGGTTGAATTTGTCCCTTATATAACTCTTTGCTCCTAACATAGCTCCTTGGGCTGTAGAAATGACGATGTGTACCTACATCATTTCGATGATCTTACCTGGCCTACTACATATATATAATTCTTTAACGTCTGCTTTTAAGTCTAAAATCCGTTTAATCAGTATTTTTGTTTCAGCTTTTAAACTTCTTAAGAGCTTATTTTTTCTGTAACTTTTGTCATAACTTAAACATTTGTTAGTAAGATTTTTTTCCCTGGAGACAGTACTTGATTTGAAGGACCAGGTAATGGCTAATAGTGGTGATATATCTATTTACGTAAGAACAGGGCCGCCTTATTTTCAATTGATTCTTCTCTTCAATTTGATCTGGAAGGAAATATAAAAATTATTTTGTGTCAGGATGGCCATAGCAATCCAGCGCGGCAATGCAACGATTATTATAGATTTTTTTCACCGGGAACGCTACGGGAAGGGTTAGATTGACTATACGTAGCCCACAGTCTTTACATTAGTAAAAATATGATTTGACCATGTATTTTATAACAAAAAAAACTGTTATTTGTGTCATCATTTCCTAAAGCTATTGACTATAATTTCCAAATCTGTGCAAATGATACTTACAGGGACATTTAAAGTTGGTATTGAGTCTTTCATTAGTATACGTCGATGTTTTCTTTGTATGAAGCATTTTGATTCAAAATATTTACTACAAATTGTAGAGTTTTTATTTGGAGTCCAGCTGCCTCTCTCTCTAATCGGAAACCATTTATCACATAGGTAATAAAAATTTGTTTGAAATCTGTAAGAACACAAACATTATTATATGCGTGCATATAGTTATTTGAAATTGCACTCTGTAAAACAGCCATTTGTATAAGGATACCAATATTTTATGACAGAAGTAAGAGATATTTTCAATTACTTATTTGTGTGTTCGGGCGAACTTTCATACAGAACATCACAGAAACCATCATAATAAATTTTGAATAATTTTATCTTGTGAAAATATTTACTCCCTTCATAAACGCTCAATAAGCCAAAAACCGATCTGTCAAGTCTAATTTATGATCACACTAACTACCGGTTATTTTTGAGGTTGAAATATGTACCTGAGCAACCACGTCAAACCTACAGGTCAGACACGAACTATCGACTTTATCGATACTTGTGACGTCAGAACTTTGTCAAGTCCTATCGTAAACAAATGTTTTATAGTTTTTCGCAAAATACCAACCAATTCTTCATTTAGCAATGTAATTTGATGATAAACGAAGACGAACCTATTATCTAATATTTCCATAGTTCTTATAACACATTTTATAACAAAATTACGAAATAATGATTATCAAAAAAGCAGTAAAAATTAACATAAATTACCTGTGAAACGTGTATTTATTCGGGTTATTACGTCTTGTAACCTCACATTCACTCACTGAACAAGATGCCAGGCTTCCAGAATAATTATTATGTATATGAATCGTAACATTTTTGAGCAAATACACAAAATTCGCGCCGACTTGGAATAGGCCGGGCCGATATGGCCTCTTACTCGCGTAGTAATTGACATACCGACTTCTTGTTTCGCTGTCTCTTTTTCTCTCAGCACGGTTTGTACATGCTTAGGCCCTTTCACTCCTACACTTCGTAGGTATTTTGAGCGTAGCGAAAAAATCCTACGTCTATGGTCGTTACTCACCATGCAAGCGGGAGTCATGATTAGCTTTTTCATAGAGATCTTGTATTGTTAAAGGGTCATTGTCATGAACTTAATAATAACTACTGCTACAGACCGAACCGCTTAATACCATCAGAAATATATTATTCACTAGTTCTCTTCTAGACTGAAGAGAGAGCAAAGTGTATTGATAGCGCATTCCATACAAATGTACTGTATCAGCCGGATCGTCCACTCCTAAACACAGCCTTCCTAATTAAGGAGGGTTTGCCATAATCTCCACGCTTGATAGGCATCTTGGGGATTACAGTTTAGGATAGCAGTTCCTCAGAGAGTGCTGCTGCCTGCCATCCGGTATTTTCTCCTTAGTCACCTCTTACGACACCCACGGGTAGCAATGCCTACGGCAAATGTTACAAATGGTAGTTTAGTCCTAATTCACCTACCAAGTGTCCAAACTCATTGATATGCAACATGTCCTTGAGCCTAATATCTATGCTTCTAGTTTGTCAGTTTGTTGGTTTATTCAAGAGAAAAATCGTTATGTATGTTATTACCTACTTATTCTCACATTTAGAGATACAATAAATAATTCTACAAAAAAAATACAGGCAAACCAGATCCTTAAACATTAAACTCAAAGATATTAATATAAAATTTGATCGATGTGACATTAGCGTTTCCGTGCTTCGGAGGGCACGTTAAGCTGTCGGTCCCGGTTGTTGTCTTAGGATGGCAGTCGTATAGCATGGTGGTAGGGTATTTTGCGAATACCCGCATGGCTAGCTACCACCTTCAAGTAGAAAATCTGTCACCAAGCACCTAACGGTGTGTTCCGGCAGCTGTCCTTGAGAGCCAGTACTTCTAGGTTAGCCTGAACAACATCTTCGACCACATCATCACTTAACATCAGGTGAGATAGTGGTCAAAGGCCAACCTATCAGTCATAATAATTGAATTATTATATAATAATAATAATAATAATTCAATTTAGGCGTCTACGACGCTCTTATGAAGGTCAATTACAAATTTTAGTATTGAAATATTCTACATTGTACTGCCACGTTCTGCAAATAAATTGTATAGAGCCACTGCGAAAAGAACGGGCAAGAAACTCGGGGCCATTCTTTTAATCATCTCTTAACAATTTAACAATGTGTTACATACTTACTATATACTAAAATTATTACAATATTTGTTTAAATTATGTAGGTAGGGGAATAGCTTGGCAGAGGCGGAATTGTCCAGGCATTTTTATCGTTTTAGTAAATATGTTTTTCGCGTGCAACTTGAATTTCTCTTCTGTGAGCGTTGTAATATGTTTGGGAACTTTATTATAAAGCCGTACACAATTAATACCTACCTAAGAAGGACCTTTTATTTGTCTTTGCTAATCTAAAACCTGGCACCGCTATTTTATCTATATTCCTAATAGTATTGTAATCGTGATTGTCACTGTTTAATTTAAATTTACTCAGATTTTTACGAACATACATAATATTTTCAAATATATACAGACTTGGTAAAGTTAAAATATCAATTTCTCTAAAAAGATCCCTCAGGGATTCCCTAGCTAGGATCAATTTTATATATGGCTCAAATTGCACGCTTTGTAGTATAAATATTGTCTCTATCTGATACAAAATATGATCAGGGGCTTCTTTTCTCTCATCTGAATTTACCTAACCTTATGAATAGCGTGGTAAAAATACATAGGTACCCTATTTACCTATATCACTGCCTAAATATCCATGTTAAGCTGGTCCTTTTTATTCTGTTACTGTGCTCGCATTGTTGGCTATAGTAATTATTTTTATATATGTAGGTATATAGTGTAGGTACCTATAGTAAATCCTCCAAAACGGTTGCACCACCATTCAATGGTTTGTGCATTAACAATTCTACTCACATGTCCGAAAGCTTTACAATGTTAGTTACCGTTTACCAGCATTACGGCATTTTATTGACGAATTTCGATATTGCGAAATGATCTTGGCAAACATGGTCCTTTCCTTTCAATGTATAACACAAAATCATGTATTCATGCTGCCTACCTGTGATATGTGGTGGTGAGCATAGAATGTTAACTTATCTCCCAATTCGTGTCGCTGGTCTGACTAACCTACTCACCTGTTGTTAGGTTCTTCGAGGAAGTTCTATAACGTAGTCCTGTTAGTTGATACATAAGTATAATACATATCCAGTTTCTTATATATGACTTTTATTCGTGTATTAAATGGCAGCAAGATTCAAGTCGTTTCCATTCCATCTTTACTTCAGTCAATTATATAGGTGCCTGCATAAATATAAACAGCAAAGTATGAACATAGTTTGCTCTCGGACGAAATGGTTCGTTTAGAGTTTGCTAAACTTTGCTATTTCATAGCAATATTTTGGTACATAAGTGATGATGTATGCAATCGAGAATGTAAAACAATGGAAACTTTTTGAAACACTCGTAGCATAGCTTGCCTAGACTTCAATGCGGTCATTACCTACATGGAGGCATGACCGCTTTATTGGCAATATCTATTGAATGCTTTAATTCGTGCTTCGGAGGGCACGTTACCCTCCGAAGCACGGATTAAGGAAATGTGTGTCTCCTGATGGCCCCCATGACGGAAACATCATGATTCTGGCAGTTCTGTCATCCATGGCACCCCTACGGGGCCGTTGGTCTCGGTTGATGGATGCCATTATTGCTTAGTGGTAGAGTATTTGCCGAATGCCAGCCTGGCTAGCTACCACCGTCAAGCTAAATCTGTCGCAAAGCTCCAAACGTTGTGTTGCGGTGGTTGACCTTTGTGATAACTGGCTCTCGCCAGTAGTTAGCCTGAACACCATCTTCTACGCAACATCACTAACCATCTGATGAGTTAGTGGTCAAAGGTTAGCTTATAAGCAATAAAAAACCTTGCTCTCGTGGGCAGCTTCCACCATTTCAAATACCACAGCAAATATTTTCCCCGCCTGTGTTTCCCGCAAGAACAGGCAGAGAAGCCTAATCCCTCACGTTTTGCTAGATATTCATATTTTGATTCGTATAATAAGGAGCGTGCTAATCGCCATCTGAAGAAGTGATGGCCACTTGGCCATCACTTCATTCTGTAACCGTCCATAGCTGTAGCCACTTGGCTACAGCTATGGACGGTTACACAGGAGGTCCTTGGTTCGTGTCGCGGGTTTGGGCGTGGTGGTGGGGTATATTGCAAATGCCCGCTTGGCTTATTACTACCCTCTACTACAAAACCACCTAACGATGTGTTCCGGCCCCTATTGTTGAGTTGAGAGGCAGTGACGTATTAACACCGTCGACCACATCATCATTTAACATCAGGCGAGATTGGAGTTAAAGGCACAATTCAAGACTCAAGCTGCTACTGAGTTTTTTTTTGTTACTGTAAGTGTCACGTAGTTCGAACCAAGAACCTCGACCACGATACGATAGGATCTTTCAGCACTCCACCAACATTGCATAGGTAGTAAACGTCAATGAATACACGCTTCCGCCTTACCTTCTATCAAAACAAATCAAATTGTAATATTAAAGAAAATTATAATTACGATCTATAACTTCTACAAGGCCAAGGTTATCATTCCGTATGAAAGCGCGTTGTTGGCAGGGTAGGCACGCGTAAATATACTTTTGTGGTAAGTATATGATCATGAATATCATATTCTCAAATATGAGTGTTAGAAGGTTCAGTTAGGTTGTTAAGTTTTGAGGAAATCAGCCTCTTGTTTGGTAGACATAAAAACTTAGGTATAATATAACAATCTTATAAAACTAGTGCAAATAGGTTCTAAATCGAAGTTTTGTTGCGACTGATGATGCAAAAAAACTACAGACTGCTTAATTTACTAAGGTATACTGCATTCCTCTTTGCCAAGGAAAAAAAACTGAACAGAACAAGATAAAAGCCCTGTTTTAATAACAAGTATATCTGTAATGTTTGCAAATCATGTTACGTAAGTTGTGCCAAATCAGTTCGGATTAGCCATAGACAAATGTGCGATAATGGTGCGGGCGTGGTGCGTGGGGCTGCAGGCCGCAGTGAGAGCGAGGAAAGTGATCGCCGTAGATTTGGTAACCGCCACGTTGGGCCGCGCATACTGATCACCTGCCCAGCGATGACGGACTCAGGACGAAGCACCGACCCATCTGTCACATAGTTTACCTACACATTATAATTGTCGATGATCCAAGAGTATCTATGTGCCAAAATATTATCCCCAACGATCTGAAGCGCTCGTAGCGTTGCTTAGTCGTTCACTAGGTTTAGGCATTGTCCCCAGCAGCCATTATTTAGATCGGTGACTGCTAGTGTCATATCTACTATTGAGCGCTTCCATACTTCGGTGGGCACGTTAAGCAAGTCGGTTGTCTGATGATGGAAGTGTTTATGGGATAGTAGTAGCGCATTTTTTGAATCCCCACCTGGCTAGCTAGCACCCTCAAGTAGAAAATGTGCTTGGCGACTCTTGGACTTGGCGCGATGTGTTCCAGCAGCTGTCCTAGAGAGCCAAAATTCTGGGTCAGTTCGAACGACAACTTTGACTGCATTATCTCTTAGTACTGTAAGATAAGTGGCCAAAGGCTAGCCTATCAGCTATAAGCGAAAACCCCGTTACATCAAGTGCCTTTTATGTCAGTTCAGGGTAAATAGCCATTGAATGATCTGCGACGGTGGGTGGTGGCGGTGATTCTAGTTATGAAAGAACAGAATAAATACTAGGAGAGAACTAGAAAAGTGTTAGATATATTAACTTCCGTGTTCTAACAAGGCGTATATTATATGCACTTGTAAGGAAGTAATGGACCTCTACAATTTACCTTCTTCATTTTAACAGTCCTTTTCTCATTTTTCTCGGGTAGGTACATAGTCTTACTTCTATATATTACATTCATGTCTTTGCAGTGTACTACATGTAGTACTTTCCATACAAACGTAATAAGTTCGTGATATTTTTACATATCAAGTGTTGAAACTCGGTGAAATTGCATGCATATCTTCTATCAATAGGCTCACTACTATAAAGTCTTCTGGTTTACGAGTTTTCTGTAAAATAATGTATACATAATCTGTACAATATAATATTTTTTCAAAATTATTCGGATAATCAATTAGGTAGTATGAGAATTCTAATTATAACATTGTGTAATAAACTATATAATGAAGTGGAAAATTTACAAACCAGAAACATAGATATTAGGCCCAAAGACATGCTGCAAAATTTTACACAGTTTATGTGTTTAATATATTGCGGAGCTACGTTATGCGGAGCTACAAGTAGACAATAATGTTATATTTCAAGCCTTAGTAATTGATAAATGTTTTGAGTGTGTGCAAATCTCAGACTTACCTTGATAGCTTAACTTTATTACCGAGTATGTAATATTGTGAAATTTCAAATCCAGCTCTGTATCGATTGGTACAATTTTCTCTCGATTACGTTTCTTGATCAATTAGTATGCGCACGCGCATGCCTTGTTACAAGAATGACGGCAGCTCCCGTACGTGTCGGCGTCAACACCATGCTTCATTTCAATATGAACCTTAAACACTAAGAGAGTTTGCTCAATTTTCCTTAAAACCCCAACGGAAGGAGTACTCGGTAGATGGAACAGTCGAAAGCATTATCGCGTAAGGACGAAGTTCTTCGGAGCGTCCGGCTACCCCGAGTGAAACCGCCACGCCGGCTACATACTAATGTGTCCTATTCTAAGTTATAAGTATTGGTGCTGGTCCCTGATGAGGCTTGGTTTCAGAGTGGTAGTTGCGCCGACCGGGCGACCGATTCGATATGAGACTTACCGCTGTAAGTGACGAAATTTAGTGATACAGTGACAGTGTTAAAATAAAGTGATATTAGTGGAATTTTATCATCTAAAATGGTGCGTGGTATATTTCAGATTGCGTTGGTGTTGTGCGCTTGCATATGGGTGACGGCTGGAGATGTCGCCCACATCAAAGCTGCTAAAACGAAGTTGATCGGACGGCTGACGCACAGCAAACACCACAAGCGTGGCGTGCTATCGTCGGTGCCGCCCTACAAACTGGGATATGACATCCCTCTGGTGACGCACTCCGTGGTGAAGCCGGTCGTCGTCACTTACCCACCTACGGCCTCGGTGACGGCGGTCAAAGTACCGCTTGCACATCCCTTGCGCTATCCTGTTGGAGTCGGGCACAGAGTCCCTCATCTGCCTCATCCACATTATGGTCTCAAGTTTCCCCATCATCACACAAAAGCAGCAGTATTGCCGAAACCGGAGCAACACTATCATCACCACCATCACCATTTAGCACCAAGGCCGATCGTTCCTGTGATCCCCGCGACACCTGTAGTACCAGTAGCTGCTCCTACAATAGCACGTCCGATTCCCGTGCCTTCTCCCTCAGTCATTTTACCTCAGCCAGCCCCTCTTCCTCCTCCGCTTCAAGTACTTCCTCCGAACCCTGTACACTTAAAACCTCTTTTCCCGGCGGCTCCCGTGTTTCCAGCGGGTCCTGCCCCCGTAGTGGCATCAGCATATTCTTCTTTTGCTCCCCAGTTTCCTTATATTCTCCGTCCAGGAGGTGCTGTTCAGTCGTCTGTATTTGCCACTTATCCTAGATATCCTTTTAGTAACTACCCATCACCTTTGATCCCACTATCTGCTTCCGCCTTCAGTCAAATTGTACCTCATCAATATCTGGTACCACAAGGCGATGCGCATGACGGAGTGGTTGGACATGGTGCAGTGCCTGTCGTACCCACCCCTACATTAGTACACGCTCACGGTGAAGCACCTCAGCCAGGTGTTCACTTGGAGCCTGTACATCCGGGTGTACACGTACATCCAGGGCAGCCTGAAGTACACTTCCAATCAGCCCAGCCTGGTATCCAATTACATCCTGAACAATCAGGCGTTCACTTGCATCCCGAACAACCTGATATACATCTGCAGCCCATCCAACCTGGTGTGCACCTGCACTCTGATCAGCCTGAGTTGCATCTTCAACCGGGAGTGCATGTGCATGGACAACCTGATTTTAATTTGCAGCCGGGATTTAATGTGCAACCAACTCAACCTGACTTCCACTTGCAACCGGGACCGACTGATGTACACCTGCAACCGGGCCAACCTGATTATCATTTCCAAACGGGTCAGACGGACGTGCACTTTCAACCGGGACAACCCGATTATCATTTTCAAACGGGTCAGACAGACGTGCACCTTCAACCTCAACCCGACTACCACCTACAGCCAGGCCAACCCGACGTTCACCTGCAGCAGGTGCACCCTGACTTCCATTTCCAACAGGGTCAGCCTGACTATAGCCTCCAGCCGAATCAACCGGGAGGGCAGCTCCAGCCAACGCAGCCGACTGTTGACAATAATGGCTGGTCTCCTGTGCCTCCGAGCCCAAGCGACGTTGGTCACAACGAGGCGCACTACCCGACGGATGGACACCACCACTTCACGCAAGAGCAGGGGAACCAAGTGTTCGAGCATCACTCGGGAAACGAACAGCAGTACCACGACTACCAGACCCAGCTACAGCACCACATTCAGCAACAGATAGAGCAAGCTCAATACGAGCAGCACATCAATAACCAGCACCAGCTGGGGCAGGAGTACGGTGCGCCCCAGGGACACGGGGGTCAGGAACATTCGCAGAACGAGTATAATTTTCAACAGCAGCAGCCGGGGACAGAGTACGGTGCGCCACCTCAAGGCGCTGAGGGACGCAGTGCGGAAGGCGAGAGCTCGGGCGATGGTCAGCAGTTGTACTACAACCACATCCCCCTTGGGCTGCAGCCGCCTATCGATCGTCCGCTCGACCACTTCCGGTAGTCACGTCTAAGTTGAGTACCGACGGAACGAGCAACCTTTACGAGTTACCTCGTCAAAGATGTGATAAACGAGTCATCATTAGTATCTAACCAAAGAGACTTCAATCCGAGTGTGCTATCGGACGCCTAGAAGCTTCTTCTAACTTATTATTGTAGAAATAAGTGGTGTATTTAATATACGTAATATTGAATGGCAGCCCATAGGCCTCGACACGCGGAAACAATTCTCTTCCATTGTTGTACATCGTATTCATGTTCATAATATTGCCTAATAAGTCATAACATTTTAGATAAGTTTTTAACGTAAGTTTAAGTATTATTTATTTATTAAAGAATCATTTTGTAATGGGTTGTTTAATTTTATTTCATTTAGGGCTCCGTGCACAGAGGAAAAAATGGAGCCGTACTTGCGAGATTTTTATGTCCGTTTTTCAATCCATCCGTATGTCACGGGTTTCCAGCTTGTAAGCGCAATGTGTTACAAACTAGAATTTCAATGTCTTGCGTAAAACGTGGATCCAAAGATGGATTACCTCAAAAAATGGGGCCGTCAAAGTTTTCTGTTTTAGACCATTTTATACGAGGACATCTAAATAACGAAACTAGTTAGGAATTACAAATTTCGTTGTATTACAAGTACTCGTATGAACAATACAGAACATACGATTATCTTCTGTTTAAACAACAAATACTCGAAACTCCGATGTGGAGTGTAGTTTAAAGCTGTGATCAAAATCAACCAAATTTTTCTTTTACTTGAATGTGCTGTTGTAAGGTGGAAACCAAGAGCGATGGCCTACTTGCACGTGAGCAATTTTTTTTATAAAATATAAAGTAAAACTTTATCTGCATCTGGTGGTAAGCAATTACGTAGGTAACCTATAGATGCTACCCTAGAAGATATTTGTTCAACCTTTGCCAATTTGATGACGCTCAGATTATAATTCAGGACACAGTCACTGGTAGGGTGTTCCATACTTGAGCCATAAGCATAATGTGACTGGTTGCTTAGATTTGTTGACACATTAGCGTGTTGCGAATGTATTTGGCAATATATCAGAGCAACATGCGACATGTCCATTTATCTGGGTACAGATTTGGGGCACACGTGTGTCATATGCGGGTGCCACACCCAGGCGGCGGCGGCGGCGGCGGCTGTAGGGCGACACGTAACACGCGCCCCGCAGTTCTCACGTAATCTAGTTCACAGATAGTATCGTAGAGAGACGTAAACATTTCTGTTAGTTGAGCAACAGAACTCATAATTCACTCTAATTCCGGTCATCATCGATTTCTTCATGTAACAGCTACTAGTTATAATTAGGTCCGATCGTGCTAGGTGGATGTGGTCCACTGCCGAATATAGCAATTTTATAGGGCTTGTGAGTTGAGCAAGTAGGTATATCGCAAGCAGGATGACCATTTGCGTACTTATATTTACAAGCGGAAATTCCTTAAATACCGCAGTGATATATGATTCCATATCAAAACATATATTATATAAACATGCTGATGCACGTGTCTCTAGTGATCTTGTCGTTATATATGCCTATGGTCAGTAGTGGATGTAATTGTCTCTATGATAAAATCTTAGATTATTAATGGGTCTCCGCTCGCGCTCCGACTAGATACCGCGCTACCTGAAAACAATAGATCCGTAAATGCGGCAACTCAAGGCAATTAAATAAGATTTTAATTAGTTGAAGGCCTCATTTTTAACAGTTATTTTATTATTTACATCTCTTAACTAATATTTAAATAATATGATTAAAAATAATTATAATTATATGTAGGTAGTAGGCGTACATTGTTTGAAAGATAAAGGTTAATGAAAGGCGAAACTGGCTCGGGTACGCCGACTTCGGCGTAGTATTAGTTGCCGCATTTTACAAAGACACCGGCGGTATCTAGTCGGAGCGCGCGCGGAGACCCATCAATAATCTAAGGATAAAATGTATATAAAATGTTATGTATTGTCTCATCGGTCGCATTTCTGATGATTCCTGGCAGCAAGTTACACGTGTGGTTGCTCGCGATTACAAAGAGCTTGGCCTGAAGCAAAATAAGATTGGTGTAAGGAGCATGTGACCCGCATGAAGTTAATCTACGGACATTAGAACTCGTATATTAAGAGTATTCTGATGCATTATCAACTTAGTAGATATAATCTCATGGATGGTTATATATTTTAAAATAAATTTATAAACAGTCTTGTACTTTATTTCATAATGAAAAATAAGAACAGCACACGATAGTAGATTGTAAAACGAGTTCATAAAACAAGTAGTTTTAGCTGAGACGTTTCCGAGCCAAAGGCGAGGGCTAGAATGGGTTTTATGCACCAGTTACACATTAGGATATTCGGTAGTAAATTGTGAGGAAATTAAAAAAATATATTGTTGGTTATACATATATCTTTAATTGAAATTGAAACTCATATTGAAATATTGTCCTATTTTGAGTTTTATTCATTTTCGATATAAAAGATACTTGGGTCTTTAATAATATCCCTGATTTATGGTTTTATTAAAGACCCAAGCAAACTTCTCACATGAAATATAATATTATAAACTGAACCTCTTGGAACAAAATATAGGTAATCGTTTTTATTGCACTTTTGCAGTTTTTTGTGCACTGGAGCATAAAAAGCCTTTTTAGTCCATTTACACCGGGCATGAACACGAATAATAACAAATATTTTAAGACAACATTAAATTTTTTAAAATCATTTAAAATATATAAAAATAATTCTCGATGTGCGCTCGAAGAGTCAACATCTCAAGATGATTCATGTAGAAACGAAATGCTTCAACAATTCTTCCGGTTTTGCTTCCTGGCGTTTATTACGTTACGTCGGTAAGGCAAAATCATCACTAGTTATATTTTTAAGTGTTTTTCTGAAATATGAATTAAATGTTTTCTTAAAATATTTTTTATTTGTAAATTTATTGGTTTCCGCAAAGTAACGCCTGAATCTATTCATTATCATAAACAAGAACTTTATACGAGCATAAAAATTGAAAAAAGTTATATCCAAAATAATATATATACTATACACTATACTAAGTAGTAGACAATGACAGGTAGAAAACAGAGCTCGGGAGCTCAGCAGAAAACGGGAAGGTATCCAAAAGGCTGGCATTGAGTAGCGTCATACCTTGTTGAATCGAAATGCTAATTCTCTGGCCAAGGTAAGCGGCAGCTCTTAGGTCGTTTGAATTTTTCTATCAGCAGCTCTAACAAATCAATTTTCGACTGTCTTTATCATCTTCCTACCCTTATTCTACGTATTGTTAGGTCGCTAGAGTATGTATTCTACTATTCTCTAATAAAGCAAAGGATGTAATGTTTTAAAAAAGTTTTAGTTTAGGTTTTATGACTGGCTCCTTCGTGTCGCCAATTGTCTTTGACTATCACGGGGTGCCCGCCAACTTTGACGCCGCGCTTGACCACGCCACGGATTGCATTGCTTGCTTCATGGAACTCGTCATTCTGCGAAAACCAGGGAGGATGGGAGCAAGTCAAATTAGAGCCATTATCCGGGATTTTTCCACAATTGTCCGCATTTTTGTAGGATTGTGACGGAACACGCAAGACGCCCACCTGATGCTAAGCAGGGAACCTCTGCTATAACATGCGTATAGTCACAATTGACGAACTGCACTGCGCCAAACTTTAAGCCTCATGTACATGTAGTTTCTTACTGGCTCTCAAAAACTGCTGCGTGAAGATTAATTTAGCTGTTAAGTCCTTGGCGACAAATAATCTACCTGAGGGCGGTAGGTAGTCATGCGGATGTTAGAAAAATGTCCTTTCACCATGAGGTGCGGAGATGGGGATCGAACTACGGACCTTCGGCACGGCAGTCCATTGCTCTTACCACACGGCTATCATTGCTTCAAAACACTCCGGTTTTTTTTAACTATGTAACCCTATTCTTGCAAGTTTATAGCTACCCATGAACGCATTATGATGGTAACGATATAGTTAAACCAGGTGATAGGTATTTGAATCTGCTATGGACCTTCAGTTGACGTTTATTTCTCATTGTACTATGGTATAAATCCCTGTTGTTTGATGTCCATTACCTAGTTTTCTAGTTATTCATTTACCCATTGGGATTTCTTCCACAGTTTAATTTGTAAATAAAAATTATGTATTTCAAAATAACATCTTTCTTTTAAATAACTATTTTCTTAATTATTGTGGAAGAAATCATAACATATAAATATAAACAGACATAATATACGTGCTCATACGTATATTATGTCTAAGTACTTATCTTGATTTGATTAAATAGGTACTTACTTCAACCGCACCAAATGTAATAGGTAGGTAGTCAACGTACTTGACATGGTGCTGTTCAACAACCTGCACACTTAGATAGTGCTTATAATAAAGATTAGTTGCATAGATAATATCCGTTTATTTATCCAACACTTACCTACGTTGGACATGGCTGTAACCCAGTTACGTTTTCATAATGCGCGCATACGTTAATGTTGTATAGTATTAAAATTATTATTTAATGGTTTTTACTAGTTAATTCAATATTTGACAGAAAGATAAAAGATAAAGGGGTCTAGTTTTGTGTATAACTTACCTAACCGATGTAACAATACAACTTACAAAGGAGAGGAAGAGAATAAGCCGGAGACGACAGACTGGTGCTTAGACTAATCGGATTTTATCTTAGTAACAAACCAGTTAGATAAATCGAAATATAGAAAAAAATATGTTAATCTCTACAACCCAATAATAACGTGCTGCGTGGTCCCAAAAATGAGTATAAAAGTAAATAATAGTATTTATTCCCGTTTTTACGATAGAGAAAAGAAACACATCATGACAGACGAACATCCGATGCTTTGTAAATAGCACATAAATAAATAATCCCGTTTTCTAGTAAGTTATCGTAAAAACGACATTTCGCCACTCCAACAAGAATACAGGTAAAGACTCTGTGAAACCGAAATATTTGTTGACCTTTTATTTAATGAAATACAAGTAAAAGAGCAAACAGATAATCAATTTGAGATTTTTTATTCAAGGGCCCAATTATGAATTTTAGTAAAGTAGGAAATACTTTACTAATGTTTCTAATAAAGTAATAATACAGGGTACTTGTATGCACCAACACATTTATGTAAAGTGTCGTGTAATTTTAATACAGCCACAGAATAATGTGCTTAGTTTTATGTGTATACATTTCTCGGTACAAAAGACATCAACGCGCTCGCCCTCTCTTCGCTGTACCTACCTACTTATATCTATATGTACTCGTAAATACGTATAATATTCAGTTCATATATTTATTTACACATGTTTTGACAGCTTGAATTTTCATATTCTGTGTGGTTTTGCTATATTTCGTGTATAATTCATTTTCATTTATCTATAATAATATTCAATAAGTAACTAGATCCCCACGTTTTACAACTGGAGGGTAAAACAGAAAATCATAATTTAAAAATTTCCCCATCATTCATGAGTGTCAGTGCTGACAAATGCAGCTGATTTGCCTCGTGATAAGTTATTGCTCACAATATTTATTACAAATCGTCTATATCAATCGTTCGTATCATAAACTAGTGTGTGTCAGTACTGCATTACGCTTGTCACCACACATATCAGAAATATTAATTCTATATATCAGCTGCCACAACACACTGGTGGGTGCATGGCGGCAAATTTTTCTACTCGTGGGTGTTAGCTAACATCCGGACTTTGGTAAAATACCTCACTACCATGCGGTGGCGGTTAAGGCGATGATATAGGTACTAGATGTGAATTGAACATTTTGAAACCTTTTTTCTCCGTAATCTATATTGAAAAAAAATATATATCTACTATAATAAATAGATTCAGGCGTTACTTTACCATATTTAATAATAACAAATATTTTAAAAATATTTTATGAAAACATCAAATTAATATTTTAATAAAACACTTAAAAAATACATAAATATATCTAGTGACAATTCCGCCTAATTTTCCTGTTAAGCCGACGTGACGTCACAAACGCCATGCAGCCAAACCAGACGAATTTTCGACGCGTTTCGCTTCTACACGAAGCATCCTTAGGAGGTCTTGACTCTACGAGCGTACGATTGAGAAAATTCTCGATAAGTGTTTTATTAAAATATTGATTTGATCTTTTCATAAAATATTTTAAAAATATTTGTTATTATTATATATCTACTACTTATACAACGCATAGGCCCTTCCAAGAAAAAAAAACAGTTAAGCAGCTGTTGCTTAACTGCAGCTTGCAGTTGAGTACGAAACTTCAACAAATTACTTTCATTCAGTGGTTATGGAGACAATTTTCAATTTACGTCAAAATAACTTTTACTTTCAGATTAGCTATTCCCGACTTCGGAATACATACAAGAACTTTGTAAAATACTTGCAAAGAGGCTAACAATGAGGAAAAATGTTTACATCCCCAAGGCAGCAATCGATTCACCATTATTACCCCCTTCAGGCTATGGAATATTTTGAACTAAACCTACTAAACCATAGCAGTCTATAATCATTAGCACTAAACTATCTCTGCTTCAAAGAAAATACTACAAATTAACCTGTGGCATGTACTTTTCCGCTCAAGACCAATGTCAACGCACCTCAATCGAAACTTCAAGAATATACATTTATTTTTCTAAGTATATTAATTAGTGCGTGAATAGATCCTTTATTGTGTTAGTAAAACGTGTACATTATATACTAGTTAACTGAAACAATGTTTGCGCCGGTTTTTATCACGCGAGGATACAATAAAATGGCAGAAACAATGCACCGCGGAGCCAAGCCTTTGTTTATCTAGTATACTATCTGTGGAAACGCTTGTACGAACATCGCTAGACTCAAGTTTCGCTGTCTATAAGGAATGGTCAAGTTAAAAAATATATTATATATATTTTTTAAATCTATTTCAAAAATGTTTGAATTAATGTTATCGCAATATTAGTCTCTGCGGCAAGTTATAGACCACGATCCGCCGTCGAACAAATTCCTATCAAAAATGTGGCTCAACCTCTCTTAGACAAAAAATTTGCTCTCCATTAAAATTAAGTTTCCATAAACATTAAAGTAATTTTATTGCTCCAATGCTCTATAGCACACATACAGACGTACACCCTTACACATACATACACCTATTGTGTATGGATACACACAGCTAAACACACGTGTATAAAGATGATATGTAGTTATGTATTTTGAAATAATATGTAGCCGTGTAAGTGCTGTTTTACTCAAATCAATATACTGTATTATTGACAATTTACTATATACAATTGTTTATCGATTTTATCGCCGACCACCAATCCAAGGATTGGGGTGTCTTCGATAGTGTGGAATATTGGACTATTCCATATCGCAACAGTCTGATTATATATCAATCTAATATCAATAAAATTATTTTTATGTCGGGAGTTCCAATACTTGAGAAGCATGCCTATAAAAAAAATGTGGCCTAGCATGTGGTATATCATCGTCTAGAACTCATTGATAAAAAACTAAAATATTATTAAAAAAAAAATTTAACATCTAAAAGAAATATTTGGAAGTAGTCATAGTTGAAAACATTGGAACATTTTAGTAACAGGGTCTATTTCAATAACTAGTTAGTTAGGGATTTGAAATTTCGGTATTTTATATAATTACATAATACTATATTCTCTATTTAAACAACAAAATATCTTAACGACTTTATCTTTGATGAAAATGTATATATTTGGTACTAAATAATTTAAAATGGAGTCACTAAACACAGCCGTTTTCACAGTGTGTTTGGGCGCATCCTTCGGTTTTGAGGCGGAACACTACCGAACGCTCTCACGGCTATGACTCACTCATTGAATCTAAGATGTTTATTACTCACAGAAAATTAAATGCAAATAGAATGGCTCTTCTTTAGTTATTCATAGTAAGGTTGCGTCGATTACTCCGAGCAAATTTTTTTATTAATTTATTTCAATAATTACTTGGTATAAATTCCAAAAGTTATTTTTTATGTGGAACAACGATGACAAATAAAACGGGCATGCCTGATGATAAGTGTCACGCCTGTTCATAACAGTTGCAGTTGCCCTTCACACCTAAATACAGTAATGTTTGCACACTACTACTTCAAAGTAGAATATCTGACATTGCAATGGCACCCGCGACAACGGGCTCTTGCTCGAGTGACCTGCCAACTGGTAGTACTGCTTCCAGGCAGAACCAGAGTTCGAGTAAGTACCTTCTTACTTTTTAATTTTAATCTGATTCACGCGTTATTCTACCACCCATTAAATCATAGTAATCTAGGCTACCAAGATACAGGCTTGATCTAAGTTTTGCACATTCGTTTATTTGCAACGGATTTAAAAAAATATAGCTATAAGATATATTTGATACCATATTTTGTAAATGTAATTGATAAATAAACAGTGTTATTATATGTATGTATATTACCGTATAGATTGTAATTATGCTATGTGACACTTACCTACGCTAGCCGTTCTTACTTTTTAGAGTTTCAAGATTCCGCGGTACAAGTAAACCACTTGTACAGTGTTGAGTACTAGGACTGCTTACACCAGATTCTAACCCACGGCCTGCGCTGTTTTTTGGTATCTGCAAGTCGAGATTCTTCGGTAAAATTAGGATAATGTTTTTATTTTTAACATTATGGTTAAGAGTAATTTTGCGGATTTTTTATTTATTAAAACCAAATATTTTCTTATATAAATATTATGAATCTTCCAATTCATAATTAAATATATATATATATATATAATAAAAAAATGAGCCTCATTTTACTGCTAAGCCGACGTAACATCATAAACGCGTTTTGCTTCTCCACAAACATCATGATGAAGATGATGTTTTATTTTACAATTTCCGGATATTGCAGGATTTTAATGCCATACAAAGTCAGTAAAGCTCATACATGAAATAGAACAAATAAAAATTAACGTGCAGACCATGTAGCTAAAAAAAAGAGCAAGGAAATTTATTTGCATGGAATGTAATATAAAATAATGAATTGGTGTAATATGTATTTTAAGTACTAACATATCAAACAAAAATGTAAAATATCAAAAATTAAAACCGACATTACTACCTATTTCCTTGAAGGTAATCATCACATACCTTATTTTTAAAACACTTGTTAACACTAGGTCAATTAGAGCCGCATTGCGACCCGCGCAACTTCTCAAAGGTACTTGCAGGCCTGGGAACGGTACGGTGCGGCGTGCGTGCACTGTTGTGGCTCGATTTGGTACTTACTCCTAAAACCTAGAGGGGACTGGGCTAGGTCCACCTAGAGAGGATATAAGGCGCCCTACACCCGCTACAGGATTAGTGCTACCACTGAACTCCTTAACGTGACACCTCTAACCAAACCTGATAAAATGAAGGCTGCTGTAAGTATGCTTTTATTTTTGACTGATAATATAATGATAACTTATACGAAATTTAAAAGATTTAAGCTCGATATTTTGTTGTGTGATTATGTTGATGTGTAAATAATTAAATGATTTTTAAACAGAAATGCTTTCAATTTTTGGTTTCTATGTACGTTTTGCGGCCACTATGATTGTATATCGATTGGCGTACCATATTATTTAGTTCGATACAATAAGAACTTGGTGTAGTTATGTAAATATAATGAACGTCGACTGAAAAACAGAGTAATTTATTAAAGTTTGGGGCAGTAATTAAAAATTAAGATCTAAGTGTTTGGATGGTGTTAAAATGTAGTGCCTTCCAGTGCTAACCTCTTCTACAACTCTCTCACCTCACTTTTTTGTATTTTTATTTTTAATTCGTGTGTATTTTTTACTTTTGAAGATTGAGAACATAATTCTCCATTCATTTTGACATACTTTGTTTACACTTATCGAATAATATAAACAAAAATAAAGTGCTCAGTCAATAATTATGCAGATTTCCGACAGCAACAAAGAAATCAATATGAAAATTACACAATGATCTTTATGAAACAATCATTACTTACATTGATCATCAAATATATTTTAACCCCACCCGCAGTTACTTTTTATCAATATAAATGTTCAAAAATGGGGATGAGAAAGAAGCATGAGATTGAGTTACAAAAAACCTTATAAATTTAACGCCTGCTTGAATTAAACTTATATCTGTAGGTGTTGACTCTTCGAGCGCACGATCGAGCGATGAGTCAAGATCTCTTGAAGATGCTTCAGATAGAATCAAAACGCCTCGACAACTATTTTGGCTAGCCTACGTGACGTCAGAAACGTCACGTAGGCTTCGCATAAAATTTTAGGCGGGATTGTCACTATGTATAAAATATCTATACTTTTATATATTTTACTAATATATTGATTTAACGTTTTCTTAAAATATTTTTTATCATAAATTAAGGATTTCCGCAAATTAGCTCCTGAATCTATTAAGTGACAGAAAAAGATATTCTTTTAATAATTTTACGGAAATTCATGGATTAACATATATCAATAATACGCCTCGAATTGTGAACATCCTCTTTTTATGAAAGTCGTCGTTTACAAACAAGATACCTGATTATCTTTCACCACTGAGTACCAAAAAAGAGGTAAAAAACATATACGAGTGTTTATGTGAAAGAGTTTTGGTAAATGGCTTCAAAATGCACTACTTACAAGATGAAATAAAACTCGAATTACAACTTGCACCAAATGCGCATTGGGCGAACTGCTCACGAACCCTATAGTCTTTAAAACTGGGAAATATGTCACTTACGGATCACTGTCATATAACCACAAGATATACATAAACGTTTGAGAAATATTTTGAAGATTATTGTTATTTGTGAACTTTATGAGTTCGAAATTGAAGCGGTAAGTGTGACGCTTGTGTGAGAGTTACGCTTCTTTTCATATTTATTCGTAAGCTCATATCATATAACAGATCTAAGTCTGAAAGTGAGCCCTATACTTTTAATTGCTGTTAAGATTCGTTAGGCAAACTTAGGTACAGTTAACACGTCGTGTTGTGGTCTGTAGTCGTTATCAATTGTATTGTAATTCTTGACCTATGTCAATAATCACGGCGGCGGCAGCTACGATCCATTTCTCAGGGAGCGGGCATTGCTTGCTTGAAAGAACGTCACGAATAGCACCTTTCGACACTGCAGTAATCATTGGACAATCCACAATGCTCGTTATTGTTGAAAATAGTCGTAGAATTGTACAACAACTTCATAACTATCAGTGGTGAAGTAATGAAAACATTTGAGCAAAAATTAAACTGCATCATTATGAAACTGTGTTTTATAAACTGTGTGTTACAAAATATGATACAAGAACATATCTTACTAAATACCAGTTTTGGCTATTCGATCTTAAAGCTTTCGCGATGTGAATCTTCCGCAGTACCTACATAGAGTATTTGAATTGTAAACTACTGTAAAACTGCTTCGTGAATGTAGGTGGCCATTTTGGTAATGGCCACCTGGCTAGCTATCACCGCGACAGATTTTCTACTTGAGAGTCCATCGTGAGCCATGACAAGTTTCAAAATGCCCAAACTCCTTGCTGTGAAGTTTGAATATTCAACAAGCACATATATAAATAGTTATATATGTGCTTGTTGAATATTCAAACTTCACAACAAGCACATATATAAATAGTTATATATGTGCTTGTTGAATATTCAAACTTCACAGCAAGGGTTTTGGGCATTTTGAATCTTGTCATGGCTCACGATGGACTCTCAAGTAGAAAATCTGTCGCGGTGATAGCTAGCCAGGTGGTCATTACCAAAATGGCCACCTACATTATATAGTTAACACTATTGTTAACTATGTATCATGCTTTCACAATTCACTCAAGCTATACAAGGCAGGCTTTATTACCTAAAATGATCTTTTTATCATGTTAACGCCCTAATATTGGAACGTTAGCAGGTACACTACAAACGAAAACAGTCTTACGGAGAGTTGACGTCAGTACTTAAGCTGAAGCCAAAGCTTTTAGAAAATATGTATTAAGTTGCTTCGCGAAAACATATTTTTACATTTTACATACAAAAAACACACACAGTCGAATTAAGAACCTACTCCTTTTACCGAAGTTGGTAAAAAATGCGTTACATTGTTAAAATAGGTAGAGCAATGAAGTGAATAAAATGCATTTGGTTTGGTAGCGTAACTTTTTAGCGTTTAAGCGCAGTTGATGCCAAATTCCTTGTAATAAGTGTACGCTTTCAATTTAATAATAAGTATTTAAAATGTAGGTGATAATCACATATGAGTCGTAACTTCCAGCTGTGTGTTCTCCTGCTGGCCGTGGCAGTAGTATATGGTGCTGAAGAGAAGAAGAACGAGAAGCGCGGCGTGCTCGGCCTCGGGTACGGGCTGGCGGCACCCGCGCCGCTGCTGGGGCATGGGTACTACGGGCACGGGCTGGGGCTGTACAACCACGGCGCGGGGCTCGGCGGCTTCGGCGGGTACTACGGGGGATATGGCGGATTAAGTGAGACCAAACTCCTTTTCAATTTAAGTTTTGGCAACGCTTGGCCACTAGTTAAATTCTAAAACTATAGAGGCACTCAAAGTTCATCTTAATCAGCAATACATAAGTAAGGCACATATGACGAGCGCCTGCAGTCTCCGAAATTAGGTACTAATTACGTACCTAAATGAGTGCCTGCACATCTTATTGTCTAATAATAATATTCTAATTGGTTATTAAAAATTATCTCTATTTTGAAATTTGAAATCCACAATATGCATCGTTTTTAACAGAAAATGAAAATATTATGTCAAAATTAGTTAAACTTCTTTCTCATTCTGATTACACAATTAAGCTCCAGGTTAGTGTTCACCACCAATTCCGACCCTCATGTGATGCTTTGATGATCTGAGACTGAACTTAGTTTCAGATAATTAATTAATATTAGTAATATCCGACAATAACCTCCCTGGCTCTGGGGGAGGCATTAGTTGGGGGAAACATTGTTCAACAGTGGACGTCTTTTGGCTGATGACGAACCTCCACAGGTGTCGTATCGCTGCTGGAGAGCTATTCTAACAGTTTTTAATGTACTCTACTATCGCTTGCATATTTATGTGTACACACTATATAATATGTGAAGCCACGATAGCCGAGTGGTAGAAGCTATGGACTGCCGTGCCGCAGGTCCATGGCTCGATTCCCACCGCCTGCTTGAGCTTCACGGCATGGTAGAAGGGCATTTTGCCAATGCTCGCCTGGCGAGGTTCCACCCTCAACTACTACTAGAACCTAATAATGTGTCCGGCAGCAGTTCCGTAGGGCCAGTAAAATTACAAGCACATCAGACATAACAACTGCATCTCTCAACTCAATGTGATGGGCGCAGTGCAGTTCGCCACTTGTGACGAAATGCATATTCTGTTGTAGGGAGAGGCTTTACATCACGTGGGCCTCGTGCATGTTCCGCCATATTACCATCGCCATAGTATTTTGCACTTATTAGAATTATACACCTTTTCAAAGTCAAATTATGTATTGCACTTATCTCTCCATTCGTGACCAAAAGTATTGTATGGATCCTATCAGTAAATTTTGGGTAGAGTACAGTAAACTACTAGACTGTTCGCTTAAGAAGGGGTGCTCCTCCACAGTATATACACATGAATAAATAAGGTTCTTTATTCATGTGGTATATACGTGTAGGCTATGTGTTAGTGTACATGCTGATGGTACATACAGTAAAATAAAAACATGTATCGTTTGGCGTTAGGCAGCAGTTGCTGCAACTACATTCACAATATGGAGGAACGCACCTTCATGTGTGAACAGGGCCTCAATTCTCTTAGCTATTGACCAAACACCACGCTACTGCGATGCTTCTGCGATCGAACTGCTTTTAATGTCAAATTCGGTAGTCTGCTAATTCTAGCTCCTAATCGCAGTTGTATAGCAATCACGTCGCTATCGTATGGCCGTGGGGTTTTCTAGCAAACAATACATATTTAAATCAAATAGCTATTTTTGTATCTTAAAATCCTCCAAAATATTTCACGCCACCGTAGCAACGCAATCGCAACAAAATAGCTTACAGCATACCATATATGTCAAAAACTATTGATAGCAAGCCACTGACTTGGAATTGCACCTAAATAGCGGGCAGACTACGGATACTGTCAAAAACTAAAATTTACATGCAATTAAGTTGCGTTAACGCCGTTCAATAGCTAAGAGAATCGGGCCCCTGATCTGTAATTAAATGTATATATATATATATATATATAATGATAAATATACGCGATTTAAACCGTTTAAAGTTGTCCAATATTATGTTATTTAGTGTCGAAAATCTTAAGTCCCGTAATTATTTCCAGGTCACGGGATTGCAGCCCCTGTACTAGGACACGGTTATTACGGGCACGGGATCGCCTCTGCACCCCTCCTGAGCCACTCGGTGTCGTACGGAGCGCCCCTCGTCAGCCACGCCCCGCTGCTGGGACTCGGCCACGGGTGGCATTGAGGAGCCCTGCGCCGCTTCTACTACTTTAGTGCCAAATTCTTTGTAAGGTCGCTGGTGATCCCATATTCGTTTACAATTTAATAAATTTTCGTAACTAATTTTTCACAAATATGTTTTATTTTTACCTGAAAGAATTCAGCAATATAAATAAATATAATAACCGACTTCGAAACGGAGAAGATTCGTAAATCAACTGTATGTTTTATTTGTATGTTAGTTACACGTTCACTCCGCCAATTATGAATTGATTTCGATTATTCTTCTTTGTTTAGTTTATTTGATAAATTATTAATATTATGAAATCATAGATGGTCTCATAAAATTAATCAAAATCCGTTAAATGGTTTGGTTTTTCAACAAAAACAGCAGGAAAAATACCTACGTCATCAAATTAAATAAAATCAAATTACGTATCAATTGTAGAAGTAGATTTTAAAGTAATTATTATTAGATTTATCGGTGTTTGACCACTTTGTCCATATATACTATTTACTGGAAGTAAAGTATTAGGTACTATAATTTGTATTGTATAGTATCTAAATCATAGTTGTAATGAGGAATGTTTGCGAAATAATATTCACAAGTTATTCACATATATTAACGAACATCAAATGAAACAATTTACGCGTTTGACGTTTAACTACTTAATTATACCACTGCATTGAGGGGACAGGAAACCAAATGGCAGTGCGGTGGCGCAAGAGGAAACTGCATATTTATTATTAGCCCTCGTGGCCACTGACGCCGGAACTTGCGAAACTGTCTCTAATGCCAATGCGGCCGCAACCAAACCTTATGGGTGACATTTGTGAAATATTGGAACGCGTTCCTTATTTAACTTGTTAGGAAAAGTAATCCATAAAACATTTTGCTAGTTAACACACTTTGAGACACGACTAAGCGCTGGTTCCTAGGTGAGGAATCAGGCCACTTGCACAACGACTTACAAGCACGGCCTACAGAAATAAAAACAGTTCTTTTTAATATTTATGATATATTTTCCCTTTGCACGTTGAAGGCGGAAATACTGTACATATTGCATTTTACTCAAATCATTGTCAAAAAATTACCAGGGATTGATTCACAGGAAACATTGTTAATATTAAGTTTACCTACAGTTTTTCATTAGAAATATTTCTTGAATTTTTTCAAGAAATATATACTACTTTAAATTTCAATATAATATATAATTTCAAGCGTTATCACCTACTAAGCTAATTTCAATTCCAAACACAATATTACATATTATATTATATAATTTATTTTCAATAATAATATTTTTTTGCTGAATGTAGTCAAAGATACATTAACATTTCTCTATGATGTAGTGTAGCTTGCTTTCAACTTAACCCTACGATTCAAATCACGCAAATATGCACTATTTGCACTTTATTCACGCAAGGCTTTACTGCGTTAGTTGGAAGAAGCAAATTGACAGTTGACAGATGTCATAGTCGCGGATACTAATTGGTTCAAATTATTTGCGTGCAGACAATGAATATTTATCTGATCTAGGGTGCATATTCCCGTATTGCAATTGTGAGCCGAGCGTTTGGAATGTATTCAACGGCAGCAGTTTTTGCATGATTTAAACCGTAGTTTAAGTTAAGCAACGTCTGTTGGAGTCATGACTTGGATGAAAATAAAAAAGTATTCGAGCCCGGATCTGTGTTTTATACCAGTCGCTTTTAGGAAATAATTCAGTGGAGTTTTTCCGTGCTATACAATTAAAATTCATATCTCATTGACAACATTTCTCAACTCCATCAATATTCCAAGATCAAGAAGCACATAGTTACTGTGGACACAGATGACTACCAAGCCAGTTTACATTAAGATTCTTGAGTCTCATTTACACTCTGGACATATTATTCTTAGTTTTACTGTTACAATGCATATCTTAGAACAGTACTAAAATAAAACGAAAATGTAATGCAAACAAACATTTATTAGGTACATCTACTATTCTTGTCAGAGCATTCTATAGCTTTGCAGTCACTCACAAAGAGGATTGTTTCATTTCTCTAAAATAGGTTCGAAATTCCTCTTTTTTTATGAAGTTCTCGCTAGTTTCATAACACTCACTGTTAGTAAAAAAGGCTTTATATAACAAATCTGTATTGCAATTCAAGTGGGCAGTGTTGATATCAGACTGTGGTGTTATTTCTATTAGCACATTAGCGACGGCTTCCTTACACAGAGCGACAAGTTTTTCCTTTCAATGGACTCCACGTGGTATCGCTTACATAGTTCGACGATTTTGGTTAGGTACATTAGCAAATAATCTAATGGATATCGTACGGTAATACTAATGAATCTTTTTTAAAACTAAGTTTTTTTGTATTTATCCGGATATATAATGAGTATATTATCTGTACGGTTTCTTGATGCCGTACAACTTGGATGATAATTAAAAGATGTGTTTTGAATGCTATTATTATATTATAGAACAGAACTAAGAGGTAAATTCATGAGAACGCGTGTTTGATGTGATGGTTGATAGCGAACTGGTGAATTTGTGCCTTGGGCTGTGCCGCGGGTGAGTAAACTGCACTTGCAGCAGAACGCACAGTTCAATGTACAGCTTACACTTGTTTGTACATTATCTGAATATTGCACTCAAGCACAATAAATAAACCTTAAAATATTTTTATTAAAGCGAATTAAGCAATGAGTATACTAGAATCTCTTATATCATCCTAATTCATACATAAGCACAGGTCTCTTCCAAATTACAATGCAATAGAATACATTCAGAAGGTAATGACAATAAAATGTATTAGGTACATCCGAATAATAAGACAATGTTAAGAAACGATATTAAAACTAAAACCACATCGAAAATTAAGTGTTACGTAACAGAAATCAGCCTGACAACTTTAAAGTAAGTATGTTAACTACATACAAAGGTAGGTAGTGCTTAATGTTTATGTAATTACCCAGTATAATGACAGTATAAGATTTTAGTATGCAATTACAACTTTAACCATCAGTAAAGTCGTCACAACTTTTTGCACCTGTTCCAACTAATATCTGACAACTTAATGTGGAGTTTTTAATAATAATAGTTCATTAAAAATAAAAAAACGTGGTAAAGAGTACTTAGTAGTACTTACTGTTATACAGTCAATAATGCACTCACAGGTAACAAAGGTGCCATTCATTGAGCATGTGGCATTACAACATTACTACAGTAGCCATTAGTAATTATTATTATTATCATTACATTTGCGTAAATAAGGTTTTTTTTTTTTTTTTTTTATTCCTGATAGATTAGCCTTTGACCACTATCTCACCTGATGGTAAGTGATGATGTGGTCGAAGATGTTGTTCAGGCTAACCTAGAAGTACTGGCTCTCAAGGACAGCTGCCGGAACACACCGTTAGGTGCTTGGCGACAGACTTTCTACTTGAGGGTGGTAGCTAGCCAGGCGGGCATTCGCAAAATGCCCTACCACTATGCTATAACGACTGCCACCTTAAGACGACAACCGGGACCGACGGCTTAACGTGCCCTCCGAAGCACGGAAACGCTCAGTAGTAATGTCACTAGCGGTCACCCATCCAACTCCTGATCGCGCGCGACATTGCTTAACTTTGCTGATCGGTTGAGAACAGCTAAGTGAACTTCGCTACGAGCGCTTCATTATTCATTCTTAATTATTAAGGTTGAACTGGCCGGTCACTTCTACATACAAACGTCGTGGGGTGATCACTCCCTTATTTGAGATTTTAAGCCCAGACTTAAGCATAATACCTATTGATATCGTCATTATCTAGGCTTGTATGATGCCAACATTTTAAAAATACAATTAAGTTGTAAGTTATGAGCCTCGAAAACTTTATATGAAAATGTTTTGAGGATCATAATTCTCAAGTTAATTATTTTATTAAAATTTCGGCATCATACAAGCCTAGATAATGACGAGATCAATCGGTATTACGCTTTATTTAGGACCTAAATCCTCAAATAAGGGAGTGACCACCCTACGACGTTTGTATGGAGAACGGGCCGGCCAGTTCACCCTTAAGAAGTCACTTTGAAGCGAGATCGGAACAAAAAGCCGTCCCATTTAACGTGTTTGCGACAACATAGTTCAACATAGTGGGTATAACGTTATTTTCTTCTGTGGTAATGAATCTGTTCAGTTGAAACACTTGCAAAATCATGTATCATGAGATTTTAAATGTGAGTGTCTAATAAGTGGCTGGCTAGCCTGCCTGAGGCTTGTTGGAAGTCTGTAGAAATCTGTAGCGAACGTTATATTCCAAGCAATGCTCTCGGTGGCCACTTGGGCATTTCGGTATATATACCTATAAACGGAAACACTTTACAATCAATATTCAAGAAACAACAAACCGACTTAGGGTAGATTTATATTAGACCGGGCCGTGCCCGTGGCGTGCCGTGTACGTGGCCCGGACGGGGCACTTTGAATGTAAAAATTAAAATGGATGGATAAGGGCATGGTTGCAAGCTTCCCTCCCTGGAGATAAAGCGATACGCAATAATCTAGTGTGGCATTACCAGCTTTTTGTCTGCCGTGCACAGTACATACATATTCGTAGAAATAAATCTTGCGCCATCTTTGGGCTCTTTTGTTGTAACATATCTGTGTACAAATACATGAGGATTGGCTTGTCCAAATACTGAATTCCCTATAGTTTTGTCCTCTCAGTGACAGTGGGATTGGTCCCTCTGCAAACTAACACGGAAAGATCTTTTAGATTCGTGTCCCAGGGACGCAGATCGTGCTCCTTTTCTCGCTGTTTCTTTGTAGGAATATGGGCTTTGGATCCATCCTTTCTGTAAATACTGGCAACCTTATAGATCTATCCACATTTTCGTCTCGGTATCAGCTTACGATTGGATGCAAAATATTGTATTGCCTATCACTACCAGTGTTATACTGCAGTTAATCAGCTCGATGACCTTTCTTGCTCTCAAAGTGTTGGTAAAATTTTTCGCAACGCCAGCCTTAATGATAGCATCCACCAGGCTACGTTGAGACTTTAGCGCTGTCACATTTTGAAGCAGTGATAGCTCAGTGGCATTAGCTATGGACTGCCGCGCAGCAGGTCCATGGTTCGAATCCCGCCGTGGGCTTGAGCTTCACCGCATGGTGGATGGGCATTTTGTGAATGCCCGCCTGGCTAGCGACCACCCTCAAGTAGAAAATCTGTCGCCAAGCGCCTAACGGTGTGTTCCGGCGGCTGTCCTTGAGAGCCAGTAATTCTAGGTTAAGCTTGTTAACTCCTTCGACCACATCATCATTTACCATCAGGCGAGATTGTGGTCAAAGGCTTACCTATCTGCAATAAAAAAAAAAACATTTTTCTGAAACCAACGCGAGGGCTGGCACGGCGCCTCTGCTACTTCGGCCGATCGACTAGAGCGAAGAAAGTATGCTAATCTCTGTAGTGGTTACGTAATTATGTTTTTTTTTATGGGATAGGAGGGCAAATGTGCAGGCGGCTCACCTGGTGGTAAGTGATCACCGTCGCCCACGAACATCCGCACCACCAGAGGTAACGAGGATGCGTTGCCGGCCTTTGATGAGGGAATATGCTCTCTTCTTGATGGCCCCTAAGTCGTATCCGTTCGGAAATACTGCACCTGGCATCTGGTTCCATATAGTGCGAGGTAGAAAATGCCGTGAGAATCGCAAAGTTGTGGACTTCCAGACGTCAACATGAAATTGATTGAAACATCATGCTTTGTCGGGTAGTCCGATGGCGAAATTGAGCTGCAGGTAGTAAATCGAACAGTTCCTCAAAACACTCCCCGTGATAGATTCGGTAGAAGATGCAGAGTGATCCAACATCTCTACGTAGTGCCAAAGGGTCGAGCCGGTCGGAGAGAACTTGATCGTCAACGATTGTAGTCGCTCTGCGTTGTATGCGGTCAAATGGAAGAAGCTGGTACTGGGGAGCTCCCGCCCAGAGATGAGCGCAGTACTCCATGTGAGGCCAAACCTGAGCCTTATAAAATTGCAGGCGATGGGCCGACGTGAAGTACCTCCTCGCCTTTCCAAGCACACCAAGCTTTTTTGAGGCTAATTTAGCCTTATCTTCCAAGTGACAGCGAAATTGAACGACGCTCGATATGACGACGCCAAGTACTCCGATGCTAGTTGAGGGAGCAAGGGGAGTGTCTTCGAAACGGAGGGATACGACAAAGGGGCATAATTTAGCGGTGAACGCACATACTTGTGTCTTCTTGGGGTTAAATTGAACTAAGTTCAGTCGGCCCCACTTCGAAACATTAGCCAACATGGTCTCGACTTCAGACACAAGTTTGTTCCGACTCTCCACAACGTTTTCCCGAGAAATTTTAGCACGGCCGTTGTAAGAGGCATCTCCGGTACTGTCATCCGCATAACAATGAATATCGCTGAGCTGCAGCATGTCATTGATGTGCAAGAGAAATAGAGTCGGAGATAGCACACAGCCTTGCGGAACGCCAGCGTTAATTGGCTTCAAGTCGGAGCATGCACCGTCGACAACGACCTTGATGCTCCGATCTGCCAAAAAACTGAAGATCCACTCGCACAATTTCTTGGGAAGCCCATAGGAAAGAAGCTTCGAAAGAAGCGCTTTATCGCTATATTTTATAGCCACACCCGATCAAAGGCATTCGCAATGTCCAAACTAGCCGCCAACGCCTCACCCTTGGAATCCACCACCTGCGCCTATCGATGCGTAAGGTATACTAAAAGATCACCAGCTGAGCGACCGCGACAAAAACCGTACTGTTGATCGCTAATCAGCTGGTGCTCCTCTATATACTGCAAGAGCTGGTTGTTGATAATGGATTCCATTATCTTGGAGAACAAGGACGTTATAGCTATAGGGCGGTAGTTGGACGGATCTGAGCGTTCACCTTTTTTAGGGATCGGGTACACCAAGGCCGTCTTCCATGTTTTTGGGACAACGCCTGATGTGTAGCAGAGCCGGAAAAGACGCGTTAGAACCGGAGTCAATTCTGGAGCACAAGTCCGCAGCACTATCGGAGAGATGCCATCAGGCCCACTCGACTTATGGATATCCAAGGAGAACAGTGATTTACGTACAGCACTTTGCCGGAAATTTATATCCGGCATCGAGGTATCACACCGTGGTATAGTCGGTGGTGAGTTCCCCTGGTCATCCAAAGTCGAGTTTGACGCAAAAAGAGAGCCCAGAAGATCGGCTTTGTCCTTTGCGGTGTGGGCCAGTGTGTCATTCTCTCTGTGCAGGGGCGGTAGAGATGACTGGCAAAAATTCCCCTGGACAGCCCTGGCGAGAGACCAGAACGCACGTGTTCCCGAAGGAAGGCGGGCTAATATCTCGCCAATTCTGCCGATATGCTCCGGCTTCGCTCTAGCGATTACTCTTTTGAAGGACCTGCAGGCAAAATTATTATATTCCTTTTTGAGTTCGCTGGTATTTAAATCCTTAGATGCCACTGAGTCGGCCTAAGCTTGGTAACGCTCTCGTTTTTGGCCAGAGGCCATTTTACAAGTACGACCAAACCAGGGCTGGGGCCTGCCACCGATGGGCACTGCAGAATATGGAATAAAGAGTTCCATACCTTGAAGCACTACATCAGCAACATAGTTGGCAGTGACATCTGGATCATCCGGCAAGAAACAAACTTGCCCCCATGGGTAGGATGCAAAAAAGGACCGCATCCAGTCCCAATCTATACCTATAGTGCCACACGTGACGACAACCTACAAAACGGGGTCGAGGTGGGCGTGTAACCGGCACTGAACTCCAGATCAGGCAGTGGTCCGACGAACCGAGAGGAGCGTTCACGGATACTGAGTAGTTGTCCGGGCGAGCGGTCAGCAGAAGGTCCAACAGGGAAGGTGTATGGTCATCCACATCTGGGATACGCGTAGGCGAAGTGACCAGTTGTGTAAGATCATATGCCAAAGCGAAGTCGTGAACAGATCTCCCCGCATGATCGGTTGTGCGCGAACCAAGCCATTCGAAATCGCCAAGTATCACGATCTCTGCGGTGGGGATCTGCTCAAGCACGGAATCTGTAACCATCTGTAAGTGCTCCAAGAATTGATCTATTTCGGCATTACCGTTGCTATGGGACCTATAAAGGCACGCGTAGATTCGCGGATGTCATCGCAGTCTACGCGCAACCAAATGTCAGATAGGCCCCGTCCTTCACATTAAGGCATTACAACATACATGTTATAATAATAATGTCTTTATAATATTTTATATATCATATATTAATATATATATATACAGCGTGTCCCAAAATTCAACGATAAGCCGGCATCGGAGCATGGACCTACTCATGACTCCTCGAAAAAAAAAAAAAAATTATAACTGTTTTTTTTATTAATTACAGAGACTTTTATAAATTTCATCGATATTCGATACCCATTATGCTATTTTCAACTACCATGACCACAATTTTTGACATATTTTTGATATTTTTTGTGCATTAGCAACCTTAGAAGGACGGCTATCTACCACAATCCTTTAAAATTACAGAAAGTCTGTAGTTATTTTACAAAAATCAGTAAAAAAAAATTTTTTCTTATAATTTTCATAGATTTTAACATTCTATGCACTTTCTATAGTCTGGGTTAAAAAAAAAAGTATGGACACTACCATGGCAAGTTTTATTAAAAGTTGGCGCAACTTTATAAAAGTCTCTGTAATTAAAAAAAAAAAGTTATAATTTTTTTTTTATTTTTTCCCGAGTAGTCATGAGTAGGTCCATGCACCGATGCCGGCTTATCGTTGAATTTTGGGACACGGTGTATATATATATAATAAACATTAGGTCCATACCTAATGCCTCTACATCAAACTAACATAATTATGTAACCACTACCGAGATTAGCATACCTTCTTCGCTTTAGACGATGTAGCAGCCGTGCCAGCCCTCGCGCTGGTCGCCACCACGGGGTGGTCAGACGCTTTTTTTTTCCAAAACTTAGTAGTACTTTGCGCTAGGTCGATGTGGAGCGTGATCAAAATACTGGCACGTATTTGGCTCAACAAATAAGCATTGTAATCTAACGGGACAATGCTGCCAGCATGCTGGGCCTCGGCTGGACTACTAGATGGCTGCTTGATCAAATAGCATTTGGACTGCTTGTTGGCGTACAATGGTCTTTGGATTGCTTAAATGCTTTCGTTGTAGTAACTGTAGTGTTGTATTTAGTTTGAGTGTGTTGTTAGTTGTTAATAAAGGCTAAGTAACTTAAAAATATAAATTGTGAAGATAATATTATATTTATATGTATTGTCGGCAGAGTAGGTATTGCAGAGTTTCATGATGATAAAATAATAATTACTCGAATAGGTTGGTGATATTAAGTTCTATTTTGCTCCGTGGATTCTCCAGTATTGTAAGAGGCGACTAGGAGTAAAGTATCGGAAGATGCCCCCGGCCCCATTTAATAAGGGAGGCCGTGTTCAGCATTGGACAATCCGGCTAATAGAGTTGAGAGCAAAACTATTAAAAGCCTGTTATAATTTAGGTCTTGGTATATTATAGTAAATTTATTGTCTACTTATTTGTGAATAAAAAAGCCGAATGAGAAAATATATTCTTTATTTATTTAGAAAATATTTTTATTTCGTTATCGAAATGAAAATATTTGATTATTGTTACTAACGAAGCAAAATATTTCTATTTCAATTTAGAAATGAAAATATTCTGAACATAGTAATTACTTAATATTTAGCTTAATATTTAACTATACTATTGACCTAGAAACTACGTAGCTAAACAATATAATATCAACATAAAAAGGTCGTGGTAACCACCCAAAAGAATTACAAAGTTTATAAATAAATTAATAAAGACCAACAGTAAAAAATACAGCAATTTGAACGCGGACTGCTACCACCATTGCGTCAATGTATTGTCGCCTGCACTATTTATATGTAAAACATGTTAGAGTTTACTATCCCTCCGAGGCCTGTGTTAGTTGGTTTAGAGCCGGGCCTGTATCCACGCTGCGAAGGACGTGACTCGCGCGAACCCAGCCGGGAGCCCCGCCTGGCAGCCGCGGGTCGACCCAAACGATGTTATACCGATCTGGAAAGGACCAACATAAAGCTTGTATTATACCAGTGTCGTCACTTCATATCTTCTTCTAATATATAAAATTCTCGTGTCACAGTTTTCGTTGCCATACTCCTCCGAAACGGCTTGACCAATTTTGATGAAATTTTTTGTGCTTATCCGGTATTTATGAGAATCGGCCAACATCTATTTTTCATCGCCCTAAATGTTAGGGGTAGTCCACCCCTAAATTTATTTTTTTATTATTTAGGCAAAATTTTTAATTTCTATTTTTTTATGATACAACATACAAAAATACATACAATCCTCAATTTTCACCCTTCTACGATCAACCCTTATTTTTTAAATTATTTATATGGCAAAACAACGTTTGCCGGGTCAGCTAGTTATTTTATAAAATGAAGTGACGATACGGACATGTCGCCGCCCTACGATGGTTCATGGTAAGCGTTGCTCCTCCCCTTTACCAGTTTCAGTGTCACCGTTCTGCGTCACATGACTTATGTCTTATCCACTCATAGTTATTTCATTTCTAATAGTGCCCTTCAAACTTACAGTCTTTAAGCAGAATAACTGATACTGAGTTAGTTAATTGAATTGGTAGGTTTTACAGTTCCTGGCATATGAATATGATGATTATGCTATGTGTTTTGGATGTAAAAAGTATAATTAAGTAATGTACATTCTTAACGTACGCACAAAACTGACCCTTCACCATCTTAGCTCCCTGATTATCTGAAAGGTATCGGGTATACTACCAACGGGAACATTTGAACAATGAGGGTAGGCATGTGACAGTTGGCTGGGAATAAAAATGAATCCAATGTTGGCTAATGTGTTGTTAGAGAAGAAACATTGTATGGACCCCAAATGTATGTGATAAGGGTAGAAAAAATATGACGACCACTGCATTTGTACCCAACAGCTTTCTTACGAGGCGAGGACCCTATCTCTACCCCTACCGCTCGTCCGTCATTGATATGACTTAGGATGACATCTCTAAAGGCTCTTAAGAGCAGTATCATGAGAACCGTAATACGAAGCCGGTTGAAATCTCTACAGAATCGGTGCCGTTATCGAGGATTGCCTAACAATTAGAAACGTGTATTGTACAACGATTATTTGTTTTTGCTATCGTTAAAACGGTAATCGCCAAGTTATGTGTTATTATTGTACAAGCTCATAATTAAAACAACAGCATTAAAAACAGAAACTAGAAATGTGCAGTTAGGGTGCTAACTAAATGAAAAAGGAACAGATGTCTTGGTTTTTATCATTATCATCCATCACTCAACATACTTATATTGTGCAATTGAACGGAGCAACCTGTGTGCGCCTCGGACTTCATCAGTCGTCAGGCTGTTTCCAATACTCATGGGAAAAGATATCCAAGCTAAACAGTAGGTCCAAGATATTACCAGAACTCTCTGCCCTCCCGTAGTGAGCGCCAGCGGGCCGCCAGAGTCGCCACTGCAGGTGCTCTGCCCCCGGGCGCCGCTGGTGCACAGCGTGGAGCCGATGATCATGCTGCCGAACGACTGCTGGCACGCCGCGTTGGTGATCACCTGCAGCGTCACGTGGCTTTGCACTTGGTTCATCGAGATTCCACCCACTGGAAGGAAATTAAATTGCATTAAGGGAAATTAAACACGTCAGCGATGTGTTAAACTATTACAATATGTATTATGAATTGTCTTATTTATGTTACATACATGTTGGCTTATTAAATTATCTTATATGGACTTACCAAATCTAGATAACATGAGGATTATGGAAAACCCCCTAAGTTAGGTGGAATTTGTTCAACAGTGGACTTTATGGCTGTCAATGATGATGAATAAAAAAATATTAGCATTTGAAAGACTGGCTCTGGTCGTAGTTATTTCAGTAAACAATTAGGACGTTATTTATAGTGGCCCTGGAAATGCTTTACTTCTAAAGTGGTGCTAAAATGTTTTTTTTTCTTATTATTGATAGGTACGTAAATAGTTTATACAGCCAATAGTTTACAAATGTATTGTTTCTAAGAACGTAGGGGTTTAAAGTATACTTTTTTTTTATACATAACTGGGTAGCTCTTGACCACTATCTCACCTGATGGTAAGTGATGATGCGATCGATGATGGAGCGCGCTTACCCAGAAGGTATCTATTCACTCGCTTCTTGAAGACCCCCACATTGTACTTAACCGGAAACACAGACTCAGGCAGGGTGTTCCATGCCCTGGCGGTTCGTATGATAAACGAGGACGCAAATCGCATAGCATTATAATATTATAATATATACATAGCACTGCCACAATTTGGAACCAGCTGCCTGGAGAAGTATTTCCGAACAAATACGACTTACGGGCCTTCAAGAAGAGAGCATATTCCCTGCTCAAAGGCCGGCAACGCATCCTCGAGACCTATGGTGTTGCGGATGTTCGTGGCTGACGGTGATCACTTACCATCAGGTGAGTTGCCTGCAGGTTTGCCCTCCTACCCCATAAAAAAATAAACTTACCATCACTAGTTCTTCCATAGCCAGCAGCTTGCGCAGAGGATCCGGCAAAATTGTTGTTTAGTAATGATCCCGAAGGAAGGGCGATGCGCTGAATTACATCTGAAATGTAAATAAAATCGTGCTCGTCTCTTACAACTTTATTTTTTCAATTCCATTTGAAAATTTATTTTTTGAAAGTATGAACAAATAGTTCTTAGGATAAAATAAATTTAGTTCTCTACAGTCTCCCTGTCAACTGGTGTGTATTACATACATCAATATTCATTTTGTTAATCTATCTATACAATGCATTAAATAAAAACGTGTATTAAATATTATAAAATATAGAATTTGGTTAAGTACATGTAATTTTTTTAAAATATATACCGTATTTTTGTAGGTGCGCATAGAGGCGACACGAACCTTTCTTTTAGATACATATAGATTAATACTGCTATGTATATGTAGTAGTATCATATACATAAATATGCTGCTAAAGAGAGCGTTGCTGAAGACGGCCAGATGACAGGCAGCCGGACATACAATCGAAGCTATAACTTTTTACAATTAGTTATGTCCTTGTTTCGTGCTGTATGAAACATGTTTAATGTGTCCTTGTGTTGCCCTGTTTTAGAAGAGGATATACCTACTTAGTTACGAATCTACATTAGTCGAATATGAAAGAAGATCATGACAGGTATACACGAGAGAAAAAAAAAACTGAGCTACAAGATCAAAATGATGGCGTCGTAAACAGCATTCAGATATTCTGAACTGATTAAGACTCACTTGTATAAGCGACGAAACTAAAAGAGATGACGGCAACGTCGTTGCTGAGCGTGTTGGTGTTGTAGCTGGTGTGCATGGCGACGGTAGTGGTGACTACCCTAGTGCCGCCGCTGAAGAGGCGCGTGGAGCCGAACACGAGCTCGAACTGACGCGCGCGGTTGCGGCCATCCCACCAGCAGTGCGCCGCCGTCACCGCGCGGGTGTTGGACACCATCGAGGAGCCGCAGACGGAGGTGCCGCCGGTCGTCAGGGTGATCACCAGTCCCACCTGACATACAAAGCATTATAGCATTGATCAGGGTTTCGAGAAAACAGGACCCTTTTACTAAGCCGACCATATTCATTCGATCTATATTCATAGAGATGTATCTTTTGAACCGTACGAGGTCACCAGTTGAATTGTTTACAGAATAAGTTTCATAATGACAAGCAAAAAATAATAAAAATATAAAATATACTATTAGAGGGCATAAGAAACGTATTTTTTCAATTAATCTTATGTGCTATATCGTCGGTGTTATAATCATCATAAATGGCCATCATTGAACATAAATGCCTCCTGCATTGCATCAGGGATCGCAGTGTAAGATGTCAGTATACTTCAGACAGAAGGCGCTTGCGCCCATTGATACAACTTCTACTAAAGTAAAACAACAAAACAAAGTCCAGCTAAGTCTAAGTGCTATTCAAACTCAAGCTAAGTTTCGTGAACTGAATGATAAAGTAAACTTATTTCTGGACCCTGTGCTAGCTTGATTAGCACTAGACCGGTTTTATTTACAACGCACTTGTATTTATCTCCATGTTAAAATTACTAACAACAACAAAATATAGTTTAAGGGTATTGAAATAAAACGGTTAAAACACCTAGCATACAGTTCGGAGCGAACAATTAAGTTCTAAATACTTCTAAATGTAATACGAGTGTAACGCTAATTACAAGACCTTATTCAATAAGAACATTTCAGTCTGCAATCAGAACATACCCTTGACAACAAACTAAGATTAGTTTAACTTTAAACGAAATCTAAAAAGTAATTTCAGAAGTAACTTTTTTGGTAAATTACCCCAATTAAATAACTTCTCAAATCACCTTGTAAACCTCTATAGCAATACTCACCAAGAATGGATAGGCTCCAAGCGCTGCAGGCGAGCCACCCACTATCCTCCCATTATCCTCCGCGGCCTCAGCCTGCTTGATCCTCGCCGCCTCAGGGATGCCCACATTCTCATGGTAGTACACCAGGATTGGCTCCTCAGCCAGAGCTGCCACTGCCAACGTCACCACGGCGAGGAGTACTGAATACTTCATTGTCGCTGCTTCAGGTTTGGTCGACGGTCAGGGCTACTCCGGTTTTATACATTATTGGTATCTTATCAAAGGATTGTTAACAGGTACCTTTGTAATTAGTTAGTTACAATGGGTAGTTGGTAAGGTCAGTGATTAGGGAAATTGATTTGGAATGGAATACTGATAGATTTGATATCTATGAAGGTGCTTCAGTTGACCGTCAAACTATAGATACACATTATTCATAGGGCACTAGTTTTAAGGATGGCTTGAGGACTACTTAAAAAAGGAAGAAATTGCATCTTATTGAAGTGAGATTTTCAGGTGGTGGTATGGTTCTTGCTCGCAAAGCAATTTTTTTTATACACAGAAAAAAAGGAATACTTGAGCCAACGCAGTGTGTTTTTATTCAAGAATATTTGTGATTCATATATATTGAAAACAATATATTCTTGAAAACAGAACACAATATTCTCAGGAATATATTCTTGAATCAAAGTATATATTGCATTCTTCTTTGGAGAAATTGTTAAAGTGTTTAAATACGAATATGGTTAGTTTTGAATCCATGAATCTTACCATAAATATTCGTAAGTGAAGCACCTTAATTACATTCAACAAGAATATTTAAAAATATTTCAAGAAAGAATATAGAAATTTTATTTAGAGAATAAAATGTTAACAGAAGAATTCCTATTTTATTGTTAGAAGAATATTTTCGTTATCTTGAAATAATAATTTGAATACTTTATGTGAAGAAATATTTCTTGGGTCAAAACAATATTCCTAAGAATATTCGAGTGTAATATCAAGACTCGATTATTTTTCAGTTTAGAATATATTCTTGTTGTAATACAGCATTGTCTTGAATTTATTAAGACAATGTATATTCTTGGCTAAAGAAGTCTTTTTTTTCTGTGTATAATTGTTACAGAACAAGCTCGAGGCCCACCTGATGTTAAGCGGACTAACCCCTGCCTATAACAGATCCATTTAGTCACAAGCCACGAATTGCACTGCGCCTGTCACCTGGAGACATAGATGTTAAGTCTGCCTGTAATTTCTCTGGCTCTTAAGGACTGATGCCGGAACACACCGTTAAGTGCTTGGCGACAGGTTTCTACTTGAGAGTGGTCGCTAGCCAAGTGGGCATTCGCAAAATGCCCTTCCACCATGCGGTGAAGCTCTAGTCCGCGGCGGGATTCGAACCATGAACCTGGACATTCGTTACATATAAAAATACAAATCTTTTCTCTTTGTAATGTTAGTGTAGATATAAATAAAATAGTAGATCAGTATCTAATGAATTCTAAATTACAACGAAAAATAAGAAAACAGGCCATGTGCGGGTCGGATTCCTGTAATCTATGAAACGTATAACGTTGTTTGTACATTCTGAGTTGATACATAATCGTCGGCGTACGAGTCCAACCTGCACTTAGCTAGTTTATTTTACTTTGTATTCCGTCTATCGACACTTCCTTTAGCCTTACACTGTGCGCACTGTTTTAATTACATCTATCTTTTTCATCCCTCCACAAGACGTGCCTGTACCACCCTAATGTATATTATACACCACACTCTATACTGTCTTCTCCTAATTATCATTATTGTTAACCCATATTTTAAGACTGCAATATTTTTTGTAATGTAATAGGTGGTTAATAGTTTTGTTGTAAATATTTAAAGATTTGGTTGTAAGCATTTATATCTTTTATAATTATTTATGACATTTTGGAAGTGCTTGTAGCGAAGTTTGCTTAGCTGTTTTTAACCATTCAGCTAAGTTAAGCAACGTCCGCCGCGGTCGTGAGTTGGATGGGTGACCGCTAGTGACATTACTACTGAGCGCTTCCGTGCTTCAGAGGGCACGTTAAGCCGTCGGTCCCGGTTGTTGTCTTAGGATGGTAGTGGTATAGCATGGTGGTAGAGCGTTTGGTAGGGTGGTGGCTAGCTACCACCCTAAAGTAGAAAATCTGTCGCGAAGCACCTAACGGTGTGTTAAACCTAGACTACTAAACTAACAAAACTAACGCCAATCATCTATATAATGTAATTATATAATAGAATTACAAATTGTAAAATAAAGACATTTATAAAGAATGACGAGTTTCTTGCCATTTTTCTTAAAGTACCATTTTTGCTAAAGAGTAGAATATTATTAGTTATTAAATGTTGTAATGGACATTCATAAGAGCGTTGTAGACGCCAAACTAGAATAGATTATTTTGACTTTGCCTATTCCCTTTGACACCACATCCCTATGGATGTGGTGCCTCTCTTGTATCTCTTATCAAAAAGCCAGGCGTCTCAATTGCTCTTATTATTTATTTTAAAGTCGGTTAAAAGTCTTTCAATTAAAATTATTCACACCAGATTACAACAAATTATCAGACTACAACAAATATCTACTTAGCCTTGATATTGATACCCACCAAATTTATTATCAAGCCCTAATCCTACAACTAAGGTATGTACTGTTTACTGTTAATTCTGAAGGTAGCCCTTCGATTTCACTTCCGATTTTATTAATCAGCTCTTATCTGCACTATTTCAAAGATAACAAATGATGACTATGTATAATTGTGACCTACTTAGCAATATCAAATTACCTACACATATGTTTCATACAGAAGATAGAAACATCTTTATTGCTGATAGGCTAGCCCATTCTGAATTCGTAGCTAGCCTTTGACTGCTAGCTGCGACCACCTTAGCTGTCGGTAAGGCTTGATGTACTCGAAATCATTACTAGGTTAGACCTAGAATGGGGACTGGGTCTCGATGCCGCCGACCTGACACCAACCCGTATAACAAATCTATTTTTTAACGCCAATAGGCTACTCGTACTGCAATCTAACTTTGGTGGAAAGCGATGATATGATCAAGAAGGTACACTGGCACATTGGAATGGAAACTGGCTCTCAAAGGGAGCTACTGGATACACCATTGGGTGCTTGGTCACAGGTTCTCTTCTTGAAGCATCTCTACGTTGCAAAATGGCGTACTACTACGTGCCTATGGCGGGTTTGAACCATGGACCGTCTTAATCGTTGCCCAGTGGCAGCTCACCCAGGAATGGCCTAGTGGCCATCACAGCTTTATTGGTAATTTTCTCACTATCAGGAAGCTAATATGTAGCATTGAGTTCTCTTGTGTTCCTAATGCGCAATAACACCCAGCTCAAACGTAGATAGAAGTAGCGGTGCGAATTTGGTTCAATGATTTCCATTATAAGTTTTTAGAACACCTTTTTTTAACAGGAGTTATTTTACCAGGTGTTAGGTCTCTTCAGCAAAAGTCCGTCTTGGTGGGATCCTGCTTTGAAGCAGTAGTTTGCAAACACCACTTGTGTCATCTACGTCTAACTAACATCTCTGAGTGACAAGCGCAGTGCACTATCAAGCAGAATGTGGACGGTGATATGCAACTGTAATGGACAGTAATGACGCTTACATGACGAAAGACTTGTTCGTCTCATTACCAAAAGCCATTTATAAAAAGTCCTGATTCGAAGCCAGGAACAGGGCTCCATCGTCGTGGGTACCGGCCATAAATAAAGCGCCTTAACTAAGATGAATTTGAATACGACATTTTTTACAGTCAGAATTTGAACAGGCGCTTATATACCCGAATGGTAGCGAGTATACGACACGATAATTTTCCAAGACTAGTTAGGAGGCAGACCGTCATAAACATAGCAAAAAAATATACATATAGTTGTACTATAAGTCTTCTACTGTCTACATGAATTTATTATTGGTAGAAAGATGGCGCGATGATGTTTCGTACTTCTATATCACCTTCTACATGTCTAATTGCTCATTAATTATACAATACCTAATAAAACTATACAAATAAAAGTTCTGATTGGCTTTGAAATCTCATCGCCTATCCCAAACGTTCGGTTACTAAATATAGGTACACCACATTTCGGCGTAATATATTCGTGTCTATATGTCTATAGTGTCTTTCAAAAGAAAACATACTGTTCGCGCACTCACGAGTATCTAAGGCAAATATAATATTTGGATAATATTATTCGTAGTATCTTCAAAACGGATGGAGAAAGGGTTTCAATTCTTTTCAGGTGTAATGACTCATATAAATTCCATCCGCGTGGAAATATGATTATATTTCATAGTTCATCATCATCACATCACCGTAAAGTCCACTGTTGAACGTCCACTGGTCCACTCCACATCCACTGTTGAATCCCCCCAATGGGGGACCCCATTGGGGGGATTTGCCATAATCCTCACTCTTGGCAGGCGTCTTGGGGATCGCAGTAGAAGTTGTCAGTTCTTCAAAAGGCTTTACTTCCCACTTTCCGGTATTTTTCCCTTAGTTGCCTCTTACGACACCGATGATATGGTTGGGTGACATTCTATCCCGGCACAATATATGGATATATACAATATATATATATAAAGTTGCAATTACAAAACAAAAAATAGGGTCAGGTATAACGTCAAATCTCTTACATATTTTTTATACAATGTTAATTGCCAATTATAAAGTTTTTATCCAATTATTAGAATTTGATGATGAAGAAAAAGTTAATCTGGATAAAAAGGTAGTCTTTGTAGTAATCCAGGAAATAAATGGGCGGTCTGATCGCTTTGAGCGATAAGACCGCCCATTGTAGCACTAAGTTTTATTATTTGTTTGTATTAGTTGTATAGATTATGGTGTGACAATAAAGAGTTTATCTATCTATCTATCTATCTATAAGCATCAGACTGGTGTTAAGCGGTAGGTGACCTCAGCCTATAACAGATGCGCTTCGTCACAAATGGCGAAGTGCGCCTAGCACGCTGAGACATATAGTTGTTAACTTTTGTTGTTTCACATGTGCCTGTAATTTCATAATAACAATAACTGGGTCTCAATTACTACTGCCGAAGCACACTGTTAGGTACTTGTGACAAATTTACTACTTGAGGTGGTAGCTAGCCAGGCGGGCATTCGCACAATGCCATTCGATAATGTGGTGAAGTTCGAGTCACCGGCAGGGAACGAACCTTGGACCTGTGCCACTGCGGCAGTCCATAACTATTACCGCTCGGCTACCCTGGCTGCATATCTACACCGAAAATTAAGATTAAGAAGGGCTTTTCGTTGGTTTTCTTGGACTGACTGTAGGTAGAGGTTGACATATTTGTACGATTGGTTCAGCTTAGAAGCGCTCGTAGCGTTGCTTGTCTAGTCGTTCTAAACCGATAAACTAAGTTAAGCATCCGCTGCGGTCATGATTTGCGCGGGTGACCGCTAGTGACCACTATTGACCTTACACGTGCTTTAGAGAGCACATTGCCATCTGGCTAGCGAATTATATATCTTTAGAGTCAGTAATTTTTGGTTCTTCAATATCTAACAACTTCTTGCTGCATCATCACTTCTATCAGGTGAGATAGTGGCCAGGTTTTGACCTAGTTAGTTTTTTTATTGCTACCAGCAATAAAAAAATACAAGCAGAATCGTCGGCAGCATATTTGTATATACGATTGGTTTAAAGTACCAATTAAGTAGTTTTGTGGTGAATCTTCACGGTAATTATAGTGGTTAACAACGTTTCTTACTGCCACATATACTGTGTATAATGGTCAATAAATCAACAGATAATTATTAATCTATTTGAAATATACTTAAAGAGGCAACGAGTAGTGCTGAAAGGGGTTTTTATAGTTCGTTAATTTGATTGTTCGCTAGTAACTGTGAATCGCGTTTATAGTAGTTATGGGATAGGCTTGAGATACTAACGGTAGATTATCTATTAATAAATATAACAGAATGTTAACTAAAACAATGGTCTGGCGGCGATCTTTTACAAGAAAACATTTTGTTTTTTGTTTTATTAAACGGTTATAAATACACGTGTCAAACTTGATACGATTATAGTACAAGGTCTAACTACGAGTTAAAAAAATCAAAGTGCAAGTATTTAAATATTAATACTCCCTTGAGGCCGTTTATATAAAATATAATGAGCATGTAGTTAATACTAAATTGCTGGTCGCTGTAGTTTTAGCACACGGACGGGGCGGAATTGAGGCTGTCTATGTATATTCGTTTGGGATGAAAGTTTTTATGTATGTATGTACGTCTGTTAACATTTACCTCGTAAGCTACTGGCACGATTTTGATGCGGTTTTAAAGAGTTTTTAAGTTTTTTTTAAATGTTTTAAAGAGCATCTGTTCTGTGTCAGTAAAATTACAATTATTTTACTGACACAGAACAACTAAACCCATATAGGTAGGATAAAGAAAGGGGTATGCTGACTTTTGGTGCACTCCACTTGCGTTCTCGGAGTTGTGTAAACAGTACAACGTTTCTAATTAAGTGATTTATGAGTTACTCGTATATTATGTGTAGCATTGGATTTTGTATAATTTGATGGTATTTCACAAGTGAGCTATATTACTTCACATCAAGTTTTGGACGTTTCGGCGGACAGCTATGGAGGGCCGCTTTCGTAACCGTCGCATTAATAGCCCTTCGTTCATATAAATGTGTCCAAGAAGAAGCTCAGGGCATCACAACTATAACGTTTTCTCCAACCTGTGCATCTTCAATCGAACAACCATGAAAATATTTGTGAGTATAATTGTCATTATTCGTTATCTTCACTTGAGAACAATCGCATTAGCTACATCGATAATTATATCGTATAGACTACATACCGTGTCTTCAACATAATGACTAATTTTGTCTTAGGTTTTCGCGATTATTACACATAGTAATAATCGCGAAAACGGTTTAAATCGCGTATATTTATCATTATTTTTGTCCCGAAGTTTCTAACACGGGGTAACTGGAGTCACCCCGTGATATATACGCGATTTAAACCGTTTAAAGTTGTTTTATTACTATAATGACTAATTATCGCGTTTTCGGAAACAATACCCATTGTGGAGCTCAACTGTTATAAAGGGTTTTTCTGCATTACCAGTTTTAGTTCGATACTAAAGGTCAAGAGTGGCCATTGAAATCCAATAATGGTCACAAAGCATGCTCCATTTTCCAGTACAAACTATCTGTATATCTACGACATAATAGCGAAATGATAGTTTGTACTGTTTACTTGAACGATAAGAATACATTTCCATATTGCAAATAGTCATGTTACGACATAACACGTGAGGAACTTCCGCGCAGCTAACGTATTCCGATCGATCTCCACTTGTTATGGATATTGGCAATATAATATAAGGCGTGGCACCTGCTTATCTGTCAAAACGGCTTATTTCATCAGTGTCACGTTACCAAATAAACCTGTCCGGTGCGAGTCGGGCTGGTACACTGAGGGTACCGCCGGCCGCCGCCAGGATTCTATATTTTGAACAACTTGCTTTGATCGTGGTTCAATCCTAGAATTGGCTTCCTCATGTTCCAAAAAAATGAATCGGGCCAAATAGCAACAAATAATTACAATTATGCAAACCGTATTATTACAAATAAACTGTGCTAGTACCTGACGAACAGAAACAAGTAATAGATTAGAATGTCTTTTAAATTCAGATAATAAAATATAGAATTCTTTGGAATTACTAGGCGAGCATAAACTTATAATAGGCGAGAGCTGTATCTATTTTTGTATAGAGTACTTATTGTTGTGGAAAGTTAGTGCAGTCTATTCCCCTGGGGGAATACTAGTGTATGAGTAAGTGTTGTATAGTCCCCTAGGGGTATCGTCGTGTAATAGAACAGTGAGCGCTGTCTTATCCCCCGGAGGCTAGGCTTGTTGTAGTAGAATGACCGACAATAGCACCTGCACTAAAAAAAAACTAGTCTTGAAAAGATCTAGGCCGTAGGACGGACAGACGGAAGTTTAGAGTATTTATATTCATAGAATCTTGTTATATCACACGGAACCCTAAAAAGTTGTTGTTTATACAGACAATTTATTGCTGTTGAAACTGATAGTTCATTGCGCAATTGTTATCGATAAAACACAACAGCAATCATTTCAAGATCATCGATTACTGTGTCGGTGTGAATTATCGAATCTCATTATGGTAATAACATGATTACTATTCGATTAATATCGATTAGTTGTAGTATTGAGATACGATTATAAGATACGATTATTAGGGTCAGCATAGTTTCTCGATTGACACTAGCAATGATGTCACCACGGGAGGTGCCGTATGCATAATGAGTTCAACCTTATAAACAATATGTATATTTCGTTGAAGATTAAGGAAAATAAATAGATTATATAAGTAATTGCCTAGTTGGTTAAGTGGTAATAAAGTCACTTTGAAATCCTGGTCTTGTATTCAATTCCTAGAAGTAACGAGACGGATAAGTAGCACGATTATAAGCGTCACGCCTAGCACCTGTCTACTACAGTTGCAGTGTCACCGTTCACCTTCTGCTTGACACTACACTGCGCTCGTCAGTACAAGACGTTAGTTCTTATGCCCCGTTCACCCTGTAATTTCTGTTGCTACAGTGCCCTTCCCGCCTAGACATAGTAGTGTTTGCAGACTACTGCTTTTAGGCAGAGTATCTGACGCTGCGGTGGTACACACCAGGTGGGACTCTTGCTGAAGATACCTTTAACTTGTTGGAAGACAATGGTTGGATAACTCTGACAAAAACATTTTCAGTAGCATTCTGGAACTGTGTCGCTGGTAGAATGTTCTCATTCTCTAGTCACATGGGAAGATAACATTTCTGTCGAAACGTGGGTCTCTGCATTTCTATTGATCCCTTCGAGAGCTTAAAACCGTATTGATGAGTTTATATTATTTTCATCACACTCTGTATGCGGGAACAAAATTTTTTATTTATTTTTATAGGAGTATAATCTTCAGATGGATTAAGTTAGATAACATATTTAAATAATCAATAAGATTTATAATAATTTTGTCTATAAATCCATAACAGTTTCGATTGCTTTTTCTTTTTCGTATTATAGTGATGTAAAAAGTGTATATAACTCAAGGCCGAAAGATTTTCTTCTCAGGTGGCTTTTTACTTCAGTCAGGATTTTACTTCGGAATCCTACATTTTGCTATTCTTTAAAATCCTGAGAAAAGACTTCTAAATAACGCTATCAAGGTACAAAATGCTACTTTGTTCCCAAGTTTGTGTAACACAAGTAACTTTTTATGGCATGTATAGTGCTTTGTATTAGAGTTGTAGTACAGCTCTACCAAAGAATTTGATTGTAATACATTTTGAGACCGATGACGACGAAATCCGGTCTGAATTTATAAGTAAGTAACATACGTTTATTGCCTAGTTAGTTGTTTCAAAACACTACGACTGGTTTATAGAGCATTTATGACCTTGTTATGTTTATCATAAAACAAGATAGTAAGGCGTTAAGACCGAATATACCTACCAGTTTATTTATGTTTCAAAATCAAATCATTTATCAAAACATAGCCTACATACAGAATTCATACTTTGTGAATGAGTTTGGAGTAAAAAAGAACATATAAAAGACTGTTTCTATGATCTTTTCGTGAATGTTTATACATCCAGGTGTGCACCGTGCTTGCGCTGGCAGTGGTATCGGCTGCTCCTGCGGAGAGTCAGCCCGAGGAGAACAAGGAGGCTCCCCGCGACAAGCGCGGCATCTTCGGCGAGCCCGGCGGCCTGCTCACCCCCCACCTGCACCACGACCCCCTGCTCGGCACGCACCTGCACGCGCCCGCTCTGCACGCTCCTCTCCACCTGCACGCTCCCGCCGCTATCCACGCTCCTGCCCTCCACGCTCCTGCCCTCCACGCTCCTCTACACCTGCACGCACCGCTCCACCACGCTCCCCTCCTTGCCGCACCGACTATCATTCACGCACCGCTCCACCACGCTCCCCTCCTGCACCACGACCTCCACCATGCTCCTCTCCTTCACCACGACCTTCACCACGCTCCACTCCTCCACCACGACTTGCACCATGACTTGCTGCACCACGCACCCATCATCAGCTCTCACGTGCACGCTCCTATCGTGCACCACGCCCCCATCGTGCACCACGCCCCCCTGCTGACCTCTTCTCATCACCACCACATTGCAGCGCCTACCATCATCCGTGTAACCAAGACCTTACACTCCTCCCCCATCAAGCACATAGTCAAACACGGATGGTGATTTGTTAAGACTTCCACTGTGCCAAATTAAACTCGTTTTTATTTTTACATACACGATGTTTTACTGCGCTCTTTGAATTAAGTTTTACAGTATCCTTCCGCAATAATCGGCCATAATCTATGCCCTTAACATAAAAAGGTCTAATTAAGTGTCCTAAATCAACGAGTGGGTGCGTTCAGTAATCGATTAGGTCATTGACAGATGTTCAGACATTAACCTTGATGGAAAAGGTCCACGTTATGCAACTTGATATATTCGGAGCTGGATTTGATAGCCTCGTTCGAAATTAACATAAAAATGTATGATGATTCGAGGCGCTTGCGCAAGGACCTTGTCGCTGACATGTTTAGTGCGGACAGAGCCGGGGTGTGGACTGTGGCTACTCGGAACCGAACCCACAAATATAAGGCGGGCCATAGTAATGCGGCTCAAAATGATTTTCCAATTTACGTGAAATGATTTGGTTTTGCTGAATCTAAAATTATATTACATATTATTACACTTTTGATTAATTTTCATTTTTCGAACATTTTCCTTGTGTGAATATTTTTATCGACCTATTTTGTTTTAAGTTATCTTTTAATTGTTTGTGTATTCTCTCCGTGAGTGTGAACCTGAGATTTACAATCAGAGAATTCAATAGTTTTTTAGTAACGTGTACACAGAAACGGTTCAGATACTGGTATTCCCGTAAATGTAGGAAATTTCTTGAAAATTTCTAGTGAAGAATGGATGTGAAGGAAGTAAGAATCATAACAAAGGATATACGGCTTTATAAATTTTCACCAAAATTAAGGTAGAAAAATAATGCATTTTGTGTGGTTTCTATATACTGGCTGCTAACAGATGTTCACATATTATTATTTTAAAGCTAAAACATACTGTACATGTGAATTATAATTTTGATGAACCACTACTATATACTATACTTACTGTGCAAACCTTGACGTTACTACGTTCAATTCGCGTTGAACGTGGTGGTTACGACCTTTTATTTGTCGAAAATTAATGAAAGCATACTTTTTCATTAATGACTAATATTCAAATATTAGTCACATTTTTGCAAACTTGAGGAGTTTCAAACTGAGATTCTTCTTTCATCATAAAGCCTTTTGTACAGATTTGTTGAATTGCCAACACATGTCCAGAAACCATGCCTTATATGTTATTTGGACAATTTTAAAATAATAAATATTCCTTTACATTTTCCATTGCAGTAGGTATAGGTAAGTAAATTTTTATGATCAATAAATGAATTAATTAATTTCAAGTAAGTAGGTAAATTTTACAGCAATTGAAATAGTAAGAAGTAATGAATTTACTGAAATGTACCGATGCATTACATGTTTTATGTCGAAAATTATGCATTTAATGGGAATAACTTGGCGCAAAGTCGTAATTACCTAAATATAATAATATTTTATTATAATGACAGCGTTAATCTGTTCGTTTACGATTGGCCTAAACTAATAAGCATAACATTATGTACAGCGAGTGACCGATCATTAGAATGATCCCAGTGTGATTGAGGACAAATTAGTAAACAAGGTTTCATAATCGCTGCGACATCTGCCACCAACATTTAATATATAAACAACATGTGCATATTGTTTTATAACGACAGGTCCACTCACGCTTCAACATGGCCAAGAAAATTGGTTCCAAATTATTAAATTTACTGTCGCTTAGTTTGTAACCCTTGCACGGCCGAAAATCGTTAAATTCGCAAAAAGTGTGTAGCGCAGAATTAAACTGACGCGGGCGGCATGGATTAGCGCGGATCAGCAGAAATGAGGTCGTCCTTGACGCATGCTAGTACATTTATCCCTTTTTGCGTGATAGAATCATCGACAGAGTAGAAATCTAGACGTGTTTTTTTTTCATTCTGCCCACCTGCTGCTGCTCTTAAACTAGAGCCACCGACATTGAAAAGGCCTAAAAACTTTACTTGCTTTAAGAGTAGAACAACTTCACTATAATGTCAATTTGAACTCATTTATTATGGTCTCAGACAGCATTCAAATTTTAATTGATGATAAAATTTATCATGAAATATCTCCAACTTCCCATAGAGACCTCGATCGTTCGAAAAACTGTTTTCTAATATGTAGAAGCAGTCATTTTTACATTATTATTTATCTTAAGATAAATTGTGCTCAAAGGCTATCGGCAAAAAAAACTACCTGCTTTTGAAACAGGGTAAGTTTCAAAAGCAGGCAGAAGCTCAAGCCCGAAACAGGGTTTCAACCAACAATAGCAGAAGAATACCTAACTCACTACCCTTTGCGTGTCACTATTACACAAATAATGAATAGATAATGAATAGATTCAGGCGTTACTTTGCGGAAATCCATTTTTAATAATAACAAATATTTTAAAAATATTTTAAGAAAACATCAAATTAATATTTAAATAAAACACTTAAAAAATATAAAAATATATCTAGTGACAATTCCGCTTAATTTTCCTGCTAAGCCGACGTGACGTCACAAACGCCACGCAGCCAAACCGGAAGAATTTTCGACGCGTTTCGCTTCTACACGAAGCATCCTCAGGAGGTCTTGACTCTTCGAGCGCACGATCGAGAATGAGCGGCCGGCGGCTCGGCACGCCTTTATATAGACGGGCTGAGTTAGCACGCCTTTGTCTAGACTCGAGCGTGAGTCACCGCTCTTTGTTGTAGCTAACAATTGGTGAGTTGTTATTATTACACAAATATTTTTTCATAATATAGTGAGAAACTATTAAAGAATTATTTTGCATACATTGAAATGAAATGCAAAATAATTCGTCTCATGTTGTATGTTAAATGTAAAAAAATCCACCATACAATGAGTAAGGTAGCATGATTACTTTTGTGCCGCAGTACGCTTTTTTAATATTTTTAATGGACTCACTTTAAATAATACAAGCACATAAAAATGGCGCTATTATTTCCAGCGAGATTTACAACAAGATATGTTTCAGTGACCGTATCCTCCGCTGTAATATCACATATCATACATAATATCTCGTATAGGTAAACAGGAAATCGTCAAAACTGCCTTATATACGATGCACCCAATCTGGGCCTTGACATTTTGATAACGATCATTTCCATATTCGTAAGGTAACGGAACCTATGATTAATGGCTACGTGATATTTTCTTCCTGTAAGTCGACGCCAAAAGTATATATAATTTTCGGTACTCAAATGCGGCTTAATTTCTATCACATGAGAAGAATAAAATATTACAAATAAAAATACTCTTTTAATATTTACTTCATTTGGTCATTTGCTCTCTTTTTTACCCAGGGGCAGGTGGCCACCAGCAAGTGCCTCTACTAACTTAAAACACACGGCGTCACAGTCACCTCGACAACATTTGGCAGGAACGCTTTCGGCCACGGCCGTGAACTCGCCGCGGCTGACCGTCTCCGGACGCTACCTCTACTACTAAATACTACTAACTACTGACCAAGCCCAGAAACGGGGCCAGACCAGTCCAATGCCTTGATGCCATAGATCCCCCTAGGCGGCGGGTCTGATGAGTAGGTAGGCCCACCGCCAGTAACTTCGGTCTCAGAGTATAGGCATTACCATTATTCTACACTGTTTTAACTCCAGAAGATACGTCGGTACTTTGATTTTTAATAATTTTACATATCACTTTGATATTTGTATACTATTAATTATTTTATAACGATAAGTTAGGGTATAAGGTAGTCCTTAGGTCAACTGTAGGTTCTGCGTACTGAACTACTTCATTTGTGAGCATAATATCACACCATAACACATTTCAGGGCAACTGACACCAAGTTTTGAATTAAATAACGTGACGAATGATTTATTACTTTGATTTTTGTACCATCTGTATACTTAAATAATCTAAGTGTCAAGTTTACAATGGTTCGAAATAATATATGTTAGTCGAATGAAGTTAACTTCACAAAAATAGGACTGTGACTAGTTTTCACACATTTTTTTATTTGTTACCTTTTATTATGGGTTAACCTTTGACCTCTTTTTCACCTGATGGTAAGTGATGATGAGGTCGAAAATGTTGTTCAGGCTAACCTAGAATTACTGGCTCTCAAGTACAGATGCCGGAACAGGCAGTTAGGTGCTTCGCGACAGTTATTCTACTGAGGGTGGTAGCTAGTCAGGCGGGCATTCGGAAAATGAAAATGACAAACATATTTAGGCGAGTATAAATAACCTATTTGTAAACGTTATTCAGATATCTCAGTTCAAATTATTTTCAGATTCAGATGGTACAGCAACATAGAAGAACATAGAACATAGAACTTCCTCCTCACGTTATATTAATTAATCATTTTAAATTTTATTATGTATTTATAATTTCAGAAGTAAGTAGTATTAGTTATTAATTAATAATTTTACGTAGTATGGCTATACTAAGAAACTGTTTTTTTTTTTAAAATAAATATGATTATATTATCTTCATTCATAAGATCTCTTGTTAAGTTGTTTTACATTTTACATAAGTAATGTGCTAGACGTGTGCATTTCCAGTCGCATCACAGGTAATAATAACCGGTTTCCATGACTATTTTACATTGTTGTTGAATTCCCATGAAAAAATAAGTAAATAAAATGACAATGCCCACTTACGTATACTACGCACGCGCGCTCAGTGCTCACATCTTACCTTTTACATCTGACCTTCACCAACCCTTATTGAGAATGTAAAAACCAACACATCTGATTTACAAAACAAAAGTACCTAAAAGTAACGTCCGACCACTTGACGTCATTATATAAGAAACGTATAAGGTGTGCTTGCTTTGTAAACTTCTTTAACATCAGTTTCGCAAAATTTGTAAGTCTGTCTGTCTGTATGTATGTGACTAATTTTATTCAGAATTTAGGCATTTCGTTTATAAATAACCATTACTCGATAGGATTTTGAGTAGTAATGGTTAAAAAACTGGCTGAAAAAGTGTGAGTCGGGCTATTTTAGGTTTCGCATTGAAACAGCCCGTAAAAGAAAAAAATAGAAGTACAATTAGGCCCAAGAACATGCATGCAAAATAACACAGTTATATAAATAGTGCATTTAAAATACAAACCGATCATTAAAATCTAAGATATAAAAATCTCGGAATGCAATGCCAATCTGACCATATGTACTGAAATACTCTAAAATATAAGTAGATTAAACTGCAATTAATTTCTATTGGAATAATGACACCAAGCTTCCACTTCCTAACTAGATGGCCACTCTTATAAGCAGTTTATAGTATAGCCTCTCCTTCCCCATTAAGTCGACTAGCACCTGATCCCTCTGGTTCCGCTGTTCACATCCATACGACGGAACTACGCCGCTCCGTATTGCGTAATTTGCGTTGATTTCCTCTATAATAATGGCGAAATATATTTTGGAGGCGTGTATGGATTTGGATATCTGCGTCAGTTCGATAACCAATATGACGTTTAGCGAAAATCATTCAATGATTCTGAGTATAAGGTACGCTGCCCTGATCGACACACGTCATGGGACTAGTATACGAGAAAGACAACAAAAGAACAATTTACCGGATTCTCGCATAATTTGTATGCATACTGCTTACAAAATCATCCACTCATCTAAAATACTGTTCACCATCGACAAGTGTTGCAGTTACCATTAAATCATCCAGGTGGATGTAAAAAAACTCAAATTTAAATGGGAGCAATTTGAGGAGGAACAAACAAAAAACCTGACGAAAAAAAATAATTAAAATCAATTTATGTTATCACGTTACAAACATAGAAATAAAAAAACATACAGACGCATACAGAGAACCTCTCCCTTTTTTTGGAGCTCGGTTAATTATGTTGACTTTTATGATGTATTATATTTTTACAATTATTAACATATATTAATTATTTTTTAATATTGTTAGGTTTGCAATAACGCCTGCTATGCGGATTACATTACAAAATCACAAATATACGATAGGAAAAATTTAACTCACGTGCGGGATTCGAACCCAAGTCCATCCACCCCTTGAGCCTTGAATTAAATTTTTCCTGTCGTATATTTTTGATTTTGTAATGTAATCCGCATAGCAGGCGTTATTGCAAACCTAACAATATTAAAAATTACAAGTATAAAACCAATTGCAAAATTGGTCTTGTTTGTAGTACAACGCAAGTGGTACTATAGATGTCGCTCCATCCCAATACGATGGTTAAAGAACGATAGGAAAGATTTGAGTTATGACGTCATGTCATGTTAGCTCCCTTGGTTAGAGCATACCCCGGCTCAAGGGGTGGATGGACACGGGTTAGAATCCCGCACATGACTTAAATTTTTCCTATAGTATATTTGTGATTATGTAATATATTAATTAGATAGGTATTTCTCAATATGATTACAAGCACTATCGCATGCTGAGCGATAATCATATTTTACAAATTTTTGGAGCACAAAACGTTATGCCCCGAGTGCACTGTCTATCCTTATGACGGTTAGAGTAATACAATTGGAGCACGAAATTTCGGCTAGAAATAGCGTGCCCAGGTGGCCGAGTAGTTTAGGCATCCGGCGTGAAATCGGAGGACACGAGACCGATACGCACGGGGCATAAAAAAAAATGAGCTGCAATAATTTTAAAATATTAGGAGGATATTTCTCCCCGTGCAGAGCCGGGTTAGAATTGCACCTCCCCATATCATACCGTTGTCGTCGTAAGAGGCGACTAAGGGAAAAATACTGGAAGGTGGGAAGCAGCGCCTTCTGAGGAACTAATATCTTAAACTGCGATCCCAAGACGCCTGCCAAGCGTGGGGATTATGTCAAATGGGCTGTGTTCAGCAGTGGACGATCCGACTGATACAGTACAATACAGTACAGGTATTTCTAATGGTGTAAATTATTTCTTTTTGAACTTTCTAGTAATGATATTATAGGCAGACTTTTGTCCACATCTCTTTGTAAAAATCCCTTTATTGTTTGTGGATTTTCTGGAAGAGATAGCTCTCAGCGATAATACAACCTATTCCACACCTATTCTTTATCATTATTTTTTTTGTAAAATGTTTTTAAATGTCAAAAAAGTGTTATTTATTTACTTATCCATCACCGCAACAGTGACAGATTTTTTATGGGATCATGGTACCTGGATCATGGAGTTAAACGGTCTACCTATATGAGATGCATTTCTTTAGAATTGACGAACTGCACTGCGCCCATCACCCTGAGAAAGTTGTCTCACGTGCCTGTAATTGACTGGCTCTCAAGGACTGCTGCTGGAACTGGTGAGATCGTTAGTGACAGTGACTTTTCTACTTGAATTTGACAGTGCATGTAATTGTGTCTCTACCCAGGCCAACGTATGTAAACGTTACTGCCTAGATAACGCAGCAATGTTTACATGCCTTTGCCTCGGTTCTAAATAATAAAGTTCGTATTATATGCTTACATTTTTTAAATAAACGTGTATCTCAACCAGTTCCGCATCTCTTTCTTCACCTACCTTCAATCTTCATTAAGGAGTAACTAAGACCCATATAGGAGGAGATCCTACAAAGTGTCATCTACGTGTCATATATAACAACCTCTTCTTCTGCATTTTTATGGACAGACCCGTAATATTTTGCTATCTACAGACGGTACCACAAAGGGTTGTGGAGTTGAGATTACCAGACCCTATTACGAAGTCTATGCTGTCCATTCGTACGTCCTGCGCTGTTCATCATTCCGCCCCGCGTTGTTCATCCTTCAGATCTATGCTGGCCATCCTTCTGCCCTAACTTTAAATGTCTTGAACCGCAATATGTTAGTAGGTGTTTACTACGTATTTACAACGCATATTCATACAAGTGCTCTTCATACAAGAGAAAAATAAGCCTTTCTGTGTATCTTTTTCTTTCAAGCGCGCTAAAAAGGTAAACTTGGTGTGATTATTGTACAAAATCTAGAGTAAATACCAGAAGGTCGCCAGCAACACCTTCTGTAGAACTGCCATCTTATACTGCGATCCCCAAGACGCCTGCCAAACATAAGGATTATGCACACTCTAAGACAAATAATGGGGGAGACCTTTGTTCAACGTAGTAGGTAGGTAGTACCTAGTAGTAAAAAAGTGCGAGTAATATCACAGGTGAGTTAAGAATCTGATAAAAAAAATTTTTTAGTTTGTCATACTCGGAAAATAATGTTTATTTGATCTGAGTAGCGGGTGGAAGACGCTGCTTCCCACCTAAGAGTGGGAAATCTCATAGTAAATGCTTCCCTCTCTTGGGCTGGAATGACTTGTAGCCATGGCAACCATTGTGTAAACAATTGTTGCTATGGTAACAACATGTTTATGTTTTTTCGTTCTTAGGTACTCTGCTGTAACTGTAACCATGGCAACCATGCGCCATGGTTGTAAACAAAATTAGACGTCTATATTTTTTCGTTCTAAAATACTTTGCTGTATTATAAAAACTAATTACGACTACATTTGTGTTTATGTAAAAACTAAAAGGACTAGTTTATAACAGAATTAATGTGACTCTCTCAAGTATGTGTATCTTATATGAACATTTTAGTCACTAATTATGTTTATAAGGGTAAATTTAAAAACAACTTTAATAAAATACCTTTTAAGTGGTATGGCTTCCGCGGCAGACGCTTTGTGTGCCATGTATAAAATTTAATAAAAGACTCGATATATATATATAAATTGGCAGGATGGTAAGTAAAATAATAAAAAATCTAACAAAAATTTACTTAATTTTACAAATTGTTCTTATCCCTCAATTAATTCTAAATATGTTTCTTCTATTCATGTTATGGTTTTCAGTAAATGTTTTAGATTTATTTATAGAGGTTTTGGAAAACTACAATTTTTTACTTTTATCATATTTTTATTGAAAATTAGAGTGTTTAACACGGATGTAAGTTATACTATTTTGACTATAAGTGCATTCATTTTAAGTAGTTTCTACTCATGTTCTTGTTATCAATAAATATTAAAGAAAAAAAATTTTTGATTACTCATATTCGTAGTGAACAGTAGAGTGTTTAACAAGGGTGAAAGTCATAAATTCCTATTCGGACGATAGCCGTCCAATAAAAAGTCCAAGCAAAATTTAACTTTAAATTTCACAAATATTTCTAATATCGCAATTACCTACTTAATTTTAAATAGTTGCCTATTCATGTTATTATTATTAATGAATAATTTAGAAAAACTACTATTTTTCCTTATGTTTGAAATGAAAAGTAGAGTGCTTAACACGGGTGAAAGTAATCAATTCCTACTCGGACTATAGTATATAATATATATCGCTACGCTCGGGTGTCTAAATACCTCGTATGGGAATTGATTCCTTTCGACCCTTGTATAACAATCTACTATTTTGGTGAACAGATACTAAAAATATAGTACAAGTCTAGGGCTCCCTTGGTATTGGACATTTTTGAAAGGTAAATGTGGTCCTTGGGTCATTTTGACTTGTACGACCTGCCACCTTACCCGGTGTGCGAGTTCGACTAACATTCGACCAGTTTTTATTAAACTCCATTGTAATGTATTATGCAAACCGCAACTCAAGCAAGTCTGTATGACTAAACCTTAAAACTGGGTGTTCATTTATCTTTTTTGTGACCTTTAATATAAGCGCAAGTTTTAGACAAGTATCGTTTATTATACAGAGTTATCTAAAATGCATCAAGCATTAAATGAATGCCTAACTGTTGCCACAGCTTGTACCCGAACCACATGCAAAAATGTTCCAAAAATTAAGTTTGGTACAAACGGAAAATAAGTTTTACAGAAACAAATTTTCGGCAATGGCGGGAATAGGGTTGAAATAAAATTAGCTGATATTTTTTTTAGTTGTTTTCAATGTTTGGTGCGTGCGTATGTATAAGAGCGCCGTTATGGCAATAAGTGGCCGTGGGTTCGATTACCGGGTCGCACGGGTTGGGTTATATTGGGTTTTTCTGACAAAGATATTTTCATATAGAGTCCGGGGTCTACATCCATTCTACTACAATTCAACTATTACATTTATTGCGGGCCGTTAGTTCAGTTTATTTCGATAGGGGAAGTGTATTTATAACATTTTACATACAAACGTCATTTCGTAATACACTCGAGAGCAATGAATCCGGGTCACTTAAAGAATCCTAAAAATCTCGGAAACTAAAAATGCTAGGTTAATGCAATAAATTGTATTTAATAGACAATGTAATACTCCTTAAATGAAGGTATTAAAACTTCTTAGTTATTGTAAAGTTATATCATAAAAAAATCAAATTTGAAAAAGGGCCACTTTCGAAGATGGAACTACGAAATTACAGCATTTGGTTTTGCTTTTGTTTGTAATCTGTCATTTATGTGGGTACATAAACCATGTTGATAGTACTCTATATTCATTATTCAAGCTGAAATTATGTCGCTTACGCCTGAAGAATGCACCAGAATACTTACAATGCTGGAAACCGGCCGGAGTCAGCGCGATACAGCCAGGACTGTCGGTGTGTCGCTGTCAACAGTACAAAGAGTTCTCCGACGTTACGAAGAAACTGGTTCTAACCTACGCAGACCAGGAACGGGCAGAACCAGGTGTACCACAGCACGAGAAGACCGATACTTGGTGAACACCATGCTTCGAAATCGCTTTCTCACAGGAACTGAACTCACCAATCAGTTTCGACGCCTCGGAGGAAGTAACCCAAGTGCATGGACAGTAAGACGTCGGCTTGCTGAATCTAACTTAAAACCCCTTAGACCTGCAAACGGCCCTAAACTGGAGCGTGGGCATCGTATTTCGAGACTAAGATATGCCCAGAGCCACGTAAATTGGAGTATTGAAGATTGGTCAAAAGTTATGTTCTCCGACGAATCAAAATTTATGCTCTACAAGCACGATGGAAGACACAGAGTGTATCGAAGACCAGGGGAAAGATTCAAGCAAGCATGCATCGAAGAAAAAGTAGCCTACGGTGGTGGGTCTGTACTTGTGTGGGCCGGAATTTCTTCTGAAAGTCGCACAGAGCTGGTGATCATAGAAAACGGCTCTTTAACTAGCGTAAGATATGTGGAAGAAATCCTCAATGATCACGTTGGTCCATTTATGGTCAATTTAGGTGAGGATGCTATATTTATGCATGACAATGCCCGACCTCATACAGGTAGGATTGTGAATGACTACCTTCAAGAGATGAACATTACTCGTATGGAGTGGCCAGCGCGCAGCCCGGATATCAACCCGATCGAGCATGCTTGGGACGAGCTAGGCAGATGCGTAAAACAACGAAACCCTCCCCCAATCACGCTTCGTGAGCTCAAAATTGCTCTCACAGAGGAATGGGAGAATATTCCCCAAAATCGTATAAGGAACTTGGTGTACAGCATGCCAAACCGCGTAAACGCAGTAATGGAAGCACGAGGAGGCAATACGAAGTATTAAAATTCAAGAAAATCGTAATAAAGTTCAAAAATGTCATGTTTCCTATTTTTGTTTTAAGGAGAGATCAGCAGTTTTTTTCTTTATGTAATTTTGTGTTAATAAAATGTATGGTGACTCATATTTTTTTTACTTTCATTTAAGGAGTATTACATTGTCTATTAAATACAATTTATTGCATTAACCTATCATTTTTAGTTTCCGAGATTTTTAACATTCTTTAAGTGACCCGGATTCATTGCTCTCGAGTATATTTAAAATTTTGAATGCATATCCTTGAGTCCTATATCTTATCATGGTTTGCAAGTTTTCCGTTTTATTATTTATATCTACACTAATATTATAAAGAGGATAGATCTGTATTTTCGTATGTAACGAATAAGATAAAAAACTACTGGACCAATTTAAAAAAATATTTTAACATTAGAATCCTACACTATCGCTGATGAACATAGGCTATAGATTATTTTCCTACTTTTTTTTTAGCTTTTGTAAATACCCTTGCGAATACGGTCCGCTAGTTGTCTATAAATGTAAAAAAACCGGCCATGTGCGAGTGGGACTCGCGCACGAAGGGCTCCGTAACTAAATATTCTGTGAATAGTTAAAGCGTCTACCTGTCACCGTTAATATTATCGAGCAAGAAACGGTAAAAAAATCAAGTTTTTTGTATGGGAGCCCCCCTTAAATATTTATTTTATTTTTACTATTTGTTGTTATAGCGGCAATAGAAATACATCATCTGTAAAACATTCAACTGTCTAGTTATCGCCGTTCTTGAGATACAGCCTGGTGACAGACGGACGGACAGCGAAGTCTCAGTAATAGGGTCCCGTTTTTACCCTTTGGGTACGAAACCCTAATAAGAATCCCCTGAATGATATGTTTGAATAATTATTAATATACATAGTTCTAAGTATAGGCTTATGATGTACGTAGCGAAAAAATCCTAAGTCTACCGTTCTAAGCATATAGGTATATGCTTGAGGACATGTATGCAAAATTTAAAATACGAAAAAATTTTGTTTGGAAGAATCTATAAATACACTTCCCTTAATATCACTTTACAGACTTAGGTGTTGGTTGACCATGATATAGCTTTTTAAATAATTCATACAATTAATATCCGTGAGGGTTGTCTACGCGTGACCATAACAAACAAACATTGCTTCAGGTTATTGTAATGCGGTAAGCAGCGACTTGCGTCAAATTTTTTTTATTGCTATTATGTTATCCATCGTTATTGTAGGCAGCTATAATACCTGCAGAATTGTGGTTAGATCGGATACCTCTGCAGCTAGGTGTGCTGACGTAAATTAATTATAATAAGGCGCATGTTGTGGGTTATTGATGAGTACACGGAGCAGAGGTGCGCGCGCGCAGATTTGTCAATACCTGCACTAGATAAATGAGCTGTCTACTACAAAATATAGTTAAACATCTACATGCACGTCTATACTACGTACTCAATCATTATTGTACTATGACACACGCCAGTCTATTCGTCCTACGCCCTCAATGTGACATTTTTCAAAGACCACTTCGTCTTAAGAATGACTACGCAAGCCACGCTGCGAGCGCTTCACACTGTAAGTGGATAGGTGTACGCCAACCATTAAATACATTGAGGGCGTAGGACGAATAGACTGAAACAAAACTAAGTACGCATTATTTAAATAGGGTGAATGAATTATTTTAATAAATTCATATAAAAGTGAGTTTTTTTAAAACGGAAAATATCTATCATGCATAAAAATAACAAATATTGAAAAATAATTACGAAAAAATTAAATTAATATTTATATAAAACACTGAAAAATTATGTCTAGTGACAATTCCGCCCAATTTACCTGTTAAGCCGACGTGGCGTCACAAACGCCACGCAGCCAAACCGGAAGAATTTTCGACGCGTTTCGATTCTACACGAAGCATCCTCAGGAGGTCTTGATTCTACGAGCGCACGATCGAGAAAATGTGTTCTCGATTATTACATGGATTAACACCTGAATCTATTCTTGATATACTTACTTATATGGAATAGTGTTTTCGGATCAGGCCTAGTATTTGACATATACTATATATTATATATTTTATCTACACTACTATTATAAAGCGATGAGATTAGTATTTTTGTATGCAACGAATAAACTTAAAAAGTACTGGTCCGATTTGGATGAAACTTTGTATGAAAATAGTTTGAGACCCGGGGAGGGACAAAAGGTAGTTTTTATCCAACTGCGCAAAAAGAGGTTTATGGTTTTACGCGATAACCGACATACGCACGGGCGGGGCCGCGGCCGGAAAGCCTAGTTCACATATAAAAGGCGTACGCTCTTTCTAGAAAACATGTAGAAAAATTACCCCTTTGAGACTCACTTCATCTTATCTTATCAACTAAGTAAAGTAACGTCCGCCGCGCGCAGACTCCCACAGGATGTTAGGGTTATTTTACTTATATGTTATGCTACATATACGTCTCATATTTTCCTTCAGTCGCCTCTTACAACATGCGAAAAAGAGATGAGGGATGCTAGTTCCTCTCAAAGGCGACCCAACATCAATCAATTATATTTAAACAAAATTAAATGCAAATCTATAATGGCGCATGCAAGGATTCAACTTTTAAGTGACCTCAAATATAATAATTATATTACAACAGAATCTGAGAAATAATGCTGTGAAAATCTAAACATATGAAGGTTTTATCGATATTATACCTAGTCTCGTTTTCTGGTAGTAGTACTTATCATTATGGTAAATTATTAAAATAAAAATTATATGTGGATCTGGATAATTGTTTGATAAAACTGAAAGACAGTGAATGTGGATTAAGAATGAATAAGTTACTCATCAAATGTTTTTTCTACGCTAATGACCAAGTGATACTTACGCCGTCGGTAAAGGAGTTGTAGGTTATGGTAAATGTTATGCATGAGGCTTTAGAAAGAAATGGGATGAAAATAAACGTAAATAATACGAAAGTTATGGTTTTTAAATAAAATGATAGAGTGACCGATGGCAATATTGTGATTGGAGGTGAAAAAGTGGAACAAGTAAAAGAGTTTGTATACTTGGGATCTACGTTTACAAAAGATGGAGTGTAAAAGTGATATAGAAAGGAGAGTGAATGTTGGAAACATGGTGAACAAGAGCATCGCACGCGTTTATGAACATGTTAAGATGGTTTAGTGGATTAGGATAGTGGATGATTGAATGAAATGAGAATGACTATAAACAGGTATACATGGGACAAGTGAACGGAAGTGGAAGGGGAAGACCTATTAGGCGAAGACGTTCTGAAAAAAGGCCAGGTCAGGAGTACTCTAAACCTGAGTGTAGATGAAGCGAAAGAAATATGTTATGTTCATAGTAAGTGAAAATCTATGGTCCCTGCCTACCCAAACAGGAAAGAGGCGTGATTTAATGTATGCATTACATGTACTCGTAGGGAAAATAAGTTTATGTTCCGTAATTTATATAAATAGTAACTGCCACCCGCGCCTTCGCTCGTGCTAGAGTTCATTATATCATGCTTTCTAAGGAAATTATCAGAAAACTAGGATAGTTTCACGGCCATACTTAGTGTATACGTATCAAATTTTATCAAAACCCCTTCAGCCGTTTCAGGGGTAAGAGGCAACAAACAGCGCGTATTTGTAACATGTGCTTACCTTATCATTTACAACATTAATGTGAATAATACAACATAAAAAATACAAAGTAAACATTAAAGTACCTCAGCAACTTGCTTAGGTACCAATGCGAAGTTTTTGAAACGTCGGGATAAAAATAATTATAAATATAAGCAATTTAAACCGTTTTTAAAGTTGTTTCATTACTATATGTAATAATTTCAAAAACCTATGACAACATAGTGTGATTAGATTATTGAATACTCCGCAACATGGAGCTATTTAGTTTTATCACCAAATAATCTAAAAATATGCGCTATATAGTTCAATGTCAATATTTAGATCTCTATTGACTTAAGTATACTAATTAAGAGACCCATTATAAATTTATAACATTTTAATTACGAATGATACTTCCTTGTGTGTAGCTGATGCGACAGATAAATATATTTGAAATAACATATCCGTCTCGGCTAAGTGCTATTTGTGAATTAAGTAGTACAAAAGAAGCAATGGGCAGCAATTTTTTGCCACATGGTCAGTATGCAAAATGGGTGATTTATTTCAAATTGGGAGAGGCTAACCACAACCACAGAATACATATTCATCTACTCAACATTAGAATATTTTCGCAGATGGCAAACAACCTGTAGTTCATTTGTCGAGGCTGTGACGCGAGCTTTATCATTAGTTGGGTATATAAAAGGATGGAGATGCGCCCACTGATGCATACTCAGCTTTGAGTCCTGTTCAACCACACGGAAACAAACATGAAATACTTCGTAAGTTATAACTATAACTCTATTTATTTCATAAATAACGACACACAATAGACAATTAGTACAATTAGTGTATTATAGTAGAAGGTGGAGGTTACTGAATTTACTTTTGAATAAATTTGCGCTGCATACTCCATAACCATCTCATTTATTATTGTAATATAAGTCAATTTATTACATTTAGCATTTGCTTAACTGAAATAATCGTTTTATAACTTTAGTATTTAGTCCTGCGAAATGCCAAATTTTTGTGCGCAGTGCTAATTGTAGTTAATTGTTGCTTAACTTTAGTTAACTTTAGTTAAGCGACAATTATGAGCTTGTTCCTGGACTGTATTAATCATTTTATACCAAAAAATTGACCAGATTAGGAATATAATATAATATTATGAATATGGTTAATTGATTTCTCAACTCGACCAGTCTGTCCGGTGACTCTTCGAAACGGGAACAACTTTTTGCAATAATTGATTCATGGGCATCAAATATAGGTCGTGTAAATTAATAGCGATAAATTATATCTGAAATTTAAATATTTCTAATGTGATACAGGTTTGCAAAGCGATTAGCTTGCAAAATAACATTGAAAGGATATTTCAATTGAATTCTGCCTTTGTTTAATTTTTTTCAGTTATTTTCGTTTCCATATTCATATAGATGATTCAAAGTATGAAATTAACATCCACAGTGACGCTAGACGATGCGATTTTCTTAAAGAAATGGTTGGTACCATTAGATTTTAGAGTTAGAACGACGAAGATTTTATTACCGACAAATAACTCTTGATCAGTAGCATACTAGTACAGCCTGATGACGATTAACATAAGAATGTGATGTTGCAGGCCAGCTTCCTCGTCCTGACGGTGCTGTTCTGCGCGGCATCGGCCGGGTACCTGCGCGGTGGCTACGGTGGCTACGGTGGCTACGGTGGATATCGTGGTTATGGGGGCTACGGGGGCTACAGCGGCTACTCCTCACCCATCGTCTCCTACAGCAGCTACCCCAGCTACGGAGGCTACAGCGGCGGCTACGGTGGATACGGGGGCTACAGTGGCGGATATGGTGGCGGCTACGGTGGTGGCTACGGCGGCTGGCGCAAGTCCGGCTGGAGCTGGTAACCACCTCCACGTGATACTAACTTGATAGTCTTTAAACCAAACTCACCGAATAACTCTAACTGCGCAGATACATCTAAATGAAGGTACAATAGAGCATTTGTACAAAATGTTAGTCATTTCAGTCTCGAGAATAAACACATTAAGCCATGATCTATTTCTATTGAGAGATGTGGTGTCTAGTTACCAAAATCATCAATTTATTTGCAAACCCACGCGGACACTGACAACAGCCATGCAAGCCGCGTCGCCTAGATCATAAAACGACAAGTTTACGACACTGGCGGTATAACATTACGACCACTTGTTCTAGTATACAACCTGTAATGTCACCCATTAGTTTTGTTTTGTAATCTGCTAAGGTTTTGTATGACTAAATAACAAGATACCCCATGTAACTCTTTCAACATTTTGAGTCAGATATCAATGTGTGCCTGCTATGGGTTTGGAAAAGGCTTTGACATCCAACATTTTTGCTATGATTTATTTATATTTTCTTTTTTGTGTTTTGTATTCTGTGATAATTATGTAAATAAAAGAAATAGTTTACATTTTATGGTTTCATTCCCTTATAATATAATCTAATATATAACCTGCGTTTAATAAGATAGTTACTTGAAGGAAGGTAAAACAAACAATGCTTTATACTTGTAAGAATTAAAAAAAAAACAATAATTAGAAGGAAAATAACATTTAATAAAATAAAAGTACACAAATGACCATATTTTTTTAGATAAATGTCACCTATGATAACCATTGGTGCATTTGGACTACCTTTTTGAAGCAATGATGGCCGAGTGGTAATAGCTAAGGACTGCCGTGCCGCAGTACCCTGGTTCGATCCCCACCGCCGGCGTGAGCTTCACCGCATGGTGGAAGGGCATTTTGCAATTTCCCGCCTGGCTAGCTACCACCCTTAAGTAGAAAATCTGTCGCCAAGCACCTAAGGGTGTGTTCCGGCAGCAGTCCTTGAGAGCCAGTGAAATTACAGGCACATGAAACTTAATAACTATGTCTCAAAGTGACGGACGCAGTGCAATTCGTGACTTGTGATGAAATGCATCTGTTCTAGGCAGAGGTTATTCCGCTTAACATCAAGTGGGCTTCGAGCTTGTTCCGTCACAATAACATAAAAAAAAACTACCTTTAAGTCAGCAATGGCTTTCAGGTTGTCTAATTTATTTCATTGCAGAAGTTGTAGTGTTGTATATAGTTCGTAGTTTTTAATTAATGAAGACATACCGCTGGTAAAAAAGAAAAACATTACTGATGTGACATTTTACCACTACCGTCGTCCGCAAAATGCTGGCAGGATACTCGTAATGAACCGAAATACCTTATACCTATTATGAGCACAAGAGGCCAGCCAGGCCACGTTTGCTATCTTTATAAATAAGCCGGGCACAACGCTCCTACAGACCTAACGTCCCCAAGTAGATCATATCTACGATCGAGTGTACCATATTTGTGCCTTTTGATGTTGAGCCGGTGCCGCTCCAGCCTTCATTTGATGTCCGTAAAGATGTGACGGTGCGACGTTGGCAACACAGGTAACATAACATCCGTCACCTGAGACCGTCCGTTCTCTATGGAATGAGAGCTTTTGGCCGTAAGCTCACGCGTTTTTAGGGTTCCGTACCCATAACGCCAGATAATGAATCTATTCATTAGCTGGCGGCCTTATCGCTTATAGCGATTTCTTCCATACAACCAGGAACAAAAGATTTACGTATATTTGATATGGGAGGCAGTTTTCCGCATTTATACAAATTACTGACATTACCATGAAGTAGGTACTGCATACAAGGAATTTAACCTATATTTAATTTACCATAATTATATAAACTTACGTGTAATAATACACATATATAAATACCTATATATACTACATAAAAAAATAAACATACATATACCTAAATACTATAGATGCCTACTAATACAAGTACAGGAAACGAATGTAATAAAATCTTGCTATTACTAGATAAGTAATGTTCTTTTACTCTATTTTTGAAGATACATAGCGACTGCGACTTACGGATTAACACTGGCTAGGACTGTTTCAGAGTCGTGCAGCATGTACAGTAAAATATTTATCATAAAACGAAGTTCTGTCCGGGGGCAAATTAAGCAGTAAATTTTCTGACAAAGAATGTGTTGATTCAAGAAACTCAAAACGTTCCTTGAGATAGCGCGGGGAACGCGGATTAAACAAAATATTGTAAAGTAGGGAGTGGATATGAGTATTCCGGTGAAGGCGTATAGGAAGCCACTTGAGCTTATGTCTAAATTTGGAAACATGGTCATATTTGCGCAAACCAAATATGAACTTAATAGAGAAATTTTGGAGACGCTCAAGTCTCTTTAGCTGGTCCTCCGTTAGATCCAGGTATCAAACATCAGCCTAGTCCAAAATGGGAAGTAACAGGGATTGAGCAAGCGCAACTTTGGTGGCAGTCGGAAGAAAGTTCCAAAGTCGTTTCAAAGAGCCCGCAGACGCAAACACTTACGACTAATTTCTTGCAACTGAGGAGCCCAATACAATGATTGCTACATAATAAGCCCAAGATTTTTTACTTGCTTATTGTATGAAATCGTAACACCATCAAAAATTATTGGAGGTATTCTATTCCAGTGTAGCTTAACCAGCATGCGGGTGCAACCTATTATAATACCTTGGTGTTTTGTTGGATTGACCCTTAATCCGATTGCGTTGCTCCATTCAACGTTTGTTGTGTTTTAAGTCACTGTTGATGGTTTCCACACAAACAGACATATTATCTTGATTAGCTTGTGAATAAATTTGCAGATCATCAGCATAGAGGTGCTAGGAAGAAGCTACATTTTGAGAAATTGAATTTGCAGCAGCAAAAACAATAGGAGAGAGAACGACTACCTAAGGGACGCCGGCTATTGTGTGACCATGTCACACCATGAAGAAAATGAATCTTCAAGGCGAACCCTCTGTCGGCGTCCAAACAGGTAACTGTAGAAAAAAGTCAATTACGGAAGGAGATATGTTAATGGAGCGCAGAAGACTCAAGAAGATATCGAAATTAACGCATTGCTGAAGTCAAGAAGAGTAAGCACAGTTAACTTGCCCTTATCCATACCATCGCGTATGTCATCAGTGACCTTAAGTAATGCAGTAACTGTACTATGGACAGGACGGAAACCGGACTGAAATTGATTAAGAAGGCTGTTTCTGGTAAGGAAAGTACTAAATTAGCTGTGAATAAGGCGTTCCAATACTTTAGATAAGAAAGGGAGAATAGATATTGGACGATACTCAGATTAAATTTTTTAGGTAATGGAATGATAAGAGCATCCTTTCATAATGACGGGAAAACTCCGCACGTGACGGAGTAGTCAAGGATGTGAGATAGAACAGGAAGGATAAGATCAAGGATTGGGACTATCAAATTACGACTAACACCATCGATGCCAACAGCATTTGACGTAATAGAGAGTACGCTCTTTCTAACATCACAAGCCGAAAATTGAGTGAAACTGAACGGATAAAAGGCTCCCGCCTTTTCTCCGCTTTTGCTGTCGTAAATTATATTATTAATACCCAAAAAGATAATGTGTTTAGCAATTTAGACTTGAATGCTGGTACATACTGTGCACTATTTAGATACCATAGCCCTTTATGGATACAACTCCGAATTGAGTACCTAAGTATAGGGTATTTCGCATCCAAACGTCGGACACTGCGAAAAGAGTCTTTAACTTGCAAGACAAAGTTACAGATAATGGTACCTTCGTGCGCGAGTCCCCGTCGCACTTGGCTGTTTAGTTTTTATTTAATTCTTGGATTTCAAAAGTGATTATTTAATTTACGCAAAACTTTTAGTGTGACCTACGTATAACTGCCCGTAAGAGAACAAAAGTTTACTGTTTTTGATATTGTTATTTAGTAATAAAAATACTTATTATTACTAAATAGCAATATTATTTTTGGGTTTAATTATATGACTAAATGAAAAGTTGATTTATTTATATATATGCATCGATGTCATGGTCATCATCAAAAAGTAGGAGTAGATCTATATTTTAGGTCATAACAATCTAGTTTTTACATAAGCAATTACCAGACAATTGTAACTTGCAATTGCTAACATAGTGATTGCAACTTTTGTCAATATTGACCAGTAAAAATTATTTATCTTGTAAGCAGTATATTTCCGTATATATAATGTACATTGTGGCAGTATTCAACTAAGAAATGTGATCAATAAGTAAATAAAAAAATTAACACAATCTTGATATTAAATAAAAAAACTTCCAACACTGAAAAGTATGAAACAACTTATGGAAGTTGGACTCTACTTCCTTTTTGCGTAACGTGATAGACTAATACGAGTATATCTAACGCAAATTTTATAATTGACCTTCATAAGGACGTCGTAGACGCCAAAAATTAATAAATGACTTTGACCATGAAAATATGACCATAAAGTGTTATAAATGAGCATGTTACTGACTTCCTCAAGTTATATCATACTATTGAAGATTGGAGTTGAATTCTGTTATTTTTTAATCAAATAAATGTATTTTTGTTTTTATCGTAGGTAACTGTTATACATATTTTTAAGTTATTTTGATGGAAGAATGACAATGTCCACGTAGTGTTCAGTGGTAAACTCAGCCCTCAACATAATATGCCTTTCTTCAGAATCAAAATAAAAATCCCTTCAGCTATTTCGGAGGTTAGTAGGAACACACTTACATACTTAAATTTGAATTTGTGGACAAATTCGCAACATAGAACTATTAAATTCTACCACTGAATAATCATAATATAAAAAAAACAATAATGTTCAATGTCAATATTTATCTCTGTCTAAGTTCTATCATTATACTTGATTAAGTGACACATTAAAATTGTATATCATTCTTATCGAAAATCATCCTTCCTTGTGAGTAGCTGATGCGACAGATAAAAATATTTTTCATAACATAACTGCCCCAGTTATGTGATGATCCATACGTAAGCAGTGCAAAAGAAGCAATCGACAGGCAAGTTTTTAGTCAAGCGGTCTATATGCAAACTGAGTGATTCATACCAAACTGGGAAAGGCCGACCACAGAATACATTTTCATCTACTAGAAATTAATATATTTTTACAGATGTCAAACAACGTATTGTATATTTATCGAGGCTGTGACGTGAGTTTTATCATTAGTTAGATATATAAAAGGAAGAAGATGCGCCGCTGGTGCATACTCAGCTTTGAGTCCTATTCAACAACACGGATACAAAAATGAAATACTTCGTAAGTTATAATTATATATTTCGCTTACATTCTGATACCTATATATGTTAATAAGCGGCTCATTTGTATAAGTCATATACATTCATTTATATTAATTAAAGCCTAACGGATAATTGTTTAATTTAGTTCTTTATGTTATTGTGACGGAACAAGCTCAAGGCCCACCTGATGTTAAGCGGACTAACCTCTGCCTATAACAAATACATTTCGTCACAAGTCACGACTTGCACTGCGCCCGTCACCTCTAGACATAGTTATTAAGTCTCATGTGCCTGTAATTTCACTGGCTCTCAAGTACTGCTGCCGGAACACACCGTTAGGTGCTTGGCGACAGATTTTCTACTTGAGGGTGGTCGCTAGACAGGTGGGCATTCGCAAAATGCCCTTCCACCATGCAAAGTGTAGCAATCCTTTTAATCTAAAAACAGTGTCTCGACTGTGAATACAAATAATACTATTTTTAAATTTCTGAACTCGGACAGTACGTACAAATGTACAACTCTTCTAAATGGGAACAACATTTATTTGTGCAACGGATGATCATGAGTATCAAGACTTTGTCACAACGTCATTTTGAAAAAAACAAATGAAAAGGTTAAAAAATGTCATCTAAGGATTTTTTTAAAGTGATTGAATCGGAACAAGCATGAGACCCGGTGGAAAACTCGGGACACAAAAAAACGTCTGTAATATGAAATAGGAACTTTATTTAACTCTTGTTTAGAAATAAAACCATTACACTATGTTTTTGTCATAAATTATACGTTAAAAAGTATTAAACAACTCTACGATCAGTAGCATACTGGTGCTGCCTGATGATGATTAACATAAGAATGTGATGTTGCAGGCCAGCTTCCTCGTCCTGACGGTGCTGTTCTGCGCGGCTTCGGCCGGGTACCTGCGCGGCGGCTACGGGGGCTATGGTGGCTACGGTGGATATCGTGGTTATGGGGGCTACGGGGGCTACAGCGGTTACTCCTCACCCATCGTCTCCTACAGCAGCTACCCCAGCTACGGCGGCTACAGCGGCGGCTACGGTGGATACGGGGGCTACAGCGGCGGCTACGGTGGATACGGGGGCTACAGTGGCGGATACGGTGGCGGCTACGGCGGCTTGCGCAAGTCAGGCTGGAGCTGGTAAATACCTCCGCGTGATACCAACTTGAGACCTTTCTACCAAACTCACCCCAAACGACGAGTAGGTCTTTAAAGAAATATTTATCTTACTTAAGCAAAAATAGAGCAATTGTAAAAGCTATTATGTCATTGCACTCTTGCTAAAGTGCAAATTGTGCTCAATTTGCACTTTAGCAAGAGTGCAATGATCTTTTTAGAACTATCTCAGTTGATAGATGTGTTCTCTAGCTACCAAAATCAACAATCTCTATGCAACTCCGTGAGGACACCGACACCAGCCACGCACGTCGCGCCGCCTAAATTATAAGACGACAATTTGACGACACTAGCAGTACAACATTAGGACCACTTGTTTTAGTAGAAACTGTAATGTTACCCATTAGTACAGATTTGTGATTTGTTAGACTTCATATGTCTAAATAGCATGATACTCTATGTAACTCTTTCGGCCTTTTGCGTTGGCTGTCAATGTGATATTGAGTTTGTAAAGAAGGGGTTTAAGGCTAACTTATGTGCTATTCTTTTTCTTATTTTGTATTTTGTAATCTGTGATATGTTAATAAATGTGATAATTACATTTTCATGGTTTTATTACCGAATATTGGAAACTATCAGAATCTACGTAGCTATAATAAAAAAGCTAGTAACAGCTCATATTTGATATCCGAGACTTGAAGCCTCTATTAGTAGATGATCGAAGATCCAAGAAGATGTGACGGCGTAAGTTGTCTATAAAAAGGAAACGTCAAAGGTCTGCCTTTGGAATGGGACGTTTCCATTTAATGGGAGTAATTCCGTTGGATCTTTTGTCATCGTCTTGCATAAGACCGTGCCAAATAAATAAATTAATATATTAAACCTATGGCTAAAAATGAACATAGAAAGCATATCTTTTTTTACATTCTTATCTTTACGAGAAAATGAGGACTGCGTTAGTTGCAGTCGTATGTTGTTGGAAAGAACTCCCGGCCTTAGGGACAAACTGTGTCACGGGTTCGAATCCTATACGCAGTTTTATTTTTCCTTAATAGAACATTTTGTAAGATGAAGTATTCTTTGAAAAATGACAGAGGGCATAGGGTGGAGAAAATTCAATTCGCATGCGAGTGAGTGAAATAGAACTACGCAAATTTAAATAGCGTGAGCGGAATTTATGAAATAGATTCGTATAAAAGTGACCTTTTTAAAAACAAATAAATTCTTTCAGGTGCTGTATATATACCTACATAATAATTAGAAATAAAATTTATATTGATACCATTTACTAAATGAACACAAAACTTGACTCAGCGTAATTTTAGAGCTGTATTTATGATTTATTTTCTACATATAGAAGTATATGTAAACATATTTTCGGGTCAGGCATCGTATTTGTCATATCTTATCGAGTATTATATATTACACTCTTAAAAAAAAAATAAGTTCAATATTTACCTTTTGAGACTCAGTGTACCTTAACAGTATTAGAACTTTCTGTGAATGTTATTGACGGAGTCAATTTGTATACCTAGTCCGGAAAATGCATTTTTTTTTATGAAGTTATGTAGCATTACAGCCCGTCTTCTGCACACATATAAAATTACAACTGAATTTACTCACCCGTTGCGGTGTGAAAGGAAATTTAACAACATAATATACATTTTACATAAAAACAATCTTTCGCATATATAATGTTAGTGTTATGATAAAAAAAAATTTTTTTATTGCTTATAGGGTCATTAATTGCGCTATTTGCTCTGAGACATTTTCTCAGGAACGCGTGGAGGTAGAACGCGAAAAGCATTTATTTTTAACAAACCTGTAGGTATATAAGTTAAAAGTTTTGGCATTTTTGTTGCTAAATGAAATCCATAATATTTTAAAATTATTATAAATATTTTTCTTACATGATGTAACTAAAAGTTGATGGTACTCCCAATTTTTCCTTTATCTGTGCTTTAAGACGTTGCTTCGTATCAAATTTCAAGATTCTGAGTACTCTGTAGGTTTTGATTCCCTTGCGAGTGTCGAAAATTTGCGGTATAAACGGCTGTACCTTTTGATTGCGTTGGCGTAGAAGTTTATTTTTTCATGCATACACGGGACTGTAGACTTGAGTATTTGATATTAATTTCAGCTTGATAGCTCCACGCGTTCCAAAGAAAAAGTTTCCTTTTGAGGTACGGAATCTTAAAAAATGGTTTGATGACAGTTTCATAACCAGATTATTAATCGGCTTTAAAATTCGTTTAAATTATATTTATAAGTTAAAATTAAGGAGGTTAAGTAGAAAATAAACGATGGAGATTGGTCGGTGCCAGGAAGGATGATCTGTGTTTTCAGCGAGGATCATAAATTTTGCATCTAGGTATATTTATCTGAACTTTACCTACTCAATCAGCTCTAGACGTTGAAACTCAACATGTTAGGATACAAATAAGTTTTTTTTCTGTACGCTTGGCAGGCATCTTGGGATCAAGATCTTTTTCGGCAAACTTCTCATGTAATGGAGCCAACCCAAATTATATTAATTTTTTTTCATGTTTTTCTATATTTCAATTTGACTAGAAATTAAATTAAATATTTTTTTAGCATTAGAAGTAAAGTGTAATTCAATGTCATACATTTTATAGGAATGCAGCTTCCATGAACTTCATTTAGTGAATAAATAGGGTGGGAACGTCACTATGATTAGCTATTAAGGGTGAACTGGCCGGCCCGTTCTCCATACAAACGCCGTTGGGTGATCACTCCCTTATTTGAGTATTTAGGTCCAAAATAAAGCATAATACCGATTGATTTCGTCATTATCTAGGCTTGTATGATGCCGAAATTTTAATAAAATAATTAACCTGAGAATTATGAGCCTCGAAACATTTTCATATAAAGTTTTCGAGGCTCATAACTTACAACTTAATTATCTTTTTAAAATTTTACCATCATACAAGCCTAGATAATGACGAGATCAATCGGTATTATGCTTTATTTTGGACCTAAATCCTCAAATAAGGGAGTGATCACCCAACGGCGTTTGTATGGAGAACGGGCTGTCCAGTTCAACCTTAACTACCCGGGACGATGTTATAATGCAGTAGTATAATGCAGTAGTATAATAAGATGCAGTGATAGCGTTCAATCAACACGTAGAAAACATGCCTTCAGATTAGTGGTCCTCCTGGTTTAAAAAATGGTCCGATCGCATGAAAATATGTAAAAGAGAGTATTTTGAAAAGCAATAAACATAATATTTTGTTTATAACATGTTGTTTTTATACAGTTACGCAAAACTTTTAGTGTGACTTATGTATTTCCAATACGAAAGATAATCTATTAATATTTTATGTAATATATTGGTTCATTTCATATAATAATGTAATATTGTAAGGAAAATATATTCTTAGAAACTAGATCAGAAGTTATTATTTTTAAAAAGAAGATGTACACAAGTATCTACAATTTTTTTAATTAAAACAAAGACAAATATACCCGATCAAGAACTATGCCTTTAAAATTAATTATTTTAAACACTTAAAATAGCCTAGACGAGACTGACAAAAACAATCTAGCAGTACGATAATTATACAACTTAACAGCGATGTTACCGAACCGACGGACGAAGCAATAAGAGCCCGTTCGGGCACCCGACACTGGCTTATATAGGTTTCCCCCTCCACTGACAGTGTTGCCGCTAACACGGCCTTTCCAGACAGGAGACCGTCCTCGGGCTCCATGTTATCTTCACAGCCGTCAAGTCAGAGGGTGAGCAATCCTATTCGTTCGCAGCAAAGGTGTTTGATTCCGCGTGCCTCTGTACTCCAGAAGGCTGTGGCTCGATGTCGTCCATGAGTTGGTTCGCCTCAGGAGTCTGGTCGACATCAGGAGCTGACTCATCCCTTTCGTCGTCTGCGTCTATCGACAAAAGAGAAGAAAACGAGACAATCCACTTCACAAGTTCGTTCAGTAATCATAGCTATAGGCAATAGTCACTATTAGATAAGAACCCATTATTATTGCCTATGAACAATAAGGTTAAAACATCCAAATACATGAACCAACCACTCGGGGCGGGACTTGTCGGAAGATCGCCCCCACGACTCGTCAGAGACCTACGAGTACTTACGTGAGGCATGGCTTTGCGTGTGTGTATTGGTTCACATATAAGCATGCATTAAACCAGTACAGACAATGCTTGCCGGCAGATATGTCCAACGCTACACGAATCGCCACCCACGTGACTTTTCGGCAGCCCTGCTCCAGGACAACTTGACAGATCAAGTTTCCGAGCACACCAGGATAGCGTGTCCGATGCGCTCCAAGACAAACGCTCATCCGGTCCAAAACAAAACGACAATGCCTGCCGACAAACATGTCCCGCGGTACACGAATCTTCACCCAAATGACCTTTTGGCACCCCTGCTCTAGGACAGCTTGACGCATCAAGTGTCTGGGCACACTAGGATAGCGTGTCCGATGCGCTCCAAGACAAAAGCTCATCCTAGTTCAACTCAACCTTTTCATACCCCACAATTAGCCCCACGACTAAAAGGGATTCTTAACACAACATGTTACAGCTATAAAAACCTTATTTGTGAAAATAGATATGAAATAGGTCAGGACTTGAACAGAAAATGATCTAAACAGAATATTCTCACGCATGATAAAATAAGAAACTCACAGAAAAAGCTAAGCACACCTCAGGAGTCCATTCCCCTCACCATGGAAGCATGTATTCCGCGGCCGCCTGGAACGATCTCCAGACGAGCCAGCCAAGAGCCTCAGCCCGTAGTGACCCTGTAGTAGTACCGTCGCAACGCGATAAGGTTCACGCATACATGAGTCCAGCCTCATGGTCGACTGCGCCTGCCTGCGAACAAAAGCTATGGAATCTAACTTAAATGTACGAGATGGTTTACGCCTCTCATGAACATAGGTATCCTGCCATTGCCATGAAGGTGCTCGGATGCTTTCTGACGGCTCATCTCACGAAACGTTTCCCGTTTGAGACTTGAACCTTCAATTGCTACGTCGCGTATAAAGCTGCGGATAAGAGGTGTGGCAGCTTCGACATCAATTAGCAGGTTCAATGCCAAATGCTGGGTCGTCCTGTGCCTCGTGATGTTCAGGACTAACTGCAACTTCCACATTATTGCCGGCCATCTTTGCTGCCGATGATTGCACTCGATCTCGAGCACGGTACAGCAATAGCGCTCAACCTGCCCGTTGGATTGATGCATCTCTGGTATTACAAATACAAATATAAAACCCTTTTTAGTAAGTGTCACAATCCAAGAAGCTTTTTGAGCACAACCAGCTATATAACGCCTAAAATAGCTAGATAAGCCTATAAACTGTCGTACTTGCTTAATGTTCTTAGATTCGGAAGTTTCAATCAGAGCCCGAACTTTCTCATGACTCGGCCTAACCTGACCTTCACTAGTCGTTCAGCCCAAGTACTCAATACTGGAAAAACGAGCACTTCTTTAAGTTGTTGGAGAAACCAGCTGATGTCAACGCATCAAGCACCTTACGCAGTGGGTCCAGACCCTGGTCGATGCTATTACTCATGATCAAAACATATAGACGAGTATGTCTCTAGAACCTATGAACTCGCGAAGGGTCTTTGTGATTATGTGTTGATGAACTACTGGAGCCTTTGCCAAACCGTAACTCGTCAGAAACCACATACAATTCTACTTTGAGGGTCAAGCCATCAAACTCGATGTGACATAAAAAGTACCCTCAATTTCCTGACTACCTAATCCTTTAAGTATTCGTCATATTACTTAGTTATTTCCGGTATATTATTTTCCTCTATGGTATCAGTAATACAGGCATACGCGAGTATTTGCTTTATCAATGATGAGGATATTAACGAGATAGTCGAACCGCTATTGATCAAGACGTGAACGGGTACGTCCTGTATAACCGCCACTACGATGTCCCTGTTGGAACAAACGCGTTGCAAAAATTAACATTGTCCTTGTTAGCAGCTGCTGCACGCTGTTTAGCGAAACAAGTCTCAGCCTTGTGCCCCAGTTTCTTACAATAAGAGCACCCCAAGAGCTGGTTGGTACAAACGCAGGTGGCAGTAAGTTGGTCCCTACATTATACGGCGCACTTCCTGACGATTGTTTAATTCTAGGTTTCTTACCACACGAAGCCTGTCTATGTCCTTACTGACCGCAACAGTAGCACCTAATATCAATAAGGCAACGTTTACGCGACTCCTCTGTACCTCGTGTACCCATCGTCATGTTTCGCAAATCAGAACGTCAGGGAGCAGTCTTCGATACACAGCTTGAACTCGGCTTAACATAGAACGAGAAAAAATCTACAAGATCGTTTCGTAACAATTTAGCGTTAACTAGTTGCTGAAGCTTTAATATTGGGATCGGTGTTGCCACGAATTATTATTGCCGAGATAAGCTCATTGCTCAATTCCCGCACTATGCGTAAACGAAGCAACGAGCGACGCACGTAATTCGAATAAGTTGGATAATTATCGGAGTTCTTCATCATGACATCAAATAGTATACCCGCGAAGTCTGGTACCTTCAGACAAAGAAGTCATAATTCTCGCTTAAGGCTGGTCTAGCTACGACCACTGGACACCCTATCGTCAAGCCACGACTTCGCGTCCCTTTTTCAACAGTTTCTTATACGCGACAAATATTCGAAGTCACTCCAACCATTTAACACTTTCGCGCAAAATTAAAACGTATTCACCCCGCAATGAGAAGAGACACAGTTACAATGGACAGGACGGGCGTGTCGTGATAAAACATCGCGATTTATAAAATAACAATAACAGAAAGAAAAATATTTTTGCGGGTAGACAAAAAAATAAATATTTAGGCCAAAACAAGTGGGCAAAAAAGTAAGTAAGAATCCCACTGCTGATCTTAGAAACTAGATCAGAAGTTATTATTTTTAAAAAGAAGATGTACACAAGTATCTACAATTTTTTTAATTAACACAAAGACAAATATACCCGATCAAGAACTATGCCTTTAAAATTAATTATTTTAAACACTTAAAATAGCCTAGACGAGACTGACAAAAACAATCTAGCAGTACGATAATTATACAACTTAACAGCGATGTTACCGAACCGACGCGCGACGGACGAAGCAATAAGAGCCCGTTCGGGCACCCGACACTGGCTTATATAGGTTTCCCCCTCCACTGACAGTGTTGCCGCTAACAATATATATATTTGTATGTGTGTAGAAAAAAAATATGTGAAAGAGAGTTTGTTTAGTAGAAAGCGTGTTTAGTATTTCTTTTTTCAGTAAAAAGGATAACAGTTTTTAATTTATGATTAGTTAATTCCAAACATCAGTGTTATGTGTTGAATAGTTTGTTATTTGAATGTTGTAAAAACAATACACCAAACAAAACCATACTTATTTTAAAGCCAACATTAACTTTTCTATCTCTTGGTAAGTTAAATTTTGTAACCAAGTTTTAAGAAGCCGTTTGCTTCCAGATTTAGTTAATGAATAAATTTAGATACGAGGTATACCGGCAGAACTATTCAAAAATTATGAATTAAATACCTAGGACACATACTTACTGACGACCTTAAAGACAATACTGATATTGAGAGGGAGCGCAGGGCTCTGGTGTTTCGAGGGAACATGTTGGCTCGCATGTTTGCCCGCTGTAATGACCAAGTCAAAATAACGAGTTTCAAGGCTTACTGCAAGGGTCTTTACAACAGCTTGTGAATCAGCTGTTCACAAAAGTCGCTTAGCACCTTGCGCGTACAGTATAGCAATATTTTCAGGTTTATGTTGCGACTCCCCTGCTTTTGCAGTGCCTCCACGATGTTTGCGCAGGCCCATACTGATGGCTTTCATGCCGTTCTTCGTAAAAAGGTAGCATCATTGATGAGGAGGGTGCGGGAGAGCAGCAACATTAATAACTGTGGCAGACGACCAGAGAGCACCGTTTCAGGGGCACTTCACGCGGACAGTTTGTCCGCATGGAATGCCTCGTAAATACATTACATACTAATGCGTGCCAATAGTAGCAGTGTTTATACCTATATTTATAATTAATAGCTTACAAACAATAGTCCTAAAGTTTTCTTTTTTCTATAGTAACATGCATAAGGATTTCTGCTATTCGAAATAAACATATTATAAATTTGAATAAATATCTATAATATTACAAATCCTATTATAAAAACGCAGGGCCACAGTTTGACAGTGCCTCTTGCGAGTTGAGTTCATTGTTGACACACTTCGTCTTTGGGACGTTTTTTCTGGCGGCTCTCTGGAACATAAGGCACAAGTTTATGCTGCCGTAAAATAGTGTGTGTATTAAAATTCTACAAAATATTAAACTTAATTAACTGAAAAAGTATTTAACAGTAACCAAGCCTTTATCTAGATAACACGGTAATTACAACTCATGTAACCCGGTTACCGGTAAAATATTATATGTAGACAAGTGAACACAATGTTTTAAGCTGTATCTGTATGTATTTTTCCCCTATTCGCCTTTTACGATACCCATGGAAAAAAAAATGGGGAGATGCCATTCTGACCCGGCACCCCATGGGGTAGTAAAGTTAGGCATGCGGCAAAGTAATGGGTTTAATAATGAAAAAAAATAACAAAACTTGAACTGAATAAAACTGACTTCCAACACTGAAAAGTATGAAATAACTTATGGAAGTCGGATTCTTTGGAGAAAGGATTAATTTTAGACCATTTTTGTTTCTGATCTGCATTACATGTACAAAGATTACTGCGGTATTGTTTGATTCGTAGATTATACCTCTCTGATTTTTAAAGTTAGATAGTGAACAAATTCAAGAAATTATCTTATCTTTTTTCAAAGACACCAAATGGTAAAAGTTTTCTTTAGCAAATGTTACTTATGTTGAACCAAACATTAAGCTTGGTCCTGATAAACTCTATTATTGATAATGCGGAAGAATAAAGTCTTCTTGGGAATCAAAATGTATTCAACTTTACAGTAGGATCCATATATACATGATCTATCCTATCTAAATCTAGTAGACTTAGTTCTGCTGCAGTTCGTAAGATAAGACAGTTAACAGACGTAGCTACTGCTTGGCTAGTTTATTTTGCGTACTTCTACAGGTTTATGTGTATTGCTGTGGGGAGCTGCTGCTGACATAGAGACAATCTTTGTCTTACAAAAGCGTGCAATTCGAGCTATATTTGAAATGGATCCTAAGGGATGTCTGAGGTATATTTTCAAAACAATATATATTTTAATTTTGCCTAGTCTGTATATATTTCAATATATTATGTACTTTTGTAAAAAAAATAAGTAAAATTAATAAACAGTGACACGATTGTCACTGTTTATGTTATATGAAACTAGACGCACAGCAGGGTGGTATATCTTGGTGCATTGCCAGGGTTTCGTACAATATGTTCTTGTGTTCCTGTTTAATATTTTGTTAGCGTAAACATATTATTCGTGATATGTTCTTATGTTTCGTCACATGTTATCAAGAAAATCCATTTTTTGATAATCATGAACATCTATATTGTTATATACCGACTAGATACGAAACTCGGTAATCGGTTATATCACCTTTCCTCGGGATCTAATATGGAAATTTGAACAAAATAGTACCCTGGGCCCTAACTTATCCGTGACCTATGGAGTGTATGTTTCAAGTGTAGCATCAAAGTCCCTTCAGCCTTTTCAGGAGAGGGGACAAACACACACGCTTACATTTCCATTTACCGACAACTTCGTAACATGGAACTATTTAATTTTATCAATAAATAATCATAAACAAACAACAACTCTCAATGTCAATATTTATTTCTGTCTAATTCGATGTGACTCATTAAAAATGTATATCGTTCTTATCAAGAATCATCCTTCCTCATGTATAGCGGATGCGACAGATATAGTTACTTTAAATAACATAACTGCCCCACATATATGCTGGTCCATACGTAAGTAGTACAAAAGAAGCAATCGACAGGCAAGTTTTTAGTCGAACAGTGTGTATGCAAATTGAGTGATTTATACCAAACTAGGAGAAGCTGACCACGGAATACATTTTCATCTACAAGTAATTTGAATATTTTCGCAGATGGCTAACAACCTATGTTTATTTATCGAGGCTGTGATACGAGCTTTATCATTAGTTGGATATATAAAAGGATGAAGATGCGCCCACTGATGCATACTCAGTTTTGAGTCCTGTTCAGCAACACAGAAACAAATATGAAATACTTCGTAAGTTATTACCATATTTTCGCTTACGTTCTAATAACTTCACATATAACAACAGCAATTGGCATATAATAGACAGCCATAATTTATTTTAAATTAATTTAAATTAATATGAGTTTATTTTAATAAACCTTACCACACGGAGAGTTTAATAATTTGGTTTCTTAACTCCTCCAAGAGTCAGAGCTGGAGATAAATATAATATTATTTCGTGCTTTCTCAACTCGGAGAATTGACCGAATTTCCGATTCTCCGAAATGGGAACGATTTGTGTTTGAGCAACAGTTGATCTTGTGTATCAAATGTAACTTGTTTAAATTAATAGCTATAGATCATACATACAATAAAGTTATCTATGATCTATAGATCATACATACAATAAAGTGGTTAGCGTGTTTCATTATGTATGATTTACAACAAAAATACACAGTCAGGAAAAAAAATCTTTTCAATGTGATTTTGTAAGCTTTTGCACTTAACAGGCATTATTTCAAAGATGACAATGTGATAAAGTATATCATGTAGAAACATACATTACGTTTAGTAGCATATTGATACTGCCTGATTATGATTAACTGATATGCCTGACTATGAATGTGATGTTGCAGGCCAGCTTCCTTGTGCTGACGGTGCTGTTCTGCGCGGCATCAGCCGGGTATCTGCGTGGTGGCTACGGTGGCTACGGTGGCTATGGAGGCTACGGGGGCTACAGCGGCTACTCCTCACCTATCGTCTCCTACAGCAGCTACCCTAGCTACGGCGGCTACAGCGGCGGCTATGGTGGATACGGGGGCTACAGCGGCGGCTACGGGGGCTACAGTGGCGGATATGGTGGCGGCTACGGTGGTGGCTACGGCGGCTTGCGCAAGTCCGGCTGGAGCTGGTAAATACCTCTGCGCGATCCTAGATCTTTCTACCAAACTCACCGTAACCATAGAGTGCGTCAATAAAGAAATATACATCTTATTAAAGAAAAAATGGAGCAATTGTAAAAGATATCATGTCTTAGGTTTTCGCGATTATTACACATAGTAACTAAACAACTTTAAACGGTTTAAAGTTGTTTAATTACTATAGATATCATGTCATTGGACTCTTGCTGAAGTGCAGATTGAGCAACATCTTAGAACTATCTCAGTTGATTGATGTGTTCTCTAGTTACCAAAATCAACAATCATTATACAAATCCGTGAGGACGCCGACACCAGCCACGCACGTCGCGTCGCCTAAATTATAAAACGATACGATGACACTATGAGTATAACATTACGACCACTTGTTTTGGTAGAACCTGTAATGTCACCCAATGTGATTTTTAGACTTTATATGTCTAAATAGCATGATACTCTATGTAACTCTTTCGGCTGTCAATGTGATACAATATTGAGTTTGGAAAGAAGGTCTTTAAGACTAATTTATGTGCTATTCTTATTTTTCTATTTTTTTCGTAATTTGTAATCTGTGATATATAAATAAAAGTGATACATTACATTTTCATGATTTTATTACCGAATATTGGAAACTATCAGAACCTACGTAGTTATAATAAAAAAGCTAGTAACATCTCATATTTCATATCCGAGACTTGAAGCCTCTATTAGTAGATGATGGAAGATCCAAGAAGATGTGACGTTGGATCTTTTGTCATCGTCTCGCTTAAGACCGTAACAAATAAATAAATTGATATATTAAACCTATGGCTAAGAATGTACATATGCATATTTTTTTCACATTCATATCTTTTTTTATGTTATTGTGACGGAACAATCTCGAGGCCCACCTGCACTGCGCTCGTCACTTTGAGACATAGTTGTTAAGTCTCATGTACCTGTAATTTCACTGGCTCTCAAGGACAGCTGCCGGAACCATACCGTTAGGTGCTTGGCGACAGATTTTCTACTTGAAGGTGGTCGCTAGCAAGGCGAGCATTCGCAAAATGCCCTTCCACCGTGCGGTGAAACTGAAGCCCGCTGTGGGATTCGAACCATGGACCTGCTGCGCGGCAGTCCATAGCCAATGCTACTGAGCCATCACTGCTTCAAAATGAGTATCAAAAGCCATATTTTTATGAGATAAATGAGGACTGCGTTAGTTACAGTCGTATGTTGTTGGAAAGAAGTCCCGGCCTTAGGGACAAACTGTGTCACGGGTTCGAATCCTATACGCAGAAAAAAAATCATATATAGATAATTTTGTTAGCATATTCATAAGATGGACATTATTAATTGTTAATATTTCTACTTGTGCTATTGGCAGAACAAACAGTAGAAAATAGTAGTAGTGATTTTACTCACGAGATAAAGTCCGTGATTGTGATTTTCTATAAGCACCCTATTCTGATACTGTTGCAAACATACTGCGCTTTCTCGCAAGCAAAATTAACAATAATGCAATATGATGTGCAAGTTAAATAAGTAATACAGTATGATCGTGCAAGTTAAATAAGTGTTTAATATGTAGAACAGATGAGACTTACCTCTCCATCAGTCACAGTCTGTCACAACTGTCACAGACTGGTCGGCATGTACATTAATAATCCATTTAAGGTTAGTGTCATCATAGCACTTTCCCTACAAACGTAGTTTCGTCATATTTTCAATAGCAAGTGTTCAAATTCAATAAAAAATTTCATACATGCCCTTGAGCCGCCAGTTTTCCATAAAATGATGTATGTTCAAAATTATTCAGAACACTTGTTTTGTATGGGTATACTTATCTTCACATTTAGATATGTAATAAAATGTAAAACGAAAAACCGGTAAACTACAGGCATAGATATTAAGCTCAAGTCTCAAAATAGTTTTTGCTCAGGTGTATGCAAAAATTCACCAAATTGTATTTAAAATATGAAGAAACTACGTTCTTATCGAAAGCGCTAACCTTAAGGCTATGTGGGAAAACTGGATTAACTAATTTTCCCGCCATTTGTCCCGTGTCATCCTACATCAGTTGCATTTGGGCAATAGAAGGTATAATATCTAACTGGACCACCCTCACTTTTATCTTTGTCACATGCGCTCACAATATTACAAAATGTAACCTCCGTTATAATTTTAGCAGCAATAACCCAACGAGCCGACAATATTGATTAATCAACTTACCAGCTACCTGACATATTGCCGCAACCTGTCGTAAACTAGACCAAACTAGTCCAATTATTGCCAAAATGCCGGCTGATCTATACTTAGAAGATCGTATTGCAGATTTTAGTGTGCGTTGATAAGCCTCGATTTAATTAAAACAACTAAATAATTATTGCAACACTGAAATGCTTCACTGTCATTATTATTAATGCATAGATTGTTAATTATTTTATTTTATAATACTTGGAGGTTTAGTATAATCGGACGAGATTACTAAGGCCGCAAGAAGCCGCTGGATGCAGGCCGCTTCCAACCGTTCTATTTGGAAATGTATGGAGGAGGCCTTTACCAGCAGTGGACTTCTTGCGGCTGAATTTATGATTATGATTATGTTGGATGCTGCTGAAAATTGGACCAAAACTGTACGTTATGTACTGATTTAACTTTTATATTGCTGATGATGTTTTAAGATGTTGTTCAGGCTAAACTAGAATTACTGCCTCTTAAGGACAGCTGCTGGAACAAATCGTTTTGATGCCAACAGATTTTCTACTTGAAGATAGTAGCTAGTTGGGCCTTCCGCCATGCTATAAGACTGCCATCTTAAGACAACAACCGGTGATAACGTGCCACTAGCGGTCACCTATCCCAAATTATTACCGTATTGCTTAACCTACCATACCTATACTTACCGCCAAGCAGTAATGTTCACATTACTGTGTTCTAGTTTGAAGGTTATGGGTGCCGGCAACATTACAGGCACATGAGTCTTAACATCTTTATTTCTCAGGGTGATGGGCGCAGTGCAGTTAACCACTTGTGACGAACTGCATGTGGAATAGGCAGAGGTTACCGCTTAACACTAGGCGGACCTCGTGCTTGTTCCATCACGATTGCATAAAACAATTCTAAATTAGGCAAGCTTCTCTACGAGCGTGTTACAAGAAACATTAACAACCGCGTGACCATGAACGAGTCCTGGCAAGGTGGATTATGGAACATAGCTATACGACATAATATATCCTCCCTATTTAAAGGCTCTGGTTTCAAATATGAATGTGATGGTCAGATAGCGGTGAAAAGCCTTAAGGGTGAACTGGCCGGTCAGTTCTCCATACAAATGCCGTAGGGTGATCACTCCCTTGTTTGAGGGTTTAGGTCCAAAATTTTAAAATGACAATTAAGTTGCGAGTTATGAGCCACGAAACATTTTCATATAAAGTTTTCAAGGTTCATAACTTTCAACTTAATTATATTTTTAAAAATTCGTTACGATACAAACCTAGATAATGACGAGTTCAATCGATATTATGCTTAAGTCTGGACTTAAAATCTCAAATAAGGGAGTGATCACCCTACGGCGTTTGTATGGAGAACTTACCGGCCAGTTCAACCTAAAGAAGGAGTATTGCATTCGGGGTAAACAACAAATTAACGTTCTATTTTACGCGGCGGTCACGAGCCATAAATTTAAGGGAAGACGAAGAATATGTTTCCAAGTAGTTCTCACTGTCGTATAATTTTATTGTCTGATTGAGAAACTAATTTGATGAAATTTAGCATATCAATAAAATGGTGTGGAGAAGCGAACGAAGTCACGTTGTAAATAGCTATAGGTTGTGTGTACATTATAGGAACCGGATTTAGTAGTGTATGGGCGTGTCCTTAATAGATCTAATAGTAATCTCTTCGCATCTAACATCATCCATTCATTATCCAAGTCATAACTCGCGCGTAATAACAGCTTAGCTCAAAATTTTATGTTCTCAAGTATTTACGTATCTTCATATCGATCAATTAGTAAACAATAATGTGATGAATCGTGCGAGCCTGCCAAGGACGTCCATTTTAATTCGTTTTTATAGTGCCATAAATTAAATTTATTGATTTTACGGGGGTCGTCTTAATAGGCTTAGAAACTTACAATATAGATGTGAACGTTCTTTAAATAAACATTAAATCCGTCATAAAAAATATAATGAAATTATACAAGGTAAGAAGTAGTGATATACTGAAGCTGGGAGGTAGAGGACCTAGAGGGCTATCTTAATCACCCCCATGTATGCTCCGCGATTTTTCGTATTTTCGGAGTTATGACTTTTAATTTTCATCTATCGCCGAGTACGATGAGATTTTTATTTACGGTGACGTGAATTATAGCGGTAGATGCTTGATTTTTTTTTGTGTGCTAAGTTGATAGATGGGCCAATTCAGTATGGTGACATTTACTATCGTAAGATCTTTGAATGGAATAAAAAAAAATTAAACGCCAAGAAGGGCCCTTAAAAAAATAAACTCACATATAAATAAAAATACCGTTGGGCTATTAAAAACTGCTCTATCTATCAGGTTAAAAGAAAATTTAATTTTATTATTCATAAGGCTTCAATCAAAAAATTTTAATCTAAACGTGGTAAGTGCAAAATTTTAATTTACATGATGATTAATGTAAGCACAGTAAAACCAATTACAAGGTGTTTAATTACAATAAATTTTCAAAATGGGGCCCTGTTCTCAATGGAAGTGCGACATCGCCGGAAAAAGTTGTCTTTTGAACGTCTGAATGCACTTCTATTATTTTTAATGGTTTCTTCTGCTACTTTAACTATGTAACACAAAGTAAAAAGCTCCCTTCAGAGCTATGCTTTACTAAGAGTGCTTCATCACCTTCGAGAAAGTAAGTTTCTCGATGTTCACCACCGACCACAGCGTTGCTTAATATGAGATAAACAGTGCTCACATGTGAATAATTAGTCTGCAGGTACGGAAGTCGCGAACGAAGTCACAGGTACAGTTAGTAAGAAAATATTACGCATAGTTAGTTCGACAACTTATGAAATCTGTATATTTCAAAGAACTATTTAATTGTGATATTTAACTAAATCTATTCAACGACACATCGACAAAGCAAAGGCAAGCAAATTTGCTCATAATTTTGAAAATAACCGTAAGACTGCTTGTCCGAAAAGTATAGAAAGATCAAGAAATACTAGGTCACAAAGGGTCAAAAGTCTAAAAATAGAATTTTTACTCTTTTTTTTTATAATAAATAGACACGCATTTGACCGCAGTCTCACCTGATGGTAAGTGACGACGCGGTCGACGGTGGAGCATGCTTGCCTAGAAGATATTTATTCACTCTGTATTTGAAGACATCCAGATTGTAGCTTTACATAACAGTTAGCGATCGCTGTCAAGGTTATCCTTTGTTAAATAAATACAAACTGTACATTTTGGATATTGGTTTGGACCGTATTAAAACATGCACACATTGTCACGACTGTTTCAAGCGAAGGAGATAAGTTGTCAGAGAGCATGCACCTATTTAGCCTGATGTTAAAAGGCATATGAGTACAGAATACTAATTGGAAAATTAAATTAAAAGGGCTAAACTACCTTCCGGCCAGATCTCATGAAAATTGGCTAAACCATTCGAAAGTTGTCGTACAAAAACAGTGAAAACTTGTCACTAAGACTTGGTTTCGCTCAGCAAATCAAGTGGCTTTGTCTCTTTGCCAAGAAGCTGTTATTATCTAGTGGATTACTCGGAGAAAAGGTCATCACAACCTTAAAGCTGTTGAGTAAAAACAAGTGCTCCAGATAGTTATTGTGCAACCTGATGACTGTCCGGAGTCGGCGAAATGATACTTTGGACGATTTCAAACTACGTGTACGATTACTTATACCAATAAACATACTTAGCCTGCCCTATTGCAGTTGAACTCGACAAAATGTTAAACATTGCATCCAGTAGGTGGTTTGATGGCTGCATCTATGGAATGTATAAGTCCGTCTTGTTGATCCAAATTTTGCCGTTACGCTCTATTAATAAAATTTATATCTCGAAGCGCTCGTACGTGGACCCTGTAAGGACTTCAGTTGCATTCACTACTTGGATGGGTGACCGCTAGTGTAATTCGAAGGGCAGGTGAAGTCCTTGGTCCCGGATGTTGTTTTAAGATGACAGTCGTTATATGATGGTGGTAGGGCATTTTGCGCATGCCCGCCTAGCTAGCTACCACCTTCAAATAGAAAATCTGTCGCCAAGCACCTAACGGTGTCAAAGAAATTGTGCATTAAATTTAGGCGTCTATAGCTCTTATGAAAGAGTGTGTTCCGCGCAGCTGTCCCTGAGAGCCATTGATTCTATGTTAGCCTCAACAACATATTTCCTCATCATAACCTCATCATCATTTACCACCGGGTTAGATAGAGGTCAAAGGATAGCCAATAAAAAAATCAAATCATGAGAAATAAATATAAATAGAGGCTGAGTGATAAAGCATGTCTTCAGGACTTACTTTTTTATTATTTTTCATGTGAGTGAATATTTGATGAATTATTTGACACTACTAACTTCCATCCTCAATGAGACAATGTTCTTGCTGCCAGTCGGCCAGCCGTGGTACTGCCAATATTTGAAGCAATGATGGCCCGGTGGATGTGAGAATGGACTGTCACGCAGGATCTAAATGGTTTGAATCCTGCCGAGGGTACGAGCTACAGCGCCTGGTGCTCTGGCATTATGCGAATGCTTGCCTTGCTTGCTTCTAAATACTTAATTATACCTTCTGGAAACTGGCCGTGAGTTCAATTGCCATTCGAGGTTTCATCATCACCATCACATTAACCTTAGCGTCCACTACTCAGTAATATCTCCCCCATTGTGGGGAAGTGCATAATCCCCACGCTTGGCAAGTGCCTTGGGATCGCATATTTGATGGCAGATCTTCAGAAGGCGTTGCTGCCCACCTCCTAGTTTTTCTTTCTTGTTACGACTCACACTGGAAGATATGGGGAGTCCAATTCTAGCCCGGCACCCCACGGGGGCAATACTAGACAGTAGTTAGGTTTAGCACGTTAAATATCCCCAAATTTAACGTGCTAAACCTAATATGATATTATTATATTCTGCAATATTTCATACTCGGCAGCCAGGGTTCCTGTTAAGAAAGCTGTCTGGATGAGTAGCAACACTTAAAGCCGTCAATCAGCATTTACATTGTTTCTTTCCATATTGAATGACAAGTGAATTGAATCCCAGGCACATGAGATATGAAGACAGATAGCCGCCGCCCACGCCGCCGCCCGCGCCGCCGCCTCCGCCGCCGCCGCCGTCGCCGCCTCCACCGCCGCCGCCCCGCACCGGCTCGCTGTTGCATGCCGGTGGCCTCCGCGACACTGCATCAAGTTGCCGAGATATCTCATTTCGTCATTCCCAAGTTTGTCGAAAATTTTGGGATGACCTCCACACTAATTTTGGAATTATTGTAATTCATGTGCATGTTTTATAATAATATGTAATAAGCAATAAAAATAATCAATGAGTTAGATGGGTGACCGCTAGTGACATTACTACTGAGCAGCGCTTCCGTGCTTCGGAAGGCACGTTAAGCCTTCGGTCCCGGTTGTTGTCTTATGATGGCAGTCGTTACAGCATGGTGGTAGGCATTTTGCGAATGCCCGCCTGGCTAGCTACCACCCTCTAGTAGAAATTCTGTCGCCAAGCACCTAACGGTGTGTTCCGGCAGCAATCCTGGAGAGCCAGTAATTCTAGGTTAGCTTGAACAATATCTTCGACCACATCATCACTTAGCATCAGGTGAGATAGTGGTGAAAGACTAGCCTATTAATAAAAACATTTATATATATAGTAACATATAACATATTGAAATACCTGAAAGTTTACACTACTTAAAAGTTTTTTTTAGTTTAGATGTTTCAGTGACGTTGTTAACTTCACCAGGTGGTAGCCCCTTTAGCAAGTGCCTGTCGTGGTGGGTACCACCACCGCACTGTCAGATATTCGGCTTTACAGTAGTAGTGCGCAAACACTACTGTGTTTAGAAGTGAAGGACAGTGCAGTGTCCAGCAGAACGAGAAAGGTGACTCTGTAACTATAATGGACGGTTAACGCACTTACCGTCACGCCAAAGGTGACTTATACATCTTATAACATTATATTGTAACAATACATTGAAATAAGTGCGTTTATTTATATCACATAATTAAAATAAACATTAAAACAATTGCAATATTATTGTTATGACTTTTGTCGGTGCAGCTGTTGCAATTTGAATAAGTTAAAAAAAAATTAAGGGTGGCTTGCAAGTCCCAAAACTTTAATACCATGTTGTATTAGATATAAATGTATAAAGGTAGATAATATTAAAAAAGCAGACAAGGGCAATTCGGTCCTCGCTGAACTAGGGTTCCGCATGTAATGTCCAATCATAAAACCTATTGTTAAAAATAGGCGTTTACAGTATTTTTTTGTTAAAGCATGGTGGTAGGGTATTTTGCGAATGCCCGCCTGGCTAGCTACCACCCTCAAGTAGGAAATCTGTCCCCAAACACCTAGCGGTGTGTTCCGACAGCTGTCTTTGAGAGTCAGTAATTCTAGGGTATCCTGAACAACATCTTCGAACAAATCATCACTTACCATCAAACAGGTGAGATAGTGGTCAAAGGTTAGCCTATCACTTGTTAACTAGTTAGAGACACGTGCCCCCCGACTCCGCAATACAGCTGGACATGCAAATAACGGAGACTCATATATAGAGCTCCGTTTTTCTACTTGAGTACAGAACCTTAAAAACTCTGCTATAGCAACCGTTTATACTTATGGAACGTGTTTCATGATACCGATATAATTAATAATACAAATTGGCTACATGCAAATTGAATGGTAAAGAATGTTTTATTAAACCTGCTAAGCACGTTATTATCTTATATTCAAAAGCCTATTTAAACTCAGTAAATAAGAACCAAATAAACAAATCAACTTACCGATCACAACATTTACTGATATAAGAGTTAGTGATGTTTTCAAAAGCAAGTATTTCAAAATTCTGAGTATAAGTAGAACATTTCATTAAAAATAGCAAAATAATTATTTAGCAATAAAAATACCATAACTTTTACTTATATACCTACAGGGGTATACGGCACCCTCGGTGCGCCTCGCACTTGGCTTTTTTTTTATTCACATGTACCTTTTAACATTATTTAGCTTCTGCCCGCGGTTTTCCCAACGTGTCACTTGCTTAGATCGCACTTCATGCAGGTTATAGACTTAAATAAAAAAATAATATAAAAAAGTTCAAGGCAGACTTGCGCATCGGGACTTCCGTGCATCCACACAATATTATTTTTAAGGTGTTATAGCAATACCGAACTGTATACATGTCACAACTCTGATGTCTGTTTGTTTGTCTGTCACAGGGTTTAAGAGGAGTAAGTTGCAAACATGAAACGAAACAGAACATTGACCTTAAATTTAAACTAGATATATTAATTTAATTACATTATTTTGCAGTAGGTATATTTTTAAAATCAGATTAAATATAGTTTTTAATATTACAAAATCAAAAATCCTGGCTTCTGCAGTATTAAATATAACGGCCGCCTGTTTGATCAGCTTTAAGATTATAAACATATTATACATTATATTTGCAATATGCGCAGAGACAACACGTAGCCATTTCACACAGCGTAGTCTAAGCATTAGTACCAAACTAGGCTACTAATATATTTGTAGAAGAATAATTTGATACCATTTCTTATAAAATTTTTGGTTTTAGTTTAACATTTTATTCAAAATATGAAAGTTTAAGGTTTGTAAATTCCTTCGTTTATTAGGTAGAGACCAGACCCGTTACATATAGACAGTGAGGCAGATTTTGCACTTTACGTACGGAATCCCAAAATGCTATAGTTATTCATGGCAGGTAGTCCAAGTGCAAACATCCTACGGTGTGAAGGCTGACCGCGGGAAGGAGTGATGCAACCAGAGCAAACAGCATCACTAAACGGCCAGCTTTAACGACCCGTCCAATGCCGGCTCTACTTCGCAGTTTACTTACTATTCTGACAAACCGCAACGTTGCTCAACTAGAGCTCCGTATCAGATTACTATGCAGAATATATTAGCGGTTCAACCCAACGTTACAACACGCGATTTAGCTAATATCCCAACACAATATCCTATTATTACAATAAATAATATACGCATCGATATTAGAACCATCCTCCTGTTTTGGAAGTCAGCTGATAAACCAGCTCTGGTGATAGATGAATACGTTGTTTATATGTTAGTTCTGCTGTATTGATACGTATCGGTACAATTTGTAATAACACAAATATTGAGATGGCCGAGTTACTACTACTGAGACCTTCGCTTCGCCCGGTTAATGACAGTGTAACCTAATACTGTTAAAAATATAAGCGTAATGAGTAGCAGTTATTGCAAGCCAGTGGAAGCTTGTCAGGTATTCAAACCAATGCTACCCAGTTCTATCAAGCGCTGCACTTTCACTATATTGTGCAAACATTTCATACCACGTTTAAAACATAATCTTTTATTGTGTGAAAGGTGGATAAGTGGGAATGATTGTAAGGTGGATTAAAAGAACCCTGATCTTTAACAAAAGACCGTAAACCTTTTTAGTATGTTGACTTTTAAAAGGTCATAAGGTCTGTTTACTTGTCCGATCACTGGAAAAACCATCAATTAACAACAATGCTAATTTTATAAGGGCCATATTTCACTAAAATACTACCCCATAATTTAATTTAAATACCATAAGACACCATTTGTATTTAAAATACCAGCAGGCTCGATTGGAATTTCTTCCGAAAACCGGATATAGTCTAAATTTAAACAAGATCTTCAAGTTCATGGTTACGTGAAATCACATAACCGCAAACGACCTGGCAAGAGGCTGCGCAAGCGCACGCCAAACAACACTTTAACTTAGACAAGATAAGACGTAATATTGAGTGATTCTGACTACCCACTTAAAATCGTAAGGATTTAATATGGTTTGGTGCTATTTTGAAATTAATTCGCATCTTTTGGAAATTCCACTTCATTTGGATAAGCTTTATTAAATGTTTATTGTCTACTTAGATTGAAGGCTAAAGCTACATTTAAAGAATTTCATCCTGTTTATTGTAAGCCTTACCATGAATTCTATAATAATTGAAAAAAGTGTTACAAATTCAAATTACATCCATTGAGAAACGTTTCAAATTATTAACATAAATCAAGAATATTACGATTAGGCTCTGCTGGTTTGGGTACATACTATAGCCACGTGTAAGTAAGTCGGGTGAAGATGGCAATTTTTTTTAAACATAGTGGAGTCTTAATGTAGGTATTTTCGAGTACCTATGTATTTTATGTTTTGTACTCGTATACCTAAATAGAACGATTATTATCATTGGGATGCAATTGTTGTAGATGATGAAAGGATTAAGTGCAAGAAACACCTAATAGAAAAATGCTAGAAAATTCTATGTTTGTATGTATTTGATATTTCCCTATTTCATGGTAAGTCCTTATTTAATCCCCACACAACCATAACATACGGCAGTAACCTTTCCTGAAGTAATTACCCAGCTATATCAGTTACTGAATTATCTGTAATTATTCTAGGTATGTGACCATGATCTGTCTGAAGCGAATTTTTTTACAGTTGGCTTCGTAACTATTTGAACTTTTGACAAAATGTCGCTGTGGACGGCGCGAACCCCAAATATAGATTACTGAGAGTAATTTAATTATCGTCACGTATTTAATGTCAGTTGTTATTAAATGAGAACAAGAGCTTCAACATTGAGTCCAAGAGTGTATAAATAGGTAGATGATTTATTTCACATCGATATATATATTACTATACAATATAAGAGTACTTATAAAATTTGCTTTTAATTTGATTAATTATTCTGATTTGAGTAAATGGTGGTTAACCCCCCATGGGGTGCCGGGTTGGAATTGCACCTCATCCCGTAAGTGTCGTAAGAGGCGACTAAGGGAAACTACTGGAATGTGGGCAGCAGCACCTCCTAAAGAACTGCCACTTTATACTGCGATTCCCAAGCCGCCTGCCAAAAGTAGGGATTATTGCAAATACCCCCTTAATAGGGGAGGCTGTGTTCAGCAGTGGACGAGTCGGCTGTTACAGTACAGTACAGAGTAAATGGAAGTTTTTAGCTCGAAAGGTTTGCTAGGATAAATGCAAGATGCATGAAACAGGGAAACCGTTCTCTGGAACATCGTATAATCCGAGTATGCTCGTGAAACCTAAGGAATAAATCTTAAAAACTCTTAATATTGGGCAGCGAAACGCGAATCAAAGTAGGGTGCATGTAGCTGAGATGCGCCTGTTAAGATGGTTGTGTGGTCTCACTAAAATAGTCAAGCTAAGGAGTTACTATATAAAATAACTTTCATCAGGCGGTAGTAGCTTCAGTAAGGGTTCGCTTAGTGGATGCCACGGCAGTAGATATTCTAAATCAAAACAAACAGTGCAAACAGTACCGTGTATAGGTGTGGAAGGGACAGTAGCAAGTGAAGTGACTGAGCAACCAGATACAAGAACTAAAATCTCGGAGTGAATAGCGAGCAAAACGAGGATGGTTACACTGTATTTGTAATGGGCAAGCTTGACACGAATAAGACACCTGGTGTAAAGCGACCAAGTGTCTTATTCGTGTCATTACTTCGGAGCGGATGAAAAACATGGTGTGCCAACTCCTCTTATCGTGAAATAAGGGCATAAGACGAGTAATGATCATCATCAGCCGGAAGACGTGCACTGTTGAACATAAGCCACCACTATAGAACGCCACTATGAACAGCTATTTTTATTAGCCACTTGTATCTATGGACTGGTGACTCTCACCATGACATCTGTCCACCTTGTGAGGGTCCTATCAACTCTACGTTTTCCGATGTAATGTGGTAACCACTCAAAAATCTTTCTTCCCCATCGGTTACCAATACATCGAGCAATTTGGTCTTCAACTTGCAAACTCTTAAACTGAATTTATCGCGCAAAGACACTTTGAGCACATCTCTCTCCATAGCTCTTTGGGCGATTCAGAGTTCCTCCATTAGGGAAGGGATAATAACAGATACCTATAGTATGTCATAATAACAATAATAACAAATATTTTTAAAATATTTTACGAAAACATTAAATCAATATTTTAATAAAACACTTAAAAATATAAAAATATATCTAGTGACAATTCCGCCCAATTTTCCTGCTAAGCCGACGTGACGTCACAAACGCCACGCAGCCAAACCGGAAGAACCTTCGACGCGTTTCGCTTCTACACGAAGCATCCTCAGGAGGTCTTGACTCTTCGAGCACACGATCGAGAAACTCTCTTTCTCGATCGTGCGCGGATTATTGGGCGGAATTGTCACTAGATATATTTTTAAGTGTTTTATTAAAATATTGATTTGATGTTTTCGTAAAATATTTTAAAAATATTTGTTATTATTAAATATGGATTTCCGCAAAGTAACGCCTGAATCTATTCATTATCTCTTTTTTTTTATGTTATTGTGAAGGAACCAGCTCGAGGCCCACCTGATGTTAAGCGGTATCCTCTGCCTATAACAGATGCATTTCATCACAAGTGACGAACTGCACTGCGCCCAACACCTTGAGACATACCTGTTAAGTCTCATTTTGCCTCTTATTTCACTGGCTCTCAAGGACTGCTGCCGGAACACACCGTTAGGTGCTTGGCGACAGATTTTCTACTTGAGGGTGGTCGCTAGCCAGGCGGGCATTCGCAAAATGCCCTTCCACCATGCGGTGAAGCTCAAGCTCTGGGCGGGATTCGAACCATGGACCTGCTGCGCGGCAGTCCATAGCCAATGCCACTGAGCCATCACTGCTTCAAAAATCTATAGTATGTCACTTATACCCCTGTATATGATTAAAACTTCTCACGTTATACATAGTGCGAGTAGTAACACACATCATTGTTTTAGACATGATAATGAGTATCCACATGTATGTCACCGCATTACATTATTATGGTGACGAGTTTAACCGTATACTCCAGAGATGAATCTCAACACATTGAATCATCTACACAATAGTTACACAATTTTGACATTACAAGTGTGTGTATACCCAACTCTACGAATAAATAATTATTAGTATATCCTAACTTCACAGAACACACTTCAACAGTACGTGTTAGTCATCATTAATTGAAAATATTGTTTGTAAATGTCTTATTTGTAAAAAGAAAGATGACCAGATAGATGAACTCATTTCGTAGCAAGAAATGCAATCTATTGATAATTATTTTGGCGCATACACTGATACCAAATACACCTTATTTCCTACTACTCGGGTATCTTAAAGCAAACGCAAGTGATATGCATAGAGGCTCCATTTTATAGTTTCCAAACATTCATTTTCTTTTTGAATCGAATTAATTTTTGTCCGGGTAGCGACACGTTCTAATATAATCAAAAGTTGAATAAAGTCTTCAACCTGAACTTTCTATCGTAATATATGATGACTTTACATGCAAAATGAAGTATTCGGTGCAGGTACTATTAAAGAGGATTAACGTCGCCAGTCAGGCCAGGCATAACCAAAACCTTTCTTGCTGTCCTTCACAATACATGCGTTTTTTTATGTGTTACCAGTGCTGTTAAAAACATATAATACTGACTCAATACAATATACTATGTGTGAAAAGAGGAAGAAGATTGTGATGATATGCAGAACATATTGTTATTCTAATTAGTTATACAAGACACTCATTTGGTAAGTTTTATATGCTGTCAGAATCGTGCGTGTAAATAAATTGTCAAGACTACAGCGTTATGTCCTCAATGCATAGTAACTTAGACGTGTTGATATATTGTAGCACCCCATAGTCAATTAATTCCTTAATTAACACAATAATACCTCTGGATATGTACCGTAGCTGTGTTCATGATTCTAATAATTGCAACATCTATGTTAAATTGCTGCGTTTTGGAAGATTTATAACCAGTGAATCAACATTCGGGATTTTATATTTCAGGGGGTTTATATCAGTGCAGTGGCAAAGGTGAAATCTCTTTGCTACTCGTATCGGCACTCATTATAGTCAGAAGCATTTTTGGGCACGTGCCCGTTATTTAAGGGTGAACTGGCCGGCCCGTTCTCCATACAAACGCCGTTGGGTGATCACTCCCTTATTTGAGGATTTAGGTCCAAAATAAAGCATAATACCGATTGATCTCGTCATTATCTAGGCTTATATGATGGCAAAATTTTAAAAAGATAATTAAGTTGTAAGTTATGAGCCTCGAAAACTTTATATGAAAATGTTTCGAGGCTCATAATTCACAGGTTAATTATTTTATAAAAATTTCGGCATCATACAAGCCTAGATAATGACGAGATCAATCGGTATTATGCTTTATTTTGGACCTAAATCCTCAAATAAGGGAGTGATCACCCAACGGCGTTTGTATGGAGAACGGCCCGGCCAGTTCACCCTTAACCGATAATACTCGTATCGTAGCATTTTTTATTCAATGTATAGCCTTTCGTTTCACTGCAATATCACCTTTGTGGTGTACGATAGTAGAAGCTTACATAAAAATGTAGTTATTAAAAAAAATACCCAAGGTAGAATTTGTTGCACCTGTTAACAAGGAACGTTTTAACAATCAAAAGCTTGCGAATATTTTTTGTGGAATAACCTACGTTAGTAAAGTGTAGCAAACACATTATGTGGGTACTGTAAATATATCACCGATACGACTACGATTTAGGTAAAAAGCGTGAGTTTGGGCTCTGCATAAAATATATAATGATTCTATTGATCCAGTCCCTGGCCAGTAGCCGCGAAGATGTGTGACGTCACCGTTGGCTAATACCTATATATGTCACCGGAGGACGTCCACTTCCAGTGCTACGCTGACCCTCAACGATTTACAACATGAAATACTTCGTAAGTACCATTTTTTACCACTATTGATTTTCACCTTTTTTAGAATACTATTTCTCAATTTGGCTAAGTCTAACTTATCTCTTGCCATATTTTTTTAATATAACTTTAATTTCATAAATTTATTAAATTTAATAAGTATTTGAGAGAGACACTTTGACAAGCTGTTAAATTGTGTTACGATTATGAATGAAAGAAGAATGAAGTTGAAGCGATGAAGCCACATTAGTGGTTATGGTCTGATTTAAGATATCTGGTAAAGAGCTTTCATTTATATGAATACCTTTTATTTTGGGCGGAAAGCCAGTTTTCTTCTTTTGGCGCAAAGCCAATTATAACAAAAGCGGTTGTACAATTAATATTTAAAATGTGTCGACGGTAAATTATTTTTATTAACGATTTGATATTTTCCAGGTGGTTATCTGCGCCCTCGCGGTGGCTGCCTCTGCTGGCAAAGTAAACGTGGACAGGCCCAAGTCCGAAGTCCGTGATAAGCGCAGCTTCTTTGGACTTGGTTCCGGCTTCGGATCCGGTCTTGGATCCGGTTACAGCAGCCTGGGTTATAGTGGCCTGGGATCCGGATACAGCAGTCTCGGCTCTGGGTATGGCAGCCTTGGCTCTAATTATGGTAGTCTCGGCTCTGGGTATGGCAGCGTCGGCTCTGGTTACGGCTCCACCTACGGCAATGGTGTGGGATACTCCGGATACAACAGCTACAAGGGCTACAACAGTTACAGCGGTGGTCTCAGCACTTACTCCACCCCATCCGTGAGCTACTCTTCACCAGCCGTCAGCTACACGCCCTCCGTGAGCTACTCCGAGCCCTCTTACAACACTTACTCCTCACCTTCGTACAGCTACTCTGCTCCTACATACGCCAGCTATTCCGCCCCATCATCATACAGCTATTCTGCTCCTTCATACTCGGCTCCTTCATACTCGGCTCCTTCATACTCCGTTCCAGCTGTCTCGTACACGCCGCAAGCCGTTGCCGTACAGAAGGTAGTCAACGTGAAAAAGGTGGTGGAAGTCCCTCAAGTCGTTAATGTGCGCAAGGTGGTCTCCGTGCCCCAGGTCATCACCGAGAATAAGTACGTGTCGTCTCCTAGATACGGATCCTACGGCTCCTACGGCTCCGGTTACGGCACCGGATACACTTCCGGATACGGTTCTGGTTCTCTGTACGGCACCGGCAACTACGCCAGCAACTACAATGACTGGTGCTGAAACTCCTCCCTCTAGTCAATCCATGTGTCATGTTATGTAAGTAGGCTTTAATAAACAAACCATTTTTTAATTTCTTTATTTTATTCATCATTATCACATCAACTGGAACGTCCACCGTTGAACAAAGGTCTCTTCCATTGGGGGGTTTGCATTAATCGCCCAGATTGGCAGGCGTCTAGAGAATCTTAGTTAATAATGACAATTCCTCTGAAGTCATTGCTGCCCACAGTATATTGCCCCTACTCACGGGAAGATATGGGGACGTGCAATTGCAGCCGGCACCCCACGGGGTATATTTTATAAGTCACCTTGATAATTAAATATTAAGTTCATAATGTAGTTTTAAATGATAATTAAAATGACAATCGTATTGTCAGAAGGTGACTAAGGTAAAATTATTAATGAAACAAAAGTGTGATTTATTTTAAAATACTTTGATTTGCAATATGCTAATTATTACTGATAACATTAATAATGTCTCAAAGGATATAATTTTAAATTAAATGTGAGTCAATATTACGTCACAATTAATATTGTAAATCCGACAGTAACTTGTGTGTGTTTTTGTTTTATATACTTAAAACAAAAACGCACCAACGGAACGGCTGAAAAGATCTTTACGAGACGAAATTTACCTTATTTTATACAATCTCACTTGATAACAGGCGACAATTCGGTCAAAAATGTTAAGCTGGTTTAACATAAAATGAGAATCAAAGTATCTCAAGAACTACTGTCGGAAAATACCGTTAGGTATTCAGTGACAGATGAGGCGACTTATGATTAAAAAAATGCCTACAAATATTGCTAAACCTGCATATACTCGTTAGATCCTCGATAAGAACATTTTCAGTCAGCACTATATAATCAATTTAAACTCAAAGAAAACAGCGAGTGGAAATAAGTATTATGATATCATATTCCCAAACGAAGTTCAATCAATTATAATAATTATAATCAAATAATTATTATAATTGATTGAAATATTAGCGAGCGCGTTGAAGTCTTTTGTATGGAGATCACGTCGAGCTGGTAGTAAGCGAGCGACGCGCGGCGAGGCGCGGCGGCGGGTGGCGTGTCTTTGTGTACATTTGAACTGGAGTCGTTCTGGGCATATTAATGAGTGTGCTCAACTCAAATATTATCTCATAGGTAATCCCAACAATGGTCGATCCATTAACAATCTGGTTTAGGCATTCTTGTAGATTATAGACGGTTCATGTGTGATGTGACATGTATCATGACATCTTACTTATCTAAACCACAATACAGATAATTTTATTATGAATACCAAATTTGTATACGTTTGTGCTTACATGGCTGAATGGAATATAATGAAGTTTGATACAAAGGATCTTTATAGTTCCTGCTTTACCGCATTTTATATCCCGATTAGTAATTCTTTTGATAGTGCGACGATAATTGAATTCCGTGGGCGTTAAACTGCGGGCTAATCACGCTATCACACCAATATTATAATTGCGTATGTTTGTGGGGATGTGAGTATTTATATCTGTTGCTCCTTAACGCAATAGATTGGATGAAACTTAGAATTTAGATTGTTTAAATCCAGCATAATCACATAGGTTACTTTCATCTTCGTCGTCACTTTTAATCATTTTCTATATGGTTTAAACCACGCTAATTATTTGAAAATATCATTATTATGTGAGATAAGCGTGATTATTAACCCTCGATTCCAAAGCTTCTGGACGCAGTAATTATATATATATAGTTATTTTTAGAACTAAGATTTTTAATTCCTGGTAACACATAAGATAACACATACCTTTGTGTCCTGATTTATTAAGAGGTTTACTACTCGTAGATATAAGATTTAAATCAGGTTTGGCAGGCGTTAACTAGGAGCCAATTTGCAACTCGACTGTTGACAGCGTTGACAGATATTAAATAGCTTTCTATAATATAGCAAGCTTTTCAGGCTTTTTTGCCAGCATATTATGCCTATATACTGAAAATGAACTAAGAATGTCATATAGTTTTAAGTTTGAAAGGAAATGAGAAGGTGTATTTAGCATGTATAATAAATATCTTGTTTGGTTATAGACAAAAATAGATCTATTCTATTAAATTATTAGATGGTATAGCGATCTAATTTTCTGAAATTTTGATCACTAATTATCTTGTTTTATCTCAAGGCGAACGCTTATGTTTTGGCAGGATATTATTTTTATTTATATTTAATGTATTGCGCTTAATCACGATAAAGCGTTATATACGTATCCACATATATTAATATTTTCCGAAACATGTTAGATGGTTGGTAACTTAACCAACCATGTTCATAAACTTTCAAGTTATTATCAGCAATAACATTTTAATATATCGACTTCCCTGACCATTACAAAAGTTAACAAACCAAGCTACAAAAGCACAAATATGTTAAATATTTCAATTTCTCACCAAGACTGGTACCCAGCAAGACGGACTTGTGCTACCACCTGGTAAACGTTTATCACCACAATTTTTATTTTCACCAGGCGTGTTTTAGTCCCAAAGGGGCGAGCCTATTGCCATCTACCTTTCTAGACCCCAGATGCCTACTGAAAAGTTCTTTATGACCAAAAATATTATAACTGTCTAACTCAGAATAGAATCCAGGAACTCAAGATTTTAAAGCGCTTTCGCATTTACAACAAGGAAGATACAAACTTATTGCTTTGTCGGCATTGCTGAATTGGGCATATAAATAATATACAAATATTCATAATTTGTATATCCATCCAAATTATGCTGCTAGCGGCATTTACTACTCAGCGTTTCGGTGCTTTGGCGGGCATTTTAAGCAGTTGTTTTTTGTATGGTGGCAATCGTTATTTCATGGCGTTGTGTGCAATAAGGACAGATGCTGGAATACACTGTGAGGTATTTGTTCACAGAATTACTACTTGAAAATGGTAGCTAGCCAGCCGGACGTGTGTAAAATATGCTACCGCCTCGCAATAATGACTGCCATCCTAAGAAACATGGAAACGATGAGCAGTATTTTTTTTATGCTTGATTGGTTAGCCATTCACCACTATCTCACCTGATGGTAAGTGATGTGATCGAAGATGTGGTTCAGGCTAACCTAGAATTACTGGCTCTCAAGGACAGCTGCCGGAACACACCACTAGGTGCCTTGACGACAGATTTTCTACTTGCGGGTGATAGCTAGCTAGGCGGGCATTCGCAAAATGCCCTACCACCATGTCCTAAGACGACAACCAGGACCGAGGGATTAACGTACCCTCAGAAGCACGGAAGCGCTCAGTAGCAATGTCACTAGTCAGACGTTGCTTAACTTTGCTGATCGGTTAAGAACAGCTGAGCTAACTTCGATACGAGCGCTTCAAAATGGCACTAGTAGCACCACCATAAAATTACCGCAGTGAAAATTCCTAATGAGTTAAGAATGACTAAGCAAGTGACGCTACGAGCGCTTCAAAATATTTGACCATTATATAACAACGGACATTATCGTATCTTTTAATAAATTGTCTAAGCTTTTAAGAAGCTCACTGTGTTTCCACCGCTGAAAACATCTCAAATAATATGTAAATTTGGGAACGAAAAGGCAAAATCTAATAATAGTAAAAGACTTATGTGCGTTATTTTTGAATAATGCTAGAAATCAGCTTGAAGCATTTCTAAACTTTTGAATTTGTTCTTCGACAAATGATTACAAAGATTCGTCGAGAATCGGTTAACCCAAAAGACGGAGCAAACTTTTTTTCTACTAATTTTATATTAGGCGCAAGTAAGTTGAATTTTATCAGATTTAATCATTTTTCATTACCTTTATAACTCGCACATCTTGCAACAAATTTTCATTTAATTTAAACCTACATATTTCAGATAACTATAATGCGCACTTTATCTAAGTTTTGATAAATCTACCTAAATTGGAAACAAGTTATTGTACTCGTGGTGTATGTTATCAAATTTTATATATACATTCCTAACACTACATCTCTTGTTTTATTTAATATATTGATGAAAAACTAGCTAATACTTATACATTTACAAACGTTTTAAGTTTAAGAGAAATTATGGTGCCTCAAATGCTTTGATCACTAAGTTACGTCAAGTTTAGACCTGGCAGTCCTTTTGATCCATTACCAGGGGTTTCTTGGCTATTATTTGGCACAAGTACCATCGGGGTACTCGATGAGGTAGGTTGAGCGTGTCGTAAGGGCATATTGTTGGGGGTCTGCCAAGTACTTCTGGCAGGGTGTGCAATGGCGGACCAACTTTTTTTTACATAATTAATCAATGGCTAACTGTCGTTATCACTTTAATTCGGGTACCATATGAGGTAATTTTCACAAAAAAATTACGTCATAAAATATCGATTATTTCTATGACCCGGCAGCATCGGCTCTGGCAGATCAAATTTTTTTTACGTGTTTAATTGTCGGTTAACGATCTAAATATAGCCTATTGGGGTACCCGATGAGGTAGGTATTTTTGCAACCGGCTCTCCCACTATAAGTATATATTCTACGAGTACGTATATCACCTAGTACATTAGTGTTAGATAAGTAACAACGTAACCATCAATATATTATGTAGAATCCTGAGTGCAGCGAGGCGTTCATCCAATGGCGCAAGAGGTAAAATAATTTTGACACATAGTGATAGGTACACTCTATAAAATATTACTTTTTACTAATTATCACATAAATTTGTAAGTGCGACTTCACGTTTTTACTTTTTCGCAATCTTTTTTTTATTTTGACCGCACGCTGTTGATTTTAGTTCAACTTACTTATTTCTACAATGTTTGTGATCGGTGTCTTTGGCAATTGTAACATTTACTATCAATATCTACATTCTAAAGAGACATCACTTGTATTAGTCTCTAGGGATTAAATAGCTACTTTATTCTTGTTTACAAAGAACCAACTAGTTCAATTTACATTTATTTGGAGCACAAAATGTTTTGTTCCGGCGAGAATCGAACCTGCACCTTCCGATTTCGCGCTAGATACCTTTTCCTCTTAGTCACCTTAATCTTACTGTTTGGAGACAAACTTTGTGCTACAATTACTTTAACCGTCATAGGGGACGATTTCCCAAAAAAAATTAAATATGATCTTTCAGCAGGCGATAGTTCTTCTAATCATATTTAGGAATAGTAGGTTACTAGTAATACTAGTTTTGAAAAGAAGTTTTAAAAGTCATATTTTTCTTACACATCACGGTTTATTTATTTTATTTTAACATATTAAGCTAAATACAATAATACAGTTTATTAACGAGACTCAGACGGCAGCGCCTTGCATGAGGTCACTATCAAAGGTTGCGCCACCCCTGCGGCGGCGCGGCGGTGTCTTCTATATATAACGCAGTTGCAGATGTAGTTGCAGCATCACTCAGTGCACAGCCGGCTTAACACCACTACCGACATGAAATCCTTCGTAAGTGTTCTCCAATAACACTGAAAAGTGCAATATATTATTTGCATAAAATTATACAAAAAAAGTGAAAAAAATTCGAATCCATATGATAAAATTATAAGAAACATCACGGAGGCAATACAGAGAAAATAATTTAAATGTGTATAAAATTGCGATAAAATTATTGTAGCATCTGATCATTTTAATTTCACCTCCTTTCGTTCACCGTTTAGGTGACGATATGATGCAAACGCCCATGCGATACCTAAACTCGAAACTTACCGCGCAACAATCGTTTTGTCTGAAATTAGCTAAGCATGTGGTATTCCATCGAAAGTCATTTGATTGTCAATATTGGCCATCTTGGATTTTCCATTCAGCTACATCAATGAAACAATCTGACCTATAATTTGAAGAACTTGATGAAGATACTGTACTATCAAGAGCAGTCTTATAAATGTAGAATATTTAATTATTAAATTTGTAATTGACCTTTAACAGAGCGTCGTAGACGCCTTAATTCAATAATTGATTTTGAATTTGACTTTGACATTGTCCATATAGATAATTATTTTTTAATTTTAATTTAATTAGAAGTCTCTTTGACTCCATAGTAAAAATATTTTATTCTCTTTACAGGTAGTAATGTGCTTGTTGGTGGCGGCAGTGAGCGCCGGAAACGTTCGCGACAAGCGTGGGTTCCTGAGCGGTGGCTACAGCGGAGGTTACAGCGGCCTCGGCGGTTACAGTGGAGGCTACAGTGGCCTCGGTGGCTACAGTGGTGGCTACGGCGGAGGCTACAGCGGAGGCTACGGAGGAGGATACAGCGGTCTCGGAGGCTACAGCGGTGGCTACTCGGCGCCCGTGTCGCGCGTCGTCGCCGTCAACAGAGTAGTGAACGTGAACAAGGTGGTGGAGGTGCCGCAGGTGGTCAGCGTACGCAAGCTTGTCTCCGTGCCGCAGGTGGTCACTGAGAAGAAGATCATCTCCTCGCCCAGCTATGCCTCCTATGGTGGCAGCTCCTACGGTGGTGGCTCCTACGGTGGTGGCTCCTACGGTGGTGGTTCCTACGGCAACGGCTGGTGGTGAAAACTTTAGTACCTGCCCTTCTCTAGTCTTTCTACTTTGTACCTTTTAGTTATTTATTTGATTTAAAGTTCAAAAAATAAAAACCTTTTTTTATTTTCTTAACTCAGTATTTTTTTATCCTGTTTTTATTTTTAACTTATAATGGAGTGTCCCCTGATAATGTGATTATATATATAATCACATTATATTATATATATAATCATAGATTATGCAATCATAGATTATATATATAATCACATGATCATAGGCTATGATCGAAACAAAATCTACACGGGAAGCATTTGGGACTGGCATTCACTGAGCAAGTTATTGCCACTTGATCCAATGAATTGTACAGAGCGTGTATTTGAAACATGATTTTTGTGTATAGGCCCATCTCTTGCGCAAACGATGCAAAACAAAGTTTTGTGAGCAAGTTTTTGCTCAATGTGTCAAATAACATTGATAGGAGATGCGCCATAAAGTTATATATAGAAGCTCTAATGTGAAACGATTTGGATAATTTTCCTTGTGATATGTCCAGTGTAGTACCATAGAAAAATTTAAATGTAAGCCCATGATAATGTCTTGAAGACGCTTTAACCAGCAGTGCAACAAAACCATACCATTCTCACGGTATTTTCTACTTCACACTGCCGATACGTGCGGGAGCTTTCACCTGAACCGGGATTATGTCCACCTTGGTATAGTGAATTTTTTGTTACCTCTAAACATTATAATTTAGGGATTAAGATAGATAAGAATAATAAGATAGATATTATTAAGCTCTATCGAGGTAAGCGAAAATCACATGTACTTCAAACACTTAACTCTCGTAATGATTTCGCTCCCCTCTATATTTCTAAACATGAACCTACGTCCCTTGATTTTGCGCACCGGGTGCGGGGTGCTTTAACTACTATCGGGCCATCCAGGATCGCTAGAATGAGCCGAAATTTCGTACTCTAAAAATTTATAAATTTGCAGTTGTTTATTCTTAAAATCTGCTGAAGAAGCTAATGACGGGTTATTAAAATCAGCCAAAGAAATAGTTGAAGTTTAAATTTAGAGCTGCATCTTCCACGCAATGTTAATTGTTGGTAAAGGGTAAAACATACATGCAATGTTCGTAAAGCGTAAATCATACAGTTGGTTAGTTAAGCGAGTATTTTCACTGCTCACTATTTGGGGCTCTCCCATTCTGTTCGTTGTCATCTTCATAAAAAGTGAGGTCTAACAAAGATATATAAAAATACTTTTAAGGGCTCTATACCAAACTGCAAAACGGAACCCTAATAATGACATTCCGCTTAATCTGTCTGTCAGTTTATAATTAGATTTTGGGTCTCTCACGTAAAAGAACTTGTATTAAAAATTAACCCAATAATTTAAAATTAAATTAGAAATTCTATAAAGTTATTTTTCAGGTTGCAATTTTGGTACATAATGTAAAATTTCATCATTTTTAACAACAAAATATACTGAAAACATCGATGAAAAATGTAATTTGTAAAAGTTTTTTTCTCCAGTTCGTTTCGACTAATGTGAGACTCTTAAAAGCGAGGCCCGACCCGCACTTAGCCTAATTTTTATTTATTTCAAAATTATTTTATTACGTGTCTGAAATTCCTGATTTGCCCAGATTCCCTGAGCCAGAAGCTGGGTACACCCATGTGTGAGATTGTGGTCAAACATTATCTATTCAGCAGTAAAAAGAATTAAAGCATGTTGTACTTCTTTTTAAAAATTGTTTTGACTAAAATAGTATCCACAAAATAATTTGCATAACCTTTTGTATCACCACTGCAAAGGTGCTGCTCAAATTAGTTATCTAAGTACAACGGTTGTCAAAAGTAGTTAAAATATAATTAATTTAGAGACAATTGAATAAAATAAGTCGCTTAGTTGAGAACTACAGGAAAGAAGTAAGTATGTTTTATATTATACAGAAAATAAGCCGTGTGATTTAAACCAGAAACAAGCTAATTAAGCTTTCTTTTAGAAAAGAAAGGTTTCTAAAAAATAATTTAAAACTAAGAATAATATAATAACTATTTAAAACTAAGAAAAACGAATACTTCCAGCCGATTTGGAGGCTTGATTTATTAAAATTTTAATATCTTGTTACCCGACGATGCAGGACTGCATGTCGTATTGTCGTGGGATGCATTTCATGGAACTTTCCACTGTCAATGCTGTCAGCAGAATATTTGCTTAATAATCTAATACAGATGTTGTGGAAAGTTTTGTTTCGATATAACAAACATGCACAATCCATTGCACAATCATTTCCTTGAAATTCTTAGACAAAACTAATAAATAAAGCGGTTGCCGTAGTCTTTTTGGCTACTGGTGTTGCCAATATATACAAAATATTAGCGTTTATCGAGGGCTGCGAGGTAACCCCCGGTATAAAAATTTATAAAACATGGAATTGAGATAATTGAGATAAATGTTTTTGATAAAATGAAAGTTTCGTAAAATTTTACCAAATTATGTTTTTGTGTCAGTTTTGTTTTAATTTGAATCTAAATTTATTTAAGCCTAATAAAAACCACAACTTGTTGATATTGAGATTTATTAAGCACATTTTTTATCTTAAAATAGAAATGTTTAAAAGCACTTTTTCAGTAATTATGGGTTTTTATCATCGAGACTATTAGAATATAAAATGACATTTAGCGTATTATAGTAGCGGCTGGGTGAGGATGACCAGGCATAGAAAATTATGAAGTATCTTTTGTGAGATTCATATCTAGAAGTGTAATACTGATGATGATGAAAATGCCATTCAATCAGAATATTCCATGGGTTCGGAAGCTGTCTGTTCACCAGACAGCTTCTTTGCAGCTTAGCTCAATTGGTGAGAGCAAACCCCGGCTAAAGGGGTGGGTGGACGCGGGTTCGAATCCCGCACATGACCTTTGCAGTACGTTCGCAGTTAATCCTTGTTTGTATAAGGGAGGCCATCAGTTTTTCTTTTGCGGCATGTGTTCTTTCTCCATTCAGATGACATTTGGTTATGTCTTGTTGATGTCTATAAGTTGGCTTTACTGACAACCATACATTATTTAAGACGACTCAAGTAAAAGAATCACATATCCAGCTGGGCTATCGTAGTAATTTTGCAGTTGTTCACGCAATCTTTTTAAAACCCCCAGGCTCTCCGGTATCAAACCGCAACGAAGGAAGGGGAGCGCTCACTGAACTATTCGATTTATCTAAGTCTAATATTGAACTATTATATTGGCAACACCAGTAGCCAAAAATACTACAGCGACTGCTTTATTTATTAGTTTTGTCTAAGGAGTTACATATGATTTTCGAAGAACGTCTTTCATATAAAAAATATCATAGTATTATATCTCAAGTTTTCTTGCATTTCGGACTGTGAAATTATCGTAATTATCACGTTTCAGCGAGCGCTAATATGGGCCTTATTTCAACGTAGGTTTCTTTGGTTTTTGTACTGAACGGCAAAAAGCTGCTAAACGAAATTTGGTAAAGTTTCAGAACAAAATTAGTATCTCCTCCTAAGCAATGTTGATGATTTACTTGAAAATCATGTCAATAGATAGAATCAATTGAATATCGTTAACATATGATTTTCGAAGATGGTCGTCCATATATATAAATTATCTTGAATTTTCTTGCATTTGGGACGGTGCAATGATCACGTTTCAGCGTGCGCCTTACTTCAAGGTAGATTTCTTTGGTTTTTGTACTGGCCGGAAACAAGTTGCTAATCTAGTTCTTATAAGGGCTTAAGCGTATTTTTCTGAAATTGGAGATGAGTGTTTTTCAAATAACTCTCCTCATTACTTAAATTGAATACATTGAAACGAATTTCTTAAAGAAATAAAATCCAATTTATTAAAACATAAATATTTAACTTATAGTTTATCACAGGAAAGTAGACCGGCAGGGAAGTAGTGATGGGTTTACCACCAGCCATTGCCGTAAGAGCCACCGTAAGAGCTACCACCGTAAGAGCCACCACCGTAGGAGCCACCACCGTAGGAGCTGCCACCATAGGAAGCGTAGCTGGGCGAGGAGATGATCTTCTTCTCAGTGACCACCTGCGGCACGGAGACAAGCTTGCGTACGCTGACCACCTGCGGCACCTCCACCACCTTGTTCACGTTCACTACTCTGTTGACGGCGACGACGCGCGACACGGGCGCCGAGTAGCCACCGCTGTAGCCTCCGAGACCGCTGTATCCGCCTCCGTAGCCTCCGCTGTAGCCCCCACTGTAGCCACCGAGGCCGCTGTAGCCTCCGCTGTAGCCGCCAAGGCCGCTGTAACCTCCGCTGTAGCCACCGCTCAGGAACCCGCGCTTGTCACGCACGTTTCCAGCGGTTACCACCGCCACCAACAAGGACAGTACTACCTGTTGAAATATTGGAAAAAAATATATTTTAAATTGATCATTCTGAAGCGCAAGTGGAGTTTGCCTACGTACACTAATTAATGCATGGTTTTCGCGATAAGTACACATAGAACCTACATAATAAATATAACCCTGAGCTGATATTGCTTGCACGGTTTTTAAAACTCTATATTGTACTACAGGGTTTATATAAAGTAATTTATATAATAACTCTATGATTACTCAAGTGACAAATTAAACCACTTAGTCACTCTGTGACCACTATCACTGCAAAGTGTTTGAAACATCATAATATAAAGTTTACGTTAAATATATGCGATTTGAACCGTTTAAAGTTCTCTAACAACTACGTAAATGTAATTATAGATGTTTAATTACCATTTAAATGGAATACTGTTAGTCGTTTCCAATAACGACAAAAGTGCTACATTAAAGCAATGAAGGTGCACAAGATCGGATAAAATTAGAAAACATCATTTAATTTGACAACCGTATACAGAGAGTAATAGTTTTTACAGCGGATTTAAAAAAAAAAGTCATACTAGCCAGTGTTTATTTCGAGCATCAGAAATGGTACGCTTGTATATAGATCAAAATTATTAATTAACATACAAGATCTGTGCAAAAACTTATTAAACACAAGTATACGTTTCACACCACCATACATCAGAGTTGGTGAATGTGTGTGTGTACTTCTGTGATATCTAGCACTGGATCTAGAATTCCTTTCTAAGTGTGCCTTTGTCAGATGTTTAACCACAGTTATTTAATTGTTGGCTTTATGCTAAGAGCTTTAAAAGATTAGGATGTGCGTTACTTACGAAGAATTTCATGTTGTTAGATAGTGACAGTGAACGGGCGAACGGATGAATGATGCTGCTCCGGGCCGGGCTTGCACGTTATATAGATGCGTTGAGTTCGATGAAGTCGGCCAGCGCAACCTTGTCCATGCAGTATAACAACATACATTAAAAATGATATAAATTTGGTTTTTGTATATTTGGAAATCAAATACAATATATAATATAAGTAAATTAATAATATTGTTTGTTTCTAATCTTTTATGTGGAAATTTAATGTTACGTGGGATTCGAAGTTCTGCGTTCCGTCCTCTTATCACGGTTTAGTAATAAAAACGAAATAACTAATTCCAACAATGAGTTATCATTATGACAGGTGAAGTGGAATAGATTATCACGGTCCGAGGGACGCATTGGTTGTGGGTTTGAATCCCGCTCATCGTTCAACATTTACCTTTTGTTGTGACTTTGTAAATAATCATTGCAAAGATTTTTTTTAAATAGGTTTGAAGTTGAGGCATCATATTTTCTTTTACTAAATATTTTGGTTTACTTTAAATCTGGACAAATTTTTGAAATATTTTTTACACATATCAAGAGATAAACATTCTATTTTGCATTGTATGAAGTGTGCTACATACATTGAACTTATAAAAAACGCGAGAAGCGGCACACGTACTCGTATCTCGAACATGACAATGTCAAGTCAGGCGACGTCTCCTGATTGAGTCTTCGTGTGCGTGCGTATGTGAATGCTTGTCTTCCTGTCTTTGCCATTCATTAAAACGTATCTTTTGGGTACGCAGATGACAGCACCGTTGTGGAGAGTTACACATCTAACGCACGAACCAGTGCATTACAAATCCAGTCTCATAGGGAAGCGATGGTTCAGCGCTTGAACTTTTCTTTGCAGGCAGTCTCCGATTGGGGCGATGCCAATCTAGTTAAGTTCAATGCTGCTAAAACCCAGGCGTGTCTTTTCTCCGCCAAACGGAGCCCTTTTCACCTGGCTCCTACTTTCAGGGATGTGTCCGTGCCGATAAGTAACCGTTTCCAGCTTCTTGGCATCTCATTAACACCAACTCTCAATTTCGGCTCCTATATTGAGTCCAAAGCCCAGCTTGCCTCAAAAAAGCTTGGTGTTTTGGCTAAGGTGAGACAATACTTCACACCGGGACAGTTGCTTAATCTTTATCAAGCCCAAGTCCGGTCGTGTATGGAGTACTGTTCTCACCTTTTTCTTTTTTTTTTTTTTTTTTTTTTTTTTTTATTTATTAATCTACACTCCACAGACTCCAGGGTCCGTGCCTTTTTTTAATAGTGACATATTTTTTTAAATTATTACTAGAATTAGAAAATATACATACAACATTCTAAGAGGGAACAGTGCTAAAAGAAATTTCTTTTTTTTTTTTTTCCGGTTAAGTCATTGGCACTAGCATTCAGAACAGACCGGTGTTCTCTAGCAGCACCCGCTCACGAGTTGACGCATGTGCCAGCCATCGCCTTCCTCAACCATTTCTGAGGGAAGATGGCGACCCGACACACAACACCGCCGCTAGACAACACCTTTATGTGAGCATGACCGCTCTGGATACCCGTGCCAACGATTACAATTATTACACATATTTATAATTTGGGACTACAATAATATTATATATATGAAAATAACATACAAAATTAACATTTTTTTTGTCATTCTCCCACGTCACATTTTAACAGGGTCTCCATTACCACGCTATTTCGATCTTTGATCGCCATTTTGAGGTTGTAATCATGGATAGCTTTTGGTGTCGCAACCATCGCCTTCCTAACGAACCGTCCTATGGCGTCTTCTTCGTCATCTGCGTAATATCTGAAGGTTCCAGTATGACGTGAAACTGCAACGACTGCGTGCGGGACGCTCTCGTGCAGCTTCATGCTGCTCTTGGTCTTGATGGCGATGACCGACTCGTATGTAAGTCCCTGAGCCTCGTGGATGGTAAGGGTGCGTGATCCCTTTCCCTCTCCGTAGCCCTGGCTTGTTAGGGCCTCCTTTTCTTCCTGAGTGTGAACCAGGAATAAGGTGTTCGGGAGGGATTTGGGGATTTTTGCACCCGTGTACCTTTCAAGCTCAAGTGACTTAATACGGGGAGCTGAGGAATATATACCAGAGTATATTTCCCTCAGTGCGTACGCGACATCCATTGGGTTCCGATGCGTGCATAACAACTCCTGAGTGATGTTTGTGACCAGGTTAGGGTTCTGTTCTCACCTTTGGGATGGTTCTGCACAATACCAGCTGGAGACACTGGAAGCTATTGAGAGGAGAGCCAAGAAACTCATTAACGACGACCACCTAGTACGCAAAAGACTCCAGAGTCTCGAACATCGCCGCAAAGTCGCTTGTTTATCGGTTTTTTATCGGATACATTTCGGTGAGTGTACAACGGAACTTCACAATTTGATTCCGCCATCCCCATTCTTTAATCGGACTTCCAGGGATACTCAGAAGCGCCATCGCTTTATGGTGGATATTCCATTTACCCGAACGAAGCGATTTACTTCTTCGTTTATCATACGAACCGCCAGGGAATGGAACACCCTGCCTGAGTCTGTGTTTCCGGTTAAGTACGATATGGGGGTCTTCAAAGCGCGAGTGAATAGGTATCTTCTGGGTAAGCGCGCTCCATCATCGATCGCATCATCACTTAACAACAGGTGAGATAGTGGTCAAGTGCTACCCAGTTCAGTATAAAAAAAAAAAAAAATATCATATACAGGATTATTGGTTAAATGCTAACTACCTCTTAGGGTTGACTTCTGCTAGTCCTAACAAACATTTTAAGTTTTTTTTTTGAAGTTTTTTTTTATGTTATGTTTTAATTTATTATTTTCGTATTTGTTTAGGTGTATTTGACGAATTAAGCACGAGGACCAGCGGATTTTAAAAGCCTGTGTGTCTGTAATTTAATATTTCAAATTGTTTATTACTTGGCTCGATGTAAATAAAGTTTATCAACAAAACTCTATTCAAATTCCGCGCGGCGCGGCAACTTCTTCTTCGCGCTCCCTTTGAATAGAGTTTTGTTTATTTACATCAAGCTAAGTAATAAAAGATATGAAATATTAAATTACACGCACAAGAGACTTTTAACATCAGGTGGTCCTCGTGCTTAGTTGTCAGATACATATAAAATAAAACTTCAATAAAATATGGTTTCATCTCAAAATGTTTGTTACTAGCAGAATTCAACCCTAAGAGGTTATTAGCATTTTACCAATAACCCTGTATAATGGAAGTGTAGCTGTGTGCGTTATATGCGTGTGTTAAATTTTCTCCACATTTTATTGTCATTAAATTTGAACATACTTTATTTTCCTATTTTTTGTATTTCGATGGCAACACACTAATTATAGTTCATAGTATAACAATCAGTACTATTACGGATTGTCCCCAGATGGTAAGACAATCCAGAAGGATAATCAAATAACAAGTGTAAAGTAATTAAAGAAGTTAAAAACCCGACTGCAATTAATTTATTTTTGTTAAACGTATTATCGTTCCATTGAAAATAAAACTGCAAGTTATATATATTTATGGAATCTGTGTGTGCCCTATATTTTGATATCACACTCGATAGGTATGGAAGAAAAAAAAATGTTAATCTCAGAATATTGCGTCCAAAATCCACCAGTTTTCTTTTTATATACCTTGTATCATTAAAGCTATAAAGACGAATCTTACGATATCTGTTACATTAAGTCCGGTGACTAGAACTAGACTAGAAGCTATAGTAGAATAAAGACTCACAAACATACACACATACAAACATGAACCCTGAAAACATAACTTGTATTTTTTTTTATGTTATTGTGATGGAACAAGCTTGAGGCCCACCTGATGTTAAGTGGACTAATCTCTGCCTATAATAAATGCATTTCGTCACAAGTTTACGTTCAAGGAATTGCACTGCGCCCGTCACCTTGAGACATAGTTCTTAGGTCTCATGTGCCTGTAATTTCACTGGCTCTCAAGGACTGCTGCCGGAACACACCAATAGGTGCTTGGCGACAGATTTTCTACTTGAGGGTGGTCGCTAGCCAGGCGGGCATTCGCAAAATGCCCTTTCACTAAGCGATGAAGCTCAAGCCCGCGGCGGGATTCGAACCAGGGACCTATAAAATCTTTTTTTGGGCAGTCGTGTTATAAAGTTAACTTTTTTATTATTATACTAGCTGTACCTACGACTTCGTTCGCGATTGCCGTACCTGCCGATTAATTATTCACATTTGAGCAATGTTTATCTCATACAAAGCAACGCTGTGGTCTTTGGTGAAGCACTCTTAGTAAAGCATAGCTCAGAAAGGAGCTTTTTACTTTGAGTTTGAAAACTCCCGGGTTTTATTTTCCAGAAGACAGTAGTTAAGTAACTCAGAGAGTTCCTTCGCGGTTCGCACAATAAATGTTGAAGCAAAGTACTTTGTGCGTTTTTTTAGAATTTCAATTTTAAAACGGTGTCTTTTAGCCGAGGTTCTCCTTGTTTGGCGGTAGAACGAATATATATTAGATTGTGCACTTCCATTGCGCAGTCTCCAAAATGTATCCGGCAAAAGATAGATACATAAAAAAACTGATTATGGCGATTGTTCCAGATTTTAGAGTTTTATCTTAGTAAGCTTGCAAAACTAAATAAGGGTGCCGGGCTGCCGTGGGGTGCCGAGCTGACCATGAGGTTCTGAGCTGCCCGTGGGGTGCCGGGATTCCCGTGGGGTGCCGGAATGCCTGTGGGGTGCCGGAATGCCTGTGAGGTGCCTAGCTCACTCGTCACTATTCTAACAAAAAAAGAATAATTGAAATCGGACTGCGCATTATTAAATTACAACTAGGTGTACATTTTGACTTTCATCCTTTCCTGAGGGCACCGTGCTGAACTTTGGGATAAAAAGTATACAATATCCTTCTTCGTAGTATGAACTCAAATCGTGTTAAGTTTCATTGAATTCCATTAGTTTTGGAGGGATGCGCGGCCGCGATACCGACAGACAAAAATTTTAAAAAATACAGTTTTGGCATCAGTGTCAAATACAGATTGCTCTCAATTTTTTTTTTTTCAAAATGTCTGCCATGTATAGAATTGGATCTGTTACAGTTTTATTATAAGTATAGATATCAGATAGACAACCCGATGGAACTGGTGATGTTGTCGATGGTGACAATCACGCAGAACTTAGAATCGAAATTGGATATAAAGAACAACTGGCGATAATTTGGTGTTTCGCGAAAGGTTTTCTACTCGAGGATGGTAACACCATGCAATGATTATTGCCATCCCACGACAACAACCGGGAGTGAATAAATTAACGTGACGTTCCCTACGGAGTGTGAAGGAAATTGGAACTAAGGGGAAAGGATGCGGTGGGAATCTCCAAATATATACTCAAGCTTAACGTGATGGCTTATTTGAGGCTATAAATGAAACAATCAAAGACTTGGCTCGAATCTCACACTGGAGCAAATCGGTTGGACTCATTATTAATGCAGCCCAGACCCAGATGACTATTATAGGCAGCTCAAGGGTGGTTTCTTTGTTAGATTTTTCCACACTTCCTAAGGTAATTTTTATGGTGTTACTTTACCATACAGCAAAGAGGTGAAAAATCTCGGGGTAGTTTTTGACAGCAGTCTGTCTGTGGGACCCACAGCTTTTTGCATACTATTTATTTTCGGTCTTTGAAAATAGGACCATGTTTCTTATTTCGCTTTAAACTCATGTGGCTTCCTATTCGTCGTCACCGGGATTCCCATATTCACTAACTTCTTTATAGTATACTATTTAACCCATGCTCGCCCCAGTACCTCAAGGCACAATTCCAAATTTTACACTCTTCCCATTCTTTATCCCTTAGGTCTTCAGAAAACCTTTCCCTTAATACGCCAGCGCATAAAACTATTTTCTACGACTTTTATTTTACTGTACAGTGTACAGGCCGTTCGTCTCTGGACCGCCCTCCCAATCACTATCAGATGATTTCTAACTTTCAACCATTGATTTCTCAATGCTTTCAACGGTTTTAAAACCAAAGTTAACAACTTTTAATTATTAGATCCTTCCTGTTCACTAATGTCGATATGTCCTTTCAAACAAATAATTTCGTATATATATTTTTTATGGGTTTTTATGGTGGTATATATTAAATATAAATTTCATATTTATATATTATACTTTATATTAATTCAGTGCATAGTGTATCTATTAACTTTATATAACATTTGATATGTATATCTATGCAGTTATATTTTTTTTATTGTACTATACAATTATGTGATTTTATTGTTACAACACCACCGTCTCCATATTTTTGATTTTTACTTCTTTCAATCTTAAGGTTGTCTGGAAGAGATCTCTGTAAGCGATAAGATCGTCCATTGGATCAACATAAGTTAACTACTCCATGTATTGTTTTCGTTGTCAAAATCTGTCAATAAAGAGTTTTCGTATCGTATCGTTAGTGCTACGCAAAACCACTTTTAAAAACTGCACACTTTTGGAAACAACCTAAAATGTATGTCTGGCAATACTTTATGATTGCACTGTTTACATTTTTATTTATTACTTTTCTGTATGATTATAATCTATATCGACGGCGACCTGCGTTGTATAATATTGAAGAAAGAACATTAAATTTAATATTTACGTGTGTTTTAATAGGCGAGTCGGCATTTTTAATTTATTTTTCCGTTATGGGTCACGTGCGTAATGCGACGGTCTGGTGTGAATGATGACAAAATTAGTTATAAATTAAAATTACAGGCAGATGAGACTTAACAACTGTAGGTATGTCTCAGTGTGAAGGACGAAGTGCAATTCGTCACAGGACAAAATGTATCTGTTATAGGCAGAGGTTAATCCGCTTAACATCAGGTGGGACTCATGCTTGTTACATCACAGTAACATGAAAAATGCAGAATTTGAATACGTTTGTGTGAGTGAGTTGAGTCTTACAAAAAATTGACAGAATTTTATGCTTCACTTTCGATTTTCTTTAGATTCTTTTTCTTACTTAATTGCGCTATAAATTCTCGAGTCAAAAACCTGTTTGTGGAACGAAATTTGGCAAAGTTTCATAACAAAATTAGTATCTCCTCCTAAGCAATGTTGATGATTTACTTGAAAATCATGTCAATAGATAGAATCAATTTAATATCGTTAACATATGATTTTCGAAGATGGTCGTCCATATATAAATTATCTTAAATTTTCTTGCATTTGGGACAATGCAATGATCACGTTTCAGCGTGCGCTAATATGGGCCTTACTTCAAGGTAGATTTCTTTGGTTTTTGTACTGGCCGGAAACAAGTTGCTAATCTAGTTCTTATAAGGGCTTAAGCGTATTTTTCTGAAATTGGAGATGAGTGTTTTTCAAATAACACTCCTCATTACCTAAATTTAATACATTGAAACGATTTTCTTAAAGAAATAAAATCCAATTTATTAAAACATAAATATTTAACTTGAAGTTTATCACAGGAAAGTAGACTGGCAGGGAACTAGTGATGGGTTTACCACCAGCCATTGCCGTAAGAGCCACCGTAAGAGCTACCACCGTAGGAGCCACCACCGTAGGAGCCACCACCGTAGGAGCTGCCACCGTAAGAGGCGTAGCTGGGCGAGGAGATGATCTTCTTCTCGGTGACCACCTGCGGCACGGAGACAACCTTGCGTACGCTGACCACCTGCGGCACCTCCACCACCTTGTTCACGTTCACTACTCTGTTGACGGCGACGACGCGCGACACGGGCGCTGAGTAGCCACCGCTGTAGCCTCCGAGACCGCTGTATCCGCCTCCGTAGCCTCCGCTGTAGCCCCCACTGTAGCCACCGAGGCCGCTGTAGCCTCCGCTGTAACCGCCGAGGCCGCTGTAACCTCCGCTGTAGCCACCGCTCAGGAACCCGCGCTTGTCACGCACGTTTCCAGCGGTTACCACCGCCACCAACAAGGACAGTACTACCTGAAATATTGGAAACAAATATATTTTAAATTGATCATTTCTCATTCTGAAGCGCTTGTAGTGGAGTTTGCCTACGTACACTAATTAATGCATGGTTTTCGCGATAAGTACACATAGAACCAACATAATAAATATAACCCTGAGCTGATATTGCTTGCACGGTTTTTAAAACTCTATATTGTACTACAGGGTTTATATAAAGTAATTTATATAATAACTCTATGATTACTTAAGTGACAAATTAAACCACTTAGTCACTCTGTGACCACTATCACTGCAAAGTGTTTGAAACATCATAATATAAATTTTACTTTAATTATATGCGATTTGAACCGTTTAAAGTTCTCTAACAACTACGTAAATGTAATTATAGATGTTTAATTACCATTTAAATGGAATACTGTTGGTCGTTTCCAATTGCGACAAAAGTGCTACAGTAAAACAATGAAGGTGCATAAGATCGGATAAAATTAGAAAACATCATTTAATTTGACAACCGTATACAGAGAGTAATCGTTTTTACAGCGGATTTAAAAAAAAGTCATACTAGCCAGTGTTCATTTCGAGCATCAGAAGTGGTACGAGCTTGTATGTAGATCAAAAATATTAATTAACATACAAGATCTGTGCAAAAACGTATTAAACACAAGTATAAGTTTCACACAACCATACATCAGAGTTGGTGAATGTGTGTGTGTACTTCTGTGATATCTAGCACTGGATCTAGATATCTTTTCTAAGTGTGCCTTTGTCAGATGTTTAACCACAGTTATTTAATTGTTGGCTTTATGCTAAGAGCTTTAAAAGATTAGGATGTGCATTACTTACGAAGAATTTCATGTTGTTAGATAGTGACATTGATCGGGCGAACGGATGAATGATGCTGCTCCGGGCCGGGCTTGCACGTTATATAGATGCGTTGAGTTCGATGAAGTCGGCCAGTGTAACCTTGTCCATGCAGTATAACAACATACATTAAAAATGATATAAATTTGGTTTTGGATATTTGGAAATTAAATACTATATATAATATAAGTAAATTAATAATATTGTATGTTTCTAATCTTTTAAGTAGATATTTAATCCCACGTGGGATTCGAAGCTCTGCGTTCCGTCCTCTTATAACGGTTTAGTAATAAAAACGAAATAAGTAATTCCAACAATGAGTTATCACTACGACAGTACAATTGGAATAGCTTGTCGCGGTCGGAGGGACGCATTGGTTGTGGGTTTGAATCCCGCTCATCGTTCAATATTTTCCTTCTGTTGTAAATAATCATTGCAAGGATTTTTGTAAGAAATAAAAAATTTTACCAAAAAAATAGAACCGACTTCAACACTCAAATGTGTGAAATAACTTGTTGAAGTCGGTACCATGACGGTTCAAAAGTACCTATCATCACAATATTGTGCGCATGGTACCGACTTCGACAAGTTATTTCACACATTTGAGTGTTGAAGTCGGTTCTATTTTTTTGGTAAAAATTTTTATTTCGCCCTTTTTAGTGACCCTTGCTACTTATGGGCTTATGTTTAACTTACCACCAGATATAGTAACATATAACAGACTTAAATTATCAAAATAAGACTTGCTTGCAGCATAATACACGTTTTATCTTCCTATCTAAAATTTTATTTCTATCTTATACCGTTGAGGAAATATTACTGTGTTACCACCAAATTTGAGCTTCGATGAGAATTCATCATGATAGGAAAATACTTTTCAGTTATTGGGGTGTAACTCAAAAACGGCTTGTCCGATTTTGATGAAATTGAAATGGGACTACACGGCAAGCATCAGCTTTTAAATAAAAACAAGGTTATCAAAATCGGTTCACCCAGTCAAAAGTTCTAAGGTAACAAACATTGATTATAATATAAGGACAGGAAAACACTTTTTCAGTTTTTGGAGTGTAACTCAAAAACGGCTAAATCGATTTTGATGAAATTTAAATGGGACCACACGGCAAGCATCAGCTATCAAATAAAAAAAGAATTATTAAAATCAGTTTACCCAGTCAGAAGACATGAGGTAACAAACATAAAAAAAAAAAAAAAAAAAAAAAAATACAGACGAATTGAGTACCTCCTCCTCCTTTTTTGAAGTCGGTAGAAAAGGATTGAAGTCACGGCATCATTATTTCTTTGTAACCTTTTTTTTGCGTCTACTGCATGCTTGTCTTACTGTTTTGTCATTTATTAAAACGTATCATATAATAATGGAAGTGTAGCTGTGTGCGTTATGTGCTTGTGTTAAATTTTCTCCATATTATATGCTCGTGAAATTTTAACGTAAGTACTTTATTTTATATTTCGATGGCAACACACTTATTATATAGTTCATAGCATAACTATCAGTACTATTGTGGATAATCAAATCACAAGTATAAATTAATTAAAAAAGTTAAAAACCCGACTGCAATTTATATATTTTTGTTAAACGTTTTATCGTTCCATTGAAAATAAAACTGCCCGTTATATAAATTTATGGAATCTGCGTTTTAAAGCCCTACATTTTGATATCACGCTCGTTAGGTATGGAAGAAAACAATAGTATCTCATAATATAGCGTCCAAAATACACAATTTTTTTTTTCTTTTTATATACCTTGCATCATTTGCTTTATCAACACGAATCTTACGATATCTCTTACATTAAGTCCGTTAAGCCGTTTAGAAGCTATGGTGGAATAAATAAACTCACAAGCATACATGAACCCTGAAAACATAACTCACCATTTTTTGGGCAGTCGTGTAATAAAGACAAGTTTTTTATTATTATATATCAGATAGACTAGCTTATTACCACAATATCACACGACACTGGTGATGTTGTCGATGGTGGTAATCACGCAGAACCTAGAATCGAAACTGGCTATTAAGAACAACTGGCGATACACATTGTTTGGTATTTTGCGAAAGGTTTTCGACTTGAGGATGGTAACACCATGCAATAATTACTGCCATCCTAAGACAACAACCGGGACTGGATAAATTATCGTGACGTTCCCTACGGAGTGCGAAAAAATTGCAACTAAGGGCAAATGATGCGGTAGGAAGGTAGAAATAGGCGTTGCTGCACGTTAGTGGCATGCACAACATAGCTCATCATTACACCCAAGGAATATTGGATTACTCAGTTTGGAGGCGGCGGAACAAACCTAACACTTTTTACAATTTATTTTTTGTGTAGTATCTTGAGCAGTTAATGAAAACCACTAAGAAATTTTCTGGTTTCATGGTACAGATGCTGATACTGTTTTATTGCATCTTTTTACATATACAACGTTGTGATAATGTTATCTATTTTGATTGTTTTGATTAAAATTGTTATATATTATTTAGCAACTAATTAATCAGAAAAAATATGAAGTGGCCATGATATGAAAAGTTCCAACTCAGTATTTCCGCAACAAGCACTCAGAAATTTAAAATAAGATGTGTCATCAATTAATATTAATGTATTGCCTCAAACAGAGAGAAATTAAATGTTTGTTTGAAATATACATTTACGTAAAATTACGTTTTTTAAGAATCTGATTATGCAAAAGCATTACGAACGTTGCAAATTACTAAAGATAATGTTAGTTTATCTTTCCATGTCGACGTGAGTTTAGTAGAGAGTTGCTGCAAATTATATTTACAGCGGGGTTATTTCCTGTCAGCTATATATTTAGCCCTTTTTAACTGTCAGGCAGTGGGTGTGCTAGCATTTTCTGTAAAAATCGGTGTCAGATGTCGGTAGCCTGTCGTAAAACCATAGTCAAAATGTATACAACATACACAGCATGGGTAGGTATACCGTTCCCACCTCAGCTATATGGGATCATGGAGTGGAATATGATGCTGCAGTTGTCTGTTTTGTTACTTCTGAAGTAAATCTTATGCTACTTGTAGGTGTTTCCACCTACAAGTAGCATAAGATTTACTTCATTTACTGCCTTAGGACTTTCGTATTATTTTCATATTTCCTGGGTAATTACGATCTACGTGTACGTGAACGAAGTCGTTGACGAAACAGCTATAGTCTATTCAGAACAGCATTTATATAAAAATACATAGATTCTACCGTCCTCTAACTAGAAAAAGGAAATAACGAAAGTTTCGGAGTGACGAGCACAATGCAGTGTCTTAACCACGACATATCTCATCGTAACAAAAATATATATACCGTGCTTGGTGTCAAATATTCTGTGTAAAGTGGTAGTAGAAGCCACGAGAGAACTCGATAATTTACCCAACAGCCTGCCGCGGTACAATCCAAGCCTTCAAACAATAACACTTCAATACCCTATAGAATGCAGTAAATTATTATTAAAAATAAAACGTTAGAGGCTATTAATGTCAAGGCAACAAGGTTAAAGTTAATCTCAATGTTTTAGATTTACTTAAATTATTATCCGTTTTAATATTGTTATACACACTCATTCATATTCTAATTTATGCAAATTCAAGCACAGTGTCATCAACAACTTGATTTGGCATTGAAATTATCCTTTATTTCTGTAAAAAACTAAAAGTATACACAATGTGGCATAATATAAATGATTTATGTACTGAGTAAGAAATTACGATTACTTAAGTACAATTAAGGAGGTAATTATAACAATTATCATGTTGTAAGTTTAGTCTTGCTGTTGATAAGTTACTGCAAGAACATCTTCAAACTTTCCATTTCATGAAAACATTTGGAACCGGATGGCCTAGTTAATTGAAAACCAGTGTCTGGTTTCAATAATTGCAAAGCCATATACAGCCTTTGCTTACGTCATAAGCATAGAGGTAGGGCTACATTTAATTTAATATTTTCAACTATTACCTTTAAAATTTTGTCAAATTAAAACGATCAAAGTATGGGATTTAACTTTTTACTTGTTCCGATGCGAAACGCCCAAAAAAAGATGGTAGCTTTATTTAATCTTAAAAAAAAACCGTAATTTTTAGGTAGGTAGTGAGTGGTAAGTCGCTTCTATTCTTTGATCGTTTTAATGTTGAGTTCTGTTCTAATCCTGAGTTGTGATTCATCGTTGGTTGCGTCTCCGGTATAGTGCACCACGATGGAAACGAAAAAATAGGTCCCGCGCATAAAATTGTTTTACACATGTCGGTATTAAACTATATTGAAAACCAAAGTATATAAGAATTACAGAGAGGCATCTATCAATTTGCACGTTAGACTCATCAAGCCACGCCACCCTCAAGTAGAATATCTGCAGCCATAGTTCTCATACATAACATAACTTATTGGCATATTCCGGTGGCAGTCCTAGTGATCCAATTTTATTTTTATTTGATTGATGATAGACTTGTTGCACTCTCTTGCCTCATGGTAGGTAATTATGCGGTCAAAGACGTTGTTCAGGCTAATCTAGAGTTACTGGTTTCTCAATGACAGCTCCTGGATTACATAATTAGGCGCTTGGCGATAGATTTCTTCTTAACCCGGCAAAACGCCGTACCACCGTGCTTTAACGACAGCCACCCTAACACAAAACGGTACTGATAACTTAACGTGCCTTTCGAAGCACGGAATATCTCAACAGTAAATGTTAGTAGTGGTCACTTATCCAAGTACCCAATGAAAGCAGTGAGCATTGCTTAACCTAGTTGACCAGTTATGAACGACTAGGCAAGCTCCGCTACTAGTGCTTTAAACTCCCGTTTAAAATCCACTCCATCTCATATATCTAAATAGAAGAGATAAAGGTCGAACGCTAGCCTTAAATAAAACTTTCAAAAAACTACTGATTTTCCTTATATGACTGTTTAATTTTAGATGACAAATGTAATGAGCGTCTTCCTACATTGTTTCGACAGTGTTCGTTTTTTTACATCGATAATAATAAAAGTAAACTGGTTTCCTACGTACTTTTATTTTATTTCAACTCCCATACTTACGGATGTGTACTTGAGGTTTCCTTCCGCGAGCCATGACATTTCTCTCCGCATCCTGCTGTCATTACGGGGAAGTTAACTTGTAACTTTCGAATTTCGGCTCATCAAATAGTTTTAGGGAATTTATGACCTTATTTTAATACCTGACTACAAGGAAGTTCTGCTAAGGTCACTGCCACAACCATATCATAAGCAAAATCCTTAGATTTGCGACGAGTAATGTATTCGCCATAAATATTGTTCCAGACTGAGAACTTAAAAATATCTTCTACTACGTTTCTTTTGAAAATAATAAGGTGCCCCTGTCTCACGCCTCTCTGCAGTTTAATAAGCTCCGTGATCTCATCCTGCATACGATTATCCATAGCGAACGTTTCTATACAAACACTGCAGTACTTCCATATAGAACTAAGGCTGAAAGATTTGAAGTACGATTTGATTAAACTACTAAGAAATCAGATCAAATGAGCCACTTGCTTGAAAACCCTGAAATCCGGTAATAACTTCTAGAAGTACTATGCTGGTTCCAACATTGAGCTCAAATTTTAAAAGTCTAATTTTCTCAAGTTATTTCACACTGTGTTTAAATTCAGTTAAATTATTATTTTCTCTTTTTTCTGTGATGCATGCTGCTTACACGAATTGTTTAAATCTCCCATAAGACTGGTCCCACCGGAAATGGTTACAACATATTAGCTATTACTATTTTCAGATAACTACGAGTAAGTGTAACTTAAAAACGACTTAGTCATAGTAGATTAAATTTTAATGGGAATAACTTATGGTATGTTACTCTGCCCAATAATATACCAATACCGAATAATCATTAGATTAGAAAGATTACTGTAAAAAGTTTTGCGTTGCCAAATATAACAAAATGTATTTCAAAAACATATACGTTGACTTGTGAGCCTTTCTCCTTATTTTTTTGTTAGAGAAGATATTGTCTACTGACTCCAAAACTGGGGTTGAGAGTAGGAAGATGATGAAGACATTATTGACTTCACTGGAGTACTTTTGGATCATTGACCTATCTTCAGCATATGAGCATATGTCCAGTGACAATGTTCAACCGCACAGCAGGTTTATGGTTCGAAACCTGCCAAGAGCTTGAGTTTCACCGCATGGTGGAAAGGTATTTTGGGAATACTTGCCTATAGCTAGCTAGACAATCTTAAAACTGGATTCAACCCAATAGATACATCATAGTCACAATTTTTAACCAACTTACTAAAATTATGAGGACGTAGTTACTGAAAAACGTTCCAATCCACACACATAACATTTTGAGAAAATCGTGCTTAATGTGGATGCATAATGTGTGGTGGAGTGCATGTGTATTGGGCTACTAAGTCATGATTTCATATAAAGAACAATAGTAGAGTTATCATATCTTGTCAGTCATAAAATATGAATCACGTGATTAGTTTGGTATTCACAACTCAATTACATGATTGTGGTTTGGAAGGTTTTTCAGGAACTACGTCCAAGTGGTATGGTATCACCTTAAATACCATAATCAAACAATATTTGGATGTGCATGACCATGGAGGCGATTTGGCGAACGCCCGCCTGGCTAGCGACCACCCTCAAGTAGAAAATCTGTCGCCAAGCAACTAACGTTGTGTTCCGGCAGCAGTCCTTGAGAGCCAGTAAAATTACAGGCACATGACAAGACTCAATAACTATGTCTCAAAGTGACGGGCGCAGTGCAATTCGTGACTTGTGACGAAATGCATCTGTTATAGGCAGAGGTTAGTCCGCTTAACATCAGGTGGGCCTCGAGCTTGTTCCGTCACAATAACTTAAAAAACACGTCTTTGTGTGCATTCATATGTAGGTATATAGAATTTCTACTATATGGTTTCGTTGTCGATTTACTCTTATCGAAATTTTTAACCACCGACTAGCAGAAGTTCTAGTTTCTAAATCCTAAACGGGTGTATTCACGCACGAATAAACATCAAAATAATTATATTTTGGCTAACCTCGACGTTTCGATCAAGTTGCATTGACCGTGGTCACGAGTACACTGAATAGACCCATTTAGGATTTAGGAACATGAGCTTAGTTTACGAAAGTTTAAAGAAAAGGAGTCCTAGTTACTCATACGAGTCCTCAAATCACGTAAAAATATAGATAGACAATAAAGTGTACACAGATCTGCGAAATAGCTGCAATCCTCAAAATACCTTATTTATAAGCGTTGTTAGTTATTACATGCATATAGAAATTGCAAATTTACTGCGCGCTAACCGCCATGGCCGATGATTAGCCGTTTGTCCTGTTCAGTTGCGAATGTTTCAAAATGGCAATAAGTTTGCATTACTAAAATGTGAATTTCCATTTTATTTTAGGTGGTAACTTTAACACTTTCGCGACTTTATCACAGTATTTAACGTTTTTTAGTTCAGTTATAAGTACATAACGGGACTTAATCGCGATAGAAACATGTATATTATTTACCTCAACGTTTCGAGCAAGTTGCAAGTCGAGCTAAATAATATACATGTTGGACGCTTGCAACACCAGGGATACCACTCGCGTGTTGCCGACCCTGAAGAAATCTGTTCATACTCCCTTTTTGAAGAACCCCATGCTGTACTCCATCGGGAAAACCACTTAACCGTTTAATACTTTTAATAATTTTAGGTAATTTTCTTATATTTTGTATTCTTAATTCGACAAAAGTAACTTACCAAAGTATCCACATTTAATTTATTAGGGATATACACTCTTGAATTGATTGCGATATTGTAATTAAAAGCCAACCTGGTGGCCTTCAGGTGAGATTGTGGTTAAAAACCAACCAAGCCATATTGGTGACAACCAATAAAAAAAAGTATTAAATTCATATATTTGTGCTGTTTCATTGTAAGAGGAAGACGCAATGTCTTTCTGATACAAAGAAACAGATTCATTTTTTGTTTATGATATAAGAGAGACAGAAGCAAAATATGTCCTGCATGGAGTTGCGCTAATTCCCCTGCCCATACAGACGATACCGAACACGTAAACTTGCATGGCACTACATTGCGTTCGCCACCCAAGATGTCAACACCAATATTCATGTAATTACATTAGCTATAATACCTTATTCTGCATCCTGGAACACATATTTGCTTGGCGATGGATCTGCAACCACGGTAATGCAACAGTTGACCTTTCAAAGTCGCGACGTATTAAAAAGGTGTTTGGGATCCCGCACATGACTAACATTTTTTTCTCTCGTAAATTTGTAATTTTGTAAATTATTCAGAAATTGGAAATCCCTAAAAGTACTAATGTACGATTTCCAATTTCTTATTTGTCAATACAATGTAATAATAAAATGTATGAACCCCTCATTCAATACGGAAGATGGTGATGAGTTACGAATTGAATATATTAATATCAATCACGCCTTTACCTTTTTTTTTTTTTGAAAAATGCACCTTGTATCGTACATGTATGTATTAAACAGACACATAAATGTCACTTTATTCGAAACATATTTTCAATTCAATCTAAATTTAAAACCAAAATAGTTCTAAAATTATTAGTTTGATGTGTGTGTGCACCTCCAAAACCGTTTAAAGGTTTTTTTTATGTAACTTTGTACTTATTTTTTTTGAATATGGTATACCTTATCGTATATACATCTTTTTTATCTCCCCGTGGGGTCCCGGGCTAGAATGTCAACCCTCCTCCGCATTGCTACCTGTTGGTGTCGTAAGAGGCGACTAAAGGCTAAACACCGTAAAGTGGGCAGCAGTGCCTTCTGAGAAATTGATATCTTAAACTGCGATCCCCAAGACGCGGGGATTATGGAAACCCTCCCCCTAATGGGGGAGGTTGGATTCAGCAGTTGACAATCCGGCTGATACAGTATACTTTATCTTCCGATTCATTGGTTGATTCCCGTGGGAACGGAATACAAACGATTGCCACGCGGAAAAAGCTACGAGTGGAAGCTAATAGCAGGATATTTATTTGATATTAAAACGTATCATGATATGGATTTCTGTAAAAAAATATCCGAGGCAGATTTTATTTTAATAATACTTACTTGCATTCATTTAGAAAAACAACATATACAATTCCATAGCCGATTAGCAATAATGACATATAATCTTACTCTAATAAACCGTCGTTAATGATAATAGTATAAAGTCTCCATTATGCCTAGAAATGTATATCGCAGTGAAAGTAAATCTGGCGGTTCTGAGCTTCACTTAAATATTTATAGCTAAGAGGAATTTGAATGAGTCAGAGCAACAGTTTACACCCTTATAGTAATATAATATATTCTGGGGATGAACAGGGCTGTGAGAATAAAGATCAATAACACACATGTACTGAAATCTTCCTTTGTGATGTCAGTGCGAGCGAGGACGCAGGGTTGCGACACTCCGGCGCACAGTCGCGTATATATGCGACATCGGGGCGGACTGCAGCATCATTCTTGTGATACCAGCCGCAAGTACACCACCTAAAAATGAAATCCTTTGTAAGTATAACACAAAAAGTGCAAATGTGCGTGATAATGGTTTAGTTAGAAAAACATGGTGTCATCGATTTTTAATTTCGTTTCCGGAAGTTGCAGCTTACCTCAGACGTATCTCAATATCCATTCTATTACATTAATAATTATTTTATTGCTTTTTAAATTTTAGTTCTGAATATTAATTAAAATGATACAACATTAAACTGACTTCATGCTAGAATTATCTCAATCACAGTTAAATAGAAGATACCATATGCATTAAATAATTGTTTTCAATTCAACTAATCCATTTTATGGTCTCTGTTAACATATTTACTCTCTTTACAGGTAGTAATGTGCTTGTTGGTGGCGGCAGTGAGCGCCGGAAACGTTCGCGACAAGCGTGGGTTCCTGAGCGGTGGCTACAGCGGAGGTTACAGCGGCCTCGGTGGTTACAGTGGAGGCTACAGCGGCCTCGGTGGCTACAGTGGTGGCTACGGCGGAGGCTACAGCGGAGGCTACGGAGGAGGATACAGCGGTCTCGGAGGCTACAGCGGTGGCTACTCAGCGCCCGTGTCGCGCGTCGTCGCCGTCAACAGAGTAGTGAACGTGAACAAGGTGGTGGAGGTGCCGCAGGTGGTCAGCGTACGCAAGGTTGTCTCCGTGCCGCAGGTGGTCACCGAGAAGAAGATCATCTCCTCGCCCAGCTACGCTTCCTATGGTGGCAGCTCCTACGGTGGTGGCTCCTACGGTGGTGGCTCCTACGGTGGTAGCTCTTACGGTGGCTCTTACGGCAATGGCTGGTGGTGAACAAGTATGCCAAGTTTAATCTAGCCAATCTTTCATGTGATACATTTTTATTTATTATATGGTTAATAAAAACATATTTTCTTTACTAAGTTGTATTATTTTAAACATCGTTATGTACCTGCTAGTCGATATAGTTATCCGCAAATATAAGATTTATTTTCAAGTGTTAAAGAATGGTCATAGGATGAACAAGAATAAACATCAAATTTTTCAAGGAGAGTAATAATACACTAGGATGTACATACTGCAATTTTTGAGAACAGAATATCAGATAAACCTTTATTACATCTTGCACCAATTATACATGGGCATCTAAAACACGTCTCAGAAAATGGATACATGAAATCAAATTTAATAGCAGTGTAACTCTAGTGAAGAGTCCGACGCTAGATGAATCAACGGGATAGCATATTTCAAAAGAAATATTTAACCAAATTCACATTGCCTAACTAGTCAACATCGGGTAGGCTAATTATTACAAACCACTCCTCAGCGACCATGAATCTGATCTAGAATTCCTACTTTCTATCTCACCAAAACAAGAATGTAAAAAATATTTACAGAACCATTTTTCATATATTCGTTACTTTTTTTTTGTTTATATTCATAATGGTTTTCTATTAAGTATTACCTCTATTTAATAATAACAAAATAATGTAATATTAGGACTATTTTAAGACGACATAAAATTAATATAAAAAACACTTGAAAAATAAAATCTAGTGAAAATTCCGTTAAAGTTTTCTTTTAAACCGATTCCTGATAAACGCCATGTACTCGTAGCTATCCGAAAGAATTTTCTACGCGTCTCGGTTCTACACGAAGCATCATCAGACTCTTCGAGCGCACAATCAATTTTTCTCGATCGCGCGCTCGAAGATTAAACGGAATTGCCAATAGATATGTTTTTACACTATGTAAATGATTTTTAATTTATTAATTTAATGTTTACTTAAAATGTTTTAAAGTATTAGTTATTATTAAATATGGATTTCCGCAAAGTAACGCCTGCTTATGTTAATTATCTTAATACCTTTATTAATCATATTTATCACGATTTAGGTTTCCTAAATGCTTTAATTGTCAGATATGTGGTAGAATTTTATGTATTAGTGTTTTGTTAATTATTTATATTATTGTAATAATTAATTGACATATGCTAAATCCTTTTAATATGGTTAGGTTTGCAATAACGCCTGCTATGCGGATTACATTACAAAATCACAAATATACCGCACATGACTTACATTTTTCCTATCGTATATTTGTGATTTTGTAATATGCTAAATGCTTTTTCAAGCTTCAAGAGTTCAATGGCCTCCATACCAATTACCTTTCAAACAATGAAATAAATCAACATTTATTTACAACTTACTGGACCACCATAGCATACACATGTTAATAAATATACGCATCGACGTTTCTCTCTTCCTTGTTAGAACTTGGTTAAAATGATATGCGATGATTCAACGACAATGATAACGTGGCTCTGGCAAGAAAACGTTAGTACAAAGTAGAAAATACCAGTAAAGAAAAACTGTATTTTACTGTTGATCACAGCTTCAAAACTATATAAAAAAATCTGCGTTTTTTTCGGCTGCCTTCACATGTATTGGAACATCCCTGAAAAATAAATTTATCGAAGTAAGAGTCTAATATCTTTGGTTCAATTACTCATAAAATATTTTAATTTATCAGATTTGTGACACATTCCGCTGATGAGCAAGAGACCCTTGACATACGGACGGAACAGAAATCAGAAATTTTTACTGTGTCCATACACTGTAAAAATTTCTGCAGCTACGTAGAGATGGTAATATCACAATCAAATTTCTACAGTCTACCTATTGCGAGCGTTTAATAAATTATAATACCATTGTAGTAGTGTTAATATAGTTAAACTTAACTAGGGGATAACAATCTATGATTGTTTATGTATTATATTAAACATATGTATTACTCGTAATATAAGCTAGACTTGCACGATTTACAACGGGAACAATACTTAAAATATTCTTTCATATTATAAAACTTTAATTTACTCTTAAATATACATAGTTTATTATAAACATACAAAGCCATTACATATGAGGTAAGTATTGTAAATTCGGGGCATATTTATATGTATTTTTTTTTGTATCTAATTTTCACCACCCTTAACTCAACATTCAGATTATATAAAATATAAAAATACAGGTTGGAGTAATAGGACCAGGGTAGATAATTTCAGAAACCGAAAAAAATTGTTTTTGGTAGTAGGATGAAACCCGTTGAAAAAGGAACTGAATATAACAAAAATGAAAGGAAAAATTATTTACGGGCGATCTGAGGTCGGGAAGTGGAAGGGATGAGTTTCGGTAAAAAACGGTTTTCTCGATTTCCGGCAAAACAAAAATTTATATAGGAAAAAATTATGACAAAGTTGTAGGTATTAAATAGATTTACAACTTTTGTCTGATTGAGGTCAAACACATTCTAAAAAATGATTTTTAAAAAATCGGAGTCCAGGATTTTTCTATTCTTTGCATTTTCTGGGAACGTTTACCATAGTTATGTATATATTTTAGATACATTATCAAAAAGAAGAGATTTCAACGAACAAAAATCTCACCTACTTTTTAAAAAAGGCTGAAATTTTTTGACGAGAGAATTTTCGATTGAAAATTAGCGTGCTTTATCGATATCAAGTCAAAATAAAGTGAAGAAATAAATATTTTAAATCACAAAAATACAGTGTTTGGGACATAAAAAGGTAATTTTTCACCAAATTTATTAAAAAAGAAGTTTTTTTGAATAAGATAAAAATAAAAGACCAAAAACATTGTTAATTGAAAATTTCTCATAATGTTTCAAGTGTTACTAAAATTGAAAGGTTTGCAATAGCGCCTGCTATGCGGATTACATTACAAAATCACAAATATACGATAGGAAAAATTTAAATGATGTGCGGGATTCGAACCCGCGTCCATCCACCCCTTGAGCCGGGGTATGCTCTAAATAATTGAGCTAACATGACATAACGTCATAACTCAACAATCTTCTCTCATCAAATCTCAACATCTTTCCTATCGTTCTTTAACCATCGTATTGGGATTCATCAAGGGGTGGATGGACGCGGGTTCGAACCCCGCACATGACTTAAATTTTTCCTATCTAATATTTGTGATTTTGTAATGTTATTACAAAAGTCTATCTTTTTATTACCTACAACCTTGTCACTTACTTATCGGTTTTATTCCATAGGACTAGTAGTTTTGCCGGAAATTGAGTAAACCGTTTTTACCCTTAGAAACTCACCCCCTTCCTCTTCCCGAGCTCTTTTTCTACGAGTTTCATCCAACAATTTTTTTTTCACTTTTTTAAATTTTCAAAGATTATGGCTCTGTTCTACAAGAATATTATGTTTAAAAACCTAACGTAAACTGTCCGTATTTTCTATTTCAAAAGTGATTCTTAAACATCTCTATCCTAAAAGAAATGATGATTCGATTTCTACAGTAGTTAATTAGTATTCTGTCATTTGTGCCCAGAATACCATCCATAACTTAATTCAGGATAAACATTAATGTATATAGGCGTTCAATGTTATTAATTTTAGATGAAATATTGCTAAGTTTTGTAACCAAGTACCTATATTATTTAATGTATTATTAATATCCATTTCCAATTAATGTCTATTTTTATTGTTTTTAGTCATATCTATTTTAGCATTATCGTTAAGTATACACAAATGTTCAGTTATTTGAGGTATTCGTATATATTTTAGGAATAACAGTGGCCAAGAACGCTTCTGTGGGACACACCTATTGATACAATTTCAAATTGTAGTTCGATATTTTTTGAAGATTTATTAAAAACATCCAAGATAAGAGATTGATGTCTTTTATGTAAATATGATTTGATGATCGTGGTCACGGGTTGACTACAAAGTGTACACGATCACTGCAAAGTGTTTGAAACGTCGGGACAAAAATAATGATAAAAATACGCGATTTAAACCGTTTAAAGTTATTTAATTACTGTGTGTAATAATCGCGAAAACCTAAGACAACATTATGATTTGATGAATTCTAAGGCCTGACCTTGAACGGACTTAATAGAGTCCTGTGTTCTACGGACTAAACTTTTTGATAAATCAATCCAAGTAAATGAATCATAGCGGAAGATGAAATTTTGCTTTTGAAAACCCTATTGATTGATATCAATTGTATTGAATGCAAAAATATAATAATCCATTGATGGACAGACAAACAGCAGTCTTATTAATAGGGTTCCGTTTTGTCATTTGTGTACGGACTAAAAACTTTGTAGTTCAGCAACACGCATAGTAATGCGAAAACTTATCGACGGGTGGCGGCACCGGCACCGTGACTGTTGACATGTATAACGGGATCGCGAACTTGTGGACACAAATAAATGTAATACGGTTTGGTTCTTGAAACGTGTATCGGAACAGCTTTCAAGAACCTGAAGCAATGATAAAATGATGACAAATAAATATCTTGAATCTTGAATGATGGCCGAGCGGTAATAGCTATGGACTGCCGCCCCGCAGTACCCTGGTTCGATCCCCACCGCAGGCTTGAGCTTCACCGCATGGTGGAAGGGCATTTTGCGATTGCCCGCCTGGCTAGCTACCACCCTCAAGTAGAAAATCTGTCGCCAAGCATCTAACGGTATGTTCCGGCAGTAGTCCTTGGGAGCCAGTGAAATAACAGGCACATGAGACTTAACAACTATGTCTCAAGGTGACGGGCGCAGTGCAATTCGTGACTTGTGATGAAATGCATCTGTTATAGGCAGAGGTAAACCGCTTAGTCACAATAAATTAAATAAATAAAAAAAAAAACAGCTTCAAACCAGCGATAGCTAGCGTGATTTTTTTATTTCACGTACTGGAACTCGAGGTAGGGTCCACATGGATTCTTACCGGGCACCCCAAAAACTGTCTACCGTACATCAAAGGAATAAAATTGTATACCTGACGCAATATAGGTACTCACTTAATTAAGGCGATTTTCCGATCATAAGGGCAACTTTAACATGCTGTGATCACCAAAGGACAGTGAACCACTTGTCTGACCTGGAGTACGAGTATATAAAGTACCATGTGATTGTGGGAGGCAGTATATTGTGGAAACACGACAAATATCGCAACGAGGTTGTCAGAGCACGTCAGGTGTATTAAGAAACTAGAAATTGAGAAATCCGCGATAGCCGAGCACGTTAATTATTACATCAAGTATAAGGTATCCGTACTAGCGAGAGAGAACTATTATGTGTCACGGTAAGTACTGGTGGGACGGTGGCTGGACTTTACTGTCTGCACCGTCCAGTGACAAACCGTTTTCCCGCGAGTTAGACTCAGCTACAATAGTGTGGCTGGACCCTACATATTCTTGACGAGTGCAGTGATAACGATGAGCCTTGGAGGATTGAACGGGTATTTAGATGGAGTAAATGTTATCCTACTTTAGGATAGTACTTTGGTAGGATGAATACTCAAGAGCTACATAAATTGTTTTTTTTTGTTGATTTATATATCCACCGTAGACATTTATATCTTTATCTGTACTAATATTACCAAGAGGAGAAATTTGAATTTTAAATTTTTTGTATCTTTGTATGTAACGAAAACACAACTACCTACTGGATGATTTGAAAAATTAGATTAATATGAAATAAATTAAATTAATATAATAATTAGTTAAGACCATTAGATCCTACACTATCCCTAATGAACATAGGATATTTTCAAAAAGTCCGTATGAAAACTTCGATAGTATAAACCAACAACCAACGTGTGAAAAAAATACCAAAAATATAAATATCGTGTACGCTGTGGAAATTGTTAACAAAAGAACAAAGTGATGTACTATAATTTTATAGGGCCGGTCAAATCAATATCTACAAAAAAGTCCACAATACTATATGTTACAGTTATAACACAATAACTACTTTTTAATATTTTCAATTAATAATTTTTGTTAAATATCACCAGTGTAAAGCCGGGGCGGGCCGCTAGTATTGCATTGAAAATATGTGAGCTCGTTGTGGCACATATACTGATGGAATTATGAACCTGAGTTTTGGTTACACATACAATGTACTTTGTTTATTAATAAATAACTGAACTATGGTTCAAGAGATCTAATTTAAGAAAACGTTTTAATTAAATCGTCTTGAATACTACACCTTACATAATACCCAACTCCAGTGCGTCGAGTCTGAGTTTGTGTCACTGGTTTTTCAGTGACTTCGTCGTAAAGTGTGGAATAGGCTTTTGTATGGTATCACTAAATGTGGTGGATGCTTTGATAGCCTCTACATGCATTGGGAAAACCAATCCTTTCGAATATTCACGAGACGTTTAGTTTCGAGAGTAAATTCTGTATTATAACGGATTTTTCAAATGCGCGAGTCTGAGTGCCAATTTTGACAGTTCAACAATCTTTGTATGAATTACTACGAATAAAAATATTTATTCGTAGGTGAATTATGATTATTTTAGATTCGTAATTCAATATTCACTGGGGTATTTGGCGGTAAAAGGTTTGTGTTGTTGGAGTTTTTCTTGTTTTGGGAATGTGGACGTAGTAATAACTGTATCCTCATTGCTGTGAACTTGTGTAAGAGGATGATTGCGAGATATTTTGCTGCCTGGAGGTGGATGGAAGAAGATCTGACTCAGAGTCAGAATAATTATTTACAAGAAATGCAGGCCTGTTTTCGAGAATCCTGCCTTTATAATATCTCTCAGCAACAGATTTTAGGATTTGGTAAAGGCCATCCAGGCTGTTTTCCTTTTCTGTATTCCTTTGTGAAGAGCCGCCACAACGTACAATTACTCTAGCATTATAACTTATGTGTTCTACTAGTGTCACATGTCCTCATATCCATTATGAAAACTTCGTCAAGTAAAATAAAAAATAACATTAGCCTTAATACTATTCATGATATTCTTTAAAAATATGGCCCTTTGGCGTTTGCCAACTAAGATGATTGTGTTATTCTGCAAACGCCTAATGGGTCCAAAATACAATGTTATAGATAAAACGTAGGTGTTCCATGAATGATCATGTTAAGGTGTGCAATAATAGAAATAAATTCAACTAAAGGTATATTTAAGAACAAAAAATAAATAACTAAAAGGTTAATAGACTAGAATAGAACAGGCGAGGTTTTCACCACCATCCATTGCCATATGAGCCACCGTAGGAGCTGCCACCGTAGGAGCCACCACCGTAGGAGCTGCCACCGTAAGAGGCGTAGCTGGGCGAGGAGATGATCTTCTTCTCAGTGACCACCTGCGGCACGGAGACAAGCTTGCGTACGCTGACCACCTGCGGCACCTCCACCACCTTGTTCACGTTCACTACTCTGTTGACGGCGACGACGCGCGACACGGGCGCGGACACCACTACTGGTGCAGACACAATAGGCGCTGAGTAACCACCGCTGTAGCCACCGAAGCCGCCGCTGTAACCACCGCTGTAGCCGCCAATTCCACTATAACCACCGCTGTAGCCGCCGATGCCGCTGTAACCACCGCCGTAGCCGCCGATACCGCTGTAGCCACCACTCAGGAACCCACGTTTTTCACGGGTGTTGCCAGCGCTCACTGCCGCCACCAGCAAGCACATTACTACGAGTGGGTGCGTTCAGTAATCGATTAGGTCATTGACAGATGTTCAGACATTAACCTTGATGGAAAAGGTCCACGTTATGCAACTTGATATATTCGGAGCTGGATTTGATAGCCTCGTTCGAAATTAACATAAAAATGTATGATGATTCGAGGCGCTTGCGCAAGGACCTTGTCGCTGACATGTTTAGTGCGGACAGAGCCGGGGTGTGGACTGTGGCTACTCGGAACCGAACCCACAAATATAAGGCGGGCCATAGTAATGCGGCTCAAAATGATTTTCCAATTTACGTGAAATGATTTGGTTTTGCTGAATCTAAAATTATATTACATATTATTACACTTTTGATTAATTTTCATTTTTCGAACATTTTCCTTGTGTGAATATTTTTATCGACCTATTTTGTTTTAAGTTATCTTTTAATTGTTTGTGTATTCTCTCCGTGAGTGTGAACCTGAGATTTACAATCAGAGAATTCAATAGTTTTTTAGTAACGTGTACACAGAAACGGTTCAGATACTGGTATTCCCGTAAATGTAGGAAATTTCTTGAAAATTTCTAGTGAAGAATGGATGTGAAGGAAGTAAGAATCATAACAAAGGATATACGGCTTTATAAATTTTCACCAAAATTAAGGTAGAAAAATAATGCATTTTGTGTGGTTTCTATATACTGGCTGCTAACAGATGTTCACATATTATTATTTTAAAGCTAAAACATACTGTACATGTGAATTATAATTTTGATGAACCACTACTATATACTATACTTACTGTGCAAACCTTGACGTTACTACGTTCAATTCGCGTTGAACGTGGTGGTTACGACCTTTTATTTGTCGAAAATTAATGAAAGCATACTTTTTCATTAATGACTAATATTCAAATATTAGTCACATTTTTGCAAACTTGAGGAGTTTCAAACTGAGATTCTTCTTTCATCATAAAGCCTTTTGTACAGATTTGTTGAATTGCCAACACATGTCCAGAAACCATGCCTTATATGTTATTTGGACAATTTTAAAATAATAAATATTCCTTTACATTTTCCATTGCAGTAGGTATAGGTAAGTAAATTTTTATGATCAATAAATGAATTAATTAATTTCAAGTAAGTAGGTAAATTTTACAGCAATTGAAATAGTAAGAAGTAATGAATTTACTGAAATGTACCGATGCATTACATGTTTTATGTCGAAAATTATGCATTTAATGGGAATAACTTGGCGCAAAGTCGTAATTACCTAAATATAATAATATTTTATTATAATGACAGCGTTAATCTGTTCGTTTACGATTGGCCTAAACTAATAAGCATAACATTATGTACAGCGAGTGACCGATCATTAGAATGATCCCAGTGTGATTGAGGACAAATTAGTAAACAAGGTTTCATAATCGCTGCGACATCTGCCACCAACATTTAATATATAAACAACATGTGCATATTGTTTTATAACGACAGGTCCACTCACGCTTCAACATGGCCAAGAAAATTGGTTCCAAATTATTAAATTTACTGTCGCTTAGTTTGTAACCCTTGCACGGCCGAAAATCGTTAAATTCGCAAAAAGTGTGTAGCGCAGAATTAAACTGACGCGGGCGGCATGGATTAGCGCGGATCAGCAGAAATGAGGTCGTCCTTGACGCATGCTAGTACATTTATCCCTTTTTGCGTGATAGAATCATCGACAGAGTAGAAATCTAGACGTGTTTTTTTTTCATTCTGCCCACCTGCTGCTGCTCTTAAACTAGAGCCACCGACATTGAAAAGGCCTAAAAACTTTACTTGCTTTAAGAGTAGAACAACTTCACTATAATGTCAATTTGAACTCATTTATTATGGTCTCAGACAGCATTCAAATTTTAATTGATGATAAAATTTATCATGAAATATCTCCAACTTCCCATAGAGACCTCGATCGTTCGAAAAACTGTTTTCTAATATGTAGAAGCAGTCATTTTTACATTATTATTTATCTTAAGATAAATTGTGCTCAAAGGCTATCGGCAAAAAAAACTACCTGCTTTTGAAACAGGGTAAGTTTCAAAAGCAGGCAGAAGCTCAAGCCCGAAACAGGGTTTCAACCAACAATAGCAGAAGAATACCTAACTCACTACCCTTTGCGTGTCACTATTACACAAATAATGAATAGATAATGAATAGATTCAGGCGTTACTTTGCGGAAATCCATTTTTAATAATAACAAATATTTTAAAAATATTTTAAGAAAACATCAAATTAATATTTAAATAAAACACTTAAAAAATATAAAAATATATCTAGTGACAATTCCGCTTAATTTTCCTGCTAAGCCGACGTGACGTCACAAACGCCACGCAGCCAAACCGGAAGAATTTTCGACGCGTTTCGCTTCTACACGAAGCATCCTCAGGAGGTCTTGACTCTTCGAGCGCACGATCGAGAATGAGCGGCCGGCGGCTCGGCACGCCTTTATATAGACGGGCTGAGTTAGCACGCCTTTGTCTAGACTCGAGCGTGAGTCACCGCTCTTTGTTGTAGCTAACAATTGGTGAGTTGTTATTATTACACAAATATTTTTTCATAATATAGTGAGAAACTATTAAAGAATTATTTTGCATACATTGAAATGAAATGCAAAATAATTCGTCTCATGTTGTATGTTAAATGTAAAAAAATCCACCATACAATGAGTAAGGTAGCATGATTACTTTTGTGCCGCAGTACGCTTTTTTAATATTTTTAATGGACTCACTTTAAATAATACAAGCACATAAAAATGGCGCTATTATTTCCAGCGAGATTTACAACAAGATATGTTTCAGTGACCGTATCCTCCGCTGTAATATCACATATCATACATAATATCTCGTATAGGTAAACAGGAAATCGTCAAAACTGCCTTATATACGATGCACCCAATCTGGGCCTTGACATTTTGATAACGATCATTTCCATATTCGTAAGGTAACGGAACCTATGATTAATGGCTACGTGATATTTTCTTCCTGTAAGTCGACGCCAAAAGTATATATAATTTTCGGTACTCAAATGCGGCTTAATTTCTATCACATGAGAAGAATAAAATATTACAAATAAAAATACTCTTTTAATATTTACTTCATTTGGTCATTTGCTCTCTTTTTTACCCAGGGGCAGGTGGCCACCAGCAAGTGCCTCTACTAACTTAAAACACACGGCGTCACAGTCACCTCGACAACATTTGGCAGGAACGCTTTCGGCCACGGCCGTGAACTCGCCGCGGCTGACCGTCTCCGGACGCTACCTCTACTACTAAATACTACTAACTACTGACCAAGCCCAGAAACGGGGCCAGACCAGTCCAATGCCTTGATGCCATAGATCCCCCTAGGCGGCGGGTCTGATGAGTAGGTAGGCCCACCGCCAGTAACTTCGGTCTCAGAGTATAGGCATTACCATTATTCTACACTGTTTTAACTCCAGAAGATACGTCGGTACTTTGATTTTTAATAATTTTACATATCACTTTGATATTTGTATACTATTAATTATTTTATAACGATAAGTTAGGGTATAAGGTAGTCCTTAGGTCAACTGTAGGTTCTGCGTACTGAACTACTTCATTTGTGAGCATAATATCACACCATAACACATTTCAGGGCAACTGACACCAAGTTTTGAATTAAATAACGTGACGAATGATTTATTACTTTGATTTTTGTACCATCTGTATACTTAAATAATCTAAGTGTCAAGTTTACAATGGTTCGAAATAATATATGTTAGTCGAATGAAGTTAACTTCACAAAAATAGGACTGTGACTAGTTTTCACACATTTTTTTATTTGTTACCTTTTATTATGGGTTAACCTTTGACCTCTTTTTCACCTGATGGTAAGTGATGATGAGGTCGAAAATGTTGTTCAGGCTAACCTAGAATTACTGGCTCTCAAGTACAGATGCCGGAACAGGCAGTTAGGTGCTTCGCGACAGTTATTCTACTGAGGGTGGTAGCTAGTCAGGCGGGCATTCGGAAAATGAAAATGACAAACATATTTAGGCGAGTATAAATAACCTATTTGTAAACGTTATTCAGATATCTCAGTTCAAATTATTTTCAGATTCAGATGGTACAGCAACATAGAAGAACATAGAACATAGAACTTCCTCCTCACGTTATATTAATTAATCATTTTAAATTTTATTATGTATTTATAATTTCAGAAGTAAGTAGTATTAGTTATTAATTAATAATTTTACGTAGTATGGCTATACTAAGAAACTGTTTTTTTTTTTAAAATAAATATGATTATATTATCTTCATTCATAAGATCTCTTGTTAAGTTGTTTTACATTTTACATAAGTAATGTGCTAGACGTGTGCATTTCCAGTCGCATCACAGGTAATAATAACCGGTTTCCATGACTATTTTACATTGTTGTTGAATTCCCATGAAAAAATAAGTAAATAAAATGACAATGCCCACTTACGTATACTACGCACGCGCGCTCAGTGCTCACATCTTACCTTTTACATCTGACCTTCACCAACCCTTATTGAGAATGTAAAAACCAACACATCTGATTTACAAAACAAAAGTACCTAAAAGTAACGTCCGACCACTTGACGTCATTATATAAGAAACGTATAAGGTGTGCTTGCTTTGTAAACTTCTTTAACATCAGTTTCGCAAAATTTGTAAGTCTGTCTGTCTGTATGTATGTGACTAATTTTATTCAGAATTTAGGCATTTCGTTTATAAATAACCATTACTCGATAGGATTTTGAGTAGTAATGGTTAAAAAACTGGCTGAAAAAGTGTGAGTCGGGCTATTTTAGGTTTCGCATTGAAACAGCCCGTAAAAGAAAAAAATAGAAGTACAATTAGGCCCAAGAACATGCATGCAAAATAACACAGTTATATAAATAGTGCATTTAAAATACAAACCGATCATTAAAATCTAAGATATAAAAATCTCGGAATTGCAATGCCAATCTGACCATATGTACTGAAATACTCTAAAATATAAGTAGATTAAACTGCAATTAATTTCTATTGGAATAATGACACCAAGCTTCCACTTCCTAACTAGATGGCCACTCTTATAAGCAGTTTATAGTATAGCCTCTCCTTCCCCATTAAGTCGACTAGCACCTGATCCCTCTGGTTCCGCTGTTCACATCCATACGACGGAACTACGCCGCTCCGTATTGCGTAATTTGCGTTGATTTCCTCTATAATAATGGCGAAATATATTTTGGAGGCGTGTATGGATTTGGATATCTGCGTCAGTTCGATAACCAATATGACGTTTAGCGAAAATCATTCAATGATTCTGAGTATAAGGTACGCTGCCCTGATCGACACACGTCATGGGACTAGTATACGAGAAAGACAACAAAAGAACAATTTACCGGATTCTCGCATAATTTGTATGCATACTGCTTACAAAATCATCCACTCATCTAAAATACTGTTCACCATCGACAAGTGTTGCAGTTACCATTAAATCATCCAGGTGGATGTAAAAAAACTCAAATTTAAATGGGAGCAATTTGAGGAGGAACAAACAAAAAACCTGACGAAAAAAAATAATTAAAATCAATTTATGTTATCACGTTACAAACATAGAAATAAAAAAACATACAGACGCATACAGAGAACCTCTCCCTTTTTTTGGAGCTCGGTTAATTATGTTGACTTTTATGATGTATTATATTTTTACAATTATTAACATATATTAATTATTTTTTAATATTGTTAGGTTTGCAATAACGCCTGCTATGCGGATTACATTACAAAATCACAAATATACGATAGGAAAAATTTAACTCACGTGCGGGATTCGAACCCAAGTCCATCCACCCCTTGAGCCTTGAATTAAATTTTTCCTGTCGTATATTTTTGATTTTGTAATGTAATCCGCATAGCAGGCGTTATTGCAAACCTAACAATATTAAAAATTACAAGTATAAAACCAATTGCAAAATTGGTCTTGTTTGTAGTACAACGCAAGTGGTACTATAGATGTCGCTCCATCCCAATACGATGGTTAAAGAACGATAGGAAAGATTTGAGTTATGACGTCATGTCATGTTAGCTCCCTTGGTTAGAGCATACCCCGGCTCAAGGGGTGGATGGACACGGGTTAGAATCCCGCACATGACTTAAATTTTTCCTATAGTATATTTGTGATTTTGTAATATATTAATTAGATAGGTATTTCTCAATATGATTACAAGCACTATCGCATGCTGAGCGATAATCATATTTTACAAATTTTTGGAGCACAAAACGTTATGCCCCGAGTGCACTGTCTATCCTTATGACGGTTAGAGTAATACAATTGGAGCACGAAATTTCGGCTAGAAATAGCGTGCCCAGGTGGCCGAGTAGTTTAGGCATCCGGCGTGAAATCGGAGGACACGAGACCGATACGCACGGGGCATAAAAAAAAATGAGCTGCAATAATTTTAAAATATTAGGAGGATATTTCTCCCCGTGCAGAGCCGGGTTAGAATTGCACCTCCCCATATCATACCGTTGTCGTCGTAAGAGGCGACTAAGGGAAAAATACTGGAAGGTGGGAAGCAGCGCCTTCTGAGGAACTAATATCTTAAACTGCGATCCCAAGACGCCTGCCAAGCGTGGGGATTATGTCAAATGGGCTGTGTTCAGCAGTGGACGATCCGACTGATACAGTACAATACAGTACAGGTATTTCTAATGGTGTAAATTATTTCTTTTTGAACTTTCTAGTAATGATATTATAGGCAGACTTTTGTCCACATCTCTTTGTAAAAATCCCTTTATTGTTTGTGGATTTTCTGGAAGAGATAGCTCTCAGCGATAATACAACCTATTCCACACCTATTCTTTATCATTATTTTTTTTGTAAAATGTTTTTAAATGTCAAAAAAGTGTTATTTATTTACTTATCCATCACCGCAACAGTGACAGATTTTTTATGGGATCATGGTACCTGGATCATGGAGTTAAACGGTCTACCTATATGAGATGCATTTCTTTAGAATTGACGAACTGCACTGCGCCCATCACCCTGAGAAAGTTGTCTCACGTGCCTGTAATTGACTGGCTCTCAAGGACTGCTGCTGGAACTGGTGAGATCGTTAGTGACAGTGACTTTTCTACTTGAATTTGACAGTGCATGTAATTGTGTCTCTACCCAGGCCAACGTATGTAAACGTTACTGCCTAGATAACGCAGCAATGTTTACATGCCTTTGCCTCGGTTCTAAATAATAAAGTTCGTATTATATGCTTACATTTTTTAAATAAACGTGTATCTCAACCAGTTCCGCATCTCTTTCTTCACCTACCTTCAATCTTCATTAAGGAGTAACTAAGACCCATATAGGAGGAGATCCTACAAAGTGTCATCTACGTGTCATATATAACAACCTCTTCTTCTGCATTTTTATGGACAGACCCGTAATATTTTGCTATCTACAGACGGTACCACAAAGGGTTGTGGAGTTGAGATTACCAGACCCTATTACGAAGTCTATGCTGTCCATTCGTACGTCCTGCGCTGTTCATCATTCCGCCCCGCGTTGTTCATCCTTCAGATCTATGCTGGCCATCCTTCTGCCCTAACTTTAAATGTCTTGAACCGCAATATGTTAGTAGGTGTTTACTACGTATTTACAACGCATATTCATACAAGTGCTCTTCATACAAGAGAAAAATAAGCCTTTCTGTGTATCTTTTTCTTTCAAGCGCGCTAAAAAGGTAAACTTGGTGTGATTATTGTACAAAATCTAGAGTAAATACCAGAAGGTCGCCAGCAACACCTTCTGTAGAACTGCCATCTTATACTGCGATCCCCAAGACGCCTGCCAAACATAAGGATTATGCACACTCTAAGACAAATAATGGGGGAGACCTTTGTTCAACGTAGTAGGTAGGTAGTACCTAGTAGTAAAAAAGTGCGAGTAATATCACAGGTGAGTTAAGAATCTGATAAAAAAAATTTTTTAGTTTGTCATACTCGGAAAATAATGTTTATTTGATCTGAGTAGCGGGTGGAAGACGCTGCTTCCCACCTAAGAGTGGGAAATCTCATAGTAAATGCTTCCCTCTCTTGGGCTGGAATGACTTGTAGCCATGGCAACCATTGTGTAAACAATTGTTGCTATGGTAACAACATGTTTATGTTTTTTCGTTCTTAGGTACTCTGCTGTAACTGTAACCATGGCAACCATGCGCCATGGTTGTAAACAAAATTAGACGTCTATATTTTTTCGTTCTAAAATACTTTGCTGTATTATAAAAACTAATTACGACTACATTTGTGTTTATGTAAAAACTAAAAGGACTAGTTTATAACAGAATTAATGTGACTCTCTCAAGTATGTGTATCTTATATGAACATTTTAGTCACTAATTATGTTTATAAGGGTAAATTTAAAAACAACTTTAATAAAATACCTTTTAAGTGGTATGGCTTCCGCGGCAGACGCTTTGTGTGCCATGTATAAAATTTAATAAAAGACTCGATATATATATATAAATTGGCAGGATGGTAAGTAAAATAATAAAAAATCTAACAAAAATTTACTTAATTTTACAAATTGTTCTTATCCCTCAATTAATTCTAAATATGTTTCTTCTATTCATGTTATGGTTTTCAGTAAATGTTTTAGATTTATTTATAGAGGTTTTGGAAAACTACAATTTTTTACTTTTATCATATTTTTATTGAAAATTAGAGTGTTTAACACGGATGTAAGTTATACTATTTTGACTATAAGTGCATTCATTTTAAGTAGTTTCTACTCATGTTCTTGTTATCAATAAATATTAAAGAAAAAAAATTTTTGATTACTCATATTCGTAGTGAACAGTAGAGTGTTTAACAAGGGTGAAAGTCATAAATTCCTATTCGGACGATAGCCGTCCAATAAAAAGTCCAAGCAAAATTTAACTTTAAATTTCACAAATATTTCTAATATCGCAATTACCTACTTAATTTTAAATAGTTGCCTATTCATGTTATTATTATTAATGAATAATTTAGAAAAACTACTATTTTTCCTTATGTTTGAAATGAAAAGTAGAGTGCTTAACACGGGTGAAAGTAATCAATTCCTACTCGGACTATAGTATATAATATATATCGCTACGCTCGGGTGTCTAAATACCTCGTATGGGAATTGATTCCTTTCGACCCTTGTATAACAATCTACTATTTTGGTGAACAGATACTAAAAATATAGTACAAGTCTAGGGCTCCCTTGGTATTGGACATTTTTGAAAGGTAAATGTGGTCCTTGGGTCATTTTGACTTGTACGACCTGCCACCTTACCCGGTGTGCGAGTTCGACTAACATTCGACCAGTTTTTATTAAACTCCATTGTAATGTATTATGCAAACCGCAACTCAAGCAAGTCTGTATGACTAAACCTTAAAACTGGGTGTTCATTTATCTTTTTTGTGACCTTTAATATAAGCGCAAGTTTTAGACAAGTATCGTTTATTATACAGAGTTATCTAAAATGCATCAAGCATTAAATGAATGCCTAACTGTTGCCACAGCTTGTACCCGAACCACATGCAAAAATGTTCCAAAAATTAAGTTTGGTACAAACGGAAAATAAGTTTTACAGAAACAAATTTTCGGCAATGGCGGGAATAGGGTTGAAATAAAATTAGCTGATATTTTTTTTAGTTGTTTTCAATGTTTGGTGCGTGCGTATGTATAAGAGCGCCGTTATGGCAATAAGTGGCCGTGGGTTCGATTACCGGGTCGCACGGGTTGGGTTATATTGGGTTTTTCTGACAAAGATATTTTCATATAGAGTCCGGGGTCTACATCCATTCTACTACAATTCAACTATTACATTTATTGCGGGCCGTTAGTTCAGTTTATTTCGATAGGGGAAGTGTATTTATAACATTTTACATACAAACGTCATTTCGTAATACACTCGAGAGCAATGAATCCGGGTCACTTAAAGAATCCTAAAAATCTCGGAAACTAAAAATGCTAGGTTAATGCAATAAATTGTATTTAATAGACAATGTAATACTCCTTAAATGAAGGTATTAAAACTTCTTAGTTATTGTAAAGTTATATCATAAAAAAATCAAATTTGAAAAAGGGCCACTTTCGAAGATGGAACTACGAAATTACAGCATTTGGTTTTGCTTTTGTTTGTAATCTGTCATTTATGTGGGTACATAAACCATGTTGATAGTACTCTATATTCATTATTCAAGCTGAAATTATGTCGCTTACGCCTGAAGAATGCACCAGAATACTTACAATGCTGGAAACCGGCCGGAGTCAGCGCGATACAGCCAGGACTGTCGGTGTGTCGCTGTCAACAGTACAAAGAGTTCTCCGACGTTACGAAGAAACTGGTTCTAACCTACGCAGACCAGGAACGGGCAGAACCAGGTGTACCACAGCACGAGAAGACCGATACTTGGTGAACACCATGCTTCGAAATCGCTTTCTCACAGGAACTGAACTCACCAATCAGTTTCGACGCCTCGGAGGAAGTAACCCAAGTGCATGGACAGTAAGACGTCGGCTTGCTGAATCTAACTTAAAACCCCTTAGACCTGCAAACGGCCCTAAACTGGAGCGTGGGCATCGTATTTCGAGACTAAGATATGCCCAGAGCCACGTAAATTGGAGTATTGAAGATTGGTCAAAAGTTATGTTCTCCGACGAATCAAAATTTATGCTCTACAAGCACGATGGAAGACACAGAGTGTATCGAAGACCAGGGGAAAGATTCAAGCAAGCATGCATCGAAGAAAAAGTAGCCTACGGTGGTGGGTCTGTACTTGTGTGGGCCGGAATTTCTTCTGAAAGTCGCACAGAGCTGGTGATCATAGAAAACGGCTCTTTAACTAGCGTAAGATATGTGGAAGAAATCCTCAATGATCACGTTGGTCCATTTATGGTCAATTTAGGTGAGGATGCTATATTTATGCATGACAATGCCCGACCTCATACAGGTAGGATTGTGAATGACTACCTTCAAGAGATGAACATTACTCGTATGGAGTGGCCAGCGCGCAGCCCGGATATCAACCCGATCGAGCATGCTTGGGACGAGCTAGGCAGATGCGTAAAACAACGAAACCCTCCCCCAATCACGCTTCGTGAGCTCAAAATTGCTCTCACAGAGGAATGGGAGAATATTCCCCAAAATCGTATAAGGAACTTGGTGTACAGCATGCCAAACCGCGTAAACGCAGTAATGGAAGCACGAGGAGGCAATACGAAGTATTAAAATTCAAGAAAATCGTAATAAAGTTCAAAAATGTCATGTTTCCTATTTTTGTTTTAAGGAGAGATCAGCAGTTTTTTTCTTTATGTAATTTTGTGTTAATAAAATGTATGGTGACTCATATTTTTTTTACTTTCATTTAAGGAGTATTACATTGTCTATTAAATACAATTTATTGCATTAACCTATCATTTTTAGTTTCCGAGATTTTTAACATTCTTTAAGTGACCCGGATTCATTGCTCTCGAGTATATTTAAAATTTTGAATGCATATCCTTGAGTCCTATATCTTATCATGGTTTGCAAGTTTTCCGTTTTATTATTTATATCTACACTAATATTATAAAGAGGATAGATCTGTATTTTCGTATGTAACGAATAAGATAAAAAACTACTGGACCAATTTAAAAAAATATTTTAACATTAGAATCCTACACTATCGCTGATGAACATAGGCTATAGATTATTTTCCTACTTTTTTTTTAGCTTTTGTAAATACCCTTGCGAATACGGTCCGCTAGTTGTCTATAAATGTAAAAAAACCGGCCATGTGCGAGTGGGACTCGCGCACGAAGGGCTCCGTAACTAAATATTCTGTGAATAGTTAAAGCGTCTACCTGTCACCGTTAATATTATCGAGCAAGAAACGGTAAAAAAATCAAGTTTTTTGTATGGGAGCCCCCCTTAAATATTTATTTTATTTTTACTATTTGTTGTTATAGCGGCAATAGAAATACATCATCTGTAAAACATTCAACTGTCTAGTTATCGCCGTTCTTGAGATACAGCCTGGTGACAGACGGACGGACAGCGAAGTCTCAGTAATAGGGTCCCGTTTTTACCCTTTGGGTACGAAACCCTAATAAGAATCCCCTGAATGATATGTTTGAATAATTATTAATATACATAGTTCTAAGTATAGGCTTATGATGTACGTAGCGAAAAAATCCTAAGTCTACCGTTCTAAGCATATAGGTATATGCTTGAGGACATGTATGCAAAATTTAAAATACGAAAAAATTTTGTTTGGAAGAATCTATAAATACACTTCCCTTAATATCACTTTACAGACTTAGGTGTTGGTTGACCATGATATAGCTTTTTAAATAATTCATACAATTAATATCCGTGAGGGTTGTCTACGCGTGACCATAACAAACAAACATTGCTTCAGGTTATTGTAATGCGGTAAGCAGCGACTTGCGTCAAATTTTTTTTATTGCTATTATGTTATCCATCGTTATTGTAGGCAGCTATAATACCTGCAGAATTGTGGTTAGATCGGATACCTCTGCAGCTAGGTGTGCTGACGTAAATTAATTATAATAAGGCGCATGTTGTGGGTTATTGATGAGTACACGGAGCAGAGGTGCGCGCGCGCAGATTTGTCAATACCTGCACTAGATAAATGAGCTGTCTACTACAAAATATAGTTAAACATCTACATGCACGTCTATACTACGTACTCAATCATTATTGTACTATGACACACGCCAGTCTATTCGTCCTACGCCCTCAATGTGACATTTTTCAAAGACCACTTCGTCTTAAGAATGACTACGCAAGCCACGCTGCGAGCGCTTCACACTGTAAGTGGATAGGTGTACGCCAACCATTAAATACATTGAGGGCGTAGGACGAATAGACTGAAACAAAACTAAGTACGCATTATTTAAATAGGGTGAATGAATTATTTTAATAAATTCATATAAAAGTGAGTTTTTTTAAAACGGAAAATATCTATCATGCATAAAAATAACAAATATTGAAAAATAATTACGAAAAAATTAAATTAATATTTATATAAAACACTGAAAAATTATGTCTAGTGACAATTCCGCCCAATTTACCTGTTAAGCCGACGTGGCGTCACAAACGCCACGCAGCCAAACCGGAAGAATTTTCGACGCGTTTCGATTCTACACGAAGCATCCTCAGGAGGTCTTGATTCTACGAGCGCACGATCGAGAAAATGTGTTCTCGATTATTACATGGATTAACACCTGAATCTATTCTTGATATACTTACTTATATGGAATAGTGTTTTCGGATCAGGCCTAGTATTTGACATATACTATATATTATATATTTTATCTACACTACTATTATAAAGCGATGAGATTAGTATTTTTGTATGCAACGAATAAACTTAAAAAGTACTGGTCCGATTTGGATGAAACTTTGTATGAAAATAGTTTGAGACCCGGGGAGGGACAAAAGGTAGTTTTTATCCAACTGCGCAAAAAGAGGTTTATGGTTTTACGCGATAACCGACATACGCACGGGCGGGGCCGCGGCCGGAAAGCCTAGTTCACATATAAAAGGCGTACGCTCTTTCTAGAAAACATGTAGAAAAATTACCCCTTTGAGACTCACTTCATCTTATCTTATCAACTAAGTAAAGTAACGTCCGCCGCGCGCAGACTCCCACAGGATGTTAGGGTTATTTTACTTATATGTTATGCTACATATACGTCTCATATTTTCCTTCAGTCGCCTCTTACAACATGCGAAAAAGAGATGAGGGATGCTAGTTCCTCTCAAAGGCGACCCAACATCAATCAATTATATTTAAACAAAATTAAATGCAAATCTATAATGGCGCATGCAAGGATTCAACTTTTAAGTGACCTCAAATATAATAATTATATTACAACAGAATCTGAGAAATAATGCTGTGAAAATCTAAACATATGAAGGTTTTATCGATATTATACCTAGTCTCGTTTTCTGGTAGTAGTACTTATCATTATGGTAAATTATTAAAATAAAAATTATATGTGGATCTGGATAATTGTTTGATAAAACTGAAAGACAGTGAATGTGGATTAAGAATGAATAAGTTACTCATCAAATGTTTTTTCTACGCTAATGACCAAGTGATACTTACGCCGTCGGTAAAGGAGTTGTAGGTTATGGTAAATGTTATGCATGAGGCTTTAGAAAGAAATGGGATGAAAATAAACGTAAATAATACGAAAGTTATGGTTTTTAAATAAAATGATAGAGTGACCGATGGCAATATTGTGATTGGAGGTGAAAAAGTGGAACAAGTAAAAGAGTTTGTATACTTGGGATCTACGTTTACAAAAGATGGAGTGTAAAAGTGATATAGAAAGGAGAGTGAATGTTGGAAACATGGTGAACAAGAGCATCGCACGCGTTTATGAACATGTTAAGATGGTTTAGTGGATTAGGATAGTGGATGATTGAATGAAATGAGAATGACTATAAACAGGTATACATGGGACAAGTGAACGGAAGTGGAAGGGGAAGACCTATTAGGCGAAGACGTTCTGAAAAAAGGCCAGGTCAGGAGTACTCTAAACCTGAGTGTAGATGAAGCGAAAGAAATATGTTATGTTCATAGTAAGTGAAAATCTATGGTCCCTGCCTACCCAAACAGGAAAGAGGCGTGATTTAATGTATGCATTACATGTACTCGTAGGGAAAATAAGTTTATGTTCCGTAATTTATATAAATAGTAACTGCCACCCGCGCCTTCGCTCGTGCTAGAGTTCATTATATCATGCTTTCTAAGGAAATTATCAGAAAACTAGGATAGTTTCACGGCCATACTTAGTGTATACGTATCAAATTTTATCAAAACCCCTTCAGCCGTTTCAGGGGTAAGAGGCAACAAACAGCGCGTATTTGTAACATGTGCTTACCTTATCATTTACAACATTAATGTGAATAATACAACATAAAAAATACAAAGTAAACATTAAAGTACCTCAGCAACTTGCTTAGGTACCAATGCGAAGTTTTTGAAACGTCGGGATAAAAATAATTATAAATATAAGCAATTTAAACCGTTTTTAAAGTTGTTTCATTACTATATGTAATAATTTCAAAAACCTATGACAACATAGTGTGATTAGATTATTGAATACTCCGCAACATGGAGCTATTTAGTTTTATCACCAAATAATCTAAAAATATGCGCTATATAGTTCAATGTCAATATTTAGATCTCTATTGACTTAAGTATACTAATTAAGAGACCCATTATAAATTTATAACATTTTAATTACGAATGATACTTCCTTGTGTGTAGCTGATGCGACAGATAAATATATTTGAAATAACATATCCGTCTCGGCTAAGTGCTATTTGTGAATTAAGTAGTACAAAAGAAGCAATGGGCAGCAATTTTTTGCCACATGGTCAGTATGCAAAATGGGTGATTTATTTCAAATTGGGAGAGGCTAACCACAACCACAGAATACATATTCATCTACTCAACATTAGAATATTTTCGCAGATGGCAAACAACCTGTAGTTCATTTGTCGAGGCTGTGACGCGAGCTTTATCATTAGTTGGGTATATAAAAGGATGGAGATGCGCCCACTGATGCATACTCAGCTTTGAGTCCTGTTCAACCACACGGAAACAAACATGAAATACTTCGTAAGTTATAACTATAACTCTATTTATTTCATAAATAACGACACACAATAGACAATTAGTACAATTAGTGTATTATAGTAGAAGGTGGAGGTTACTGAATTTACTTTTGAATAAATTTGCGCTGCATACTCCATAACCATCTCATTTATTATTGTAATATAAGTCAATTTATTACATTTAGCATTTGCTTAACTGAAATAATCGTTTTATAACTTTAGTATTTAGTCCTGCGAAATGCCAAATTTTTGTGCGCAGTGCTAATTGTAGTTAATTGTTGCTTAACTTTAGTTAACTTTAGTTAAGCGACAATTATGAGCTTGTTCCTGGACTGTATTAATCATTTTATACCAAAAAATTGACCAGATTAGGAATATAATATAATATTATGAATATGGTTAATTGATTTCTCAACTCGACCAGTCTGTCCGGTGACTCTTCGAAACGGGAACAACTTTTTGCAATAATTGATTCATGGGCATCAAATATAGGTCGTGTAAATTAATAGCGATAAATTATATCTGAAATTTAAATATTTCTAATGTGATACAGGTTTGCAAAGCGATTAGCTTGCAAAATAACATTGAAAGGATATTTCAATTGAATTCTGCCTTTGTTTAATTTTTTTCAGTTATTTTCGTTTCCATATTCATATAGATGATTCAAAGTATGAAATTAACATCCACAGTGACGCTAGACGATGCGATTTTCTTAAAGAAATGGTTGGTACCATTAGATTTTAGAGTTAGAACGACGAAGATTTTATTACCGACAAATAACTCTTGATCAGTAGCATACTAGTACAGCCTGATGACGATTAACATAAGAATGTGATGTTGCAGGCCAGCTTCCTCGTCCTGACGGTGCTGTTCTGCGCGGCATCGGCCGGGTACCTTCGCGGTGGCTACGGTGGCTACGGTGGCTACGGTGGATATCGTGGTTATGGGGGCTACGGGGGCTACAGCGGCTACTCCTCACCCATCGTCTCCTACAGCAGCTACCCCAGCTACGGAGGCTACAGCGGCGGCTACGGTGGATACGGGGGCTACAGTGGCGGATATGGTGGCGGCTACGGTGGTGGCTACGGCGGCTGGCGCAAGTCCGGCTGGAGCTGGTAACCACCTCCACGTGATACTAACTTGATAGTCTTTAAACCAAACTCACCGAATAACTCTAACTGCGCAGATACATCTAAATGAAGGTACAATAGAGCATTTGTACAAAATGTTAGTCATTTCAGTCTCGAGAATAAACACATTAAGCCATGATCTATTTCTATTGAGAGATGTGGTGTCTAGTTACCAAAATCATCAATTTATTTGCAAACCCACGCGGACACTGACAACAGCCATGCAAGCCGCGTCGCCTAGATCATAAAACGACAAGTTTACGACACTGGCGGTATAACATTACGACCACTTGTTCTAGTATACAACCTGTAATGTCACCCATTAGTTTTGTTTTGTAATCTGCTAAGGTTTTGTATGACTAAATAACAAGATACCCCATGTAACTCTTTCAACATTTTGAGTCAGATATCAATGTGTGCCTGCTATGGGTTTGGAAAAGGCTTTGACATCCAACATTTTTGCTATGATTTATTTATATTTTCTTTTTTGTGTTTTGTATTCTGTGATAATTATGTAAATAAAAGAAATAGTTTACATTTTATGGTTTCATTCCCTTATAATATAATCTAATATATAACCTGCGTTTAATAAGATAGTTACTTGAAGGAAGGTAAAACAAACAATGCTTTATACTTGTAAGAATTAAAAAAAAAACAATAATTAGAAGGAAAATAACATTTAATAAAATAAAAGTACACAAATGACCATATTTTTTTAGATAAATGTCACCTATGATAACCATTGGTGCATTTGGACTACCTTTTTGAAGCAATGATGGCCGAGTGGTAATAGCTAAGGACTGCCGTGCCGCAGTACCCTGGTTCGATCCCCACCGCCGGCGTGAGCTTCACCGCATGGTGGAAGGGCATTTTGCAATTTCCCGCCTGGCTAGCTACCACCCTTAAGTAGAAAATCTGTCGCCAAGCACCTAAGGGTGTGTTCCGGCAGCAGTCCTTGAGAGCCAGTGAAATTACAGGCACATGAAACTTAATAACTATGTCTCAAAGTGACGGACGCAGTGCAATTCGTGACTTGTGATGAAATGCATCTGTTCTAGGCAGAGGTTATTCCGCTTAACATCAAGTGGGCTTCGAGCTTGTTCCGTCACAATAACATAAAAAAAAACTACCTTTAAGTCAGCAATGGCTTTCAGGTTGTCTAATTTATTTCATTGCAGAAGTTGTAGTGTTGTATATAGTTCGTAGTTTTTAATTAATGAAGACATACCGCTGGTAAAAAAGAAAAACATTACTGATGTGACATTTTACCACTACCGTCGTCCGCAAAATGCTGGCAGGATACTCGTAATGAACCGAAATACCTTATACCTATTATGAGCACAAGAGGCCAGCCAGGCCACGTTTGCTATCTTTATAAATAAGCCGGGCACAACGCTCCTACAGACCTAACGTCCCCAAGTAGATCATATCTACGATCGAGTGTACCATATTTGTGCCTTTTGATGTTGAGCCGGTGCCGCTCCAGCCTTCATTTGATGTCCGTAAAGATGTGACGGTGCGACGTTGGCAACACAGGTAACATAACATCCGTCACCTGAGACCGTCCGTTCTCTATGGAATGAGAGCTTTTGGCCGTAAGCTCACGCGTTTTTAGGGTTCCGTACCCATAACGCCAGATAATGAATCTATTCATTAGCTGGCGGCCTTATCGCTTATAGCGATTTCTTCCATACAACCAGGAACAAAAGATTTACGTATATTTGATATGGGAGGCAGTTTTCCGCATTTATACAAATTACTGACATTACCATGAAGTAGGTACTGCATACAAGGAATTTAACCTATATTTAATTTACCATAATTATATAAACTTACGTGTAATAATACACATATATAAATACCTATATATACTACATAAAAAAATAAACATACATATACCTAAATACTATAGATGCCTACTAATACAAGTACAGGAAACGAATGTAATAAAATCTTGCTATTACTAGATAAGTAATGTTCTTTTACTCTATTTTTGAAGATACATAGCGACTGCGACTTACGGATTAACACTGGCTAGGACTGTTTCAGAGTCGTGCAGCATGTACAGTAAAATATTTATCATAAAACGAAGTTCTGTCCGGGGGCAAATTAAGCAGTAAATTTTCTGACAAAGAATGTGTTGATTCAAGAAACTCAAAACGTTCCTTGAGATAGCGCGGGGAACGCGGATTAAACAAAATATTGTAAAGTAGGGAGTGGATATGAGTATTCCGGTGAAGGCGTATAGGAAGCCACTTGAGCTTATGTCTAAATTTGGAAACATGGTCATATTTGCGCAAACCAAATATGAACTTAATAGAGAAATTTTGGAGACGCTCAAGTCTCTTTAGCTGGTCCTCCGTTAGATCCAGGTATCAAACATCAGCCTAGTCCAAAATGGGAAGTAACAGGGATTGAGCAAGCGCAACTTTGGTGGCAGTCGGAAGAAAGTTCCAAAGTCGTTTCAAAGAGCCCGCAGACGCAAACACTTACGACTAATTTCTTGCAACTGAGGAGCCCAATACAATGATTGCTACATAATAAGCCCAAGATTTTTTACTTGCTTATTGTATGAAATCGTAACACCATCAAAAATTATTGGAGGTATTCTATTCCAGTGTAGCTTAACCAGCATGCGGGTGCAACCTATTATAATACCTTGGTGTTTTGTTGGATTGACCCTTAATCCGATTGCGTTGCTCCATTCAACGTTTGTTGTGTTTTAAGTCACTGTTGATGGTTTCCACACAAACAGACATATTATCTTGATTAGCTTGTGAATAAATTTGCAGATCATCAGCATAGAGGTGCTAGGAAGAAGCTACATTTTGAGAAATTGAATTTGCAGCAGCAAAAACAATAGGAGAGAGAACGACTACCTAAGGGACGCCGGCTATTGTGTGACCATGTCACACCATGAAGAAAATGAATCTTCAAGGCGAACCCTCTGTCGGCGTCCAAACAGGTAACTGTAGAAAAAAGTCAATTACGGAAGGAGATATGTTAATGGAGCGCAGAAGACTCAAGAAGATATCGAAATTAACGCATTGCTGAAGTCAAGAAGAGTAAGCACAGTTAACTTGCCCTTATCCATACCATCGCGTATGTCATCAGTGACCTTAAGTAATGCAGTAACTGTACTATGGACAGGACGGAAACCGGACTGAAATTGATTAAGAAGGCTGTTTCTGGTAAGGAAAGTACTAAATTAGCTGTGAATAAGGCGTTCCAATACTTTAGATAAGAAAGGGAGAATAGATATTGGACGATACTCAGATTAAATTTTTTAGGTAATGGAATGATAAGAGCATCCTTTCATAATGACGGGAAAACTCCGCACGTGACGGAGTAGTCAAGGATGTGAGATAGAACAGGAAGGATAAGATCAAGGATTGGGACTATCAAATTACGACTAACACCATCGATGCCAACAGCATTTGACGTAATAGAGAGTACGCTCTTTCTAACATCACAAGCCGAAAATTGAGTGAAACTGAACGGATAAAAGGCTCCCGCCTTTTCTCCGCTTTTGCTGTCGTAAATTATATTATTAATACCCAAAAAGATAATGTGTTTAGCAATTTAGACTTGAATGCTGGTACATACTGTGCACTATTTAGATACCATAGCCCTTTATGGATACAACTCCGAATTGAGTACCTAAGTATAGGGTATTTCGCATCCAAACGTCGGACACTGCGAAAAGAGTCTTTAACTTGCAAGACAAAGTTACAGATAATGGTACCTTCGTGCGCGAGTCCCCGTCGCACTTGGCTGTTTAGTTTTTATTTAATTCTTGGATTTCAAAAGTGATTATTTAATTTACGCAAAACTTTTAGTGTGACCTACGTATAACTGCCCGTAAGAGAACAAAAGTTTACTGTTTTTGATATTGTTATTTAGTAATAAAAATACTTATTATTACTAAATAGCAATATTATTTTTGGGTTTAATTATATGACTAAATGAAAAGTTGATTTATTTATATATATGCATCGATGTCATGGTCATCATCAAAAAGTAGGAGTAGATCTATATTTTAGGTCATAACAATCTAGTTTTTACATAAGCAATTACCAGACAATTGTAACTTGCAATTGCTAACATAGTGATTGCAACTTTTGTCAATATTGACCAGTAAAAATTATTTATCTTGTAAGCAGTATATTTCCGTATATATAATGTACATTGTGGCAGTATTCAACTAAGAAATGTGATCAATAAGTAAATAAAAAAATTAACACAATCTTGATATTAAATAAAAAAACTTCCAACACTGAAAAGTATGAAACAACTTATGGAAGTTGGACTCTACTTCCTTTTTGCGTAACGTGATAGACTAATACGAGTATATCTAACGCAAATTTTATAATTGACCTTCATAAGGACGTCGTAGACGCCAAAAATTAATAAATGACTTTGACCATGAAAATATGACCATAAAGTGTTATAAATGAGCATGTTACTGACTTCCTCAAGTTATATCATACTATTGAAGATTGGAGTTGAATTCTGTTATTTTTTAATCAAATAAATGTATTTTTGTTTTTATCGTAGGTAACTGTTATACATATTTTTAAGTTATTTTGATGGAAGAATGACAATGTCCACGTAGTGTTCAGTGGTAAACTCAGCCCTCAACATAATATGCCTTTCTTCAGAATCAAAATAAAAATCCCTTCAGCTATTTCGGAGGTTAGTAGGAACACACTTACATACTTAAATTTGAATTTGTGGACAAATTCGCAACATAGAACTATTAAATTCTACCACTGAATAATCATAATATAAAAAAAACAATAATGTTCAATGTCAATATTTATCTCTGTCTAAGTTCTATCATTATACTTGATTAAGTGACACATTAAAATTGTATATCATTCTTATCGAAAATCATCCTTCCTTGTGAGTAGCTGATGCGACAGATAAAAATATTTTTCATAACATAACTGCCCCAGTTATGTGATGATCCATACGTAAGCAGTGCAAAAGAAGCAATCGACAGGCAAGTTTTTAGTCAAGCGGTCTATATGCAAACTGAGTGATTCATACCAAACTGGGAAAGGCCGACCACAGAATACATTTTCATCTACTAGAAATTAATATATTTTTACAGATGTCAAACAACGTATTGTATATTTATCGAGGCTGTGACGTGAGTTTTATCATTAGTTAGATATATAAAAGGAAGAAGATGCGCCGCTGGTGCATACTCAGCTTTGAGTCCTATTCAACAACACGGATACAAAAATGAAATACTTCGTAAGTTATAATTATATATTTCGCTTACATTCTGATACCTATATATGTTAATAAGCGGCTCATTTGTATAAGTCATATACATTCATTTATATTAATTAAAGCCTAACGGATAATTGTTTAATTTAGTTCTTTATGTTATTGTGACGGAACAAGCTCAAGGCCCACCTGATGTTAAGCGGACTAACCTCTGCCTATAACAAATACATTTCGTCACAAGTCACGACTTGCACTGCGCCCGTCACCTCTAGACATAGTTATTAAGTCTCATGTGCCTGTAATTTCACTGGCTCTCAAGTACTGCTGCCGGAACACACCGTTAGGTGCTTGGCGACAGATTTTCTACTTGAGGGTGGTCGCTAGACAGGTGGGCATTCGCAAAATGCCCTTCCACCATGCAAAGTGTAGCAATCCTTTTAATCTAAAAACAGTGTCTCGACTGTGAATACAAATAATACTATTTTTAAATTTCTGAACTCGGACAGTACGTACAAATGTACAACTCTTCTAAATGGGAACAACATTTATTTGTGCAACGGATGATCATGAGTATCAAGACTTTGTCACAACGTCATTTTGAAAAAAACAAATGAAAAGGTTAAAAAATGTCATCTAAGGATTTTTTTAAAGTGATTGAATCGGAACAAGCATGAGACCCGGTGGAAAACTCGGGACACAAAAAAACGTCTGTAATATGAAATAGGAACTTTATTTAACTCTTGTTTAGAAATAAAACCATTACACTATGTTTTTGTCATAAATTATACGTTAAAAAGTATTAAACAACTCTACGATCAGTAGCATACTGGTGCTGCCTGATGATGATTAACATAAGAATGTGATGTTGCAGGCCAGCTTCCTCGTCCTGACGGTGCTGTTCTGCGCGGCTTCGGCCGGGTACCTGCGCGGCGGCTACGGGGGCTATGGTGGCTACGGTGGATATCGTGGTTATGGGGGCTACGGGGGCTACAGCGGTTACTCCTCACCCATCGTCTCCTACAGCAGCTACCCCAGCTACGGCGGCTACAGCGGCGGCTACGGTGGATACGGGGGCTACAGCGGCGGCTACGGTGGATACGGGGGCTACAGTGGCGGATACGGTGGCGGCTACGGCGGCTTGCGCAAGTCAGGCTGGAGCTGGTAAATACCTCCGCGTGATACCAACTTGAGACCTTTCTACCAAACTCACCCCAAACGACGAGTAGGTCTTTAAAGAAATATTTATCTTACTTAAGCAAAAATAGAGCAATTGTAAAAGCTATTATGTCATTGCACTCTTGCTAAAGTGCAAATTGTGCTCAATTTGCACTTTAGCAAGAGTGCAATGATCTTTTTAGAACTATCTCAGTTGATAGATGTGTTCTCTAGCTACCAAAATCAACAATCTCTATGCAACTCCGTGAGGACACCGACACCAGCCACGCACGTCGCGCCGCCTAAATTATAAGACGACAATTTGACGACACTAGCAGTACAACATTAGGACCACTTGTTTTAGTAGAAACTGTAATGTTACCCATTAGTACAGATTTGTGATTTGTTAGACTTCATATGTCTAAATAGCATGATACTCTATGTAACTCTTTCGGCCTTTTGCGTTGGCTGTCAATGTGATATTGAGTTTGTAAAGAAGGGGTTTAAGGCTAACTTATGTGCTATTCTTTTTCTTATTTTGTATTTTGTAATCTGTGATATGTTAATAAATGTGATAATTACATTTTCATGGTTTTATTACCGAATATTGGAAACTATCAGAATCTACGTAGCTATAATAAAAAAGCTAGTAACAGCTCATATTTGATATCCGAGACTTGAAGCCTCTATTAGTAGATGATCGAAGATCCAAGAAGATGTGACGGCGTAAGTTGTCTATAAAAAGGAAACGTCAAAGGTCTGCCTTTGGAATGGGACGTTTCCATTTAATGGGAGTAATTCCGTTGGATCTTTTGTCATCGTCTTGCATAAGACCGTGCCAAATAAATAAATTAATATATTAAACCTATGGCTAAAAATGAACATAGAAAGCATATCTTTTTTTACATTCTTATCTTTACGAGAAAATGAGGACTGCGTTAGTTGCAGTCGTATGTTGTTGGAAAGAACTCCCGGCCTTAGGGACAAACTGTGTCACGGGTTCGAATCCTATACGCAGTTTTATTTTTCCTTAATAGAACATTTTGTAAGATGAAGTATTCTTTGAAAAATGACAGAGGGCATAGGGTGGAGAAAATTCAATTCGCATGCGAGTGAGTGAAATAGAACTACGCAAATTTAAATAGCGTGAGCGGAATTTATGAAATAGATTCGTATAAAAGTGACCTTTTTAAAAACAAATAAATTCTTTCAGGTGCTGTATATATACCTACATAATAATTAGAAATAAAATTTATATTGATACCATTTACTAAATGAACACAAAACTTGACTCAGCGTAATTTTAGAGCTGTATTTATGATTTATTTTCTACATATAGAAGTATATGTAAACATATTTTCGGGTCAGGCATCGTATTTGTCATATCTTATCGAGTATTATATATTACACTCTTAAAAAAAAAATAAGTTCAATATTTACCTTTTGAGACTCAGTGTACCTTAACAGTATTAGAACTTTCTGTGAATGTTATTGACGGAGTCAATTTGTATACCTAGTCCGGAAAATGCATTTTTTTTTATGAAGTTATGTAGCATTACAGCCCGTCTTCTGCACACATATAAAATTACAACTGAATTTACTCACCCGTTGCGGTGTGAAAGGAAATTTAACAACATAATATACATTTTACATAAAAACAATCTTTCGCATATATAATGTTAGTGTTATGATAAAAAAAAATTTTTTTATTGCTTATAGGGTCATTAATTGCGCTATTTGCTCTGAGACATTTTCTCAGGAACGCGTGGAGGTAGAACGCGAAAAGCATTTATTTTTAACAAACCTGTAGGTATATAAGTTAAAAGTTTTGGCATTTTTGTTGCTAAATGAAATCCATAATATTTTAAAATTATTATAAATATTTTTCTTACATGATGTAACTAAAAGTTGATGGTACTCCCAATTTTTCCTTTATCTGTGCTTTAAGACGTTGCTTCGTATCAAATTTCAAGATTCTGAGTACTCTGTAGGCTTTGATTCCCTTGCGAGTGTCGAAAATTTGCGGTATAAACGGCTGTACCTTTTGATTGCGTTGGCGTAGAAGTTTATTTTTTCATGCATACACGGGACTGTAGACTTGAGTATTTGATATTAATTTCAGCTTGATAGCTCCACGCGTTCCAAAGAAAAAGTTTCCTTTTGAGGTACGGAATCTTAAAAAATGGTTTGATGACAGTTTCATAACCAGATTATTAATCGGCTTTAAAATTCGTTTAAATTATATTTATAAGTTAAAATTAAGGAGGTTAAGTAGAAAATAAACGATGGAGATTGGTCGGTGCCAGGAAGGATGATCTGTGTTTTCAGCGAGGATCATAAATTTTGCATCTAGGTATATTTATCTGAACTTTACCTACTCAATCAGCTCTAGACGTTGAAACTCAACATGTTAGGATACAAATAAGTTTTTTTTCTGTACGCTTGGCAGGCATCTTGGGATCAAGATCTTTTTCGGCAAACTTCTCATGTAATGGAGCCAACCCAAATTATATTAATTTTTTTTCATGTTTTTCTATATTTCAATTTGACTAGAAATTAAATTAAATATTTTTTTAGCATTAGAAGTAAAGTGTAATTCAATGTCATACATTTTATAGGAATGCAGCTTCCATGAACTTCATTTAGTGAATAAATAGGGTGGGAACGTCACTATGATTAGCTATTAAGGGTGAACTGGCCGGCCCGTTCTCCATACAAACGCCGTTGGGTGATCACTCCCTTATTTGAGTATTTAGGTCCAAAATAAAGCATAATACCGATTGATTTCGTCATTATCTAGGCTTGTATGATGCCGAAATTTTAATAAAATAATTAACCTGAGAATTATGAGCCTCGAAACATTTTCATATAAAGTTTTCGAGGCTCATAACTTACAACTTAATTATCTTTTTAAAATTTTACCATCATACAAGCCTAGATAATGACGAGATCAATCGGTATTATGCTTTATTTTGGACCTAAATCCTCAAATAAGGGAGTGATCACCCAACGGCGTTTGTATGGAGAACGGGCTGTCCAGTTCAACCTTAACTACCCGGGACGATGTTATAATGCAGTAGTATAATGCAGTAGTATAATAAGATGCAGTGATAGCGTTCAATCAACACGTAGAAAACATGCCTTCAGATTAGTGGTCCTCCTGGTTTAAAAAATGGTCCGATCGCATGAAAATATGTAAAAGAGAGTATTTTGAAAAGCAATAAACATAATATTTTGTTTATAACATGTTGTTTTTATACAGTTACGCAAAACTTTTAGTGTGACTTATGTATTTCCAATACGAAAGATAATCTATTAATATTTTATGTAATATATTGGTTCATTTCATATAATAATGTAATATTGTAAGGAAAATATATTCTTAGAAACTAGATCAGAAGTTATTATTTTTAAAAAGAAGATGTACACAAGTATCTACAATTTTTTTAATTAAAACAAAGACAAATATACCCGATCAAGAACTATGCCTTTAAAATTAATTATTTTAAACACTTAAAATAGCCTAGACGAGACTGACAAAAACAATCTAGCAGTACGATAATTATACAACTTAACAGCGATGTTACCGAACCGACGGACGAAGCAATAAGAGCCCGTTCGGGCACCCGACACTGGCTTATATAGGTTTCCCCCTCCACTGACAGTGTTGCCGCTAACACGGCCTTTCCAGACAGGAGACCGTCCTCGGGCTCCATGTTATCTTCACAGCCGTCAAGTCAGAGGGTGAGCAATCCTATTCGTTCGCAGCAAAGGTGTTTGATTCCGCGTGCCTCTGTACTCCAGAAGGCTGTGGCTCGATGTCGTCCATGAGTTGGTTCGCCTCAGGAGTCTGGTCGACATCAGGAGCTGACTCATCCCTTTCGTCGTCTGCGTCTATCGACAAAAGAGAAGAAAACGAGACAATCCACTTCACAAGTTCGTTCAGTAATCATAGCTATAGGCAATAGTCACTATTAGATAAGAACCCATTATTATTGCCTATGAACAATAAGGTTAAAACATCCAAATACATGAACCAACCACTCGGGGCGGGACTTGTCGGAAGATCGCCCCCACGACTCGTCAGAGACCTACGAGTACTTACGTGAGGCATGGCTTTGCGTGTGTGTATTGGTTCACATATAAGCATGCATTAAACCAGTACAGACAATGCTTGCCGGCAGATATGTCCAACGCTACACGAATCGCCACCCACGTGACTTTTCGGCAGCCCTGCTCCAGGACAACTTGACAGATCAAGTTTCCGAGCACACCAGGATAGCGTGTCCGATGCGCTCCAAGACAAACGCTCATCCGGTCCAAAACAAAACGACAATGCCTGCCGACAAACATGTCCCGCGGTACACGAATCTTCACCCAAATGACCTTTTGGCACCCCTGCTCTAGGACAGCTTGACGCATCAAGTGTCTGGGCACACTAGGATAGCGTGTCCGATGCGCTCCAAGACAAAAGCTCATCCTAGTTCAACTCAACCTTTTCATACCCCACAATTAGCCCCACGACTAAAAGGGATTCTTAACACAACATGTTACAGCTATAAAAACCTTATTTGTGAAAATAGATATGAAATAGGTCAGGACTTGAACAGAAAATGATCTAAACAGAATATTCTCACGCATGATAAAATAAGAAACTCACAGAAAAAGCTAAGCACACCTCAGGAGTCCATTCCCCTCACCATGGAAGCATGTATTCCGCGGCCGCCTGGAACGATCTCCAGACGAGCCAGCCAAGAGCCTCAGCCCGTAGTGACCCTGTAGTAGTACCGTCGCAACGCGATAAGGTTCACGCATACATGAGTCCAGCCTCATGGTCGACTGCGCCTGCCTGCGAACAAAAGCTATGGAATCTAACTTAAATGTACGAGATGGTTTACGCCTCTCATGAACATAGGTATCCTGCCATTGCCATGAAGGTGCTCGGATGCTTTCTGACGGCTCATCTCACGAAACGTTTCCCGTTTGAGACTTGAACCTTCAATTGCTACGTCGCGTATAAAGCTGCGGATAAGAGGTGTGGCAGCTTCGACATCAATTAGCAGGTTCAATGCCAAATGCTGGGTCGTCCTGTGCCTCGTGATGTTCAGGACTAACTGCAACTTCCACATTATTGCCGGCCATCTTTGCTGCCGATGATTGCACTCGATCTCGAGCACGGTACAGCAATAGCGCTCAACCTGCCCGTTGGATTGATGCATCTCTGGTATTACAAATACAAATATAAAACCCTTTTTAGTAAGTGTCACAATCCAAGAAGCTTTTTGAGCACAACCAGCTATATAACGCCTAAAATAGCTAGATAAGCCTATAAACTGTCGTACTTGCTTAATGTTCTTAGATTCGGAAGTTTCAATCAGAGCCCGAACTTTCTCATGACTCGGCCTAACCTGACCTTCACTAGTCGTTCAGCCCAAGTACTCAATACTGGAAAAACGAGCACTTCTTTAAGTTGTTGGAGAAACCAGCTGATGTCAACGCATCAAGCACCTTACGCAGTGGGTCCAGACCCTGGTCGATGCTATTACTCATGATCAAAACATATAGACGAGTATGTCTCTAGAACCTATGAACTCGCGAAGGGTCTTTGTGATTATGTGTTGATGAACTACTGGAGCCTTTGCCAAACCGTAACTCGTCAGAAACCACATACAATTCTACTTTGAGGGTCAAGCCATCAAACTCGATGTGACATAAAAAGTACCCTCAATTTCCTGACTACCTAATCCTTTAAGTATTCGTCATATTACTTAGTTATTTCCGGTATATTATTTTCCTCTATGGTATCAGTAATACAGGCATACGCGAGTATTTGCTTTATCAATGATGAGGATATTAACGAGATAGTCGAACCGCTATTGATCAAGACGTGAACGGGTACGTCCTGTATAACCGCCACTACGATGTCCCTGTTGGAACAAACGCGTTGCAAAAATTAACATTGTCCTTGTTAGCAGCTGCTGCACGCTGTTTAGCGAAACAAGTCTCAGCCTTGTGCCCCAGTTTCTTACAATAAGAGCACCCCAAGAGCTGGTTGGTACAAACGCAGGTGGCAGTAAGTTGGTCCCTACATTATACGGCGCACTTCCTGACGATTGTTTAATTCTAGGTTTCTTACCACACGAAGCCTGTCTATGTCCTTACTGACCGCAACAGTAGCACCTAATATCAATAAGGCAACGTTTACGCGACTCCTCTGTACCTCGTGTACCCATCGTCATGTTTCGCAAATCAGAACGTCAGGGAGCAGTCTTCGATACACAGCTTGAACTCGGCTTAACATAGAACGAGAAAAAATCTACAAGATCGTTTCGTAACAATTTAGCGTTAACTAGTTGCTGAAGCTTTAATATTGGGATCGGTGTTGCCACGAATTATTATTGCCGAGATAAGCTCATTGCTCAATTCCCGCACTATGCGTAAACGAAGCAACGAGCGACGCACGTAATTCGAATAAGTTGGATAATTATCGGAGTTCTTCATCATGACATCAAATAGTATACCCGCGAAGTCTGGTACCTTCAGACAAAGAAGTCATAATTCTCGCTTAAGGCTGGTCTAGCTACGACCACTGGACACCCTATCGTCAAGCCACGACTTCGCGTCCCTTTTTCAACAGTTTCTTATACGCGACAAATATTCGAAGTCACTCCAACCATTTAACACTTTCGCGCAAAATTAAAACGTATTCACCCCGCAATGAGAAGAGACACAGTTACAATGGACAGGACGGGCGTGTCGTGATAAAACATCGCGATTTATAAAATAACAATAACAGAAAGAAAAATATTTTTGCGGGTAGACAAAAAAATAAATATTTAGGCCAAAACAAGTGGGCAAAAAAGTAAGTAAGAATCCCACTGCTGATCTTAGAAACTAGATCAGAAGTTATTATTTTTAAAAAGAAGATGTACACAAGTATCTACAATTTTTTTAATTAACACAAAGACAAATATACCCGATCAAGAACTATGCCTTTAAAATTAATTATTTTAAACACTTAAAATAGCCTAGACGAGACTGACAAAAACAATCTAGCAGTACGATAATTATACAACTTAACAGCGATGTTACCGAACCGACGCGCGACGGACGAAGCAATAAGAGCCCGTTCGGGCACCCGACACTGGCTTATATAGGTTTCCCCCTCCACTGACAGTGTTGCCGCTAACAATATATATATTTGTATGTGTGTAGAAAAAAAATATGTGAAAGAGAGTTTGTTTAGTAGAAAGCGTGTTTAGTATTTCTTTTTTCAGTAAAAAGGATAACAGTTTTTAATTTATGATTAGTTAATTCCAAACATCAGTGTTATGTGTTGAATAGTTTGTTATTTGAATGTTGTAAAAACAATACACCAAACAAAACCATACTTATTTTAAAGCCAACATTAACTTTTCTATCTCTTGGTAAGTTAAATTTTGTAACCAAGTTTTAAGAAGCCGTTTGCTTCCAGATTTAGTTAATGAATAAATTTAGATACGAGGTATACCGGCAGAACTATTCAAAAATTATGAATTAAATACCTAGGACACATACTTACTGACGACCTTAAAGACAATACTGATATTGAGAGGGAGCGCAGGGCTCTGGTGTTTCGAGGGAACATGTTGGCTCGCATGTTTGCCCGCTGTAATGACCAAGTCAAAATAACGAGTTTCAAGGCTTACTGCAAGGGTCTTTACAACAGCTTGTGAATCAGCTGTTCACAAAAGTCGCTTAGCACCTTGCGCGTACAGTATAGCAATATTTTCAGGTTTATGTTGCGACTCCCCTGCTTTTGCAGTGCCTCCACGATGTTTGCGCAGGCCCATACTGATGGCTTTCATGCCGTTCTTCGTAAAAAGGTAGCATCATTGATGAGGAGGGTGCGGGAGAGCAGCAACATTAATAACTGTGGCAGACGACCAGAGAGCACCGTTTCAGGGGCACTTCACGCGGACAGTTTGTCCGCATGGAATGCCTCGTAAATACATTACATACTAATGCGTGCCAATAGTAGCAGTGTTTATACCTATATTTATAATTAATAGCTTACAAACAATAGTCCTAAAGTTTTCTTTTTTCTATAGTAACATGCATAAGGATTTCTGCTATTCGAAATAAACATATTATAAATTTGAATAAATATCTATAATATTACAAATCCTATTATAAAAACGCAGGGCCACAGTTTGACAGTGCCTCTTGCGAGTTGAGTTCATTGTTGACACACTTCGTCTTTGGGACGTTTTTTCTGGCGGCTCTCTGGAACATAAGGCACAAGTTTATGCTGCCGTAAAATAGTGTGTGTATTAAAATTCTACAAAATATTAAACTTAATTAACTGAAAAAGTATTTAACAGTAACCAAGCCTTTATCTAGATAACACGGTAATTACAACTCATGTAACCCGGTTACCGGTAAAATATTATATGTAGACAAGTGAACACAATGTTTTAAGCTGTATCTGTATGTATTTTTCCCCTATTCGCCTTTTACGATACCCATGGAAAAAAAAATGGGGAGATGCCATTCTGACCCGGCACCCCATGGGGTAGTAAAGTTAGGCATGCGGCAAAGTAATGGGTTTAATAATGAAAAAAAATAACAAAACTTGAACTGAATAAAACTGACTTCCAACACTGAAAAGTATGAAATAACTTATGGAAGTCGGATTCTTTGGAGAAAGGATTAATTTTAGACCATTTTTGTTTCTGATCTGCATTACATGTACAAAGATTACTGCGGTATTGTTTGATTCGTAGATTATACCTCTCTGATTTTTAAAGTTAGATAGTGAACAAATTCAAGAAATTATCTTATCTTTTTTCAAAGACACCAAATGGTAAAAGTTTTCTTTAGCAAATGTTACTTATGTTGAACCAAACATTAAGCTTGGTCCTGATAAACTCTATTATTGATAATGCGGAAGAATAAAGTCTTCTTGGGAATCAAAATGTATTCAACTTTACAGTAGGATCCATATATACATGATCTATCCTATCTAAATCTAGTAGACTTAGTTCTGCTGCAGTTCGTAAGATAAGACAGTTAACAGACGTAGCTACTGCTTGGCTAGTTTATTTTGCGTACTTCTACAGGTTTATGTGTATTGCTGTGGGGAGCTGCTGCTGACATAGAGACAATCTTTGTCTTACAAAAGCGTGCAATTCGAGCTATATTTGAAATGGATCCTAAGGGATGTCTGAGGTATATTTTCAAAACAATATATATTTTAATTTTGCCTAGTCTGTATATATTTCAATATATTATGTACTTTTGTAAAAAAAATAAGTAAAATTAATAAACAGTGACACGATTGTCACTGTTTATGTTATATGAAACTAGACGCACAGCAGGGTGGTATATCTTGGTGCATTGCCAGGGTTTCGTACAATATGTTCTTGTGTTCCTGTTTAATATTTTGTTAGCGTAAACATATTATTCGTGATATGTTCTTATGTTTCGTCACATGTTATCAAGAAAATCCATTTTTTGATAATCATGAACATCTATATTGTTATATACCGACTAGATACGAAACTCGGTAATCGGTTATATCACCTTTCCTCGGGATCTAATATGGAAATTTGAACAAAATAGTACCCTGGGCCCTAACTTATCCGTGACCTATGGAGTGTATGTTTCAAGTGTAGCATCAAAGTCCCTTCAGCCTTTTCAGGAGAGGGGACAAACACACACGCTTACATTTCCATTTACCGACAACTTCGTAACATGGAACTATTTAATTTTATCAATAAATAATCATAAACAAACAACAACTCTCAATGTCAATATTTATTTCTGTCTAATTCGATGTGACTCATTAAAAATGTATATCGTTCTTATCAAGAATCATCCTTCCTCATGTATAGCGGATGCGACAGATATAGTTACTTTAAATAACATAACTGCCCCACATATATGCTGGTCCATACGTAAGTAGTACAAAAGAAGCAATCGACAGGCAAGTTTTTAGTCGAACAGTGTGTATGCAAATTGAGTGATTTATACCAAACTAGGAGAAGCTGACCACGGAATACATTTTCATCTACAAGTAATTTGAATATTTTCGCAGATGGCTAACAACCTATGTTTATTTATCGAGGCTGTGATACGAGCTTTATCATTAGTTGGATATATAAAAGGATGAAGATGCGCCCACTGATGCATACTCAGTTTTGAGTCCTGTTCAGCAACACAGAAACAAATATGAAATACTTCGTAAGTTATTACCATATTTTCGCTTACGTTCTAATAACTTCACATATAACAACAGCAATTGGCATATAATAGACAGCCATAATTTATTTTAAATTAATTTAAATTAATATGAGTTTATTTTAATAAACCTTACCACACGGAGAGTTTCATAATTTGGTTTCTTAACTCCTCCAAGAGTCAGAGCTGGAGATAAATATAATATTATTTCGTGCTTTCTCAACTCGGAGAATTGACCGAATTTCCGATTCTCCGAAATGGGAACGATTTGTGTTTGAGCAACAGTTGATCTTGTGTATCAAATGTAACTTGTTTAAATTAATAGCTATAGATCATACATACAATAAAGTTATCTATGATCTATAGATCATACATACAATAAAGTGGTTAGCGTGTTTCATTATGTATGATTTACAACAAAAATACACAGTCAGGAAAAAAAATCTTTTCAATGTGATTTTGTAAGCTTTTGCACTTAACAGGCATTATTTCAAAGATGACAATGTGATAAAGTATATCATGTAGAAACATACATTACGTTTAGTAGCATATTGATACTGCCTGATTATGATTAACTGATATGCCTGACTATGAATGTGATGTTGCAGGCCAGCTTCCTTGTGCTGACGGTGCTGTTCTGCGCGGCATCAGCCGGGTATCTGCGTGGTGGCTACGGTGGCTACGGTGGCTATGGAGGCTACGGGGGCTACAGCGGCTACTCCTCACCTATCGTCTCCTACAGCAGCTACCCTAGCTACGGCGGCTACAGCGGCGGCTATGGTGGATACGGGGGCTACAGCGGCGGCTACGGGGGCTACAGTGGCGGATATGGTGGCGGCTACGGTGGTGGCTACGGCGGCTTGCGCAAGTCCGGCTGGAGCTGGTAAATACCTCTGCGCGATCCTAGATCTTTCTACCAAACTCACCGTAACCATAGAGTGCGTCAATAAAGAAATATACATCTTATTAAAGAAAAAATGGAGCAATTGTAAAAGATATCATGTCTTAGGTTTTCGCGATTATTACACATAGTAACTAAACAACTTTAAACGGTTTAAAGTTGTTTAATTACTATAGATATCATGTCATTGGACTCTTGCTGAAGTGCAGATTGAGCAACATCTTAGAACTATCTCAGTTGATTGATGTGTTCTCTAGTTACCAAAATCAACAATCATTATACAAATCCGTGAGGACGCCGACACCAGCCACGCACGTCGCGTCGCCTAAATTATAAAACGATACGATGACACTATGAGTATAACATTACGACCACTTGTTTTGGTAGAACCTGTAATGTCACCCAATGTGATTTTTAGACTTTATATGTCTAAATAGCATGATACTCTATGTAACTCTTTCGGCTGTCAATGTGATACAATATTGAGTTTGGAAAGAAGGTCTTTAAGACTAATTTATGTGCTATTCTTATTTTTCTATTTTTTTCGTAATTTGTAATCTGTGATATATAAATAAAAGTGATACATTACATTTTCATGATTTTATTACCGAATATTGGAAACTATCAGAACCTACGTAGTTATAATAAAAAAGCTAGTAACATCTCATATTTCATATCCGAGACTTGAAGCCTCTATTAGTAGATGATGGAAGATCCAAGAAGATGTGACGTTGGATCTTTTGTCATCGTCTCGCTTAAGACCGTAACAAATAAATAAATTGATATATTAAACCTATGGCTAAGAATGTACATATGCATATTTTTTTCACATTCATATCTTTTTTTATGTTATTGTGACGGAACAATCTCGAGGCCCACCTGCACTGCGCTCGTCACTTTGAGACATAGTTGTTAAGTCTCATGTACCTGTAATTTCACTGGCTCTCAAGGACAGCTGCCGGAACCATACCGTTAGGTGCTTGGCGACAGATTTTCTACTTGAAGGTGGTCGCTAGCAAGGCGAGCATTCGCAAAATGCCCTTCCACCGTGCGGTGAAACTGAAGCCCGCTGTGGGATTCGAACCATGGACCTGCTGCGCGGCAGTCCATAGCCAATGCTACTGAGCCATCACTGCTTCAAAATGAGTATCAAAAGCCATATTTTTATGAGATAAATGAGGACTGCGTTAGTTACAGTCGTATGTTGTTGGAAAGAAGTCCCGGCCTTAGGGACAAACTGTGTCACGGGTTCGAATCCTATACGCAGAAAAAAAATCATATATAGATAATTTTGTTAGCATATTCATAAGATGGACATTATTAATTGTTAATATTTCTACTTGTGCTATTGGCAGAACAAACAGTAGAAAATAGTAGTAGTGATTTTACTCACGAGATAAAGTCCGTGATTGTGATTTTCTATAAGCACCCTATTCTGATACTGTTGCAAACATACTGCGCTTTCTCGCAAGCAAAATTAACAATAATGCAATATGATGTGCAAGTTAAATAAGTAATACAGTATGATCGTGCAAGTTAAATAAGTGTTTAATATGTAGAACAGATGAGACTTACCTCTCCATCAGTCACAGTCTGTCACAACTGTCACAGACTGGTCGGCATGTACATTAATAATCCATTTAAGGTTAGTGTCATCATAGCACTTTCCCTACAAACGTAGTTTCGTCATATTTTCAATAGCAAGTGTTCAAATTCAATAAAAAATTTCATACATGCCCTTGAGCCGCCAGTTTTCCATAAAATGATGTATGTTCAAAATTATTCAGAACACTTGTTTTGTATGGGTATACTTATCTTCACATTTAGATATGTAATAAAATGTAAAACGAAAAACCGGTAAACTACAGGCATAGATATTAAGCTCAAGTCTCAAAATAGTTTTTGCTCAGGTGTATGCAAAAATTCACCAAATTGTATTTAAAATATGAAGAAACTACGTTCTTATCGAAAGCGCTAACCTTAAGGCTATGTGGGAAAACTGGATTAACTAATTTTCCCGCCATTTGTCCCGTGTCATCCTACATCAGTTGCATTTGGGCAATAGAAGGTATAATATCTAACTGGACCACCCTCACTTTTATCTTTGTCACATGCGCTCACAATATTACAAAATGTAACCTCCGTTATAATTTTAGCAGCAATAACCCAACGAGCCGACAATATTGATTAATCAACTTACCAGCTACCTGACATATTGCCTCAACCTGTCGTAAACTAGACCAAACTAGTCCAATTATTGCCAAAATGCCGGCTGATCTATACTTAGAAGATCGTATTGCAGATTTTAGTGTGCGTTGATAAGCCTCGATTTAATTAAAACAACTAAATAATTATTGCAACACTGAAATGCTTCACTGTCATTATTATTAATGCATAGATTGTTAATTATTTTATTTTATAATACTTGGAGGTTTAGTATAATCGGACGAGATTACTAAGGCCGCAAGAAGCCGCTGGATGCAGGCCGCTTCCAACCGTTCTATTTGGAAATGTATGGAGGAGGCCTTTACCAGCAGTGGACTTCTTGCGGCTGAATTTATGATTATGATTATGTTGGATGCTGCTGAAAATTGGACCAAAACTGTACGTTATGTACTGATTTAACTTTTATATTGCTGATGATGTTTTAAGATGTTGTTCAGGCTAAACTAGAATTACTGCCTCTTAAGGACAGCTGCTGGAACAAATCGTTTTGATGCCAACAGATTTTCTACTTGAAGATAGTAGCTAGTTGGGCCTTCCGCCATGCTATAAGACTGCCATCTTAAGACAACAACCGGTGATAACGTGCCACTAGCGGTCACCTATCCCAAATTATTACCGTATTGCTTAACCTACCATACCTATACTTACCGCCAAGCAGTAATGTTCACATTACTGTGTTCTAGTTTGAAGGTTATGGGTGCCGGCAACATTACAGGCACATGAGTCTTAACATCTTTATTTCTCAGGGTGATGGGCGCAGTGCAGTTAACCACTTGTGACGAACTGCATGTGGAATAGGCAGAGGTTACCGCTTAACACTAGGCGGACCTCGTGCTTGTTCCATCACGATTGCATAAAACAATTCTAAATTAGGCAAGCTTCTCTACGAGCGTGTTACAAGAAACATTAACAACCGCGTGACCATGAACGAGTCCTGGCAAGGTGGATTATGGAACATAGCTATACGACATAATATATCCTCCCTATTTAAAGGCTCTGGTTTCAAATATGAATGTGATGGTCAGATAGCGGTGAAAAGCCTTAAGGGTGAACTGGCCGGTCAGTTCTCCATACAAATGCCGTAGGGTGATCACTCCCTTGTTTGAGGGTTTAGGTCCAAAATTTTAAAATGACAATTAAGTTGCGAGTTATGAGCCACGAAACATTTTCATATAAAGTTTTCAAGGTTCATAACTTTCAACTTAATTATATTTTTAAAAATTCGTTACGATACAAACCTAGATAATGACGAGTTCAATCGATATTATGCTTAAGTCTGGACTTAAAATCTCAAATAAGGGAGTGATCACCCTACGGCGTTTGTATGGAGAACTTACCGGCCAGTTCAACCTAAAGAAGGAGTATTGCATTCGGGGTAAACAACAAATTAACGTTCTATTTTACGCGGCGGTCACGAGCCATAAATTTAAGGGAAGACGAAGAATATGTTTCCAAGTAGTTCTCACTGTCGTATAATTTTATTGTCTGATTGAGAAACTAATTTGATGAAATTTAGCATATCAATAAAATGGTGTGGAGAAGCGAACGAAGTCACGTTGTAAATAGCTATAGGTTGTGTGTACATTATAGGAACCGGATTTAGTAGTGTATGGGCGTGTCCTTAATAGATCTAATAGTAATCTCTTCGCATCTAACATCATCCATTCATTATCCAAGTCATAACTCGCGCGTAATAACAGCTTAGCTCAAAATTTTATGTTCTCAAGTATTTACGTATCTTCATATCGATCAATTAGTAAACAATAATGTGATGAATCGTGCGAGCCTGCCAAGGACGTCCATTTTAATTCGTTTTTATAGTGCCATAAATTAAATTTATTGATTTTACGGGGGTCGTCTTAATAGGCTTAGAAACTTACAATATAGATGTGAACGTTCTTTAAATAAACATTAAATCCGTCATAAAAAATATAATGAAATTATACAAGGTAAGAAGTAGTGATATACTGAAGCTGGGAGGTAGAGGACCTAGAGGGCTATCTTAATCACCCCCATGTATGTTCCGCGATTTTTCGTATTTTCGGAGTTATGACTTTTAATTTTCATCTATCGCCGAGTACGATGAGATTTTTATTTACGGTGACGTGAATTATAGCGGTAGATGCTTGATTTTTTTTTGTGTGCTAAGTTGATAGATGGGCCAATTCAGTATGGTGACATTTACTATCGTAAGATCTTTGAATGGAATAAAAAAAAATTAAACGCCAAGAAGGGCCCTTAAAAAAATAAACTCACATATAAATAAAAATACCGTTGGGCTATTAAAAACTGCTCTATCTATCAGGTTAAAAGAAAATTTAATTTTATTATTCATAAGGCTTCAATCAAAAAATTTTAATCTAAACGTGGTAAGTGCAAAATTTTAATTTACATGATGATTAATGTAAGCACAGTAAAACCAATTACAAGGTGTTTAATTACAATAAATTTTCAAAATGGGGCCCTGTTCTCAATGGAAGTGCGACATCGCCGGAAAAAGTTGTCTTTTGAACGTCTGAATGCACTTCTATTATTTTTAATGGTTTCTTCTGCTACTTTAACTATGTAACACAAAGTAAAAAGCTCCCTTCAGAGCTATGCTTTACTAAGAGTGCTTCATCACCTTCGAGAAAGTAAGTTTCTCGATGTTCACCACCGACCACAGCGTTGCTTAATATGAGATAAACAGTGCTCACATGTGAATAATTAGTCTGCAGGTACGGAAGTCGCGAACGAAGTCACAGGTACAGTTAGTAAGAAAATATTACGCATAGTTAGTTCGACAACTTATGAAATCTGTATATTTCAAAGAACTATTTAATTGTGATATTTAACTAAATCTATTCAACGACACATCGACAAAGCAAAGGCAAGCAAATTTGCTCATAATTTTGAAAATAACCGTAAGACTGCTTGTCCGAAAAGTATAGAAAGATCAAGAAATACTAGGTCACAAAGGGTCAAAAGTCTAAAAATAGAATTTTTACTCTTTTTTTTTATAATAAATAGACACGCATTTGACCGCAGTCTCACCTGATGGTAAGTGACGACGCGGTCGACGGTGGAGCATGCTTGCCTAGAAGATATTTATTCACTCTGTATTTGAAGACATCCAGATTGTAGCTTTACATAACAGTTAGCGATCGCTGTCAAGGTTATCCTTTGTTAAATAAATACAAACTGTACATTTTGGATATTGGTTTGGACCGTATTAAAACATGCACACATTGTCACGACTGTTTCAAGCGAAGGAGATAAGTTGTCAGAGAGCATGCACCTATTTAGCCTGATGTTAAAAGGCATATGAGTACAGAATACTAATTGGAAAATTAAATTAAAAGGGCTAAACTACCTTCCGGCCAGATCTCATGAAAATTGGCTAAACCATTCGAAAGTTGTCGTACAAAAACAGTGAAAACTTGTCACTAAGACTTGGTTTCGCTCAGCAAATCAAGTGGCTTTGTCTCTTTGCCAAGAAGCTGTTATTATCTAGTGGATTACTCGGAGAAAAGGTCATCACAACCTTAAAGCTGTTGAGTAAAAACAAGTGCTCCAGATAGTTATTGTGCAACCTGATGACTGTCCGGAGTCGGCGAAATGATACTTTGGACGATTTCAAACTACGTGTACGATTACTTATACCAATAAACATACTTAGCCTGCCCTATTGCAGTTGAACTCGACAAAATGTTAAACATTGCATCCAGTAGGTGGTTTGATGGCTGCATCTATGGAATGTATAAGTCCGTCTTGTTGATCCAAATTTTGCCGTTACGCTCTATTAATAAAATTTATATCTCGAAGCGCTCGTACGTGGACCCTGTAAGGACTTCAGTTGCATTCACTACTTGGATGGGTGACCGCTAGTGTAATTCGAAGGGCAGGTGAAGTCCTTGGTCCCGGATGTTGTTTTAAGATGACAGTCGTTATATGATGGTGGTAGGGCATTTTGCGCATGCCCGCCTAGCTAGCTACCACCTTCAAATAGAAAATCTGTCGCCAAGCACCTAACGGTGTCAAAGAAATTGTGCATTAAATTTAGGCGTCTATAGCTCTTATGAAAGAGTGTGTTCCGCGCAGCTGTCCCTGAGAGCCATTGATTCTATGTTAGCCTCAACAACATATTTCCTCATCATAACCTCATCATCATTTACCACCGGGTTAGATAGAGGTCAAAGGATAGCCAATAAAAAAATCAAATCATGAGAAATAAATATAAATAGAGGCTGAGTGATAAAGCATGTCTTCAGGACTTACTTTTTTATTATTTTTCATGTGAGTGAATATTTGATGAATTATTTGACACTACTAACTTCCATCCTCAATGAGACAATGTTCTTGCTGCCAGTCGGCCAGCCGTGGTACTGCCAATATTTGAAGCAATGATGGCCCGGTGGATGTGAGAATGGACTGTCACGCAGGATCTAAATGGTTTGAATCCTGCCGAGGGTACGAGCTACAGCGCCTGGTGCTCTGGCATTATGCGAATGCTTGCCTTGCTTGCTTCTAAATACTTAATTATACCTTCTGGAAACTGGCCGTGAGTTCAATTGCCATTCGAGGTTTCATCATCACCATCACATTAACCTTAGCGTCCACTACTCAGTAATATCTCCCCCATTGTGGGGAAGTGCATAATCCCCACGCTTGGCAAGTGCCTTGGGATCGCATATTTGATGGCAGATCTTCAGAAGGCGTTGCTGCCCACCTCCTAGTTTTTCTTTCTTGTTACGACTCACACTGGAAGATATGGGGAGTCCAATTCTAGCCCGGCACCCCACGGGGGCAATACTAGACAGTAGTTAGGTTTAGCACGTTAAATATCCCCAAATTTAACGTGCTAAACCTAATATGATATTATTATATTCTGCAATATTTCATACTCGGCAGCCAGGGTTCCTGTTAAGAAAGCTGTCTGGATGAGTAGCAACACTTAAAGCCGTCAATCAGCATTTACATTGTTTCTTTCCATATTGAATGACAAGTGAATTGAATCCCAGGCACATGAGATATGAAGACAGATAGCCGCCGCCCACGCCGCCGCCCGCGCCGCCGCCTCCGCCGCCGCCGCCGTCGCCGCCTCCACCGCCGCCGCCCCGCACCGGCTCGCTGTTGCATGCCGGTGGCCTCCGCGACACTGCATCAAGTTGCCGAGATATCTCATTTCGTCATTCCCAAGTTTGTCGAAAATTTTGGGATGACCTCCACACTAATTTTGGAATTATTGTAATTCATGTGCATGTTTTATAATAATATGTAATAAGCAATAAAAATAATCAATGAGTTAGATGGGTGACCGCTAGTGACATTACTACTGAGCAGCGCTTCCGTGCTTCGGAAGGCACGTTAAGCCTTCGGTCCCGGTTGTTGTCTTATGATGGCAGTCGTTACAGCATGGTGGTAGGCATTTTGCGAATGCCCGCCTGGCTAGCTACCACCCTCTAGTAGAAATTCTGTCGCCAAGCACCTAACGGTGTGTTCCGGCAGCAATCCTGGAGAGCCAGTAATTCTAGGTTAGCTTGAACAATATCTTCGACCACATCATCACTTAGCATCAGGTGAGATAGTGGTGAAAGACTAGCCTATTAATAAAAACATTTATATATATAGTAACATATAACATATTGAAATACCTGAAAGTTTACACTACTTAAAAGTTTTTTTTAGTTTAGATGTTTCAGTGACGTTGTTAACTTCACCAGGTGGTAGCCCCTTTAGCAAGTGCCTGTCGTGGTGGGTACCACCACCGCACTGTCAGATATTCGGCTTTACAGTAGTAGTGCGCAAACACTACTGTGTTTAGAAGTGAAGGACAGTGCAGTGTCCAGCAGAACGAGAAAGGTGACTCTGTAACTATAATGGACGGTTAACGCACTTACCGTCACGCCAAAGGTGACTTATACATCTTATAACATTATATTGTAACAATACATTGAAATAAGTGCGTTTATTTATATCACATAATTAAAATAAACATTAAAACAATTGCAATATTATTGTTATGACTTTTGTCGGTGCAGCTGTTGCAATTTGAATAAGTTAAAAAAAAATTAAGGGTGGCTTGCAAGTCCCAAAACTTTAATACCATGTTGTATTAGATATAAATGTATAAAGGTAGATAATATTAAAAAAGCAGACAAGGGCAATTCGGTCCTCGCTGAACTAGGGTTCCGCATGTAATGTCCAATCATAAAACCTATTGTTAAAAATAGGCGTTTACAGTATTTTTTTGTTAAAGCATGGTGGTAGGGTATTTTGCGAATGCCCGCCTGGCTAGCTACCACCCTCAAGTAGGAAATCTGTCCCCAAACACCTAGCGGTGTGTTCCGACAGCTGTCTTTGAGAGTCAGTAATTCTAGGGTATCCTGAACAACATCTTCGAACAAATCATCACTTACCATCAAACAGGTGAGATAGTGGTCAAAGGTTAGCCTATCACTTGTTAACTAGTTAGAGACACGTGCCCCCCGACTCCGCAATACAGCTGGACATGCAAATAACGGAGACTCATATATAGAGCTCCGTTTTTCTACTTGAGTACAGAACCTTAAAAACTCTGCTATAGCAACCGTTTATACTTATGGAACGTGTTTCATGATACCGATATAATTAATAATACAAATTGGCTACATGCAAATTGAATGGTAAAGAATGTTTTATTAAACCTGCTAAGCACGTTATTATCTTATATTCAAAAGCCTATTTAAACTCAGTAAATAAGAACCAAATAAACAAATCAACTTACCGATCACAACATTTACTGATATAAGAGTTAGTGATGTTTTCAAAAGCAAGTATTTCAAAATTCTGAGTATAAGTAGAACATTTCATTAAAAATAGCAAAATAATTATTTAGCAATAAAAATACCATAACTTTTACTTATATACCTACAGGGGTATACGGCACCCTCGGTGCGCCTCGCACTTGGCTTTTTTTTTATTCACATGTACCTTTTAACATTATTTAGCTTCTGCCCGCGGTTTTCCCAACGTGTCACTTGCTTAGATCGCACTTCATGCAGGTTATAGACTTAAATAAAAAAATAATATAAAAAAGTTCAAGGCAGACTTGCGCATCGGGACTTCCGTGCATCCACACAATATTATTTTTAAGGTGTTATAGCAATACCGAACTGTATACATGTCACAACTCTGATGTCTGTTTGTTTGTCTGTCACAGGGTTTAAGAGGAGTAAGTTGCAAACATGAAACGAAACAGAACATTGACCTTAAATTTAAACTAGATATATTAATTTAATTACATTATTTTGCAGTAGGTATATTTTTAAAATCAGATTAAATATAGTTTTTAATATTACAAAATCAAAAATCCTGGCTTCTGCAGTATTAAATATAACGGCCGCCTGTTTGATCAGCTTTAAGATTATAAACATATTATACATTATATTTGCAATATGCGCAGAGACAACACGTAGCCATTTCACACAGCGTAGTCTAAGCATTAGTACCAAACTAGGCTACTAATATATTTGTAGAAGAATAATTTGATACCATTTCTTATAAAATTTTTGGTTTTAGTTTAACATTTTATTCAAAATATGAAAGTTTAAGGTTTGTAAATTCCTTCGTTTATTAGGTAGAGACCAGACCCGTTACATATAGACAGTGAGGCAGATTTTGCACTTTACGTACGGAATCCCAAAATGCTATAGTTATTCATGGCAGGTAGTCCAAGTGCAAACATCCTACGGTGTGAAGGCTGACCGCGGGAAGGAGTGATGCAACCAGAGCAAACAGCATCACTAAACGGCCAGCTTTAACGACCCGTCCAATGCCGGCTCTACTTCGCAGTTTACTTACTATTCTGACAAACCGCAACGTTGCTCAACTAGAGCTCCGTATCAGATTACTATGCAGAATATATTAGCGGTTCAACCCAACGTTACAACACGCGATTTAGCTAATATCCCAACACAATATCCTATTATTACAATAAATAATATACGCATCGATATTAGAACCATCCTCCTGTTTTGGAAGTCAGCTGATAAACCAGCTCTGGTGATAGATGAATACGTTGTTTATATGTTAGTTCTGCTGTATTGATACGTATCGGTACAATTTGTAATAACACAAATATTGAGATGGCCGAGTTACTACTACTGAGACCTTCGCTTCGCCCGGTTAATGACAGTGTAACCTAATACTGTTAAAAATATAAGCGTAATGAGTAGCAGTTATTGCAAGCCAGTGGAAGCTTGTCAGGTATTCAAACCAATGCTACCCAGTTCTATCAAGCGCTGCACTTTCACTATATTGTGCAAACATTTCATACCACGTTTAAAACATAATCTTTTATTGTGTGAAAGGTGGATAAGTGGGAATGATTGTAAGGTGGATTAAAAGAACCCTGATCTTTAACAAAAGACCGTAAACCTTTTTAGTATGTTGACTTTTAAAAGGTCATAAGGTCTGTTTACTTGTCCGATCACTGGAAAAACCATCAATTAACAACAATGCTAATTTTATAAGGGCCATATTTCACTAAAATACTACCCCATAATTTAATTTAAATACCATAAGACACCATTTGTATTTAAAATACCAGCAGGCTCGATTGGAATTTCTTCCGAAAACCGGATATAGTCTAAATTTAAACAAGATCTTCAAGTTCATGGTTACGTGAAATCACATAACCGCAAACGACCTGGCAAGAGGCTGCGCAAGCGCACGCCAAACAACACTTTAACTTAGACAAGATAAGACGTAATATTGAGTGATTCTGACTACCCACTTAAAATCGTAAGGATTTAATATGGTTTGGTGCTATTTTGAAATTAATTCGCATCTTTTGGAAATTCCACTTCATTTGGATAAGCTTTATTAAATGTTTATTGTCTACTTAGATTGAAGGCTAAAGCTACATTTAAAGAATTTCATCCTGTTTATTGTAAGCCTTACCATGAATTCTATAATAATTGAAAAAAGTGTTACAAATTCAAATTACATCCATTGAGAAACGTTTCAAATTATTAACATAAATCAAGAATATTACGATTAGGCTCTGCTGGTTTGGGTACATACTATAGCCACGTGTAAGTAAGTCGGGTGAAGATGGCAATTTTTTTTAAACATAGTGGAGTCTTAATGTAGGTATTTTCGAGTACCTATGTATTTTATGTTTTGTACTCGTATACCTAAATAGAACGATTATTATCATTGGGATGCAATTGTTGTAGATGATGAAAGGATTAAGTGCAAGAAACACCTAATAGAAAAATGCTAGAAAATTCTATGTTTGTATGTATTTGATATTTCCCTATTTCATGGTAAGTCCTTATTTAATCCCCACACAACCATAACATACGGCAGTAACCTTTCCTGAAGTAATTACCCAGCTATATCAGTTACTGAATTATCTGTAATTATTCTAGGTATGTGACCATGATCTGTCTGAAGCGAATTTTTTTACAGTTGGCTTCGTAACTATTTGAACTTTTGACAAAATGTCGCTGTGGACGGCGCGAACCCCAAATATAGATTACTGAGAGTAATTTAATTATCGTCACGTATTTAATGTCAGTTGTTATTAAATGAGAACAAGAGCTTCAACATTGAGTCCAAGAGTGTATAAATAGGTAGATGATTTATTTCACATCGATATATATATTACTATACAATATAAGAGTACTTATAAAATTTGCTTTTAATTTGATTAATTATTCTGATTTGAGTAAATGGTGGTTAACCCCCCATGGGGTGCCGGGTTGGAATTGCACCTCATCCCGTAAGTGTCGTAAGAGGCGACTAAGGGAAACTACTGGAATGTGGGCAGCAGCACCTCCTAAAGAACTGCCACTTTATACTGCGATTCCCAAGCCGCCTGCCAAAAGTAGGGATTATTGCAAATACCCCCTTAATAGGGGAGGCTGTGTTCAGCAGTGGACGAGTCGGCTGTTACAGTACAGTACAGAGTAAATGGAAGTTTTTAGCTCGAAAGGTTTGCTAGGATAAATGCAAGATGCATGAAACAGGGAAACCGTTCTCTGGAACATCGTATAATCCGAGTATGCTCGTGAAACCTAAGGAATAAATCTTAAAAACTCTTAATATTGGGCAGCGAAACGCGAATCAAAGTAGGGTGCATGTAGCTGAGATGCGCCTGTTAAGATGGTTGTGTGGTCTCACTAAAATAGTCAAGCTAAGGAGTTACTATATAAAATAACTTTCATCAGGCGGTAGTAGCTTCAGTAAGGGTTCGCTTAGTGGATGCCACGGCAGTAGATATTCTAAATCAAAACAAACAGTGCAAACAGTACCGTGTATAGGTGTGGAAGGGACAGTAGCAAGTGAAGTGACTGAGCAACCAGATACAAGAACTAAAATCTCGGAGTGAATAGCGAGCAAAACGAGGATGGTTACACTGTATTTGTAATGGGCAAGCTTGACACGAATAAGACACCTGGTGTAAAGCGACCAAGTGTCTTATTCGTGTCATTACTTCGGAGCGGATGAAAAACATGGTGTGCCAACTCCTCTTATCGTGAAATAAGGGCATAAGACGAGTAATGATCATCATCAGCCGGAAGACGTGCACTGTTGAACATAAGCCACCACTATAGAACGCCACTATGAACAGCTATTTTTATTAGCCACTTGTATCTATGGACTGGTGACTCTCACCATGACATCTGTCCACCTTGTGAGGGTCCTATCAACTCTACGTTTTCCGATGTAATGTGGTAACCACTCAAAAATCTTTCTTCCCCATCGGTTACCAATACATCGAGCAATTTGGTCTTCAACTTGCAAACTCTTAAACTGAATTTATCGCGCAAAGACACTTTGAGCACATCTCTCTCCATAGCTCTTTGGGCGATTCAGAGTTCCTCCATTAGGGAAGGGATAATAACAGATACCTATAGTATGTCATAATAACAATAATAACAAATATTTTTAAAATATTTTACGAAAACATTAAATCAATATTTTAATAAAACACTTAAAAATATAAAAATATATCTAGTGACAATTCCGCCCAATTTTCCTGCTAAGCCGACGTGACGTCACAAACGCCACGCAGCCAAACCGGAAGAACCTTCGACGCGTTTCGCTTCTACACGAAGCATCCTCAGGAGGTCTTGACTCTTCGAGCACACGATCGAGAAACTCTCTTTCTCGATCGTGCGCGGATTATTGGGCGGAATTGTCACTAGATATATTTTTAAGTGTTTTATTAAAATATTGATTTGATGTTTTCGTAAAATATTTTAAAAATATTTGTTATTATTAAATATGGATTTCCGCAAAGTAACGCCTGAATCTATTCATTATCTCTTTTTTTTTATGTTATTGTGAAGGAACCAGCTCGAGGCCCACCTGATGTTAAGCGGTATCCTCTGCCTATAACAGATGCATTTCATCACAAGTGACGAACTGCACTGCGCCCAACACCTTGAGACATACCTGTTAAGTCTCATTTTGCCTCTTATTTCACTGGCTCTCAAGGACTGCTGCCGGAACACACCGTTAGGTGCTTGGCGACAGATTTTCTACTTGAGGGTGGTCGCTAGCCAGGCGGGCATTCGCAAAATGCCCTTCCACCATGCGGTGAAGCTCAAGCTCTGGGCGGGATTCGAACCATGGACCTGCTGCGCGGCAGTCCATAGCCAATGCCACTGAGCCATCACTGCTTCAAAAATCTATAGTATGTCACTTATACCCCTGTATATGATTAAAACTTCTCACGTTATACATAGTGCGAGTAGTAACACACATCATTGTTTTAGACATGATAATGAGTATCCACATGTATGTCACCGCATTACATTATTATGGTGACGAGTTTAACCGTATACTCCAGAGATGAATCTCAACACATTGAATCATCTACACAATAGTTACACAATTTTGACATTACAAGTGTGTGTATACCCAACTCTACGAATAAATAATTATTAGTATATCCTAACTTCACAGAACACACTTCAACAGTACGTGTTAGTCATCATTAATTGAAAATATTGTTTGTAAATGTCTTATTTGTAAAAAGAAAGATGACCAGATAGATGAACTCATTTCGTAGCAAGAAATGCAATCTATTGATAATTATTTTGGCGCATACACTGATACCAAATACACCTTATTTCCTACTACTCGGGTATCTTAAAGCAAACGCAAGTGATATGCATAGAGGCTCCATTTTATAGTTTCCAAACATTCATTTTCTTTTTGAATCGAATTAATTTTTGTCCGGGTAGCGACACGTTCTAATATAATCAAAAGTTGAATAAAGTCTTCAACCTGAACTTTCTATCGTAATATATGATGACTTTACATGCAAAATGAAGTATTCGGTGCAGGTACTATTAAAGAGGATTAACGTCGCCAGTCAGGCCAGGCATAACCAAAACCTTTCTTGCTGTCCTTCACAATACATGCGTTTTTTTATGTGTTACCAGTGCTGTTAAAAACATATAATACTGACTCAATACAATATACTATGTGTGAAAAGAGGAAGAAGATTGTGATGATATGGAGAACATATTGTTATTCTAATTAGTTATACAAGACACTCATTTGGTAAGTTTTATATGCTGTCAGAATCGTGCGTGTAAATAAATTGTCAAGACTACAGCGTTATGTCCTCAATGCATAGTAACTTAGACGTGTTGATATATTGTAGCACCCCATAGTCAATTAATTCCTTAATTAACACAATAATACCTCTGGATATGTACCGTAGCTGTGTTCATGATTCTAATAATTGCAACATCTATGTTAAATTGCTGCGTTTTGGAAGATTTATAACCAGTGAATCAACATTCGGGATTTTATATTTCAGGGGGTTTATATCAGTGCAGTGGCAAAGGTGAAATCTCTTTGCTACTCGTATCGGCACTCATTATAGTCAGAAGCATTTTTGGGCACGTGCCCGTTATTTAAGGGTGAACTGGCCGGCCCGTTCTCCATACAAACGCCGTTGGGTGATCACTCCCTTATTTGAGGATTTAGGTCCAAAATAAAGCATAATACCGATTGATCTCGTCATTATCTAGGCTTATATGATGGCAAAATTTTAAAAAGATAATTAAGTTGTAAGTTATGAGCCTCGAAAACTTTATATGAAAATGTTTCGAGGCTCATAATTCACAGGTTAATTATTTTATAAAAATTTCGGCATCATACAAGCCTAGATAATGACGAGATCAATCGGTATTATGCTTTATTTTGGACCTAAATCCTCAAATAAGGGAGTGATCACCCAACGGCGTTTGTATGGAGAACGGCCCGGCCAGTTCACCCTTAACCGATAATACTCGTATCGTAGCATTTTTTATTCAATGTATAGCCTTTCGTTTCACTGCAATATCACCTTTGTGGTGTACGATAGTAGAAGCTTACATAAAAATGTAGTTATTAAAAAAAATACCCAAGGTAGAATTTGTTGCACCTGTTAACAAGGAACGTTTTAACAATCAAAAGCTTGCGAATATTTTTTGTGGAATAACCTACGTTAGTAAAGTGTAGCAAACACATTATGTGGGTACTGTAAATATATCACCGATACGACTACGATTTAGGTAAAAAGCGTGAGTTTGGGCTCTGCATAAAATATATAATGATTCTATTGATCCAGTCCCTGGCCAGTAGCCGCGAAGATGTGTGACGTCACCGTTGGCTAATACCTATATATGTCACCCGAGGACGACCATTTTTTACCACTATTGATTTTCACCTTTTTTAGAATACTATTTCTCAATTTGGCTAAGTCTAACTTATCTCTTGCCATATTTTTTTAATATAACTTTAATTTCATAAATTTATTAAATTTAATAAGTATTTGAGAGAGACACTTTGACAAGCTGTTAAATTGTGTTACGATTATGAATGAAAGAAGAATGAAGTTGAAGCGATGAAGCCACATTAGTGGTTATGGTCTGATTTAAGATATCTGGTAAAGAGCTTTCATTTATATGAATACCTTTTATTTTGGGCGGAAAGCCAGTTTTCTTCTTTTGGCGCAAAGCCAATTATAACAAAAGCGGTTGTACAATTAATATTTAAAATGTGTCGACGGTAAATTATTTTTATTAACGATTTGATATTTTCCAGGTGGTTATCTGCGCCCTCGCGGTGGCTGCCTCTGCTGGCAAAGTAAACGTGGACAGGCCCAAGTCCGAAGTCCGTGATAAGCGCAGCTTCTTTGGACTTGGTTCCGGCTTCGGATCCGGTCTTGGATCCGGTTACAGCAGCCTGGGTTATAGTGGCCTGGGATCCGGATACAGCAGTCTCGGCTCTGGGTATGGCAGCCTTGGCTCTAATTATGGTAGTCTCGGCTCTGGGTATGGCAGCGTCGGCTCTGGTTACGGCTCCACCTACGGCAATGGTGTGGGATACTCCGGATACAACAGCTACAAGGGCTACAACAGTTACAGCGGTGGTCTCAGCACTTACTCCACCCCATCCGTGAGCTACTCTTCACCAGCCGTCAGCTACACGCCCTCCGTGAGCTACTCCGAGCCCTCTTACAACACTTACTCCTCACCTTCGTACAGCTACTCTGCTCCTACATACGCCAGCTATTCCGCCCCATCATCATACAGCTATTCTGCTCCTTCATACTCGGCTCCTTCATACTCGGCTCCTTCATACTCCGTTCCAGCTGTCTCGTACACGCCGCAAGCCGTTGCCGTACAGAAGGTAGTCAACGTGAAAAAGGTGGTGGAAGTCCCTCAAGTCGTTAATGTGCGCAAGGTGGTCTCCGTGCCCCAGGTCATCACCGAGAATAAGTACGTGTCGTCTCCTAGATACGGATCCTACGGCTCCTACGGCTCCGGTTACGGCACCGGATACACTTCCGGATACGGTTCTGGTTCTCTGTACGGCACCGGCAACTACGCCAGCAACTACAATGACTGGTGCTGAAACTCCTCCCTCTAGTCAATCCATGTGTCATGTTATGTAAGTAGGCTTTAATAAACAAACCATTTTTTAATTTCTTTATTTTATTCATCATTATCACATCAACTGGAACGTCCACCGTTGAACAAAGGTCTCTTCCATTGGGGGGTTTGCATTAATCGCCCAGATTGGCAGGCGTCTAGAGAATCTTAGTTAATAATGACAATTCCTCTGAAGTCATTGCTGCCCACAGTATATTGCCCCTACTCACGGGAAGATATGGGGACGTGCAATTGCAGCCGGCACCCCACGGGGTATATTTTATAAGTCACCTTGATAATTAAATATTAAGTTCATAATGTAGTTTTAAATGATAATTAAAATGACAATCGTATTGTCAGAAGGTGACTAAGGTAAAATTATTAATGAAACAAAAGTGTGATTTATTTTAAAATACTTTGATTTGCAATATGCTAATTATTACTGATAACATTAATAATGTCTCAAAGGATATAATTTTAAATTAAATGTGAGTCAATATTACGTCACAATTAATATTGTAAATCCGACAGTAACTTGTGTGTGTTTTTGTTTTATATACTTAAAACAAAAACGCACCAACGGAACGGCTGAAAAGATCTTTACGAGACGAAATTTACCTTATTTTATACAATCTCACTTGATAACAGGCGACAATTCGGTCAAAAATGTTAAGCTGGTTTAACATAAAATGAGAATCAAAGTATCTCAAGAACTACTGTCGGAAAATACCGTTAGGTATTCAGTGACAGATGAGGCGACTTATGATTAAAAAAATGCCTACAAATATTGCTAAACCTGCATATACTCGTTAGATCCTCGATAAGAACATTTTCAGTCAGCACTATATAATCAATTTAAACTCAAAGAAAACAGCGAGTGGAAATAAGTATTATGATATCATATTCCCAAACGAAGTTCAATCAATTATAATAATTATAATCAAATAATTATTATAATTGATTGAAATATTAGCGAGCGCGTTGAAGTCTTTTGTATGGAGATCACGTCGAGCTGGTAGTAAGCGAGCGACGCGCGGCGAGGCGCGGCGGCGGGTGGCGTGTCTTTGTGTACATTTGAACTGGAGTCGTTCTGGGCATATTAATGAGTGTGCTCAACTCAAATATTATCTCATAGGTAATCCCAACAATGGTCGATCCATTAACAATCTGGTTTAGGCATTCTTGTAGATTATAGACGGTTCATGTGTGATGTGACATGTATCATGACATCTTACTTATCTAAACCACAATACAGATAATTTTATTATGAATACCAAATTTGTATACGTTTGTGCTTACATGGCTGAATGGAATATAATGAAGTTTGATACAAAGGATCTTTATAGTTCCTGCTTTACCGCATTTTATATCCCGATTAGTAATTCTTTTGATAGTGCGACGATAATTGAATTCCGTGGGCGTTAAACTGCGGGCTAATCACGCTATCACACCAATATTATAATTGCGTATGTTTGTGGGGATGTGAGTATTTATATCTGTTGCTCCTTAACGCAATAGATTGGATGAAACTTAGAATTTAGATTGTTTAAATCCAGCATAATCACATAGGTTACTTTCATCTTCGTCGTCACTTTTAATCATTTTCTATAGAGTTTAAACCACGCTAATTATTTGAAAATATCATTATTATGTGAGATAAGCGTGATTATTAACCCTCGATTCCAAAGCTTCTGGACGCAGTAATTATATATATATAGTTATTTTTAGAACTAAGATTTTTAATTCCTGGTAACACATAAGATAACACATACCTTTGTGTCCTGATTTATTAAGAGGTTTACTACTCGTAGATATAAGATTTAAATCAGGTTTGGCAGGCGTTAACTAGGAGCCAATTTGCAACTCGACTGTTGACAGCGTTGACAGATATTAAATAGCTTTCTATAATATAGCAAGCTTTTCAGGCTTTTTTGCCAGCATATTATGCCTATATACTGAAAATGAACTAAGAATGTCATATAGTTTTAAGTTTGAAAGGAAATGAGAAGGTGTATTTAGCATGTATAATAAATATCTTGTTTGGTTATAGACAAAAATAGATCTATTCTATTAAATTATTAGATGGTATAGCGATCTAATTTTCTGAAATTTTGATCACTAATTATCTTGTTTTATCTCAAGGCGAACGCTTATGTTTTGGCAGGATATTATTTTTATTTATATTTAATGTATTGCGCTTAATCACGATAAAGCGTTATATACGTATCCACATATATTAATATTTTCCGAAACATGTTAGATGGTTGGTAACTTAACCAACCATGTTCATAAACTTTCAAGTTATTATCAGCAATAACATTTTAATATATCGACTTCCCTGACCATTACAAAAGTTAACAAACCAAGCTACAAAAGCACAAATATGTTAAATATTTCAATTTCTCACCAAGACTGGTACCCAGCAAGACGGACTTGTGCTACCACCTGGTAAACGTTTATCACTACAATTTTTATTTTCACCAGGCGTGTTTTAGTCCCAAAGGGGCGAGCCTATTGCCATCTACCTTTCTAGACCCCAGATGCCTACTGAAAAGTTCTTTATGACCAAAAATATTATAACTGTCTAACTCAGAATAGAATCCAGGAACTCAAGATTTTAAAGCGCTTTCGCATTTACAACAAGGAAGATACAAACTTATTGCTTTGTCGGCATTGCTGAATTGGGCATATAAATAATATACAAATATTCATAATTTGTATATCCATCCAAATTATGCTGCTAGCGGCATTTACTACTCAGCGTTTCGGTGCTTTGGCGGGCATTTTAAGCAGTTGTTTTTTGTATGGTGGCAATCGTTATTTCATGGCGTTGTGTGCAATAAGGACAGATGCTGGAATACACTGTGAGGTATTTGTTCACAGAATTACTACTTGAAAATGGTAGCTAGCCAGCCGGACGTGTGTAAAATATGCTATTGACTTTGACTTTGACTTTGACTTGACTACCGCCTCGCAATAATGACTGCCATCCTAAGAAACATGGAAACGATGAGCAGTATTTTTTTTATGCTTGATTGGTTAGCCATTCACCACTATCTCACCTGATGGTAAGTGATGTGATCGAAGATGTGGTTCAGGCTAACCTAGAATTACTGGCTCTCAAGGACAGCTGCCGGAACACACCACTAGGTGCCTTGACGACAGATTTTCTACTTGCGGGTGATAGCTAGCTAGGCGGGCATTCGCAAAATGCCCTACCACCATGTCCTAAGACGACAACCAGGACCGAGGGATTAACGTACCCTCAGAAGCACGGAAGCGCTCAGTAGCAATGTCACTAGTCAGACGTTGCTTAACTTTGCTGATCGGTTAAGAACAGCTGAGCTAACTTCGATACGAGCGCTTCAAAATGGCACTAGTAGCACCACCATAAAATTACCGCAGTGAAAATTCCTAATGAGTTAAGAATGACTAAGCAAGCGACGCTACGAGCGCTTCAAAATATTTGACCATTATATAACAACGGACATTATCGTATCTTTTAATAAATTGTCTAAGCTTTTAAGAAGCTCACTGTGTTTCCACCGCTGAAAACATCTCAAATAATATGTAAATTTGGGAACGAAAAGGCAAAATCTAATAATAGTAAAAGACTTATGTGCGTTATTTTTGAATAATGCTAGAAATCAGCTTGAAGCATTTCTAAACTTTTGAATTTGTTCTTCGACAAATGATTACAAAGATTCGTCGAGAATCGGTTAACCCAAAAGACGGAGCAAACTTTTTTTCTACTAATTTTATATTAGGCGCAAGTAAGTTGAATTTTATCAGATTTAATCATTTTTCATTACCTTTATAACTCGCACATCTTGCAACAAATTTTCATTTAATTTAAACCTACATATTTCAGATAACTATAATGCGCACTTTATCTAAGTTTTGATAAATCTACCTAAATTGGAAACAAGTTATTGTACTCGTGGTGTATGTTATCAAATTTTATATATACATTCCTAACACTACATCTCTTGTTTTATTTAATATATTGATGAAAAACTAGCTAATACTTATACATTTACAAACGTTTTAAGTTTAAGAGAAATTATGGTGCCTCAAATGCTTTGATCACTAAGTTACGTCAAGTTTAGACCTGGCAGTCCTTTTGATCCATTACCAGGGGTTTCTTGGCTATTATTTGGCACAAGTACCATCGGGGTACTCGATGAGGTAGGTTGAGCGTGTCGTAAGGGCATATTGTTGGGGGTCTGCCAAGTACTTCTGGCAGGGTGTGCAATGGCGGACCAACTTTTTTTTACATAATTAATCAATGGCTAACTGTCGTTATCACTTTAATTCGGGTACCATATGAGGTAATTTTCACAAAAAAATTACGTCATAAAATATCGATTATTTCTATGACCCGGCAGCATCGGCTCTGGCAGATCAAATTTTTTTTACGTGTTTAATTGTCGGTTAACGATCTAAATATAGCCTATTGGGGTACCCGATGAGGTAGGTATTTTTGCAACCGGCTCTCCCACTATAAGTATATATTCTACGAGTACGTATATCACCTAGTACATTAGTGTTAGATAAGTAACAACGTAACCATCAATATATTATGTAGAATCCTGAGTGCAGCGAGGCGTTCATCCAATGGCGCAAGAGGTAAAATAATTTTGACACATAGTGATAGGTACACTCTATAAAATATTACTTTTTACTAATTATCACATAAATTTGTAAGTGCGACTTCACGTTTTTACTTTTTCGCAATCTTTTTTTTATTTTGACCGCACGCTGTTGATTTTAGTTCAACTTACTTATTTCTACAATGTTTGTGATCGGTGTCTTTGGCAATTGTAACATTTACTATCAATATCTACATTCTAAAGAGACATCACTTGTATTAGTCTCTAGGGATTAAATAGCTACTTTATTCTTGTTTACAAAGAACCAACTAGTTCAATTTACATTTATTTGGAGCACAAAATGTTTTGTTCCGGCGAGAATCGAACCTGCACCTTCCGATTTCGCGCTAGATACCTTTTCCTCTTAGTCACCTTAATCTTACTGTTTGGAGACAAACTTTGTGCTACAATTACTTTAACCGTCATAGGGGACGATTTCCCAAAAAAAATTAAATATGATCGCTCAGCAGGCGATAGTTCTTCTAATCATATTTAGGAATAGTAGGTTACTAGTAATACTAGTTTTGAAAAGAAGTTTTAAAAGTCATATTTTTCTTACACATCACGGTTTATTTATTTTATTTTAACATATTAAGCTAAATACAATAATACAGTTTATTAACGAGACTCAGACGGCAGCGCCTTGCATGAGGTCACTATCAAAGGTTGCGCCACCCCTGCGGCGGCGCGGCGGTGTCTTCTATATATAACGCAGTTGCAGATGTAGTTGCAGCATCACTCAGTGCACAGCCGGCTTAACACCACTACCGACATGAAATCCTTCGTAAGTGTTCTCCAATAACACTGAAAAGTGCAATATATTATTTGCATAAAATTATACAAAAAAAGTGAAAAAAATTCGAATCCATATGATAAAATTATAAGAAACATCACGGAGGCAATACAGAGAAAATAATTTAAATGTGTATAAAATTGCGATAAAATTATTGTAGCATCTGATCATTTTAATTTCACCTCCTTTCGTTCACCGTTTAGGTGACGATATGATGCAAACGCCCATGCGATACCTAAACTCGAAACTTACCGCGCAACAATCGTTTTGTCTGAAATTAGCTAAGCATGTGGTATTCCATCGAAAGTCATTTGATTGTCAATATTGGCCATCTTGGATTTTCCATTCAGCTACATCAATGAAACAATCTGACCTATAATTTGAAGAACTTGATGAAGATACTGTACTATCAAGAGCAGTCTTATAAATGTAGAATATTTAATTATTAAATTTGTAATTGACCTTTAACAGAGCGTCGTAGACGCCTTAATTCAATAATTGATTTTGAATTTGACTTTGACATTGTCCATATAGATAATTATTTTTTAATTTTAATTTAATTAGAAGTCTCTTTGACTCCATAGTAAAAATATTTTATTCTCTTTACAGGTAGTAATGTGCTTGTTGGTGGCGGCAGTGAGCGCCGGAAACGTTCGCGACAAGCGTGGGTTCCTGAGCGGTGGCTACAGCGGAGGTTACAGCGGCCTCGGCGGTTACAGTGGAGGCTACAGTGGCCTCGGTGGCTACAGTGGTGGCTACGGCGGAGGCTACAGCGGAGGCTACGGAGGAGGATACAGCGGTCTCGGAGGCTACAGCGGTGGCTACTCGGCGCCCGTGTCGCGCGTCGTCGCCGTCAACAGAGTAGTGAACGTGAACAAGGTGGTGGAGGTGCCGCAGGTGGTCAGCGTACGCAAGCTTGTCTCCGTGCCGCAGGTGGTCACTGAGAAGAAGATCATCTCCTCGCCCAGCTATGCCTCCTATGGTGGCAGCTCCTACGGTGGTGGCTCCTACGGTGGTGGCTCCTACGGTGGTGGTTCCTACGGCAACGGCTGGTGGTGAAAACTTTAGTACCTGCCCTTCTCTAGTCTTTCTACTTTGTACCTTTTAGTTATTTATTTGATTTAAAGTTCAAAAAATAAAAACCTTTTTTTATTTTCTTAACTCAGTATTTTTTTATCCTGTTTTTATTTTTAACTTATAATGGAGTGTCCCCTGATAATGTGATTATATATATAATCACATTATATTATATATATAATCATAGATTATGCAATCATAGATTATATATATAATCACATGATCATAGGCTATGATCGAAACAAAATCTACACGGGAAGCATTTGGGACTGGCATTCACTGAGCAAGTTATTGCCACTTGATCCAATGAATTGTACAGAGCGTGTATTTGAAACATGATTTTTGTGTATAGGCCCATCTCTTGCGCAAACGATGCAAAACAAAGTTTTGTGAGCAAGTTTTTGCTCAATGTGTCAAATAACATTGATAGGAGATGCGCCATAAAGTTATATATAGAAGCTCTAATGTGAAACGATTTGGATAATTTTCCTTGTGATATGTCCAGTGTAGTACCATAGAAAAATTTAAATGTAAGCCCATGATAATGTCTTGAAGACGCTTTAACCAGCAGTGCAACAAAACCATACCATTCTCACGGTATTTTCTACTTCACACTGCCGATACGTGCGGGAGCTTTCACCTGAACCGGGATTATGTCCACCTTGGTATAGTGAATTTTTTGTTACCTCTAAACATTATAATTTAGGGATTAAGATAGATAAGAATAATAAGATAGATATTATTAAGCTCTATCGAGGTAAGCGAAAATCACATGTACTTCAAACACTTAACTCTCGTAATGATTTCGCTCCCCTCTATATTTCTAAACATGAACCTACGTCCCTTGATTTTGCGCACCGGGTGCGGGGTGCTTTAACTACTATCGGGCCATCCAGGATCGCTAGAATGAGCCGAAATTTCGTACTCTAAAAATTTATAAATTTGCAGTTGTTTATTCTTAAAATCTGCTGAAGAAGCTAATGACGGGTTATTAAAATCAGCCAAAGAAATAGTTGAAGTTTAAATTTAGAGCTGCATCTTCCACGCAATGTTAATTGTTGGTAAAGGGTAAAACATACATGCAATGTTCGTAAAGCGTAAATCATACAGTTGGTTAGTTAAGCGAGTATTTTCACTGCTCACTATTTGGGGCTCTCCCATTCTGTTCGTTGTCATCTTCATAAAAAGTGAGGTCTAACAAAGATATATAAAAAATACTTTTAAGGGCTCTATACCAAACTGCAAAACGGAACCCTAATAATGACATTCCGCTTAATCTGTCTGTCAGTTTATAATTAGATTTTGGGTCTCTCACGTAAAAGAACTTGTATTAAAAATTAACCCAATAATTTAAAATTAAATTAGAAATTCTATAAAGTTATTTTTCAGGTTGCAATTTTGGTACATAATGTAAAATTTCATCATTTTTAACAACAAAATATACTGAAAACATCGATGAAAAATGTAATTTGTAAAAGTTTTTTTCTCCAGTTCGTTTCGACTAATGTGAGACTCTTAAAAGCGAGGCCCGACCCGCACTTAGCCTAATTTTTATTTATTTCAAAATTATTTTATTACGTGTCTGAAATTCCTGATTTGCCCAGATTCCCTGAGCCAGAAGCTGGGTACACCCATGTGTGAGATTGTGGTCAAACATTATCTATTCAGCAGTAAAAAGAATTAAAGCATGTTGTACTTCTTTTTAAAAATTGTTTTGACTAAAATAGTATCCACAAAATAATTTGCATAACCTTTTGTATCACCACTGCAAAGGTGCTGCTCAAATTAGTTATCTAAGTACAACGGTTGTCAAAAGTAGTTAAAATATAATTAATTTAGAGACAATTGAATAAAATAAGTCGCTTAGTTGAGAACTACAGGAAAGAAGTAAGTATGTTTTATATTATACAGAAAATAAGCCGTGTGATTTAAACCAGAAACAAGCTAATTAAGCTTTCTTTTAGAAAAGAAAGGTTTCTAAAAAATAATTTAAAACTAAGAATAATATAATAACTATTTAAAACTAAGAAAAACGAATACTTCCAGCCGATTTGGAGGCTTGATTTATTAAAATTTTAATATCTTGTTACCCGACGATGCAGGACTGCATGTCGTATTGTCGTGGGATGCATTTCATGGAACTTTCCACTGTCAATGCTGTCAGCAGAATATTTGCTTAATAATCTAATACAGATGTTGTGGAAAGTTTTGTTTCGATATAACAAACATGCACAATCCATTGCACAATCATTTCCTTGAAATTCTTAGACAAAACTAATAAATAAAGCGGTTGCCGTAGTCTTTTTGGCTACTGGTGTTGCCAATATATACAAAATATTAGCGTTTATCGAGGGCTGCGAGGTAACCCCCGGTATAAAAATTTATAAAACATGGAATTGAGATAATTGAGATAAATGTTTTTGATAAAATGAAAGTTTCGTAAAATTTTACCAAATTATGTTTTTGTGTCAGTTTTGTTTTAATTTGAATCTAAATTTATTTAAGCCTAATAAAAACCACAACTTGTTGATATTGAGATTTATTAAGCACATTTTTTATCTTAAAATAGAAATGTTTAAAAGCACTTTTTCAGTAATTATGGGTTTTTATCATCGAGACTATTAGAATATAAAATGACATTTAGCGTATTATAGTAGCGGCTGGGTGAGGATGACCAGGCATAGAAAATTATGAAGTATCTTTTGTGAGATTCATATCTAGAAGTGTAATACTGATGATGATGAAAATGCCATTCAATCAGAATATTCCATGGGTTCGGAAGCTGTCTGTTCACCAGACAGCTTCTTTGCAGCTTAGCTCAATTGGTGAGAGCAAACCCCGGCTAAAGGGGTGGGTGGACGCGGGTTCGAATCCCGCACATGACCTTTGCAGTACGTTCGCAGTTAATCCTTGTTTGTATAAGGGAGGCCATCAGTTTTTCTTTTGCGGCATGTGTTCTTTCTCCATTCAGATGACATTTGGTTATGTCTTGTTGATGTCTATAAGTTGGCTTTACTGACAACCATACATTATTTAAGACGACTCAAGTAAAAGAATCACATATCCAGCTGGGCTATCGTAGTAATTTTGCAGTTGTTCACGCAATCTTTTTAAAACCCCCAGGCTCTCCGGTATCAAACCGCAACGAAGGAAGGGGAGCGCTCACTGAACTATTCGATTTATCTAAGTCTAATATTGAACTATTATATTGGCAACACCAGTAGCCAAAAATACTACAGCGACTGCTTTATTTATTAGTTTTGTCTAAGGAGTTACATATGATTTTCGAAGAACGTCTTTCATATAAAAAATATCATAGTATTATATCTCAAGTTTTCTTGCATTTCGGACTGTGAAATTATCGTAATTATCACGTTTCAGCGAGCGCTAATATGGGCCTTATTTCAACGTAGGTTTCTTTGGTTTTTGTACTGAACGGCAAAAAGCTGCTAAACGAAATTTGGTAAAGTTTCAGAACAAAATTAGTATCTCCTCCTAAGCAATGTTGATGATTTACTTGAAAATCATGTCAATAGATAGAATCAATTGAATATCGTTAACATATGATTTTCGAAGATGGTCGTCCATATATATAAATTATCTTGAATTTTCTTGCATTTGGGACGGTGCAATGATCACGTTTCAGCGTGCGCCTTACTTCAAGGTAGATTTCTTTGGTTTTTGTACTGGCCGGAAACAAGTTGCTAATCTAGTTCTTATAAGGGCTTAAGCGTATTTTTCTGAAATTGGAGATGAGTGTTTTTCAAATAACTCTCCTCATTACTTAAATTGAATACATTGAAACGAATTTCTTAAAGAAATAAAATCCAATTTATTAAAACATAAATATTTAACTTATAGTTTATCACAGGAAAGTAGACCGGCAGGGAAGTAGTGATGGGTTTACCACCAGCCATTGCCGTAAGAGCCACCGTAAGAGCTACCACCGTAAGAGCCACCACCGTAGGAGCCACCACCGTAGGAGCTGCCACCATAGGAAGCGTAGCTGGGCGAGGAGATGATCTTCTTCTCAGTGACCACCTGCGGCACGGAGACAAGCTTGCGTACGCTGACCACCTGCGGCACCTCCACCACCTTGTTCACGTTCACTACTCTGTTGACGGCGACGACGCGCGACACGGGCGCCGAGTAGCCACCGCTGTAGCCTCCGAGACCGCTGTATCCGCCTCCGTAGCCTCCGCTGTAGCCCCCACTGTAGCCACCGAGGCCGCTGTAGCCTCCGCTGTAGCCGCCAAGGCCGCTGTAACCTCCGCTGTAGCCACCGCTCAGGAACCCGCGCTTGTCACGCACGTTTCCAGCGGTTACCACCGCCACCAACAAGGACAGTACTACCTGTTGAAATATTGGAAAAAAATATATTTTAAATTGATCATTCTGAAGCGCAAGTGGAGTTTGCCTACGTACACTAATTAATGCATGGTTTTCGCGATAAGTACACATAGAACCTACATAATAAATATAACCCTGAGCTGATATTGCTTGCACGGTTTTTAAAACTCTATATTGTACTACAGGGTTTATATAAAGTAATTTATATAATAACTCTATGATTACTCAAGTGACAAATTAAACCACTTAGTCACTCTGTGACCACTATCACTGCAAAGTGTTTGAAACATCATAATATAAAGTTTACGTTAAATATATGCGATTTGAACCGTTTAAAGTTCTCTAACAACTACGTAAATGTAATTATAGATGTTTAATTACCATTTAAATGGAATACTGTTAGTCGTTTCCAATAACGACAAAAGTGCTACATTAAAGCAATGAAGGTGCACAAGATCGGATAAAATTAGAAAACATCATTTAATTTGACAACCGTATACAGAGAGTAATAGTTTTTACAGCGGATTTAAAAAAAAAAGTCATACTAGCCAGTGTTTATTTCGAGCATCAGAAATGGTACGCTTGTATATAGATCAAAATTATTAATTAACATACAAGATCTGTGCAAAAACTTATTAAACACAAGTATACGTTTCACACCACCATACATCAGAGTTGGTGAATGTGTGTGTGTACTTCTGTGATATCTAGCACTGGATCTAGAATTCCTTTCTAAGTGTGCCTTTGTCAGATGTTTAACCACAGTTATTTAATTGTTGGCTTTATGCTAAGAGCTTTAAAAGATTAGGATGTGCGTTACTTACGAAGAATTTCATGTTGTTAGATAGTGACAGTGAACGGGCGAACGGATGAATGATGCTGCTCCGGGCCGGGCTTGCACGTTATATAGATGCGTTGAGTTCGATGAAGTCGGCCAGCGCAACCTTGTCCATGCAGTATAACAACATACATTAAAAATGATATAAATTTGGTTTTTGTATATTTGGAAATCAAATACAATATATAATATAAGTAAATTAATAATATTGTTTGTTTCTAATCTTTTATGTGGAAATTTAATGTTACGTGGGATTCGAAGTTCTGCGTTCCGTCCTCTTATCACGGTTTAGTAATAAAAACGAAATAACTAATTCCAACAATGAGTTATCATTATGACAGGTGAAGTGGAATAGATTATCACGGTCCGAGGGACGCATTGGTTGTGGGTTTGAATCCCGCTCATCGTTCAACATTTACCTTTTGTTGTGACTTTGTAAATAATCATTGCAAAGATTTTTTTTAAATAGGTTTGAAGTTGAGGCATCATATTTTCTTTTACTAAATATTTTGGTTTACTTTAAATCTGGACAAATTTTTGAAATATTTTTTACACATATCAAGAGATAAACATTCTATTTTGCATTGTATGAAGTGTGCTACATACATTGAACTTATAAAAAACGCGAGAAGCGGCACACGTACTCGTATCTCGAACATGACAATGTCAAGTCAGGCGACGTCTCCTGATTGAGTCTTCGTGTGCGTGCGTATGTGAATGCTTGTCTTCCTGTCTTTGCCATTCATTAAAACGTATCTTTTGGGTACGCAGATGACAGCACCGTTGTGGAGAGTTACACATCTAACGCACGAACCAGTGCATTACAAATCCAGTCTCATAGGGAAGCGATGGTTCAGCGCTTGAACTTTTCTTTGCAGGCAGTCTCCGATTGGGGCGATGCCAATCTAGTTAAGTTCAATGCTGCTAAAACCCAGGCGTGTCTTTTCTCCGCCAAACGGAGCCCTTTTCACCTGGCTCCTACTTTCAGGGATGTGTCCGTGCCGATAAGTAACCGTTTCCAGCTTCTTGGCATCTCATTAACACCAACTCTCAATTTCGGCTCCTATATTGAGTCCAAAGCCCAGCTTGCCTCAAAAAAGCTTGGTGTTTTGGCTAAGGTGAGACAATACTTCACACCGGGACAGTTGCTTAATCTTTATCAAGCCCAAGTCCGGTCGTGTATGGAGTACTGTTCTCACCTTTTTTTTTTTTTTTTTTTTTTTTTTTTTTTTTTTATTTATTAATCTACACTCCACAGACTCCAGGGTCCGTGCCTTTTTTTAATAGTGACATATTTTTTTAAATTATTACTAGAATTAGAAAATATACATACAACATTCTAAGAGGGAACAGTGCTAAAAGAAATTCCTTTTTTTTTTTTTCCGGTTAAGTCATTGGCACTAGCATTCAGAACAGACCGGTGTTCTCTAGCAGCACCCGCTCACGAGTTGACGCATGTGCCAGCCATCGCCTTCCTCAACCATTTCTGAGGGAAGATGGCGACCCGACACACAACACCGCCGCTAGACAACACCTTTATGTGAGCATGACCGCTCTGGATACCCGTGCCAACGATTACAATTATTACACATATTTATAATTTGGGACTACAATAATATTATATATATGAAAATAACATACAAAATTAACATTTTTTTTGTCATTCTCCCACGTCACATTTTAACAGGGTCTCCATTACCACGCTATTTCGATCTTTGATCGCCATTTTGAGGTTGTAATCATGGATAGCTTTTGGTGTCGCAACCATCGCCTTCCTAACGAACCGTCCTATGGCGTCTTCTTCGTCATCTGCGTAATATCTGAAGGTTCCAGTATGACGTGAAACTGCAACGACTGCGTGCGGGACGCTCTCGTGCAGCTTCATGCTGCTCTTGGTCTTGATGGCGATGACCGACTCGTATGTAAGTCCCTGAGCCTCGTGGATGGTAAGGGTGCGTGATCCCTTTCCCTCTCCGTAGCCCTGGCTTGTTAGGGCCTCCTTTTCTTCCTGAGTGTGAACCAGGAATAAGGTGTTCGGGAGGGATTTGGGGATTTTTGCACCCGTGTACCTTTCAAGCTCAAGTGACTTAATACGGGGAGCTGAGGAATATATACCAGAGTATATTTCCCTCAGTGCGTACGCGACATCCATTGGGTTCCGATGCGTGCATAACAACTCCTGAGTGATGTTTGTGACCAGGTTAGGGTTCTGTTCTCACCTTTGGGATGGTTCTGCACAATACCAGCTGGAGACACTGGAAGCTATTGAGAGGAGAGCCAAGAAACTCATTAACGACGACCACCTAGTACGCAAAAGACTCCAGAGTCTCGAACATCGCCGCAAAGTCGCTTGTTTATCGGTTTTTTATCGGATACATTTCGGTGAGTGTACAACGGAACTTCACAATTTGATTCCGCCATCCCCATTCTTTAATCGGACTTCCAGGGATACTCAGAAGCGCCATCGCTTTATGGTGGATATTCCATTTACCCGAACGAAGCGATTTACTTCTTCGTTTATCATACGAACCGCCAGGGAATGGAACACCCTGTCTGAGTCTGTGTTTCCGGTTAAGTACGATATGGGGGTCTTCAAAGCGCGAGTGAATAGGTATCTTCTGGGTAAGCGCGCTCCATCATCGATCGCATCATCACTTAACAACAGGTGAGATAGTGGTCAAGTGCTACCCAGTTCAGTATAAAAAAAAAAAAAAAATATCATATACAGGATTATTGGTTAAATGCTAACTACCTCTTAGGGTTGACTTCTGCTAGTCCTAACAAACATTTTAAGTTTTTTTTTTGAAGTTTTTTTTTATGTTATGTTTTAATTTATTATTTTCGTATTTGTTTAGGTGTATTTGACGAATTAAGCACGAGGACCAGCGGATTTTAAAAGCCTGTGTGTCTGTAATTTAATATTTCAAATTGTTTATTACTTGGCTCGATGTAAATAAAGTTTATCAACAAAACTCTATTCAAATTCCGCGCGGCGCGGCAACTTCTTCTTCGCGCTCCCTTTGAATAGAGTTTTGTTTATTTACATCAAGCTAAGTAATAAAAGATATGAAATATTAAATTACACGCACAAGAGACTTTTAACATCAGGTGGTCCTCGTGCTTAGTTGTCAGATACATATAAAATAAAACTTCAATAAAATATGGTTTCATCTCAAAATGTTTGTTACTAGCAGAATTCAACCCTAAGAGGTTATTAGCATTTTACCAATAACCCTGTATAATGGAAGTGTAGCTGTGTGCGTTATATGCGTGTGTTAAATTTTCTCCACATTTTATTGTCATTAAATTTGAACATACTTTATTTTCCTATTTTTTGTATTTCGATGGCAACACACTAATTATAGTTCATAGTATAACAATCAGTACTATTACGGATTGTCCCCAGATGGTAAGACAATCCAGAAGGATAATCAAATAACAAGTGTAAAGTAATTAAAGAAGTTAAAAACCCGACTGCAATTAATTTATTTTTGTTAAACGTATTATCGTTCCATTGAAAATAAAACTGCAAGTTATATATATTTATGGAATCTGTGTGTGCCCTATATTTTGATATCACACTCGATAGGTATGGAAGAAAAAAAAATGTTAATCTCAGAATATTGCGTCCAAAATCCACCAGTTTTCTTTTTATATACCTTGTATCATTAAAGCTATAAAGACGAATCTTACGATATCTGTTACATTAAGTCCGGTGACTAGAACTAGACTAGAAGCTATAGTAGAATAAAGACTCACAAACATACACACATACAAACATGAACCCTGAAAACATAACTTGTATTTTTTTTTATGTTATTGTGATGGAACAAGCTTGAGGCCCACCTGATGTTAAGTGGACTAATCTCTGCCTATAATAAATGCATTTCGTCACAAGTTTACGTTCAAGGAATTGCACTGCGCCCGTCACCTTGAGACATAGTTCTTAGGTCTCATGTGCCTGTAATTTCACTGGCTCTCAAGGACTGCTGCCGGAACACACCAATAGGTGCTTGGCGACAGATTTTCTACTTGAGGGTGGTCGCTAGCCAGGCGGGCATTCGCAAAATGCCCTTTCACTAAGCGATGAAGCTCAAGCCCGCGGCGGGATTCGAACCAGGGACCTATAAAATCTTTTTTTGGGCAGTCGTGTTATAAAGTTAACTTTTTTATTATTATACTAGCTGTACCTACGACTTCGTTCGCGATTGCCGTACCTGCCGATTAATTATTCACATTTGAGCAATGTTTATCTCATACAAAGCAACGCTGTGGTCTTTGGTGAAGCACTCTTAGTAAAGCATAGCTCAGAAAGGAGCTTTTTACTTTGAGTTTGAAAACTCCCGGGTTTTATTTTCCAGAAGACAGTAGTTAAGTAACTCAGAGAGTTCCTTCGCGGTTCGCACAATAAATGTTGAAGCAAAGTACTTTGTGCGTTTTTTTAGAATTTCAATTTTAAAACGGTGTCTTTTAGCCGAGGTTCTCCTTGTTTGGCGGTAGAACGAATATATATTAGATTGTGCACTTCCATTGCGCAGTCTCCAAAATGTATCCGGCAAAAGATAGATACATAAAAAAACTGATTATGGCGATTGTTCCAGATTTTAGAGTTTTATCTTAGTAAGCTTGCAAAACTAAATAAGGGTGCCGGGCTGCCGTGGGGTGCCGAGCTGACCATGAGGTTCTGAGCTGCCCGTGGGGTGCCGGGATTCCCGTGGGGTGCCGGAATGCCTGTGGGGTGCCGGAATGCCTGTGAGGTGCCTAGCTCACTCGTCACTATTCTAACAAAAAAAGAATAATTGAAATCGGACTGCGCATTATTAAATTACAACTAGGTGTACATTTTGACTTTCATCCTTTCCTGAGGGCACCGTGCTGAACTTTGGGATAAAAAGTATACAATATCCTTCTTCGTAGTATGAACTCAAATCGTGTTAAGTTTCATTGAATTCCATTAGTTTTGGAGGGATGCGCGGCCGCGATACCGACAGACAAAAATTTTAAAAAATACAGTTTTGGCATCAGTGTCAAATACAGATTGCTCTCAATTTTTTTTTTTTCAAAATGTCTGCCATGTATAGAATTGGATCTGTTACAGTTTTATTATAAGTATAGATATCAGATAGACAACCCGATGGAACTGGTGATGTTGTCGATGGTGACAATCACGCAGAACTTAGAATCGAAATTGGATATAAAGAACAACTGGCGATAATTTGGTGTTTCGCGAAAGGTTTTCTACTCGAGGATGGTAACACCATGCAATGATTATTGCCATCCCACGACAACAACCGGGAGTGAATAAATTAACGTGACGTTCCCTACGGAGTGTGAAGGAAATTGGAACTAAGGGGAAAGGATGCGGTGGGAATCTCCAAATATATACTCAAGCTTAACGTGATGGCTTATTTGAGGCTATAAATGAAACAATCAAAGACTTGGCTCGAATCTCACACTGGAGCAAATCGGTTGGACTCATTATTAATGCAGCCCAGACCCAGATGACTATTATAGGCAGCTCAAGGGTGGTTTCTTTGTTAGATTTTTCCACACTTCCTAAGGTAATTTTTATGGTGTTACTTTACCATACAGCAAAGAGGTGAAAAATCTCGGGGTAGTTTTTGACAGCAGTCTGTCTGTGGGACCCACAGCTTTTTGCATACTATTTATTTTCGGTCTTTGAAAATAGGACCATGTTTCTTATTTCGCTTTAAACTCATGTGGCTTCCTATTCGTCGTCACCGGGATTCCCATATTCACTAACTTCTTTATAGTATACTATTTAACCCATGCTCGCCCCAGTACCTCAAGGCACAATTCCAAATTTTACACTCTTCCCATTCTTTATCCCTTAGGTCTTCAGAAAACCTTTCCCTTAATACGCCAGCGCATAAAACTATTTTCTACGACTTTTATTTTACTGTACAGTGTACAGGCCGTTCGTCTCTGGACCGCCCTCCCAATCACTATCAGATGATTTCTAACTTTCAACCATTGATTTCTCAATGCTTTCAACGGTTTTAAAACCAAAGTTAACAACTTTTAATTATTAGATCCTTCCTGTTCACTAATGTCGATATGTCCTTTCAAACAAATAATTTCGTATATATATTTTTTATGGGTTTTTATGGTGGTATATATTAAATATAAATTTCATATTTATATATTATACTTTATATTAATTCAGTGCATAGTGTATCTATTAACTTTATATAACATTTGATATGTATATCTATGCAGTTATATTTTTTTTATTGTACTATACAATTATGTGATTTTATTGTTACAACACCACCGTCTCCATATTTTTGATTTTTACTTCTTTCAATCTTAAGGTTGTCTGGAAGAGATCTCTGTAAGCGATAAGATCGTCCATTGGATCAACATAAGTTAACTACTCCATGTATTGTTTTCGTTGTCAAAATCTGTCAATAAAGAGTTTTCGTATCGTATCGTTAGTGCTACGCAAAACCACTTTTAAAAACTGCACACTTTTGGAAACAACCTAAAATGTATGTCTGGCAATACTTTATGATTGCACTGTTTACATTTTTATTTATTACTTTTCTGTATGATTATAATCTATATCGACGGCGACCTGCGTTGTATAATATTGAAGAAAGAACATTAAATTTAATATTTACGTGTGTTTTAATAGGCGAGTCGGCATTTTTAATTTATTTTTCCGTTATGGGTCACGTGCGTAATGCGACGGTCTGGTGTGAATGATGACAAAATTAGTTATAAATTAAAATTACAGGCAGATGAGACTTAACAACTGTAGGTAAGTCTCAGTGTGAAGGACGAAGTGCAATTCGTCACAGGACAAAATGTATCTGTTATAGGCAGAGGTTAATCCGCTTAACATCAGGTGGGACTCATGCTTGTTACATCACAGTAACATGAAAAATGCAGAATTTGAATACGTTTGTGTGAGTGAGTTGAGTCTTACAAAAAATTGACAGAATTTTATGCTTCACTTTCGATTTTCTTTAGATTCTTTTTCTTACTTAATTGCGCTATAAATTCTCGAGTCAAAAACCTGTTTGTGAAACGAAATTTGGTAAAGTTTCAGAACAAAATTAGTATCTCCTCCTCAGCAATGTTGATGATTTACTTGAAAATCATGTCAATAGATAGAATAAATTTAATATCATTAACATATGCTTTTCGAAGATGGTCGTCCACATAAACTATCTTGAATTTTCTTGCATTTCGGACGGTGCAATGATTACGTTTTAGCGTGCACTAATATGGGCCTTATTTCAACGTAGGTTTCTTTGGTTTTTGTACTGGCCGGAAAAAAGCTGCTAATTTAGTTCTTATAAGGGTTTAAGCGTATTTTTCTGAACTTGGAGATGAGTGTTTTTCAAATAACTCTCCTCAACACTTAAATTGAATACATTGAAACGAATTTCTTAAAGAAATAAAATCCAATTTATTAAAACATAAATATTTAACTTATAGTTTATCACAGGAAAGTAGACCGTCAGGGAAGTAGTGATGGGTTTACCACCAGCCATTGCCGTAAGAGCCACCGTAAGAGCTACCACCGTAGGAGCCACCACCGTAGGAGCCACCACCGTAGGAGCTGCCACCGTAAGAGGCGTAGCTGGGCGAGGAGATGATCTTCTTCTCAGTGACCACCTGCGGCACGGAGACAACCTTGCGTACGCTGACCACCTGCGGCACCTCCACCACCTTGTTCACGTTCACTACTCTGTTGACGGCGACGACGCGCGACACGGGCGCTGAGTAGCCACCGCTGTAGCCTCCGAGACCGCTGTATCCGCCTCCGTAGCCTCCGCTGTAGCCCCCACTGTAGCCACCGAGGCCGCTGTAGCCTCCGCTGTAACCGCCGAGGCCGCTGTAACCTCCGCTGTAGCCACCGCTCAGGAACCCGCGCTTGTCACGCACGTTTCCAGCGGTTACCACCGCCACCAACAAGGACAGTACTACCTGAAATATTGGAAACAAATATATTTTAAATTGATCATTCTGAAGCGCTTGTAGTGGAGTTTGCCTACGTACACTAATTAATGCATGGTTTTCGCGATAAGTACACATAGAACCAACATAATAAATATAACCCTGAGCTGATATTGCTTGCACGGTTTTTAAAACTCTATATTGTACTACAGGGTTTATATAAAGTAATTTATATAATAACTCTATGATTACTCAAGTGACAAATTAAACCACTTAATCACTCTGTGACCACTATCACTGCAAAGTGTTTGAAACATCATAATATAAAATTTACGTTAAATATATGCGATTTGAACCATTTAAAGTTCTCTAACAACTACGTAAATGTAATTATAGATGTTTAATTACCAATTAAATGAAATACTGTTGGTCGTGTCCATTTGCACCAAAAGTGCTACAGTAAAACAATGAAGGTGCATAAGATCGGATAAAATTAGAAAACATCATTTAATTTGACAACCGTATACAGAGAGTAATCGTTTTTACAGCGGATTTAAAAAAAAGTCATACTAGCCAGTGTTCATTTCGAGCATCAGAAGTGGTACGAGCTTGTATGTAGATCAAAAATATTAATTAACATACAAGATCTGTGCAAAAACGTATTAAACACAAGTATAAGTTTCACACAACCATACATCAGAGTTGGTGAATGTGTGTGTGTACTTCTGTGATATCTAGCACTGGATCTAGATATCTTTTCTAAGTGTGCCTTTGTCAGATGTTTAACCACAGTTATTTAATTGTTGGCTTTATGCCAAGAGCTTTAAAAGATTAGGATGTACATTACTTACGAAGAATTTCATGTTGTTAGATAGTGACAGTGATCGGGCGAACGGATGAATGATGCTGCTCCGGGCCGGGCTTGCACGTTATATAGATGCGTTGAGTTCGATGAAGTCGGCTAGCGCAACCTTGTCCATGCAGTATAACAACATACATTAAAAATGATATAAATTTGGTTTTGGATATTTGGAAATTAAATACTATATATAATATAAGTAAATTAATAATATTGTATGTTTCTAATCTTTTAAGTAGATATTTAATCCCACGTGGGATTCGAAGCTCTGCGTTCCGTCCTCTTATCATGGTTTAGTAATAAAAACGAAATAAGTAATTCCAACAATGAGTTATCACTACGACAGTACAATTGGAATAGCTTGTCGCGGTCGGAGGGACGCATTGGTTGTGGGTTTGAATCCCGCTCATCGTTCAATATTTTCCTTCTGTTGTAAATAATCATTGCAAGGATTTTTGTAAGAAATAAAAATTTTTACCAAAAAAATAGAACCGACTTCAACACTCAAATGTGTGAAATAACTTGTTGAAGTCGGTACCATGACGGTTCAAAAGTACCTATCATCACAATATTGTGCGCATGGTACCGACTTCGACAAGTTATTTCACACATTTGAGTGTTGAAGTCGGTTCTATTTTTTTGGTAAAAATTTTTATTTCGCCCTTTTTAGTGACCCTTGCTACTTATGGGCTTATGTTTAACTTACCACCAGATATAGTAACATATAACAGACTTAAATTATCAAAATAAGACTTGCTTGCAGCATAATACACGTTTTATCTTCCTATCTAAAATTTTATTTCTATCTTATACCGTTGAGGAAATATTACTGTGTTACCACCAAATTTGAGCTTCGATGAGAATTCATCATGATAGGAAAATACTTTTCAGTTATTGGGGTGTAACTCAAAAACGGCTTGTCCGATTTTGATGAAATTTAAATGGGACTACACGGCAAGCATCAGCTTTTAAATAAAAACAAGGTTATCAAAATCGGTTCACCCAGTCAAAAGTTCTAAGGTAACAAACATTGATTATAATATAAGGACAGGAAAACACTTTTTCAGTTTTTGGAGTGTAACTCAAAAACGGCTAAATCGATTTTGATGAAATTTAAATGGGACCACACGGCAAGCATCAGCTATCAAATAAAAAAAGAATTATTAAAATCAGTTTACCCAGTCAGAAGACATGAGGTAACAAACATAAAAAAAAAAAAAAAAAAAAAAAAATACAGACGAATTGAGTACCTCCTCCTCCTTTTTTGAAGTCGGTAGAAAAGGATTGAAGTCACGGCATCATTATTTCTTTGTAACCTTTTTTTTGCGTCTACTGCATGCTTGTCTTACTGTTTTGTCATTTATTAAAACGTATCATATATAATGGAAGTGTAGCTGTGTGCGTTATGTGCTTGTGTTAAATTTTCTCCATATTATATGCTCGTGAAATTTTAACGTAAGTACTTTATTTTATATTTCGATGGCAACACACTTATTATATAGTTCATAGCATAACTATCAGTACTATTGTGGATAATCAAATCACAAGTATAAATTAATTAAAAAAGTTAAAAACCCGACTGCAATTTATATATTTTTGTTAAACGTTTTATCGTTCCATTGAAAATAAAACTGCCCGTTATATAAATTTATGGAATCTGCGTTTTAAAGCCCTACATTTTGATATCACGCTCGTTAGGTATGGAAGAAAACAATAGTATCTCATAATATAGCGTCCAAAATACACAATTATTTTTTTTCTTTTTATATACCTTGCATCATTTGCTTTATTAGTGAGTGGTAAGTCGCTTCTATTCTTTGATCGTTTTAATGTTGAGTTCTGTTCTAATCCTGAGTTGTGATTCATCGTTGGTTGCGTCTCCGGTATAGTGCACCACGATGGAAACGAAAAAATAGGTCCCGCGCATAAAATTGTTTTACACATGTCGGTATTAAACTATATTGAAAACCAAAGTATATAAGAATTACAGAGAGGCATCTATCAATTTGCACGTTAGACTCATCAAGCCACGCCACCCTCAAGTAGAATATCTGCAGCCATAGTTCTCATACATAACATAACTTATTGGCATATTCCGGTGGCAGTCCTAGTGATCCAATTTTATTTTTATTTGATTGATGATAGACTTGTTGCACTCTCTTGCCTCATGGTAGGTAATTATGCGGTCAAAGACGTTGTTCAGGCTAATCTAGAGTTACTGGTTTCTCAATGACAGCTCCTGGATTACATAATTAGGCGCTTGGCGATAGATTTCTTCTTAACCCGGCAAAATGCCGTACCACCGTGCTTTAACGACAGCCACCCTAACACAAAACGGTACTGATAACTTAACGTGCCTTTCGAAGCACGGAATATCTCAACAGTAAATGTTAGTAGTGGTCACTTATCCAAGTACCCAATGAAAGCAGTGAGCATTGCTTAACCTAGTTGACCAGTTATGAACGACTAGGCAAGCTCCGCTACTAGTGCTTTAAACTCCCGTTTAAAATCCACTCCATCTCATATATCTAAATAGAAGAGATAAAGGTCGAACGCTAGCCTTAAATAAAACTTTCAAAAAACTACTGATTTTCCTTATATGACTGTTTAATTTTAGATGACAAATGTAATGAGCGTCTTCCTACATTGTTTCGACAGTGTTCGTTTTTTTACATCGATAATAATAAAAGTAAACTGGTTTCCTACGTACTTTTATTTTATTTCAACTCCCATACTTACGGATGTGTACTTGAGGTTTCCTTCCGCGAGCCATGACATTTCTCTCCGCATCCTGCTGTCATTACGGGGAAGTTAACTTGTAACTTTCTAATTTCGGCTCATCAAATAGTTTTAGGGAATTTATGACCTTATTTTAATACCTGACTACAAGGAAGTTCTGCTAAGGTCACTGCCACAACCATATCATAAGCAAAATCCTTAGATTTGCGACGAGTAATGTATTCGCCATAAATATTGTTCCAGACTGAGAACTTAAAAATATCTTCTACTACGTTTCTTTTGAAAATAATAAGGTGCCCCTGTCTCACGCCTCTCTGCAGTTTAATAAGCTCCGTGATCTCATCCTGCATACGATTATCCATAGCGAACGTTTCTATACAAACACTGCAGTACTTCCATATAGAACTAAGGCTGAAAGATTTGAAGTACGATTTGATTAAACTACTAAGAAATCAGATCAAATGAGCCACTTGCTTGAAAACCCTGAAATCCGGTAATAACTTCTAGAAGTACTATGCTGGTTCCAACATTGAGCTCAAATTTTAAAAGTCTAATTTTCTCAAGTTATTTCACACTGTGTTTAAATTCAGTTAAATTATTATTTTCTCTTTTTTCTGTGATGCATGCTGCTTACACGAATTGTTTAAATCTCCCATAAGACTGGTCCCACCGGAAATGGTTACAACATATTAGCTATTACTATTTTCAGATAACTACGAGTAAGTGTAACTTAAAAACGACTTAGTCATAGTAGATTAAATTTTAATGGGAATAACTTATGGTATGTTACTCTGCCCAATAATATACCAATACCGAATAATCATTAGATTAGAAAGATTACTGTAAAAAGTTTTGCGTTGCCAAATATAACAAAATGTATTTCAAAAACATATACGTTGACTTGTGAGCCTTTCTCCTTATTTTTTTGTTAGAGAAGATATTGTCTACTGACTCCAAAACTGGGGTTGAGAGTAGGAAGATGATGAAGACATTATTGACTTCACTGGAGTACTTTTGGATCATTGACCTATCTTCAGCATATGAGCATATGTCCAGTGACAATGTTCAACCGCACAGCAGGTTTATGGTTCGAAACCTGCCAAGAGCTTGAGTTTCACCGCATGGTGGAAAGGTATTTTGGGAATACTTGCCTATAGCTAGCTAGACAATCTTAAAACTGGATTCAACCCAATAGATACATCATAGTCACAATTTTTAACCAACTTACTAAAATTATGAGGACGTAGTTACTGAAAAACGTTCCAATCCACACACATAACATTTTGAGAAAATCGTGCTTAATGTGGATGCATAATGTGTGGTGGAGTGCATGTGTATTGGGCTACTAAGTCATGATTTCATATAAAGAACAATAGTAGAGTTATCATATCTTGTCAGTCATAAAATATGAATCACGTGATTAGTTTGGTATTCACAACTCAATTACATGATTGTGGTTTGGAAGGTTTTTCAGGAACTACGTCCAAGTGGTATGGTATCACCTTAAATACCATAATCAAACAATATTTGGATGTGCATGACCATGAAGGCGATTTGGCGAACGCCCGCCTGGCTAGCGACCACCCTCAAGTAGAAAATCTGTCGCCAAGCAACTAACGTTGTGTTCCGGCAGCAGTCCTTGAGAGCCAGTAAAATTACAGGCACATGACAAGACTCAATAACTATGTCTCAAAGTGACGGGCGCAGTGCAATTCGTGACTTGTGACGAAATGCATCTGTTATAGGCAGAGGTTAGTCCGCTTAACATCAGGTGGGCCTCGAGCTTGTTCCGTCACAATAACTTAAAAAACACGTCTTTGTGTGCATTCATATGTAGGTATATAGAATTTCTACTATATGGTTTCGTTGTCGATTTACTCTTATCGAAATTTTTAACCACCGACTAGCAGAAGTTCTAGTTTCTAAATCCTAAACGGGTGTATTCACGCACGAATAAACATCAAAATAATTATATTTTGGCTAACCTCGACGTTTCGATCAAGTTGCATTGACCGTGGTCACGAGTACACTGAATAGACCCATTTAGGATTTAGGAACATGAGCTTAGTTTACGAAAGTTTAAAGAAAAGGAGTCCTAGTTACTCATACGAGTCCTCAAATCACGTAAAAATATAGATAGACAATAAAGTGTACACAGATCTGCGAAATAGCTGCAATCCTCAAAATACCTTATTTATAAGCGTTGTTAGTTATTACATGCATATAGAAATTGCAAATTTACTGCGCGCTAACCGCCATGGCCGATGATTAGCCGTTTGTCCTGTTCAGTTGCGAATGTTTCAAAATGGCAATAAGTTTGCATTACTAAAATGTGAATTTCCATTTTATTTTAGGTGGTAACTTTAACACTTTTGCGACTTTATCACAGTATTTAACGTTTTTTAGTTCAGTTATAAGTACATAACGGGACTTAATCGCGATAGAAACATGTATATTATTTACCTCAACGTTTCGAGCAAGTTGCAAGTCGAGCTAAATAATATACATGTTGGACGCTTGCAACACCAGGGATACCACTCGCGTGTTGCCGACCCTGAAGAAATCTGTTCATACTCCCTTTTTGAAGAACCCCATGCTGTACTCCATCGGGAAAACCACTTAACCGTTTAATACTTTTAATAATTTTAGGTAATTTTCTTATATTTTGTATTCTTAATTCGACAAAAGTAACTTACCAAAGTATCCACATTTAATTTATTAGGGATATACACTCTTGAATTGATTGCGATATTGTAATTAAAAGCCAACCTGGTGGCCTTCAGGTGAGATTGTGGTTAAAAACCAACCAAGCCATATTGGTGACAACCAATAAAAAAAAGTATTAAATTCATATATTTGTGCTGTTTCATTGTAAGAGGAAGACGCAATGTCTTTCTGATACAAAGAAACAGATTCATTTTTTGTTTATGATATAAGAGAGACAGAAGCAAAATATGTCCTGCATGGAGTTGCGCTAATTCCCCTGCCCATACAGACGATACCGAACACGTAAACTTGCATGGCACTACATTGCGTTCGCCACCCAAGATGTCAACACCAATATTCATGTAATTACATTAGCTATAATACCTTATTCTGCATCCTGGAACACATATTTGCTTGGCGATGGATCTGCAACCACGGTAATGCAACAGTTGACCTTTCAAAGTCGCGACGTATTAAAAAGGTGTTTGGGATCCCGCACATGACTAACATTTTCTCTCGTAAATTTGTAATTTTGTAAATTATTCAGAAATTGGAAATCCCTAAAAGTACTAATGTACGATTTCCAATTTCTTATTTGTCAATACAATGTAATAATAAAATGTATGAACCCCTCATTCAATACGGAAGATGGTGATGAGTTACGAATTGAATATATTAATATCAATCACGCCTTTACCTTTTTTTTTTTTTGAAAAATGCACCTTGTATCGTACATGTATGTATTAAACAGACACATAAATGTCACTTTATTCGAAACATATTTTCAATTCAATCTAAATTTAAAACCAAAATAGTTCTAAAATTATTAGTTTGATGTGTGTGTGCACCTCCAAAACCGTTTAAAGGTTTTTTTTATGTAACTTTGTACTTATTTTTTTTGAATATGGTATACCTTATCGTATATACATCTTTTTTATCTCCCCGTGGGGTCCCGGGCTAGAATGTCAACCCTCCTCCGCATTGCTACCTGTTGGTGTCGTAAGAGGCGACTAAAGGCTAAACACCGTAAAGTGGGCAGCAGTGCCTTCTGAGAAATTGATATCTTAAACTGCGATCCCCAAGACGCGGGGATTATGGAAACCCTCCCCCTAATGGGGGAGGTTGGATTCAGCAGTTGACAATCCGGCTGATACAGTATACTTTATCTTCCGATTCATTGGTTGATTCCCGTGGGAACGGAATACAAACGATTGCCACGCGGAAAAAGCTACGAGTGGAAGCTAATAGCAGGATATTTATTTGATATTAAAACGTATCATGATATGGATTTCTGTAAAAAAATATCCGAGGCAGATTTTATTTTAATAATACTTACTTGCATTCATTTAGAAAAACAACATATACAATTCCATAGCCGATTAGCAATAATGACATATAATCTTACTCTAATAAACCGTCGTTAATGATAATAGTATAAAGTCTCCATTATGCCTAGAAATGTATATCGCAGTGAAAGTAAATCTGGCGGTTCTGAGCTTCACTTAAATATTTATAGCTAAGAGGAATTTGAATGAGTCAGAGCAACAGTTTACACCCTTATAGTAATATAATATATTCTGGGGATGAACAGGGCTGTGAGAATAAAGATCAATAACACACATGTACTGAAATCTTCCTTTGTGATGTCAGTGCGAGCGAGGACGCAGGGTTGCGACACTCCGGCGCACAGTCGCGTATATATGCGACATCGGGGCGGACTGCAGCATCATTCTTGTGATACCAGCCGCAAGTACACCACCTAAAAATGAAATCCTTTGTAAGTATAACACAAAAAGTGCAAATGTGCGTGATAATGGTTTAGTTAGAAAAACATGGTGTCATCGATTTTTTTCAACTAATCCATTTTATGGTCTCTGTTAACATATTTACTCTCTTTACAGGTAGTAATGTGCTTGTTGGTGGCGGCAGTGAGCGCCGGAAACGTTCGCGACAAGCGTGGGTTCCTGAGCGGTGGCTACAGCGGAGGTTACAGCGGCCTCGGTGGTTACAGTGGAGGCTACAGCGGCCTCGGTGGCTACAGTGGTGGCTACGGCGGAGGCTACAGCGGAGGCTACGGAGGAGGATACAGCGGTCTCGGAGGCTACAGCGGTGGCTACTCGGCGCCCGTGTCGCGCGTCGTCGCCGTCAACAGAGTAGTGAACGTGAACAAGGTGGTGGAGGTGCCGCAGGTGGTCAGCGTACGCAAGGTTGTCTCCGTGCCGCAGGTGGTCACCGAGAAGAAGATCATCTCCTCGCCCAGCTACGCTTCCTATGGTGGCAGCTCCTACGGTGGTGGCTCCTACGGTGGTGGCTCCTACGGTGGTAGCTCTTACGGTGGCTCTTACGGCAATGGCTGGTGGTGAACAAGTATGCCAAGTTTAATCTAGCCAATCTTTCATGTGATACATTTTTATTTATTATATGGTTAATAAAAACATATTTTCTTTACTAAGTTGTATTATTTTAAACATCGTTATGTACCTGCTAGTCGATATAGTTATCCGCAAATATAAGATTTATTTTCAAGTGTTAAAGAATGGTCATAGGATGAACAAGAATAAACATCAAATTTTTCAAGGAGAGTAATAATACACTAGGATGTACATACTGCAATTTTTGAGAACAGAATATCAGATAAACCTTTATTACATCTTGCACCAATTATACATGGGCATCTAAAACACGTCTCAGAAAATGGATACATGAAATCAAATTTAATAGCAGTGTAACTCTAGTGAAGAGTCCGACGCTAGATGAATCAACGGGATAGCATATTTCAAAAGAAATATTTAACCAAATTCACATTGCCTAACTAGTCAACATCGGGTAGGCTAATTATTACAAACCACTCCTCAGCGACCATGAATCTGATCTAGAATTCCTACTTTCTATCTCACCAAAACAAGAATGTAAAAAATATTTACAGAACCATTTTTCATATATTCGTTACTTTTTTTTTGTTTATATTCATAATGGTTTTCTATTAAGTATTACCTCTATTTAATAATAACAAAATAATGTAATATTAGGACTATTTTAAGACGACATAAAATTAATATAAAAAACACTTGATAAATAAAATCTAGTGAAAATTCCGTTAAAGTTTTCTTTTAAACCGATTCCTGATAAACGCCATGTACTCGTAGCTATCCGAAAGAATTTTCTACGCGTCTCGGTTCTACACGAAGCATCATCAGACTCTTCGAGCGCACAATCAATTTTTCTCGATCGCGCGCTCGAAGATTAAACGGAATTGCCAATAGATATGTTTTTACACTATGTAAATGATTTTTAATTTATTAATTTAATGTTTACTTAAAATGTTTTAAAGTATTAGTTATTATTAAATATGGATTTCCGCAAAGTAACGCCTGCTTATGTTAATTATCTTAATACCTTTATTAATCATATTTATCACGATTTAGGTTTCCTAAATGCTTTAATTGTCAGATATGTGGTAGAATTTTATGTATTAGTGTTTTGTTAATTATTTATATTATTGTAATAATTAATTGACATATGCTAAATCCTTTTAATATGGTTAGGTTTGCAATAACGCCTGCTATGCGGATTACATTACAAAATCACAAATATACCGCACATGACTTACATTTTTCCTATCGTATATTTGTGATTTTGTAATATGCTAAATGCTTTTTCAAGCTTCAAGAGTTCAATGGCCTCCATACCAATTACCTTTCAAACAATGAAATAAATCAACATTTATTTACAACTTACTGGACCACCATAGCATACACATGTTAATAAATATATGCATCGACGTTTCTCTCTTCCTTGTTAGAACTTGGTTAAAATGATATGCGATGATTCAACGACAATGATAACGTGGCTCTGGCAAGAAAACGTTAGTACAAAGTAGAAAATACCAGTAAAGAAAAACTGTATTTTACTGTTGATCACAGCTTCAAAACTATATAAAAAAATCTGCGTTTTTTTCGGCTGCCTTCACATGTATTGGAACATCCCTGAAAAATAAATTTATCGAAGTAAGAGTCTAATATCTTTGGTTCAATTACTCATACAATATTTTAATTTATCAGATTTGTGACACATTCCGCTGATGAGCAAGAGACCCGTGACATACGGACGGAACAGAAATCAGAAATTTTTACTGTGTCCATACACTGTAAAAATTTCTGCAGCTACGTAGAGATGGTAATATCACAATCAAATTTCTACAGTCTACCTATTGCGAGCGTTTAATAAATTATAATACCATTGTAGTAGTGTTAATATAGTTAAACTTAACTAGGGGATAACAATCTATGATTGTTTATGTATTATATTAAACATATGTATTACTCGTAATATAAGCTAGACTTGCACGATTTACAACGGGAACAATACTTAAAATATTCTTTCATATTATAAAACTTTAATTTACTCTTAAATATACATAGTTTATTATAAACATACAAAGCCATTACATATGAGGTACTTATTGTAAATTCGGGGCATATTTATATGTATTTTTATTTGTATCTAATTTTCACCACCCTTAACTCAACATTCAGATTATATAAAATATAAAAATACAGGTTGGAGTAATAGGACCAGGGTAGATAATTTCAGAAACCGAAAAAAATTGTTTTTGGTAGTAGGATGAAACCCGTTGAAAAAGGAACTGAATATAACAAAAATGAAAGGAAAAATTATTTACGGGCGATCTGAGGTCGGGAAGTGGAAGGGATGAGTTTCGGTAAAAAACGGTTTTCTCGATTTCCGGCAAAACAAAAATTTATATAGGAAAAAATTATGACAAAGTTGTAGGTATTAAATAGATTTACAACTTTTGTCTGATTGAGGTCAAACACATTCTAAAAAATGATTTTTAAAAAATCGGAGTCCAGGATTTTTCTATTCTTTGCATTTTCTGGGAACGTTTACCATAGTTATGTATATATTTTAGATACATTATCAAAAAGAAGAGATTTCAACGAACAAAAATCTCACCTACTTTTTAAAAAAGGCTGAAATTTTTTGACGAGAGAATTTTCGATTGAAAATTAGCGTGCTTTATCGATATCAAGTCAAAATAAAGTGAACAAATAAATATTTTAAATCACAAAAATACAGTGTTTGGGACATAAAAAGGTAATTTTTCACCAAATTTATTAAAAAAGAAGTTTTTTTGAATAAGATAAAAATAAAAGACCAAAAACATTGTTAATTGAAAATTTCTCATAATGTTTCAAGTGTTACTAAAATTGAAAGGTTTGCAATAGCGCCTGCTATGCGGATTACATTACAAAATCACAAATATACGATAGGAAAAATTTAAATGATGTGCGGGATTCGAACCCGCGTCCATCCACCCCTTGAGCCGGGGTATGCTCTAAATAATTGAGCTAACATGACATGACGTCATAACTCAACAATCTTCTCTCATCAAATCTCAACATCTTTCCTATCGTTCTTTAACCATCGTATTGGGATTCATCAAGGGGTGGATGGACGCGGGTTCGAACCCCGCACATGACTTAAATTTTTCCTATCTAATATTTGTGATTTTGTAATGTTATTACAAAAGTCTATCTTTTTATTACCTACAACCTTGTCACTTACTTATCGGTTTTATTCCATAGGACTAGTAGTTTTGCCGGAAATTGAGTAAACCGTTTTTACCCTTAGAAACTCACCCCCTTCCTCTTCCCGAGCTCTTTTTCTACGAGTTTCATCCAACAATTTTTTTTTCACTTTTTTAAATTTTCAAAGATTCTGGCTCTGTTCTACAAGAATATTATGTTTAAAAACCTAACGTAAACTGTCCGTATTTTCTATTTCAAAAGTGATTCTTAAACATCTCTATCCTAAAAGAAATGATGATTCGATTTCTACAGTAGTTAATTAGTATTCTGTCATTTGTGCCCAGAATACCATCCATAACTTAATTCAGGATAAACATTAATGTATATAGGCGTTCAATGTTATTAATTTTAGATGAAATATTGCTAAGTTTTGTAACCAAGTACCTATATTATTTAATGTATTATTAATATCCATTTCCAATTAATGTCTATTTTTATTGTTTTTAGTCATATCTATTTTAGCATTATCGTTAAGTATACACAAATGTTCAGTTATTTGAGGTATTCGTATATATTTTAGGAATAACAGTGGCCAAGAACGCTTCTGTGGGACACACCTATTGATACAATTTCAAATTGTAGTTCGATATTTTTTGAAGATTTATTAAAAACATCCAAGATAAGAGATTGATGTCTTTTATGTAAATATGATTTGATGATCGTGGTCACGGGTTGACTACAAAGTGTACACGATCACTGCAAAGTGTTTGAAACGTCGGGACAAAAATAATGATAAAAATACGCGATTTAAACCGTTTAAAGTTATTTAATTACTGTGTGTAATAATCGCGAAAACCTAAGACAACATTATGATTTGATGAATTCTAAGGCCTGACCTTGAACGGACTTAATAGAGTCCTGTGTTCTACGGACTAAACTTTTTGATAAATCAATCCAAGTAAATGAATCATAGCGGAAGATGAAATTTTGCTTTTGAAAACCCTATTGATTGATATCAATTGTATTGAATGCAAAAATATAATAATCCATTGATGGACAGACAAACAGCAGTCTTATTAATAGGGTTCCGTTTTGTCATTTGTGTACGGACTAAAAACTTTGTAGTTCAGCAACACGCATAGTAATGCGAAAACTTATCGACGGGTGGCGGCACCGGCACCGTGACTGTTGACATGTTTAACGGGATCGCGAACTTGTGGACACAAATAAATGTAATACGGTTTGGTTCTTGAAACGTGTATCGGAACAGCTTTCAAGAACCTGAAGCAATGATAAAATGATGACAAATAAATATCTTGAATCTTGAATGATGGCCGAGCGGTAATAGCTATGGACTGCCGCCCCGCAGTACCCTGGTTCGATCCCCACCGCAGGCTTGAGCTTCACCGCATGGTGGAAGGGCATTTTGCGATTGCCCGCCTGGCTAGCTACCACCCTCAAGTAGAAAATCTGTCGCCAAGCATCTAACGGTATGTTCCGGCAGTAGTCCTTGGGAGCCAGTGAAATAACAGGCACATGAGACTTAACAACTATGTCTCAAGGTGACGGGCGCAGTGCAATTCGTGACTTGTGATGAAATGCATCTGTTATAGGCAGAGGTAAACCGCTTAGTCACAATAAATTAAATAAATAAAAAAAAAACAGCTTCAAACCAGCGATAGCTAGCGTGATTTTTTTATTTCACGTACTGGAACTCGAGGTAGGGTCCACATGGATTCTTACCGGGCACCCCACGAACTGTCTACCGTACATCAAAGGAATAAAATTGTATACCTGACGCAATATAGGTACTCACTTAATTAAGGCGATTTTCCGATCATAAGGGCAACTTTAACATGCTGTGATCACCAAAGGACAGTGAACCACTTGTCTGACCTGGAGTACGAGTATATAAAGTACCATGTGATTGTGGGAGGCAGTATATTGTGGAAACACGACAAATATCGCAACGAGGTTGTCAGAGCACGTCAGGTGTATTAAGAAACTAGAAATTGAGAAATCCGCGATAGCCGAGCACGTTAATTATTACATCAAGTATAAGGTATCCGTACTAGCGAGAGAGAACTATTATGTGTCACGGTAAGTACTGGTGGGACGGTGGCTGGACTTTACTGTCTGCACCGTCCAGTGACAAACCGTTTTCCCGCGAGTTAGACTCAGCTATAATAGTGTGGCTGGACCCTACATATTCTTGACGAGTGCAGTGATAACGATGAGCCTTGGAGGATTGAACGGGTATTTAGATGGAGTAAATGTTATCCTACTTTAGGATAGTACTTTGGTAGGATGAATACTCAAGAGCTACATAAATTGTTTTTTTTTGTTGATTTATATATCCACCGTAGACATTTATATCTTTATCTGTACTAATATTACCAAGAGGAGAAATTTGAATTTTAAATTTTTTGTATCTTTGTATGTAACGAAAACACAACTACCTACTGGATGATTTGAAAAATTAGATTAATATGAAATAAATTAAATTAATATAATAATTAGTTAAGACCATTAGATCCTACACTATCCCTAATGAACATAGGATATTTTCAAAAAGTCCGTATGAAAACTTCGATAGTATAAACCAACAACCAACGTGTGAAAAAAATACCAAAAATATAAATATCGTGTACGCTGTGGAAATTGTTAACAAAAGAACAAAGTGATGTACTATAATTTTATAGGGCCGGTCAAATCAATATCTACAAAAAAGTCCACAATACTATATGTTACAGTTATAACACAATAACTACTTTTTAATATTTTCAATTAATAATTTTTGTTAAATATCACCAGTGTAAAGCCGGGGCGGGCCGCTAGTATTGCATTGAAAATATGTGAGCTCGTTGTGGCACATATACTGATGGAATTATGAACCTGAGTTTTGGTTACACATACAATGTACTTTGTTTATTAATAAATAACTGAACTATGGTTCAAGAGATCTAATTTAAGAAAACGTTTTAATTAAATCGTCTTGAATACTACACCTTACATAATACCCAACTCCAGTGCGTCGAGTCTGAGTTTGTGTCACTGGTTTTTCAGTGACTTCGTCGTAAAGTGTGGAATAGGCTTTTGTATGGTATCACTAAATGTGGTGGATGCTTTGATAGCCTCTACATGCATTGGGAAAACCAATCCTTTCGAATATTCACGAGACGTTTAGTTTCGAGAGTAAATTCTGTATTATAACGGATTTTTCAAATGCGCGAGTCTGAGTGCCAATTTTGACAGTTCAACAATCTTTGTATGAATTACTACGAATAAAAATATTTATTCGTAGGTGAATTATGATTATTTTAGATTCGTAATTCAATATTCACTGGGGTATTTGGCGGTAAAAGGTTTGTGTTGTTGGAGTTTTTCTTGTTTTGGGAATGTGGACGTAGTAATAACTGTATCCTCATTGCTGTGAACTTGTGTAAGAGGATGATTGCGAGATATTTTGCTGCCTGGAGGTGGATGGAAGAAGATCTGACTCAGAGTCAGAATAATTATTTACAAGAAATGCAGGCCTGTTTTCGAGAATCCTGCCTTTATAATATCTCTCAGCAACAGATTTTAGGATTTGGTAAAGGCCATCCAGGCTGTTTTCCTTTTCTGTATTCCTTTGTGAAGAGCCGCCACAACGTACAATTACTCTAGCATTATAACTTATGTGTTCTACTAGTGTCACATGTCCTCATATCCATTATGAAAACTTCGTCAAGTAAAATAAAAAATAACATTAGCCTTAATACTATTCATGATATTCTTTAAAAATATGGCCCTTTGGCGTTTGCCAACTAAGATGATTGTGTTATTCTGCAAACGCCTAATGGGTCCAAAATACAATGTTATAGATAAAACGTAGGTGTTCCATGAATGATCATGTTAAGGTGTGCAATAATAGAAATAAATTCAACTAAAGGTATATTTAAGAACAAAAAATAAATAACTAAAAGGTTAATAGACTAGAATAGAACAGGCGAGGTTTTCACCACCATCCATTGCCATATGAGCCACCGTAGGAGCTGCCACCGTAGGAGCCACCACCGTAGGAGCTGCCACCGTAAGAGGCGTAGCTGGGCGAGGAGATGATCTTCTTCTCAGTGACCACCTGCGGCACGGAGACAAGCTTGCGTACGCTGACCACCTGCGGCACCTCCACCACCTTGTTCACGTTCACTACTCTGTTGACGGCGACGACGCGCGACACGGGCGCGGACACCACTACTGGTGCAGACACAATAGGTGCTGAGTAACCACCGCTGTAGCCACCGAAGCCGCCGCTGTAACCACCGCTGTAGCCGCCGATGCCGCTGTAACCACCGCCGTAGCCGCCGATACCGCTGTAGCCACCACTCAGGAACCCACGTTTTTCACGGGTGTTGCCAGCGCTCACTGCCGCCACCAGCAAGCACATTACTACCTGTAACAAAATCAATAAAAAAATGTTTGAGTACGAGTTGAGCACTCAAAATTTCCCGATAAGAAAAAAAACAGGTTGGCCTACAAATGGACACAATAATTATCATAACTGCCGATGTATGTGTCATCATTAAAGTTCAATGTTATGCATGTGTATGCGAAAGCTGTTTCTTTCACTGATTGTTGACATCGCGGTCACAAAATCAAATGTAAACCTGTTTTAGGTGACTCTGTTTATTATATTATTAATATATGTGTGACAAATATTCTAGAATTTGAGACACTTACAAAGGATTTCATGCTGATGGTTATTATGTTTCTGACGGCTGAACGACGAATGATGCTAATTCAAAGTTAGCTGCTGCATATATAGAGCACACCTCGAGGCAAGGCGAGACGTTACACAACAATGTCCTCGTAGTACTTTACCAAGGAGGAGGACCTTAGCTTTAATTTATTATAATATACGATATCTATTTTAACATATCCAATTACTATTTTACTTATTAATATTACTAAATTTTTGATGGCAATAATATTTATTATAGTCTCCTATTTATATTAATTTAGATGAAAAATAATAAAAATATGCATAATTTATTATCAAAAACACAATCAATGACAATTACACCTAATTATGAAGTGCTTACAAATAAAAGTCGATAAAATATAACTAGGTATGTCAAGCGTTTGCTGTGGGTCCCAAACTAGGCAAAGCCTGCATCTTGGCCACCGTCGGGGACTTTACAAATAGCAAAATTAGCAAAGAAACCCAACAAGAAGTTCAGTATAGTTAACATTCTAAGTACTATTACGATAGTATACAGTACGCCGTAAGAGATGGAGAAGATCTTTATCCAAGCAGGTTTTAACAGGTTTTAGTTCCCTACAGCAAGAGCCCGTCTTGGAAGGTAGATATATTGTGTACAGTGCCACATATTCTATCTTGAAGAAGTTGTATGCAAGTACTACTGTGATTAGGCTTGGCTTGAAGGATACTATAGAAAGTGAGATGACTGTACAAACGATCCATAAGAACCAACGTCTCGAAGTGACGAGCGCAGTGCAATGTCATGCAAAATGAAGATAGTGACACTGCATATGTAATAGATATGCGTGACATTTACCATCAGACGGGAGACCTGGTCGTCCAACACTTTATAAAATAAAAATCTCAGGAATATCCCAACCAGCAAATAATTTAATGAAAAAAATTGAATTTTTAGAATGTAAATATGTATATGACGCACACGACATATTTGGAATTAATCCATTCATGACTAAAACATTTATAACAAAAGCAATGTGTCTTGAGGCATTTTTGTTTTATTTAATTTCTTTTGCAAAAACATGTATGGCATATTGTTCACACAGGTTATATTATGTTACTAGCTGTGCACCGCGGTTTCCCTCTCGTAGACCATTACAATAATTGATGGTGATCATGATGACCAAACGTATTCTATGTATTAATCCATGACGTAAACTATCAACATATAAATCAGTTCAGCTGTTTCAGCGTGAAGGAGTAACATACACACACACACTCACATGTCCACACTCACACATTTTCGCATTGTGTAAAGTGTGATTATAAAGTACAAATACTTAGTTTTTTTATTATTAAATGATGAAACAAGTTAAAAGTTTAACGACCTACGCCTCAGGGTCACGTCTAAATCATGATAGTTAGCGGGCAGAATATAACAAATATTGTGTAATATATACGAGTACTTAATTGAAACTTTCCCATTCAGACCGTTAAAGCAAATCGCACTGCGCCCGTCACCTTGTGACATAGTTGTTAAGGACTGCTGCCGGAACAGACCATTAGGTGCTTGGTGACAGATTTTCTACTTGAGGGTTGTAGCTTGCCAGGCGGGCAACCACAAAATGCCCTTCCACCATGCGGTGAAGCTCAAGCCGGCGGTGGGGTTCGAACTAGGGATCTGCGGCACGGCAGTCCATAGCTATTACCGCTCGGCCATCATTGCTTAAGAGTTTCTGACGGTACATGCTTAGGTGCATGTATGTGTTAGTTGGGAGCATGCGGCATTGATTTGGATGTTGTGGATGTGATCACTTCTAAAACGAATAGTAACATTTTAAATACTCCTACAAAGAAGTAATGTATGTTATTTTCATAACTTTTATTTCTCCTTTTTATTTTAATATTTTTATTATTGCAATAACGCATGCTCTGCAGATTACATTACAAAATTACGAGAGTAAGAATTATAGTCATGTGCGGCATCCGAACCCGCGCCATCCACTCCTATTAAATTAAATTAAATTAAATTATTATTTATTGAGATAAAAACGAAGTCAATCAGTTACATTTACCTCACAAAAATTAATTTCAAACATTGTATACATGGTCACATTAAAAACTTAACTTATTATTAGAAAAATATAATTTTACGTCACAAAGCACGACAGATAACAAATACAGCACAGAACAAAATTATTAGTGAAAATTATTCTCCAGCTCAAGTGAGCTATCTCTATTAATACATCGGTCCCATTGGTCGGGTAAACTCTCACAATATTTGGCAAATATTTCACACACAGTTTTTAATGAGTCAATCATGATGTCACATTCAGTGTTGGTCGCAAGAACTGCATTGAGGGAGGTGGCGGTGAGTCCTAACTAACGGGGACATACAGCGCGCAACAGTACGACCAGCGTCCACATGGAAAAGGTCATGTGCCTTACCGCGCCTATTTGCCGGGGTCCATGGGTCGTGCGGCACGAATAGAGTGCACATAAGGTCATGAAGCTGAACGGAATCTAGTAACCCTCTCAGCACCTTGTAACCAACAATGAGCTGACCCAGCGTTCTTCTCAACTCAAGTGAGTTGTAGCCGAGCTGGCCCAGCAAGAACTTTGTCGGGTACATGAAAGGGTAATAGCCGTACAGCTTCTTGTACAATGACCTGAGAAAAGCCTTTTGGACCTTTTCAAGCAATCGCGTGTAGGTGACGTGATGCGGGCTCCAAACGCAAGCGCTTGACTCGAGTTTGCTGCGAACGAGAGAGTTATATAGTGTTCTAAGTACTTGCGGGTTCACAAAATCTTGGGCATTTCGCAGCACAAAGCCTAACCGCTGATAAGACGTTTTAGCGAGGTCAGATATGTGGTCATGGAAGGTGAGACCGCGGTCAAAGGTTACTCCGAGGTCTTTAACACTATTGACTCTATTTATTGTTACATTATCCAAATGGTAATTAAAAATTATACTATTTCTTTTGCGATTAAATGTCATAACAATGCATTTTTTAATATTAAATGTCAATTTATTAATGTTACTCCAATGATATATTCGGTCAATGTCTTTTTGCAAGCCGTAGCAGTCAAGGGGTGATTTTATTTCTAGGAATAGTTTAAGATCATCGGCATATAAGAGGCACTTCGCGGTCATCAGAACTTCAGGCAGGTCATGGATCATTATCTGTAAAAGCAAGGGACCCAAGATCGAACCCTGACTTACCCCTGATCTCGTGTGATATGAGTCAAACACGTGAATGCCATACCTCACATATTGGTGACGATCTTTTAGGTAGTCAGCGAAGAAGTTAAGTAAGCTAGGGGTGAAACCGATGGCAGCTAACTTGCTGAGTAAAACATCGTTATCAATTCTATCGAAGGCTTTTTGAAAATCGAAATATATGACGTCAACTTGCGATCTGCGGTCTAGAGCCTCCGATATGAAATCAGTCAGGCACAATAAGTTCGTGTTCACGGAGCGACCCGGCCTAAAACCGTGCTGCTCTTCGCCAATCTGGTGCCTCACTTGCCTATATATCTCTTTGTGAAGTATATATTCAAATACTTTCGCTAGGGCGCACAGAATGGCTATTGGACGATACTCCTCCACTAGCGTTCTTTTGCTGCTTTTTGGAATAGGAGTAACTCTAGACAACTTCCATTGTACTGGGTACTTTCCTGTTTTAAGGCAGAGATTAAATAAATGAAAAAGTGGGAGAATCACGTGTTTTTTACCGAGTTTAAGAGCGGAACTAAAACTAAATCATCGGGGCCCGGTGAGCTACTTGATTTCAGTTTATTCAGACTGCGCTCAACCTCCACCGGAGTCACAGCCGGAAAACTGACATAACCACCTCTTAGCCCAAATTCAGAACACGAGTTTACTATTAAAGATGGAGATTCCACTAAGAAAACACTAGAAAAATAGGATGCAAATGCTTCAGCAGCTTCAACTCCTGTGCACTCAGAGTTCCTATACGAAACGCAGGGCTCATAACCACCCTTTGATCTCATACAATTAACATGGCTCCAAAACATCTGTGGGCGCTGCTGTAAATTTTCCTCTATTCTAGCTTTATGAGCTAGGTAAGCTTGAGAGATTTGGAATCTCATATTTGCTCGAAATTCCGAGAATATCCTGTATGACTCGTCACTCTTGGATGTTACCCAGGCCCTGTGCAATCTGGATTTACGCCGAATGCCCCTAATAATATCAGCATTGAACCAAACGGGATACCTGCGGGATTTACCAGTCTTTCTAATTTTTTTTGGTGTTGACAAGTCGAATGTCTCGTACATGATACCATAAAAAGCTTCGGTCGCCGCGGACACATCGCTACAATCTAGAACAGGCGTCCACGAAATTTCGGCGAGCGATGACAGAAAAAGAGGAACATCCATCCTAGCAAAATTCCAGTCACGCGTAGTATCAATGTTACTGGGGGGGAGGCCAGCGCAGCGACTATGCAGTAAACGGAAAAAGAGCGTTATCTCGAGCGCTGGGTGGTGAAGCTTCTCGACCTTGACAAACCCTTCCGCAGCCTTCGCGACGCGCACCTTTCGCGACACACTCTCAGTGCAGTCTTGCGCCAACACTACGTCCAGAATTCCGCCATTATCATTCAAAATTCTATTATGTTCTTTTAAATTACAAAATGTCAAAAAATAAAAGTAATATTTTTTTATGGAATCAGAAGAACTATTCATATTTAAATCACCTAAAATTAAAATATTATTATCTCTCCTATTACCCAGAAAAGATTCTATTTTACAAAACATGTTTAGGTACACAGCATCTTTGGCCTTAGGCTTTATATAAATTACACAAACTATAAAAGAGGTCCCGCGGTGGGTCACCGAAGCCCAAAGATCCTCGCCATGTTCTGACTCGAGGTCCCGCCGGTGACGTAGGTTGACTCCAGGTCTTGCAGCGAGCAGGACTCCACCACAAGGAGTGTCGCGGTCGCGACGCAGTAGGGTCCAGCCGTCTGGAACCAGCTCGGCATCTTCCACTGACCCGTCATCTATCATCATCCGTCCTATAGCCGGGACATGGTCTAACCGCTAAGCCAACATGACTAATGAATGACTCAAAACTCTAATTAGTCCTCTCGTTCTTAACCATCGTATGGGGATGGAGCGACACCTATAGTGCAACTTCCATTCAACACTCCATCGGCAAAACTTGCAATTACCAAGTCTTCAAGGTATATTGGTTCAAACACTTTTTTCAGTTATTTGCTTCGAAGAAATAGACTTATTATTTATTCGTAGGTTATTTGAGTATAACTTGAAATCTTCCTAACTGAAGTTGATGAAATTTAAATTGGATCACCTCTTTGACCTACGGCCTTCCAAGAATCACCAAAATCAGTTCATTACTGACAGAGTGATCCCGTTACTTACATACAAAATATAACATACTGTTTAATTGAAAATCTCCTCCTTTTTTGCAGCCGGTAAATAATAGATCTTCATTGCGGTTCAAGCCACTCCCTCTGAAAATTTAAAATGATTTGTTGTTGTAGGAACGTTGATTGTGTTTACATGATCGTGGCAACGACATCAACGCATTAAGTAGTACCAATTTACTGTTCCATTTTCACCTGATGTATTGTTACTAGCAATACAATGCGTTGATGTCTTTTCTTTGAAGTAAATATTACAGAGTTCTTTTACAGCATCATTTCTCTGCCTTTTAATTGCGCGATCCCCTTTATAGGCAAACATATCATGTGCCTAATTATCAACCAAGCGATGGTCATTATTTACTAAATTCATCATCTACTATCTTTTAGTTAAAATAACCGTTTATAAGGAAAACCCAATATATATTCAACTTCAATTAGTACGAGTTTTTCAGCCTGGTAAAAAATGGCTTTCCAAAGAGTATCTTACTTTTATTCATTGCAATTCTGATTATTTTGTGAAATCCATTAGCTCAAAAAATGTTATTTATCGTTTATTTGTTTCCAGGGACAAAGATATCCTAAAAGTTGGATTTCAGTTATATTTAATGAAAATGATATTGCCAACGAATCACACGTGTACTCGTATCAATCAGCGGCGCAAGTATGCTTACCTCGGTATGGGTTACATATTTGAACCGTTTGGTGTAGAGACGTTGGGTCCGTGGGGGCCGGGAGCTCATCGTATTTTCCAAAACTTATCAGAGCGCTTGGTCGATGCGACGCGTGATGAAAATGCTGGCACCTATTTGGCTCAAAGAATAAGCATTGCAATTCAACGGGGCAATACTGCCAGCATGCTGGGCACGCTGCCAACTGGTAGTGGGCTAGAGCATTTGGACTGCCTATGAGTCTGCAATGGCTTATAGGGATCTAATTGCTTTTATTGTAGTAGCTGTAGTGTTGTATATAGTTCATAGTATTTTGTTAATAAAGGCATACCGTCGGTAAAAAAAAACCCACACGTTGAATTCACAAATGTTAATATATCAGAATTGTATTTTATGTTGATAAGCCGGTATTTTTTTCTCGATAACACCTTTAGTACGAAAATGTACCTATGAGTATCGTTGTCTAGATATCCAGGATGCATTGGTGTGGGAAGAATAGGGAAATGATTTTCTAAGTAATTTTAATAGTAGAGATATAGTTGCTTGTGCAACAAGACAGCAAACTTCATTCTGTTGCGAGTGCAGAATTTGAATCCCGATTAACAGAAGGATTGTTTAATTGAATCACGAGCGTAATTAATAATGAATGACTCTAAGTAAGAATCCTGAGCGTATCAAGGGATTCTAAAGCACGAGATGTAAAAAACTTTGGTCTCATTCTTAAACATCTTTACAACTCTGCGCGGTGATATTCAAAATTAAAATATTGTTTAACTATAAATAGTGATGTACTTGATTAACTTTGCGTTAATTTTCTGATATAAAAAAAATAATTTTAATAAATATACACACTTGATATTTAAATAAATATAGTGTTATATGCATTTCCGAACGAATGTTATTTCGTTGCCATGGTATTCTAAACTCTATTTCATTTCTCACAACAAAATAGCATTTTTCTTTCCAGCAGCAAAACCAAGATGTTTGATCTGCTGACGTGAAAGTTATTAGTGTTGATAGACAAAACAGGTGACATATACGAGTAAACCAATTTATTACCAATCGGTGACGGCATTATATTAAACTGACTAAAGCTAACATGAAAATAAGCTCTCAAGGACAGCTGCCGAATTACACCGTTCGTTTCTTTACTAAAAATTTCCTACTTAGCCAACCATTAGCGAAAAAATCCTTCCTTGATACAAAATCAATCACAAATAACTTAGTCCCAAGTCTAATCACTACAGTGTATTAAGAATGAATGAAAAAAAAGCAACATAGAAAAGTGATGCGAGGACACAGTTGCGCCACTCCTACCTCTCGCAGAGTATATATGCATTGATTTGCCACAACTCTGCATCATTCACGCGCTGGACCGTAGAACATCTTGCGATATGAAATCTTTCGTGAGTCAAGTTTATTGTTTATTATACAAACAGGATAAACGATTATATTGGAAATTGACATACAATAAATAACAACTTAAAATCTATGCTTTATTTAAGAATAAACACATTCAATCCATCATAACGAAAACACTTGAAGCAGTGATGGCTCAGTGGCATTGGCTATGGACTGCCGCGCAGCAGGTCCATGGTTCGAATCCCGCCGCGGGCTTGAGCTTCAGCGCATGGTGGAAAGGCATTTTGCGAATGCCCCCGTCGCTGGTTAGCGACCACCCTCAAGTAGAAAATCTGTCGTCAAGCACCTAACGGTGTGTTCCGGCAACAGTACTTGAGAGCCAGTGAAATTACAGGGACATGAGACTTCTTAACAACTATGTCTCAAGGTGACGGGCGCAGTGCAATTCATGACTTGTGACGAAATGCATCTGTTATAGGCAGAGGTTAGTCCGCTTAAAATCAGGTGGACCTCGAGATTGTTCCGTCACAATAACATAAAAAGAAAAAAAAAGAAGAAAAACTTGAATAAAAAAATCATATTTGTGTCGCAACTAAATTGCTTGAAACCCACAAGAATTAGAAAATTTACAATTAATATTCACTGATCTAATCAGATATTTATTTGATTTTGTTCTCGGCAACTAAATATAAAATAATTAGATTAATACATAAAACTGTTAAAAACATATTTTTTTCATACAGGCAGTAATGTGCTTGCTGGTGGCGGCGGTGAGCGCTGGCAACACCCGAGAAAAACGTGGGTTCCTGAGCGGTGGTTATAGCGGCATCGGCGGCTACGGCGGTGGCTACAGCGGCATCGGCGGCTACGGCGGTGGTTACAGCGGCATCGGCGGCTACAGCGGTGGTTACAGTGGAATCGGCGGCTACAGCGGTGGTTACAGCGGCGGCTTCGGTGGCTACAGCGGTGGTTACTCAGCGCCTATTGTGTCTGCACCAGTAGTGGTGTCCGCGCCCGTGTCGCGCGTCGTCGCCGTCAACAGAGTAGTGAACGTGAACAAGGTGGTGGAGGTGCCGCAGGTGGTCAGCGTACGCAAGGTTGTCTCCGTGCCGCAGGTGGTCACTGAGAAGAAGATCATCTCCTCGCCCAGCTACGCTTCCTATGGTGGCAGCTCCTACGGTGGTGGCTCCTACGGTGGTGGCTCCTACGGTGGCTCCTACGGCGGCAGCTCTTACGGTGGCTCATATGGCAATGGCTGGTGGTGAAAACCTTGCATGTTCTATTGCAGGCTATTAAACGTGTGATACCTTTGTTATTTATTTTCTGTTTAATAAATTAAGTTTTTATTTTCTTTACGTTATGTTTTACTAATTTTATTATTACTTCAGGTGAATACTTTATACAAATACTTTATAACAATAAAAGATTCCTGAAGAACCTTTCAAAAAAAAATTGTCAATACCCTCGTTGAGGCACTTTGAACGTGAGGGCAACAAAAACCAACACAACATTCGCATGCATATGTGATTGCAATTTTTTGTTTCATTGTTAGTATTTGTCAATGATTGATGAATTTGCGAAGTCAGTATCATCGAAATCAGATCAAACTTACAGAGATATATCGGCTAACATACATTGGTGTATTCCGGTCCGATCCCATGAAGAGGTACCACATAGTACCAGTCATATTTTATATTCAGTTTTTATTTTGTTCTGATCCTGCTTATAATGTAATTTAAAGTGGGATCCGTTTATCTTTAATTATTTTACTATTCATTCTGATCCCACTAACTCTTTAATACATTTAGGGCACCAATCAAGTACGGTTCACAAGATGAATTGACGATTACACAAAAAATAATATTTTGTAACAAATTTTCAAAGTACCAGTAGGGCAGAAGTTTTAAGAAGTCATATATACTACTGTATTTATATGCTAGAAAAAAAACTTGGTCTCATAGTTCTTAACTAGACTACTACTAGACTACTCATAATAATGGCGTCAAAATTGAATAAATTATTTTGACTTTTTAGTACTTAGCTTATCCATTGAATACTTCAAACTCAACAAACAGTATTACATTATTAGATTACACTCGTGATGTGCTTAGTTGCTAACCCTACTGTTACAAATAAATGTACCTGTATGATATACTCAAAACTATTTAAAAAAATCATCAGACTAACCCAACGAGCACGGAACAACCAAAAACAACAACAACAAAAATAAAAATATTTAATAATAAAAATAAGGCAGTCAGGCAAATAATTAATATTAAATGTACCGAGACAACCAGTTGACAAAATTAAAGTTCTAAATAAAATAATTGCTAATCCTCTCAATATTGCTAATGCTTTTAATGACTAATTTGTTGACAAAATTGTTCCAATGTCACATCGTCAATTTCAAGCAGCTGTAACTCTATGTATATGAGTCCCAGTGACCAATGGGATATTTTAATTATGATTGGTTATATGTAAAAATAGTGTCGGACACGGCGGGTTTCATACCAAAGTAGTTAAATGCCTTATGTTCGCTGACGATTTTAAGTTATTCTTAGGTAAAGATGGTGTCGCAGACTGTGAAGCGTTGCAGCGTGATATTGATAGTGTTGTTGACTGGAGTGAGCAGAACAGGTTAGAATTTAATATTTCAAAGTATAAAATAATAACTTTCACAAGATCACGCTCATCCCACATTCATAATTACAAAATGTATCGGTCCCCGCTGGACCTGGGACTCACGCTCGTGAGTTGAGTAACTCACATTTAATACCCACATTACGGAGTTGTGTAAGCGAGCATATAAATCATTAGGATTTGTGATGAGGCAATCGGCTAGATTCAATGATAAGAGTACTATATTGTCTCTCTATTATGCTCTAGTGCGCAGCAAATTAGAATTTAATGCGTTGATTTGGGACCCATACGTAAAAAAGTATACGCTGTTGCTGGAACGTCTTCAAAGGAAATTTGCAAGGATTATTTATAGAAAAATTATTTATAGATCTATGGGTACTATCCCAGTTGGTCATATCCCTCCTTATTTGTTAGCGGTATGGTAGGATTGCATACGCTTGAGATGAGGCGAAAGTGTGCACTCGTTTTTCATTACTACCAGCTTTTGAATAATAGAATAGATAACCCTACCGCGTTGGACTCTTTATACCTGGGCACTCGCGCACGTGTGCGAGCACAGATGCGCGTGGGCATTGCGCCCCTGCTCGCGCCGCTAGTCACCCCGCGCACAGACACTTCGCGACACGCGCCCACACATCACGCACTCAAACTACTCAATGACCTCATAAGCCGTCAGCCAGATATCGATTTATTTCATACTAAATTTAATGTTATATTGGAAAATTGTATACGACACATACCTGACTTATGTTTTTATTCGTAAGTATAGCTCATAAACGTTTAGGTCCTGGACTGTAAGTTTTTGATGTAATTAATGAATAAATAAATAAATATATCGGCGAATTTATTTGTATTTTTGCTGTGGTGAACTTTTGACCACAATCTCACCTGGTGGTAAATGACGATGTGGTCGAAGGTGTTAACAAGCTTAGCCTAGAAATACTGGCTCTCAAGGACAGCTGCCGGAACACACTGTTAGATTTCAGCCATGATTTGAGTGACTTGAGGGTGGTCGCTTTCAAATCCGAATGTTTAAGCGCCTGAATGGGTTTTGACGAAATTACTCTAAAACGTTCCTTAGTTCAACATATTTGTTTTCTTAGTTTAAATGAAAATATTCTTCTGAAAACGTAAATAGTAAAACATAACGTAGAGAAAATAAAAACTTAATTTATTAAACAGAAAATAAATAACAAAGGTTTGATAGCCTGCAATAGAACATGCAAGGTTTTCACCACCAGCCATTGCCATAGGAGCCACCGTAGGAGCTGCCGCCGTAGGAGCCACCGTAGGAGCTGCCACCGTAGGAGCCGCCGTAAGAGGCGTAGCTGGGAGAGGAGATGATCTTCTTCTCAGTGACCACCTGCGGCACGGAGACAAGCTTGCGTACGCTGACCACCTGCGGCACCTCCACCACCTTGTTCACGTTCACTACTCTGTTGACGGCGACGACGCGCGACACGGGCGCGGACACCACTACTGGTGCAGACACAATAGGCGCTGAGTAACCACCGCTGTAGCCACCGAAGCCGCCGCTGTAACCACCGCTGTAGCCGCCAATTCCACTGTAACCACCGCCGTAGCCGCCGATGCCGCTGTAACCACCGCTCAGGAACCCACGTTTCTCACGGGTGTTGCCAGCGCTCACCGCCGCCACCAGCACGCACATTACTACCTGTAACAAGGATTTATGTAAACACAGCCCACTACGAAAATAGTACCTTAAATTAACCATAGTGAAAAAAATAACCATAGTGGCCAACAATTTACACGAACTAATTAACATAACCGCCGATATCTGAGGCACCCTTATAGTTCAATGTTATGCATGTGTGCAAATAAGGAACAGCTTTTGCAAGAAAGCCGTTTCTTTCATTGATGGTTAACACTGCGGTCATAAAATCGAATGTAAACCTGTTTTCGGTATGTATAATATTAGTTTTATATTGGCTTAACCTGTTTTAGTTGATTAAAGAATTAATAGTGAGTTATTTTTATGCTTGATAGGTTAGCCTTTGAGCACTATATCACCTTATGGTGAGTGATGATGTGGTTGAATGTTCATCAACATGTGTTGTTCAGGCTAACCTAGTATTACTGGCTCTCAAGGACTGCTGCCCGAACACACCGTTAGATGCTTAGTGACAGATTTTCTACTTAAGGGTGGTAGCTAGCCAGGCGGGCACTTGCAAAATGCCCTACCACCATGCGAAAAAAATATTTAAATCATATGATTTGAGACACTTACAAAGGATTTCATGTTATTAAGATTCTGACGGCTGAGCGACAAATGATGCTAAGTTCAAATTAACTGCTTCATTTATAGAACACCACTCGAGGTAAGCCGTGGAGTTGCGCAACAACGTCCTCGTAGTACTTCATCAAGGAAAGGCACCTTAGTTTTAATATATTATAATATACGATTCTAATTATTGTTATGCCGATGATGCTCAGATGATTGATATTAAGAATATTGATATGATTCTTTCAAACCCCCCTTTTTTAATAACAAGGGAAAAAGCTGAAAATACAGATGTCATTTTTGTACGCAGCAAGTGCAATCTGGACCCATCCCATGAATACCATAAACAACATCCGTACAGACAACAAAGGTAAAAAACGGAGACGTTCTCCATCCAGACATCGATGCACCGACCACTAAACAAAGAATGAGTGAGCATGATGTAATGATTTCATACAGTGTCAGAATTCATGCACAGCAATTCTTATTCACTAATTCATTAAATGTTTAAAACGTTAACTGAAATTGTTATTTATAAACTTTTTTATTATTGCTATTACACGTTTAGGGCGTTCGGATAGCCCATCGGTGCCAAAAATAACACTCACAAACGCTAAAAATGATCACACGGCCCGTTCGTTTTGGGACTTCGTCAGCAAAAATATCGATTTCGCTCACCGTTCGGATAGCTTTGAAAACGCTACAAATGACAGAGAAAAGTGATATTTTTGACCCATGTCTTACCGTGGGATCGTTGTGATCGTTTTTTGACAACTGTTGGTTTGACAGTTGTATTTGGCGCGATGGAAGAGTTTCACAAGTTTTTTATTTAAGTAACTATCAGAAGCCATTAACAAAGAAATAATAATAATATAGGTACCTACTTTTTTGTTAATTTTAGAGATTGATTCCATGTTTCATACTGTGCAAAATTGTTAAAATATTGTCGGTTGTCAAAGTATGTTTTAAGCCGTTCGGATAGCATGCAGTAATTGGTGGTCAAAAATAGCAAAAGCTTCTATCCGAACGCTAATACACAAATGCCACTTTTGAAACTGCTACAAACGCAATCGAGCCAAAACCAACGCACCAGTTGTAACGAGTTGAAAGTTTAATGACCTGCACTTCATCAAGGTCACCACTAAATCAGGTTAAGTCCAATTTACATTTCAAACAAGTACAATAGCGAGTCAAGAAATCGGACAGCTGTTAGTAATAAGTAGCATCTAAACCACGCATGGGATAAAGTGGCAATTCCGCGTCGAAAACTACAGTAGTTAGATGTGTTTAAAAAGTGATCAGTTTGTTATGTTAAAAACATAAAATGGATGAAGACACGTGAATCAGATTGAATATGAATGCACTGTGCTGTACTTATAGCTCACAGGTGTATCGAGCCGCCACGCGCCGGCTAGGCTGGTGAGGTTGCGGGAGACACGAGAGAGCGGGCTACTTGTGTATTTTCCAACGCACAATTTTGCGTAGGTATGTGTTGATTGGGAGCACGTGCCATTGTTTTGAGTGTGAAATGAAACTAATCGGAAAGTTCTAAATAATATAATCTCTTTATTTATTTCAGGTAACAGTATTACATAAACACTGACCCATAGAACATGTATCTATATCTGTTAACCGATCAGTAAAGTTAAGCAACGTCGCGCGCGGTCATGAGTTGGATGGGCGACCGCTAGTGACATTACTACTGAGCGCTTCCGTGCTTCGGAGGGCACGTTAAGCCGTCGGTCCCGACTGTTATCTTAGGATGGCAGTCGTAATAGCATGGTGGTAGGGCAATTTGCGAATGCCCACCTGGCTAGCTACCACCCTCAAGTAGAAAATCTGTCTTAACAGGAAAATTAGGCGGAATTGTCACTAGATATATTTTTATATTTTTTAAGTGATTTAATAAAATAATAATTTGATGATTTCTTAAAATATTTTAAAAATATTGGTTATTGTTATTTATTTCTGTGTTTTTTTAGGGTTCCGTACCCAAAGGGTAAAAACGGGACCCTATTACTGAGACTTCGCTGTCCGTCCGTCCGTCCGTCTGTCACCTGGCTGTATCTCAAGAACGGTGATAGCTAGACAGTTGAAATTTTCATATATGATGTATTTCTATTGCCGCTATAATAACAAATACTGAAAATAAAATGAAATAAATATTTAAGGAGGGCTCCCATACAACAAACTTGATTTTTTTACCGTTTCTCGTTTGATATTAATAACGGTGACAGGTAGACGCTTTAACTTTTCAGAGAATATTTAGTTTTATGTTCTCTTTAAATATAATAAATTATAATAAAATAAAATAAATAATTATGGGGGTTCCCATACAATAAAAGAGGTTTTCACCGTACCTACCCAGCTCAATCGGACACTGCGAAATGTGTCTGTATAACTTGCAAGATTAGGTTACAGATAATGGTACGGAACCCTTCGTGCGCGAGTCCCACTTGCATTTGGCTGGTTTTCTTTTATTTCTTATAGGCTAGCATTCGAACATAACTTAACCTGATGTTACGTGCGCGGCGGGCAGTGAAAGCGACGCAAGAGGAGATTATCAGCCACAAACTAAATATGTATTTAGTTTTAGTTTGTGGGTGTGCTCCACGACCTCTTCGTTACGGTCTTTTATCGACAAAAGACCGTAACGAAGAGGTCGTGGAGCATATTCTAAAGACAAAATGGACCCTGGAGCCTGTGGCGGGTCCTTCCGGGACGTAATGAAAATAAAATGGTACTTAGCTTTAACTTTAAATTCTTAGAATAACTTAGCATGTAATTCACTTACATTAGAATGATATATAATAAAAATGAATCATATCAAATTGAAAGATCAAATGAGAAGAATATATCAAATAAAATATTACAAAAAAGTTAAAAAATACATATATATGGCTACGAAGCCCACATGATGTTAAGCGGTATCATCTGCCTATAACCGAGACATGGTCTTCCTGTCCTTGGGCACATATTCAGTCAACCACCTCTTACGACACCCAACATTGTTGACCCGCCACTGTTTTTCTACTTTATCCATGATTACGATGTTACGAAAAACAGTTATCAAATGGTCGATAGGGCTTGTGAACGGGAAAATGTTGATGTATTAAAATGTATATTAAATATTATATTTTTAATCAACAACAATATGAATAGTTTTACAACTTTAGCTACATATTGCGATTTTAATACTGATGGAAGATCCATTGATTTGAGTCGCAGTACCTTTTTACACTGACAACGCAAAAGGATATTTTTATTAATGTTTGTTTAAAAAAATAACTGTTTTTTTTTTGGAAATTGGTTTTTAGTTTATTTCAGTAGAATTACTAGAAATTGGAATCCTATCACTAAGCCTCGGCTGTCCGCCCGTCCGTTCGACCTGCCCATGTATATATTGGAAGCGTAATATAAAATCGATGGACATTTTCACAGAACATGTGTTGAATTGCGCAAAAAATAATAATAAACAAAATTGAAAACTGAAAGACGGGAAAAACCCCGTACATAAAATCATATATAATATTTTTTATGTGTTTTGTATTGGCTCTATCTTAAAAACAACTGTACATGCAAGCTTTTAACTACGAACTAAATCAACATCAACATCTTATATATAAGTGTGTTCATAAATCGTACGGTCTCGTCTGCGGCTTGGGACACTCCACTGAAAATGAATTCGGAAGGAAGTGGGACCCTCAAAAGCTAATTAAGTTTCGAGTTATCGTGACAAATACTTATCGAAGGAAATATCTTCGCACTTCACAAGATCCAAGAATCTGTTGTAATAGGTAGACGTCCACAATTTTATGGAGACCTAGAATGGTTTTTGTCACTTAGTTGGAGACCGTGTCTTCATGGAACTGGTTTGGATGGTAAAGATGGGTCTACTAGAGATGTATTGAACTGTTTTTGCTCGAAAGGTCACCATGCCAGCGGCAACGAAGAGGACTCACTTCAGGACACGGCTGACTGCAGCCTACCCCTCGCACCATCGTATGACATCATACACTACGAGCTGCCACCTGAAATGCGAAGCGAGACACAAACGCGGATGTTCCAAATCTCCTTGAAAAAGACCACCGCATTTTGTTAAAATTATAGTGAGTTATTAGCGAATTCATGAGGACTGAGCCCGATTATTTACTACAATGTGACAACAACTTGTACACGTAGGTAATTATTTTTCTGTTCTCACCTGATGCTTTGTTACTAGCAATGGAACGCGTTGATGTCTTTTTTTGGTGATACATTTAATTGATATAATTTTTAGTCAATAGAAAATTTTATAAGTGTGTAAACAATAAGAAATATTATGAAAGAAATGGTAATTTCTTTCATAATATTTCTTATTGTTTTGGTTGTTAAGTAGGTTCCACCTGCGAGACACTTTCGGGTGCAACAATATAAGTAAATATAAGAAAACCTGCTATTCTCTTTTACATACAATTTCAATAAGAGTTTTTTATCCTGTAACAAAACTTTGTACTAATAACAGGCAGTCAATGCAACGCCAAGGAGTTTCAATCCACTGCATTACGACTACTGAAAACCTTTGTCGTTTATCGGGCGTTCCCATTATATGATTCAAGAGACAATTATGATTTCTGTACCAATTAATATGTTTTGTCTAGTTGATGAAGTGTTGCTGTGGGGTACCGGGCTAGAATGTTACATGAGAATAAGCTCTTAATAAGCTGCTGAAATATTCCATGCGTTTCTTAACAAATTTAATAATTTCTCAATTTGTAGGCATTTTATTAATACGTTAAACAAATTTCTTAGTTTTTTATTTGAGACGAGCATTGTTAAAACGTCTCACGCCATTAAATATTTATTTACTCTAAATAGTACATAAAGTCCCAAGTCTAATATGCCTATTAAACAATATGTTTATATTTCGGCCATTCATGGTTTAGCAAATAAGCAATGTAGCAAAGTGATGCGAGGACATAGTTGCGCCACTCCTACCTCTCGCAGAGTATATATGCATTGATTTGCCACAACTCTGCATCATTCACGCGCTGGACCGTAGAACATCTTGCGATATGAAATCCTTCGTGAGTCATATTTATTGTTTATTATACAAACAGAATAAAAGATTATATTAGAAATTGACATACAATAAATAACAAATTAAAATCTAAGCTCTTTTATAAGTCAAAATAAACAACCATCATAACGAAAACATTTGAATAAAATAATTATATTTGTTTCGCAACTGAATTGCTTGAAACTCACTAGAATTAGAAAATTTACAATAAGTGTTCACTGATGTAATCAGATTTTTATTTAATTTTGTTCTCGGAAACTAAATATTTAATAATTCGGTTAATACATAAAAATTTTATTTTTTTTATACAGGTAGTAATGTGCTTGCTGGTGGCGGCTGTGAGCGCTGGCAACACCCGTGAAAAACGTGGGTTCCTGAGCGGTGGCTACAGCGGCATCGGCGGCTACGGCGGTGGTTACAGCGGCATCGGCGGCTACAGCGGTGGTTACAGTGGAATCGGCGGCTACAGCGGTGGTTACAGCGGCGGCTTCGGTGGCTACAGCGGTGGTTACTCAGCGCCTATTGTGTCTGCACCAGTAGTGGTGTCCGCGCCCGTGTCGCGCGTCGTCGCCGTCAACAGAGTAGTGAACGTGAACAAGGTGGTGGAGGTGCCGCAGGTGGTCAGCGTACGCAAGCTTGTCTCCGTGCCGCAGGTGGTCACTGAGAAGAAGATCATCTCCTCGCCCAGCTACGCTTCCTATGGTGGCAGCTCCTACGGTGGTGGCTCCTACGGTGGTGGCTCCTACGGTGGCTCCTACGGCGGCAGCTCTTACGGTGGCTCATATGGCAATGGATGGTGGTGAAAACTTTACCTGTAACCTACTCAACTCTAGTCTATAACCTTTTCGTTATTTATTTTTTGTAAAATAAACCTTTTTTTTCTTAATTTCATCGTTTTATTATTTGCTTTAACAGATCGATACCACAGTACAGATAGTTTAGCTCCATTTATATATTTAACTGTGATAATACTATATCCATAACTACGTCAAACAGTTACACTATTGTTAATTTACAATCGCAAAATGAAGGAAAATGACTACCTTATGTATCTATTAACTAAAAAAATAACAGGTTTTTTCAGTTAGAATGCTGTATAGCTTCTGTCCGCAGTTTCGCCTGATTATAACCATGCTCCTTTGGTAAATATGAAGGAAACCGAAATAAAAAAACCTTCCTAATCGAGGACTAGAGTAACCTATGCAAATATACCCAATTTTATCAAAATCAGCGGAGCCGTTTTGGATGTAAGAAGCAACAAATACACTCATACTCACGCACTTGAAATCCAATTATTTTTTTTTATGCCTGATATGCCTGAGATGGTGGACCACCATCTCACCTCACTTGATGGTAAGTGATGATGTGGTCGAAGATGTTGTTCAGGCTAACCTAGAAGTACTGGCTCTCAAGGACAGCTGCCGGAACACACCGTTAGGTGCTTGGCGACAGATTTTCTACTTGAGGGTGGTAGCTAGCCAGGTGGGCATTCGCAAAATGCCCTGCCACCATGCAAATTTCTAATATTATTAGGTCATTTAACATTCGTTTTCGTTATTTATAGTGTTGAGTACTACGCATATTAGCCGTAGTATTTCTCAACTATAAGCATGTAATGTTCTAATTTTTCACAATTAATTAATAATCGACAATTCTTGACGAACGTCTTTGATAAAATTGTTGAGAGGAATTTTATGGATCGAAAATAATAAAACGTATTACATGTTTGAAACATTCATATTGACATAGTAGGAATGACAGGGTAAAATAAAGTATTATAAAAAGCAAAGATTAAGAGTAAAACCTTCTTCAACATCCTCCCTTTTTCGATAATCTTTATCGTATAATTCCCACCATTCCTGAAATTAGATCCAGTCTGGGTTTATGCACAGGCTTAGTCAAAATATCAGCACACTGGTATTCTGTGGGAACATACTTAACTTGAAGTTCTTTTTCAGTAACTAATTCCCTTACATAAAAATGTCTAATAGAAATGTGCTTTGTGCAACGATGTAGCTCTGGGTTTTGTGCAAGCTTTATAGCAGCATCATTATCAACTTGTAAAGTAGGGACTTCTATCAAAGTAGTAATTTCATTGAAAAGTCTCTTCAGCCAAACAATCTCACGAGCTGCTTCACTAGCTGCAACAAGTTCTGCTTCGGTGCTTGAGATAGCTACAGAAGTCTGTTTACGACTTGCCCAAGAGATTACTCCTCCTGCATACACGCATAAGATTCCAGAAGTAGAGCGTCCTGTATCGACATCTCCACCATGATCAGAATCACTAAAACATTCCAAGATTCCAGTTTTGTATCCTTTTTTGTATACAATTGCTGTATCTAGGGTTCCCTGAATGTAACGAAGTATGCGTTTAACCTTGTTAACATCTTCTAAAGAGGGATTTGTAAGTTTCCTGGATACGACACTAATAGCGTATGATATGTCCGGTCTAGTACCTGTCATTAAATAAGCTAGCGCACCAACGGCTTCACGGTAGGGAAATTTAACATCATCCTCTTTTACTGAGCATGGTTGTGCTTCTTTGATGATTGGAGTACTAACGCGTTTACAATCACTCATACCAAAGCGTTTCAGTAGTCTTTTAGCATAATGTTTTTGAGAGACTTTGATGGAACCATCGTTGTTGTTGTTGAAGATTTCCAAACCCAGAAAGTAAGAAGCTGGTTTTGTGGTTATCTTGAACTTCCGTTTCAATTCTGCCAAAAACGTTTCAGATTCCTTTGGGTTCGTTGAAGCAATTAACCCGTCATCAACATAGAGTCCAAGAATTATCTTGTTGTTAAGTCGGTTTCTAATGAACAAACATGGATCTGTGTCACATTGTTTGAATCCTAAAACTTTCAAATAATCAACAATACATTTGTTCCAACATCTTGGAGCTTGTTTGAGACCATATAAACTTCTCTTCAACTTACATACTTTAGTCGTACCATCACTGTATCCTTCTGGCTGATTCATGTAGATATCTTCATCTAATGAACCATTCAAAAATGCAGTTGCTACATCAAACTGCCTGAGGGTTAACCCTTCATTTGCAGCGATGCTAAGAATCGATCTTATTGTGGCCATTCTAGCAACAGGGCTAAATGTATCACTATAATCAACTCCTTTCTTTTGTGTATAACCTCTTACTACTAATCTCGCCTTATGTTTGTCTAGACTTCCATCAGCATGGGTTTTAACTTTGAACACCCACTTACAAGAAATCAGTTTTCTGTCTTTTGGTTTATCCACCAAAATCCAAGTTTTGTTCTCTCGTAAAGATTTTAGTTCGCTTTCCATTGCTTTTGACCATTCCGCTTTCTGAGGACTGTTTATTGCTTCTTTGTATGATTTGGGTTCATCAAAATCACTAACAATAGTAGACATAATAAAATCTTCAAATCGTTGTGGTGGTCGCAATGTCGACCTATCTCTTAGATTTATTGTAGAATTTCCTTGTTCATCGTCTTCATCTGAATCAACTTCTGATAATTCAGGTGTAATATAGGACTCATTAGAATCTTCTTCATTTCGACTAAGTTCATCCGATATTGTAGGCAAATTGGGAATTGTTTCTTCAAAACTCGCACCATCATTCAATGTTTGAGGCACATCTGAAATAGTTGCGTCTTGTAAAATATCCTCCCTTGCATCTAACATTGGATGATTTTCTGTAGTTTTAGGAAAAAGAACCTCCATGTCAACAATTGGACTTTGTTTTTCTGTTTCAGAGACATCTGACTCCAATCCAATAGATCTGATGACTGACTCGTTGAATATTACGTCTCTTGACCTTATCAGTGTTGGATCCGATTTATTGTTGATGCTTAGTAACCGATAACCGTCATCACCATCATAACCAATGAGAATACATTTTTGAGCTTTTCTGGACATTTTCGTTCTCTTAACTTTTGGAACATGAGCATAACATTCACTACCAATGATTCTCAAATGTTTGATTGATGGTTTCTTTGAAAACCATAACTCAAATGGCGATTTTCCTTCTATAGAAGTCGGTCCAGTTCTATTCAGAACATAAGCAGCCGTGTTGACAAGCTCAGACCAACAGGAGAGTGGAAGTTCTTCGTGAGCGTGCATCATAGTACGAGCAGCTTCTACCAAAGTTCTGTTGTCTCTTTCACTACACCCGTTCTGTTCCGGCGTATATGGCATTGTCAAACGGTGTTGGATGCCATGATTACTTAAGATCTTCTTTACAGCATCATTTTGGAATTCTCCTCCATTATCGCTGAGAATTGTCTTTATAATATGACCAGTAGTCTTTGTTTCGTTTATCATTTCCACAAGTTTATCCTTCACTTCAGACTTGTGTTTGATGAAATAAACATGACGATACTTACTGAAATCGTCTTTAAATAAAACAAAATAACGAAACTTTTGAAATGAATTAGGGAACGGACCACATACATCAGTGTGAATGATTTCTCCTGGTGCTTTAGCTCGATCTCTGGTTCCAAATTTATATCTATGTGTTTTACCATAAACACATCCTGTACATAATTCAGAATCGAGTTTGACTTTTATACCAAGTTCCTTTTCAATCAATTGCTTTACATGTCTTTTATGCTGGTGAGCAAATCTTTCATGATAGAGTTGTAAAATATTTTTCGTTGACAGTGAGTTCAATTCAGGAGTTGAATTTATAATTGTCTTTACCTTTAGTTTATATAGGCCTCCATTCTTGACTCTTGTACCAATTAAACTAATTTTTCCATCAACTATCAATTGACAAATTTCTCTTTCAGACGTAAAGACACTCTTCTCAAGTTTATCTTGCGCAGCAAGTACGGAAAATAAGTTTTTCTTTATTTCTGGAACATACCATACGTCACACAGTCTAATGTTGTGTGTCTGACCGCGAACGTCTGCTATCAAATCAACTGTACCTTTGCCAATAGCTTGAATTGTGGAGCCATTTGCAGTTGTTACTGTTTGATTATTGCTGAAATGTTGAAAGCTGGAAAATATGTCGTTTCGACTGGTGACATGACTTGTAGCACCATTGTCAACAAACCAACTGTCAAGATCTTCTTCAATAATATTTACGACTTCATTTGTAACAACTTCCATTAATGAGAGGGTCAGATTTGTATTTTCAGCTTGACTTGTCGGTGGGCCAGGTGTTTTAGGAGGTTTCCCGTCCGATAACCACTTACGACATTTTTTAACTTTGTGTCCATATAATCCGCAATATCCACACTTTTTCTTATGCATAAACTTGTTTTGCACAACTAGCGCTTGTGCTTCAGTAGTACCTTCTTTGGTCAAAAGTGAACGTTCGTAAGCACATACTTGTGCTGTCAGATTGTCTATATTTCGATCTTTTCTTGACATTAGCATCCAACTAGACTTGAAGGAGAAGTACTTCTCGTCGGGTAAAGTTTCCAAAATCTTGCAGATTAGTAATAACTCTGGAAGATCATATTTGGTTTCACCTTTTTGAAGTTCCATTTTCAATTCATGCCATATATTTTTTAGTTTGGATATATGCATTGACATGTCATGTGAGGGATCTTTTTTATAGCCAAAGAAACTGTAGCATAGTGAATAGCTTTTGTCTTCAGATATTCCATTGAACAAAGTGTGCAATTCATCCCAAACCTGTTTGGCTGTTGAGAATCTCATGACCTTTTGTAAAGTGGCATCAGACATATTAGCCATCAAAATAAGCATCGCCGTACTATCTATCTTATGATATGCTTCTAAGGTTTTTTCATAATTTGCTTTAATGTCTGCACTTGCTGTAGTAGCTGGTTTTATAGGCTCCATAAGATTTCCATTTATAGCATCCAGCCCGCCGGGAGTACCCCTTAAAAGCAACAGTACCTTGCAGCGCCATGTAGACCAATTTTCTTCACCTTCTAAACGACCGATATCAATTTTGCAACTCGTAGACGAAGTCGACATTTTGATAGGCCTTCGTTAGATTTTTCTTGAAAAATGTGGTAACTATTTTTGCAAATTATTTGTTTAAACCTTACTTGATACGTTAGTCAATCGTTTCCAATATAATTAAACGCTCTGCTACCATGTTGAGAGGAATTTTATGGATCGAAAATAATAAAACGTATTACATGTTTGAAACATTCATATTGACATAGTAGGAATGACAGGGTAAAATAAAGTATTATAAAAAGCAAAGATTAAGAGTAAAACCTTCTTCAACAAAAATATACGACGTACTTACGTGCTGTGCGTTTTATGTCCTTTTGTCTATGGTCGAAGCAAAATCTATGCTTTTACGCTTTCCGTGGCTTGCGGAAAACATCTAAACATTTACCCTTGTGCCATCTCTTGTGCGGACGACGCGAAAGAAAGTTTTTACATACATACATATAATCTCGCCTATATTCCTCGAAGGGGTAAGCTGTGTAAGCCCTCACGTTTCGCTAATGTGGTTTTGGTCCCATGTAATAAGGGCGAGCATATTGGCATCGACCGGGCACACATGACCCTGAGGTCATCAAAATGTTTTCTCTTACACACTGGACGAAACAAAATAACATATTACGAATAATATGTTTATGCTAGCAACATAAAAGTCAGGAACACAACAAGAACATACTATGTGAAACCCTGATGTTATTGTGTGCAAGTTGATGCTCAATTTTTCAAAAACATTGCCAGGAGATGCGCGGGCATCTGTATAAATAACGTATATTACTCAAGATTGCAACTCGGACATTTGATAACTGTCAATGTGATCGGCATAAGAAGACATTGTTCGTAATTCTGCTATACACCACAAACTAACTAAAATTAGGTTTTGATGGGAAGTTCTTATTCTGTTCACGCAAAATCTAAATTGGTAGAGTCTGTTTAGAAGAAGAGTGGACTTGGGATTTGGCTTTGGGGCTGTGTTACGTTGATAATAATTATCATAGGCTTAATAGCGAAAAAATCCTATAATTATAATTATAATTAATATAATAGTTAAATAATTATAATAGTTATTTGTGCAACAAGAGAGCCAATATGTTTTTAGTGGTGATTTTGAATCCTTATTAAGCGAAGGAATCTATGATTGAATCACGAGCGTAGTGAGTGATTCTAAGTTGAATTCTGAGTGTGGCACGGGATTCAAATGCACGAGATGCAAAAAACTTTGCTGTCGTGTAACACACATAACTTTACACTTCAGCAGATAGAACACATTAGGAGATAAAATAACAAGGAGGAATAGATTGAAATATGTAACTATTAAATTATTCTGCTCTTTGCGCCAGCCACGAAATTTTATTCCCGCTCTTTTATTTAAATTAAGGCGTGTTCGGAAATAGTACCCATGATAAGACGAGACGAATTACTTAGCATTCCATAGATTCACCGTCCCAGGAGTAGGGTTAAGGAGCCCCTTTATGATATATCAATGCTCCCCTTCACCGCTCGAGCCTCCTCCCCTACCTAACCAAATTTGGTAAGATCCTACTAATGCTGCCTTAGATACACGTTCTAGGATGAAAGTTACGGTTGTTCTTGGTAGGCCAAGGTCTTTAAGTAGGTTATATAGGGATTTCGCTAGTATACCTCTTGCTCCAACTTCTACAGTATATAAATTAATCACATAACCGTTTTTGGTTAATTCATTTGTTAGATCATAATATTTGATTGTTTTTATTGTGTGGTCTTAAGGTATGTTTGTTTCCCACGGCACAGCAAGTTCTATAAGTACTATGCGTTTTAGATTTTTTGAGTATAGAAATATGTCCCATAAATAAATGTCTGGTCTGGAAGACGAAATACTAACATCCTTAGGAATTTTGTAGTGTTTTTCATACGAATCCATCAAGAGAGTCCAATCGGGAGCTGCGCCTAAGATAGAGTAATGCTTGGATTTAGATTTTGTAGCTGACCCTTCTTTTACAAAAGCAACGTGTTGTTTGTTCGTGGTCAAACCTTTTTTTGCTCTAGCTACCGAGAGGCTCGCCACTTCTCGTATGATTTCGAAGACTCTATCATGATGGCGTGAATAATGACCCCTGTCAAGGAGCATCTTGCATCCTACCAATAAGTGCCTTGCTGTACCTATGGCCTCCCGACAAATACCGCAAGACTTTTCGGTGACTTTCCCTCATCTTAAATTACTTTGGTCTGGGAGGGTCATCTGAAAGGCGTTTAGATAAAATTTTAATAAGGCAGGTGACCAATCGTATATCAAGGTACGCCACTTTAACGCCAAAAGGATACAGAGTTCACCTATGTTTAGCCATTCACTTTGCATTTCTAAGCTCATTGCATGTACTTTATAGCTATCATTTTCTGTAGAAAATATTTTACAATGGCTTCATCCTGAACTTTATTTTTTGACCCTAAACCCGCTTTGCTGGACTGTGCACGTATCATAAATTGTTTGTGGAATTGAAGCCTCGAATCAAGGTCGGAGGCACTTTTGTCTTTTGGGAGAGATGCGACTATATCGTCTTATGATTTTAATAAGACGTGCGTTTTGGTAAAGGTGAGGTGTTTATAGAGCTCCGATGGTTTCTTTAATTTCATCGCAAAATTAGTTTTATCCCTAAATAATGAAGATGGGTCTGCCGAAAGTGCAAGCCCCAACCATGACTTCAATGTCCTTATGACGTTTACATCCAATTTTGTTAAAAGGGATTTAGTAACGTGGTTTACTAGAAAAGGCCAAGAGACGTGATGTTACGTAGTTGTCGTATATCCAATCGTTTTTAATGTTACTAATTGGTTGTTGGTCTACCATACCAAGCTCTTTTAGAAAGCTATCGACGACTGCGTCTAAAGATGGTGTGCGTCCTATGTGATCTATCTTTCTACCAAGAAATTTAAATGGCACAGCTGCAGCAATTGTGGAAACACATTCTCCTCCTATCAAGAGTCCCGGGCGTAAGAGGTAAATTTGGTGTTCCGTCTACCCAGACACAGACAGTAGCATTTACTTGGTTTTGTTCTCAACCCTTTAGTCCATGCACAGAACTCAACCACTTCACGTAAAAGTTCCTGACATTGTATTGGGTTACGTGTCAGACTTGCAAAGTCATAAGCAAAAGCTAAGATGGACTCTGTGTATTTGTTATTGATCTTAAACCGATAGCCCCACTTTTTTTCATGACCAATTAGCTTGTTAGTTAAAATATTAATTACTATATTAATTGCTATTGGTGACAAGCAACAACCTTGGAACAAACCCACATTGTATTGCAATGTGTTAGTGTGTCCCTTTTTTGATGAAATAACAAATTTTAATTTGGAATAATATGATGCGATGATGTCGCTGATCACAAGTGGAAAGTTATACCATTTCATTAGGAACATCAGCAGTTTATGCTGCACAGAACCAAACGCGTTCTCTAAGTCTATCCAGCACACCGTTATTTGTCTTTCATATGTTCTGGCACTTTTTAAACTTTCCGCTAGAAGAGTGTTGTGTTCCAGGCATCCAGAAATTCCAGGCAAAAACCCTTTCTGGTGATTGGGTCTGAAATACTTGTTATTGATCATAAAGTGTGTTATTCTAGTTTGTAAAATTAGAAAAATATTTTGAATATTTTGTTTGTTAGTGCAATCGGCCTAGTATCTTTTGGATAAGTTACTTCATCTTTTTTTGGTATGAGGACAAAAATTGCTTATCCGAATGCCACTGGTATTTGCTTGCTTGACCAGATCTTAGTGAAGATATTTAAGAGATGTTTACGAACCGATGGACACTTTTTATACACCATATATGGGATACCATCAGGACCTGGAGCTGATTTAGATGTTTTCTTTTTCAACTGATTGGTTATTTCCTCCATAGTAGGTGAGAAACTACCCACTTTGTTCATTGAAAATGTTTTTTATCAAAATTAACCTCATGTTTAGCTCTATTCAAGTTATCGCGATTTTCTGTTATTTGTAATGATATTCCTTGAATTAATTTTAGAATTGATCTTAATGCCCTGGACACTACGAATAAATTATTCGTAGCCTGGACAGTTGATGACTTAGATGGTTATCGCCCATGGCCTTGGCATTATTTTTCAAAATATATCACATAACATTTTTGAAACTAAAATTAAATATTTACAGGTTAACTACCAGTTTTATTTGCAGTAAATACTTATTTTTGTTTAAATACTACAATCAGTTAAAGATTCTCTGAATTAGATATTCTATTCAAGACTTAATTATCTTTTACATATCTCTTGCGCTGTAAGTACACCCTTACACCCCTGAATGCCGGGGTGTATGACTATCATTACAGCATAGGTTTTGGAATTGGAAAAAAGAACTGTCATACTCATACTGCACGAAGAATATTTTTAAAAAGTTTTTTTTTTCTCGTTATCGTTAATTACTCGAATCGGAATCTAGACAATTTATTTTATAAAGATTTTATTTTAAATATGGAACTATTTGTTTCCACATCGTATGTTAGATGGAATCGATTTAAAAATCAAACTGGCCAGCAAGATTTGACGCGCTTGCGTGCGTGATAAAAAAAAAGGCAGTCTACTAGTAGGCGCGAAAGCATCGCGAAAATAATTAATTTTCTTGTCTGAGTTCTTTTTCAAAAGTTTTAAACATGTCTAGTGACGAAGACATAGATCTAACGCCCGATTTTATTAAAGAAAGGGCAAAAACAGTTGTCGGAAATATATTACCGCCGAACTCGAAAGAAAGATATGTAAAGGCATACGACGAATTTATGAAATGGCGGTCAGATAAAATTTTTTTGATGAATTATCTAAGAGGCTACAACCTTCCAGTTTATGGTGCTTTTATTCCATGCTAAAATCTACAATGATGACAAAACATGACGTGAATTTGAAAAATTTTTCTAAACTTACTGCTTTCTTGAAAAGGCAGTCTGACGGCTTTAAAAGCAAGAAATCCAAGGTATTTACTGCAGAAGAAGTACAGAAATTCTTAAATGAAGCTCCGGATTAAATTTATTTAGCAATAAAGGTACCTACGTATTTACTTGCCCTCTTTAATAAGTTACCAAAATATTTCACAAAAATACTATGCGAATTTGGTGCCTTTAATACAACTTATGTCTTTTTTACAGGTTGTTCTAATTTTTGGGATATCGGGAGCAGAACCGTGGAATTGACAAACTTGACAATAAAAAATGTAGAAAAACATAACAAATTACTACTCATAAAACTGCCTAACACGAAAACTAAAATTGACCGGTCATTTGTTGTGCATGAAGAATTTGCAAATTATGTTGAAAAATATCAAGCTCTTCGGCCTGAAAACGTGGATACAAACGTTTTTTTCTTAATTACAGTAAAGGAAAATGCCACAGACAAGTAATAGGAAAAAACAAATTTACAGGCATGCCAAAGCAAATAGCCACATATTTAAAACTGAGTAACGTAGAGTTATACACCGGGCATTGCTTTCGCAGAACATCAGCGACTCTATTGGCTGATTCGGGAGCCAACCTCACTCTGTTAAAAAGGCACGGCGGCTGGAAGTCCAGCAAAGTGGCCGAAGGTTATATCGAAGATTCGATGGCAAACAAAAGCAAAATTACTTCTAAAATAACAGAAAATATAAACTTGAAATCACCACGTCAAAGCACATCATCTGAGCCATTTTTTAATGAAGAAAATAGTATCAGTCAACTGCCGCCATTTACGATGCAAGAACCTCAAGTCACTCAAACTCAAGTCTTATCATCACAAACTCATATTCAAACTATAAATATTCCAAAAAAGAACGTGACCATATCTCTTACAAATTGTAATAATTTTACTATTAATTTTAATTAAATACACATTTTTTTCTTTTTAATAAATGTTCATTGAAACCTGCTGTCTTGTTGTTTACTAACCTCACAATCGATATGTAAAGCAGAGTATTTATCTCGGGCGTAAGCATCAATTGCATACTCGGGTTAATTAGCGCCTTCGCTTCGCTCAGGCGCCAAAAACCTCGTATGCAATTGATGTCATACAGCCCTTGGTTAATAATCTACTATTATGCAACATTTCTTTAGTTAGTACGAAATTCCGAACGTGTTTGTCTTTGAGGTCGAATTCAAAATCGGAACTTCGAAAGGGCTGGTCTTTGTCTTTCTCTCTTTCTAATGGCGGGAAAGTGATAGATTGTGAATATTTCGAATTATATGATTAACCCTAGGCTGAATAATATATTCGCAGGTATCTAAAAAAAAAAGTTACTTTGTCTCACTCAGTGAGCAAAATCGATTTTGCTCACTGATTTCATATGCAGCAAAACCTACATGTTTGAGCTACTGAAGTGAAAATATTTTTAAAAATTGACAAATGCAAATCATATATACTTAACTAGTTACTAGCTGACCCGGCAAACGTTGCTTTGCCATATAAATAATTTTGGCTATTAAAAAATAAGGGTTGATCGTAGAAGGGTGAAAATTGAGGATTATATGTATTTTTGTATGTTGTATCATAAAAAAATAGAAATTAAAAATTTTGTCTAAAAAATAAAAAATAAATTTAGGGGTGGACTACCCCTAACATTAATGGGGATGAAAAATAGATGTTGGCCGATTCTCATAGATACCGGATAAGAACAAAAAAATTCATCAAAATCGGTCAAGCCGTTTCGGAGGAGTATGGCAACGAAAACTGTGACACGAGAATTTAACATTTTTGAAACTAGAATTAAATATTTACAGGTTAACTACCAGTTTTATTTGCAGTAAATACTTATTTTTGTTTAAATACTACAATAAGTTAAAGATTCCCTGAATTACATATTCTATTCAAGACTTAATTATCTTTTATGCAAAATTTCTGTGTTTGTCTTTGAGGTCGAATTCAAAATCGGAACTTCGAAAGGGCTGGTCTTTGTCTTTCTCTCTTTCTAATGGCGGGAAAGTGATAGATTGTGAATATTTCGAATTATATGATTAACCCTAGGCTGAACAATATATTCGCAGGTATCTAAAAAAAAAGTTACTTTGTCTCACTCAGTGATCAAAATCGATTTTGCTCACTGATTTCATGCAGCAAAACCTACATGTTTGAGCTACTGAAGTGAAAATATTTTTAAACATTGACAAATGCAAATCATATATACTTACTAGCTGACCCGGCAAACGTTGCTTTGCCATATAAATAATTTTGGCTATTAAAAAATAAGGGTTGATCGTAGAAGGGTGAAAGTTGAGGATTGTATGTATTTTTGTATGTTGTATCATAAAAAAATAGCAATAAAAATTTTTGTCTACAAAATAAAATAAAAAATGTAGGGGTGGACTACCCCTAACATTTAGGGGGATGAAAAATAGATGTTGGCCGATTCTCATAGATACCGGATAAGCACAAAAAATTTCATCAAAATCGGTCAAGCCGTTTCGGAGGAGTATGGCAACGAAAACTGTGACACGAGAATTTTATATACTTATAAGATAATTATCTATACAAATAATATTAGGGGTTAAAGTATGAAATTGCGGATTAGTACTTTTTTTAATTTAATTTAACATATATTTTTTTTATAATTACCATTAATTATTAGGCAGCAATGTATAGATACATTGCTGCCGTCTAATAGGAAGGCCATGTATGCCTTTGCGACTATGGTGATCTAACTCGAAAAACTGTGTGAAAGCATTCTGTACTACCTCCTGGGAAGAAAACTTTTTATCACGTAGAAAATTGCACAAATCACGAAAAAAACGTTAGTTCGTTGGAGCAATGTCTGCCGAATACTGAGGGTGATGAATGGTTTGTAATTGCAGTTCCTGTAGAGTTAAAACGGTTTCTCATGCTGTATGAGGTCTCGCGTTATCATGGACCAATAATGGTGAAGATCGATTCATGAGTCCGGGCTGTTCGCTGCTAGTTTTGCTATCATTGTTCAGAGGTCGACATCTGCCGTTATCGCTTGATCAGATCAGAGAAAGCTATATTGAATAACACCATGCTGAAACCACCAAACAGTTTAAATTTTTATTGGTAAGCTTTGCTTTAGGACATTGTTGCGGTGTTTGACCTGGGGTCAGCCATTTTTCGCTTACGGTTATCGTAAAGAATCCACTTTTCATCACATTTCACAATTCGATCCAATATTCCTTCCTTTCTGCATCGATTCAACAAGGCAACACAAGTTTCAACACGCTTTTTTTTCTGCAGATCAGTCAAATCATGAGGCAATCATTTTTCATATTTTTTTTTATATTCTTTTTTGACGCAAAAGAGTCAATATTGTTGGTAAGGTAATTTTAAACCATGCCGCTAATTCCTGGGTAGTTAGGCTCGGATCGGCTTCCACCATCCCTTTCAATTCATTGCTATTCAACTGTGTGGGCGGTCTGCCACGTGATTTGTTCTTCAAATCAAAGTTTTCATCAAGAAACCGCTGAAACCAAGCGGCGGAGCCGCGGCCGGAATGCTAGTAATATATATATGATAATTAATTATCATCATCATGACATCAAAAGCCCACCATTGAACAGGGTTCCCCTTGGCAGGCGTCTTTGGCAGGGGATAGCAGTAGGAGTTGTCAGTTATTCAAAAGGCGCTGCTTTCTCCAACTACCTTACCACGATAACCCTAAAATTTTAACGTTTTAGCACCATAGCATAGAACATATGACCATAGTCCCCATCCATAGGCGCTGCCATATTATAACAGACCATGGGTATAAAACGAATTACAATAAAATTTATCTTTCAGCCCTAAATAATATACTTACTGCTAAAATGTTACCATTGGGAACGAAATAATAGAACAGTTAAACAAATAAACAAACATTTTCTATTTCCAGCTCGATAGTGATCTTATGTGGGAGTCCCACATTGACAAGCGCCGTGAAAAGATGTAAATGCTTGTTTTGTGCTATGGCGTAAGCAGGCGGTAATAAAAAACGAAAATGGCTCCTGACAGCTATTTTGTATCTGTACACTCGCTCCTGCAGTACAGAATTGATCTCTAGGTCCACGTTCCCAGAGATCAATGCTGCCGCCGCCGATTAGGAACACGTCTTTCACGTAATCGAGTACAGTGTTTCGATCCATCACGTGGTGCCTCACCACAGAGCTCAGACCGAGGTACGCGATGAGCGCAGCCACTTTCAATCCCTGCCCTACTTATTCTATGGGACGCAAGAAAGGGCAATGGATGTTCGTGAAGAGATTGTCAGCCATGTAGTGGATAATTGGCAAATTTGCGATATTGTCTGATGTTATGATGTTAAATGTAATGGAGAGAATTTCATTTACGGGGCCAATTTAAAACGATTAAATTAATATATGACAAGTTTTACACGGCTCTCAAAAACCGGTAACGGTTCCGGAGGGACAGTTCAAAAGCTAATAATACAATTATATTAAACTATTCCTTACAACTCTGTGGGATGCCGAGTTAGAATTGCACCTCCCCATATCGTGCGTGTCTTAAGAGGCGACTAAGGGAAAAATACTGGAAGGTGGGCAGCGGCACCTTCTAAAGAACTGCCATCTTACACTGCGATCCCAAGCCGTCTGCCAAGCGTGGGGATTATGGCAAATACCCCCTAAATAGGGGAAGCTGTGTTCAGCAGTGGACGAGTCGGCTGTTACAGTTATTCCTTTCACTATCAATCATGCCCTCACAGTACCCAAGACATGCACAGCATACTTGCATCCATAGATCATCGAATCCATCACACTCGTAAGCTGATGCTAGAATGCATTCAATAATAAAAACCGGCCGAGTGCGAGTGGGACTCAGGCACCAAGGATTCCGTACCATTATCTGTAACCTAATCTTGCAAGTTATAGACACTTTTCGCAGTGTCCCATTGAGCTGGGTAGGTAACGCGAAAACCATTTGTATTGAATGGGAGCCCCTTAATTATATTAAAAGAGAACATCAAACTAAATATTCTGTAAATAGTTAAAGCGTCCACCTGTCACCGTTATTATTATCGAGCAAGAAACGGTAAATGAAATCAAGTTTGTTGTATGGGAGCCCCCCTTAAATATGCATCTTATTTTATTTTTAGTATTTGTTGTTACAGCGGTAATAGAAATACATCATCTGTGAAATTTTCAACTGTCTAGCTATCACCGTTCTTGAGATACAGCCTGGTGACAGATGCACGGACAGCGAAGTCTCAGTAAAAGGGTCCCGTTGTTACCCTTTGGTTACGGAACCCTAAAAACGATCATACAAGAGGTGATTTAGAGTGCTCCACAGTGCACTACGACGACACCGCCAGTAAGTCCTGACTACGGGGCATACGAAGGTAATTTGGCTCCAGGGGAACAGCCTTACAACCTTAACCACTAATCCAGGGCAATCGGAATCATCGTGCAATAACCAACAAGCTGTTATGAGTTGATTGTAGTTACGCATTGTTACACCACACGTTAAAACCAAGTACTCTAGTTAATCATAATGATATTATTTTTAGTGTCAATTTCATACAATTTCTTGTTCAAGAACCTCAAGAAAGCCTTTTGAATCTTCTCAAAACGCAAGGCAAAAAACACTCATAAGGATGTCAATTGACTCAGGTACTTTACGTTATGATTTAATAAAATTGTCATTAATACGAAAATATTGATATAAATAGTAAGTACCACCTTGAACTAATGGGCTAAGGTTGTCCGAGATCGTCAATCATCTGTTCAGCTGCGGTGTGAACTTCTTTGGAAAGATTACTGTATACCAGCTGATAAGTTATTAATATATTAGTGCGAGATGACACAATGTCCCATTTAGTGTCCGATCTCGCATAATTAATGGCAACAAAAGCTCTGTCGCAACGCTCGCGACATGGGTACGACGCACATTTTGCAAATTTTGAAACCTTGGCCCGGACCGTGATACTATAAAATACACAAACATTTTGGCAAAAGCATCAGTATCATCGAGCCTATCTGATCATCTCTACTTAATAAAAAAAACCAAACAAACACAATGAAATCTTTCGTAAGTAAATGCCTATTAATCTCTAAAGACTAACTAAAATCTATAATATAGCTAAGACCTGTGTTTCTATTTATCTTCTAAATGTGTTGTGCCATTTACATTAGGTACTACTATACCCAGCACCCACATGGAAAATCCATGGTAAATCCTCATAGATATACCATGTGTGTTAAGTAATTTGTCTACTCTGAAACGTAAATTGAATCTAATATGTCATGTTGTACACTAGGTGTGTGTAGTCCTTCTCGCCGCCGCCGCCCTGGCCGCTCCTGAAGGTAAACGCGACAAGCGTGGGTTCCTGGGTGGCGCTGAGCTGGTCAGCCCCTATGGGCTCGGAGGCTACGGACTTGGCTACGGTGCCGGCCTCGGGTACAGCGGTCTAGGATACGGCCACGGCATCGGCGGCATCGGGTACTCCTCCGGCCTCTACGGCGCTGGTCTGGGATACAGCGGTCTAGGCTACAGCGGTCTAGGCTACAGCAGTCTAGGCTACAGCGGTATTGGCTATGGCGGTCTTGGCTACGGTTACGGTGGTCTCGGCTACGGTGGGCTCGGCTACAGTGGTCTCGAGCACGCTCCCATAGTCGCGGCGGCGCCCGCCATCGTCACCGCTCCTGCTGTTGTCGCCGTTAAAAAGGTCGTCGAAGTGCCAAAGGTAGTTATTTTTATTCCCTTTACACTATATCATGAAAAGTCATTATGTAATACCTAATTATCAGTGATGAAAATGTTTAAAATCCTATGTATTTTGCAGTTCTATTTAGTGTTTCCACATAAATGCTCTTTCGCTAGTAAGATGATTTGGCTTTATAGAAATTGTGATACATTTCAACCCCTGCAGATTGTTGCTGTAAAGAAGTTGGTGTCTGTCCCCAAGGTGGTGATCCCGGCCGTGCACGCGCTGCCCGCTGCACTCTGGTGAACCACATCGACTCGCCGCATGACGCTGCTACTCACCAAACATTATTAGTATATTAAATAAAACTTTGTTATATAAATATTATTCATTTTATTTTACCTGTCGCATGATCTGAGAATCTAATTTAAATAATAATGAGACAATATTACAACAACTGTCAAGCTACTTAAGCAAGTAAGTATTATTAAATGCGATTTAATTGTTCTGTTCGTATTATATTATGCAGTTTTGACAGATGTTTCGTACATTTAAATCCATAACTGCATCTTAAGATCGATCTCGACGACGACTTCTATGCGCATTTACTTTTATTAGCCCAAGATATTCCTAACCTCACTGGTGTTTACTAAACAGTCCTTATTACTGACTACTTCGTGCATGTATTAACTACCTACCGCAAAAATGATACAATTATCGTATAATTAAAATTAATTATACGATAATTTTATCATTTTGTAGTGGGCTCTTTCATTGACCGCATTATGCTTACGTTCAAATTGTAATAAAGTGTTTACGATAAAGATGGCTATCAATCTCAATAAAGCGAACGAGCTTTGATAGGTTGCGACATGCGGCAAGCTGCGTGTCCAAATCTTGCAAACTGGTCCATTCTGGGAGTCGAACGCGAAGTTTTGCAAACGTGAAGGTTATGAACCTAATCTATTTAATATGAATCAATAAATATGCGCATAGTATGTATTTGGTTCAAGTCAGTATTTCATATTAGACTGGGTATTACACAGTCTGGAATATGAAAACAGCGATTGAGAATAAGCATCACAAATAAATAACAAGAATATAAAAAATACGTATCGTAGAAATTGCCACGTGCCTATAGAAATCAAACAAATCCTAAGAGATTATATTTGATTTTATAAAAAAAAGCGTGACTTATTACGAGTATACTGAAAGTTGTGAAATAACTTGTTGAAGCTGGCTTATTCAAAACCCTATGAGCTTCCATTTTCATGGTCGGACTTCCACAAGTTTGTTTGTTTATTAATCTATACTAATATTATCAGGAAAGATTTGTATTTTTGTGTGCAACGAATAAACTTAAAAACTACTGGACTGGGGTTTCAGACTCGGGGAAGGACATAGGAAATTAAACAAAAACACAAATACACGATGGGAAAAATTTAAGTCATGTGCGGGATAATCCGCATAGCAGGCGTTATTGCAAACCTAACAATATTAAAAAAAAAGGACATAGGAAAGTTTTTATTGAAGTGGTTTTGCGCGATAACCGAAATACGCGTAGGCGGGGCCACGGCCGGAAAGCTAGTAGGTACTTTATAAACCAGTGGTCATAAATAACATAGCATAATTAAAATATACCTAGTTCATATTCTAATTCAATGAACAAAAACGCATGTGTGCAACATCTCTGTAAACCTCAAAGTTTTTTTTAATTGTATAGATATCCTATATACCTAGTAACGTATATACAATATTAGATAAATTTAAGAGCATTCATCGAGTATTGTACATATTATATTTATTTAGGCTTCATTCAACATAGTAGTAGGAGCTGTAGAAAGTTTGTGGGGTCGTAATATATTTTATATTAATAAAAAATCTTCAAATTCAAAATATATTTGCAAGACATGGGTGACATTTTGTGTCGGGTTCTTTATAGATAATGGTTTGCCATATTATTAACAGTACGGTTTGCATTGTTATCTACACTAATATTACAAAGAGGAAATATTTGTATGTTTGGATTATTGTATTTTTGTATGCAACGAATAAATTTAAAACTTTTGGACTGATTTGGATGAAATTCGGTATGGAATTAGTTTGAGACCTGAGAAAGGACATAGCATAGTTTTTTTCCAACTGCGAAAAAAAATGTCTTTTGCGCGATAACCGAAATACGAGCATGCGGAGCCGCGGCCGTATAGCTAGTGTTACATGCTTATAAGAATATATTATAAAATGATTATAGAGACTTGGAATCATTTTGAAATGTCAGTTACTTAATTAAATAATATATAAATTACATGATTAATTTCTTACAAAATGACAAATAATATATAATGATTAATTTCTGGTTAATAATAATTGTATCAAATAGAAATTATAAAACATTTTCTCATTACCAAAATTCAGCTATCGTTTAGTATGCTTTTATAAGTTGTGTTATTTATTTGTAGCAACGATAGCCGAACGGTAAAAGCTATGGATTGCAGTGCCGCAGGTCCATGGTTCGATCCCCACCGGCGTGCGCTTCACCGCATGGTGGGAGGGCATTTTGCGAATGCTCGCCTAGCTAGCTACCACTTTTCTAAGTAGAAGATCTATCGCCAAGCACCTAACAGTGTGATCCGGCAGCAGTCCTTGTAAGCCAGTAAAATTAAGTACAGGCACATTTATAACACAATTACAAACATCACTCAACAACTGCATGTCCCAGGGTGACGGGTGCAGTGTAAGTTCGTAGAAATGCATCTGATAGATACAGAGGTTACCGCCTAACATTAGGTGGCCTCGTACGTGTTCCATCACAATACAATAAAAAAAAGTATATTAAATATAGCTACTTGGATAACAAAGAGCTCGTGGGGTGCCGGGTTGCCCATGGGGTGCCGGGCTAGAATGTCGCCCCCCCATTGCTACCTGTGGGTGTCGTAAGGGCGACTAAAGGTAAAATACCGGAAGGTGGGCAGCAGCGCCTTCTGAGGAACTGATATCTTAAACTGCGATCCCCAAGAAGCCTGCTAAGCATGGGGATTATGGCAATACCCCCACTTAATGGAGGAGGCTGTGTTCAGCAGTGGACAATTCGGCTGATACAGTACAGTACAGTATAACAAATATTAATGTATTAAGTAATAGATAACTTTCGATTTCGTGCCAATGTTCGGCGAAGCATTGCTGCTTAATGCGTGTCAGGTTTTATAAGCATCAACGATATAATAAAGAACTAATATATAGTTATTGTTTCAATTGTTACATATAACAGTTAACACATTTACTTTTATTCTTGAACAGGCGTAAAATAAGACTGTTAATGAAAAAAATGTGAACAATGTGTAGGATACGGGGCCAGGATTGGTCCATCTCTCGCCTCACACCTCACACTCTACCCATTGAGCTGTCATAGCGATGATCCATAGTTCGAATTCATTATTTTGTTCCCATTATTAAACTGTCATAATTTGACGAAGTCAATGTGCTATACAATAAAGACTTATTAATCTGTTACGATGATGCAACGACCTAAGAAATAGATACGTATGCAAAAATGTTTTTATTCATATCGGAATAAGATTCTTATTATTTAAAGTCCATTTTGTTCACATCTACAGCAGGCCTTACCCTCAGGGGTTTGCCATAAGACTGCGCTTGGCAGGCGTCTTGGGATCACCAGTGCTTCAGAAGGTGCTGCCACCCACCATCGCCTATTTTTCCTTCTCTACGTTTCGTAAGACTCCCACAAGGTATGCAATTCAAATTTTGCATGGTGGTAGGGCATTTTGCGAATGCCCGCCTGGCTAGCTACCACCCTCAAGTAGAAAATCTGTCGCCAAGCACCTAACGGTGTGTTCCGGCAGCTGTCCTTGAGAGCCAGTACTTCTATGTTAGCCTGAACAACATCTTCGACCACATCATCACTTACCATCAGGTGAGAGCGTGGTCAAAAGCTAACATAGCAAGCATAAATAAATTCTAAAAAGGTATCCAATTTCTACTCGGCTGGAGTTTGTATTTATTGTTTTACTAGAATCACACCAAGTTTGCTTCTTGCATCTTTTTCCGTTTCAACGATATAAAAAAAACTGAATAGTTACGTTGAAAAATCATATTTGTTATTTATATTACTGTATCAGCTGGATTTTGCACTGCTGAACATAGCCTTTTCCTTTATGGTGGGGTTTGCCATAATCTGTAATAATAAAATTGTTCAATACATGCAGCTTTTCCATAGATTAAACCACATAATTAGAACCGCTCAGTAGATTATTTCTCGTGCGACAAATAATCTCATATTGTATGATACAAAACACGTTCTCTGTATTAAAGGTACACTATAAATACTTAGTTTTTTGTAGAATAAACGGTTGTTTATTCCTAAATTTATTGCATCAATTTATTCATTTTATATACCCAACCAACTCGATTAAGTTTAATGAATAGACCGCGACCAAATTTTCCGGCATTTGCTCCTCGGTGGTAAATGGAGCGATCGTTATAATTTCGCTTCTGATAATCACGTTCATTACGTACCCCGTAAGTAGTAACTATTGCCTGATCTGTGGCACGTGGCGCAACGGGCGGCGCACGCGCGTGTCGGCACGCGACCGCAGCGCCAGGAAGGAAGACATCCGCTGTCAACATGGGAATTTTAGCTTTACATGCGCTTATAATATAATACGCGGAGCTGATGCAACCCTCTTGAAAAAACCTTTAGGCAATAATAAACACAAGAGTTCTAATTTTAAAATGGACCTGGCCAGGAAGAATATCACTCATATCGGCCGTGCGGTAAGGAAGCACATAATTAAAATCTTTCAAATATCTTGTTCTAAATGAAAGAGCTTCTTGAAGACCTAGTGCATCTACTAATAAGGTAGTATGCAAGTTTTTGGTATCCAGAACAACACAAAAGGTACAATTTAATGCAATACACTTCTTGATATTAAATGAAAAACTGCAAAAATACCGCATTGCACGAATATAAAAGAGAGGTATCAAATTTTTAGCGCAGTACGCGATACATTACGATAGCTTACTGGGCGGAGATTTGCCGATGTTTTATTAACTGTGCTTATACTGGCAATGTCATTGCAGTGAACTATAATCCGACTTTAAAAACCACTCCTGCTCCAAACTAACAACTATTTTGAAAGAAACTGATCGTACTATCATCTCAGGTAGCAATCGCCCCTTGGTACAACACTACACCAAGCCCAACTCCAAACCTGACAACATCTAACTTCTTCTTCTTGTCCTTATTTCAAACTAAGTGTGTTGGTACAACACGTGCATTTTCTCGCACTCTGTTTTATAACTTATACCCTCTTGGCATTCAATTATCTGTCACATACAGATTTCTGTCATCCTATTTCGTCATTCTTATATGCTTCTTTCATTTCCTCTTTTGTTCCCCAACAGTCAGACTCATACATAACGACAGGTCTTGTGATGATTTCATAAATTTTCTCCGTATGATTCAGATGTATATGTGGGTCATATATGGTTCCAGAGACCTATTTCTGTTTTATCCATTCTTCCTTTATTGCCTTGTGGACAAACAAATATGTGTAACTGATTCTACGAAAGGCAATTTACAATATTGTTCAGTTCAGTTTTTTCATTTCTGCACGTCCAAATCAATGTTGTAAAATCAAATCAGACTAGTTTTTAGTCGATATAGAATATACCACTAATGACGCAGAACTATTTTGTTTCCCCTAATCTTCGATCTCATTTTCCAAACTACCTTGTGTTGTGACAATGTTTGGAATGTTCTTATCACTTTTATTAAAAGTAACTTTTAGACGTAGTTAGACTTGTATGGTGGGCTGGTGATAAACTTTATAACCTCGCACTTTCTTGTCACACTGCTGAAACAGCAGCAGCATAATTAAAGCAGCACATGGAATCAGCACCTTCGAACGTAAATAATTACAATTTCAAACAAGATGGTCGCATTTTCTGTTTCCGTATAGATTTAAATAGCCAACTACGGGAGTCTTAGGTACCACTCTATTTTCTGGCAGATGCAGCTTTCTTTATTTTAGTATAGCTGTTATAAGACATATGGTAATGAGTGTTTAAAAATAGACAATAATACAAAAAAAAACAGTTAATAAGTTACAATATTGCTCTACAATTGAAGCAACGTCACTACAATCTTAGAGGTGTTAACAGCTCTAAATACGTGATACACAAACATCCACCCGAGAAGTAACCGAAGCTGAACAGGGCCAGGTCGGCGTCGCGGCACCACCTGCAACCCGAAGCAGTCGCGTACAGTCAGGCCTACCGCGCGGACACGGATTGCACCATGCGAAATATGATTGTGAGTACGAACCCATTTAAAAATACCCTTCGAGTCCTCTCTTTCCTTCATAAACATCAGCTTACAATTCAAATTAAGTACTTACTAAAATAAATGAATGACATCGAAATCCTGAATTTGTACATATACATAGTGTCCGATGAAAGCGTTTTTGTTGATTGTGTGCAGATGAGGTTATTCGTGGTGGCCCTGTGCAGTTGGTGTGGGTGCGAGCCGCTGGCAGCAGCCCTGACGCGTCGGCGCGACGCTGCACAAGCGTACACTAGTTCATTTGGTCGGCAGTACGAGCCCTACTTGTTCGCTGCAGTGCCGCTGCACGGGCCCGTCCCCGTGCTGCAAGTCCTGTCGCCCGCCCCGCTCGCCGCGCGCCCCGCTGCCGCCGCCACTAACAAGCCCTACGCCTCCTCAGTACGACACACGCCTTACACTCGCCCCTATACAGAATCTCGTCCGTACTCTGAACCCAATACGTATGCGGAGTCTCGCCCCTACGCCGAAACTCGTCCTTATACCGAGTCTCGTCCTTATACTGAGACTCGTACGTATGGCGTATCCCGTCCTCATACCGAATCTCGTCCGTACGGTGAGTCCCGTCCTTACTCCGAATCTCGTCCGTATGGCGATGCTCGTCCTTACTCCGATCTTCGTGCGTATTCTGAAGTCCACCAGTACCTGAACCCCCGGCCGTATCCCTCTCGTCCGTACGCGGATGCGGTAGAGTTTGAAGAAGCCGGTGCCGGCTCTGGGTTCGGCCGCGCACTGCACAAGCCAATAGCCAGGCCTCTGCCAACGCCCGAGTACGCGGCGGACTTGGACACGTACGCGCTGCAAGTGTACCCGTCCTCGGCGCCGAGAGTCACCTTCTCCAAGCCGCCGTCGGACGTGGCCGCCTCCTTCGAGGTGGAGAGCCAGGAGACTCCCACGGTGCTGTACGCGCGCCCCTCGCTCAGCGGCGGTTACACCTACAGGAAGATCTCTAAGAAAACTCCGCCGAAGAAAGTGTCCTTTGCTTCTTCCAAGGAACAGCCCGTCATCGTCAAGATCCACAAGCACAAGATAATAAAAAGTTGACTAAGATATCTTCCGGATTTCTTGTAACTTTCCTGCGGGAATCTTGAAATTCGTGTTAAAGACTCCAGTGTGTGATGGTTGTGGTTGGATTTGATATTAATATTAATTTATTTATCATTGATTTTCAATGTTTATTGTATTTAATAGGCATAGAATAAATTATAATTATCAATATTAAAACTAAAGTGAAGTAAGTAAAATTATTATATACTAATATGGATATTCGTTTCATAGTATTTTATGAAGCATTACTAATATATTATTTTAATTAATTAAATAGATTATATAGGTATGTGTACATGTCATTGGGTATATACATAGTTTTAATTTTTTTTTGTATTAATTTGCGCCTGCTCAAGCTTAGAAAAATAAATTTCTAATTCCGAATATCAAATATAGTATCTACGTATTATGTATCTAGTTGTTGAGATGATGAGATCTGCTCACATTTTGTGTCACGCTTACATAAAATGATGAATAAATATAACATATGAAATAGGATTGCTTTCACAAAATATTTATATCAAAACAGTTCAATATATGCGTACGATTAAATAAATCACTTGTTATATTGTGTTTGTTTTATTTCCTGTACTGTAAATACAGTAAATCTAGCAATCTATTAAACAAAGAGTTTCCGAAGGTAAGCGATTACGAGTTGGTTGTAAAGGGTTTGTCGCCAGAATGTGGTCGCGAGGACTTCTCCGTCTCTTAGAAAGGTCTAGAATATAGCGTTAGTATTATGAGAATAATAAAAAAGTTACCTACCGACAGAAGTTAAGAGATAATTGTGTTAGCTCCGAGAGATGAGTTATTTAAAATGGCCAAAGTTCAGGCAGACAATTCATGTTTTAGTGATAAACCAAGGATCTTACTTTATGTAATAATATAGAATAAACAAAAAATATATATAAGTAAGATAGAATTGCAAACAGCTAGGTCGTCTTTTCCTCTCAAAACATCGTCGATATTCCTGAGAAAAAAATTACACAATCAATGATAAGAAAAGCGATGGCTTTTCTTATCATTGATTGTTTTATGGTCACCCGACCGTCTGCTTTCGACCGACTGAAAATTTTCGGTGGTAGGTAGTATATTATCCGGCTATCAGTATGTTATTTTCTTTCTCGCCATTAAATACTGAAAACGTCAATTTATAGTATTATACCTTTGATCGAAATCAATAAACACCTTTGCCGTCTAAATAATGCGACCGCAGCGGACGTAGAACGGCTAAGCAAACTTCGCTTCGAGCGCTTCATGAATACTTATTTAGATGTATGACAATCTTACGAGTAACGGAATGCTTAAATGCAATATATGGTATGTTGTACTCGTATATAAGGGTTACGGTCTCGTATATACTTATTTTTTATAAATCCATGTATTTTGAAAAAACATGATCCATATCTCAAAATTAGTGGCAACAAAAAACAAACATGAAAATATCGTGGATTTATTTTTTAAATCGTGCTTTTGGGTCAAGTATTGTGATACGAATATTCATACTGATTACAAAACTAAAATAGGTAAAATGATGAGTGTTTTTTTTTTAAATTGGAATACGAACTACTTGTTATATTTTAGTTTTTTTATTGCCACCCCATAAATAACAAAATATTATATATTTTTCAAATAAACATTGGTCAATTATCTATTACATCTTATTTTCATTTAAAATAAAACATCATGATTAAGTCCTTGAATTTCCGTGCGAGGCGGGGATCATTAATTCATACCTACTTAAAACCAATAGAAAGATAACATTGTACAAATTATATAAAACTGTTACACTAACCTACTAGGTATATTAACAAAAACAATATCAGAAAACGCAGTAAACAGCTCAATAAATCATTTCACTTTCATTCAGTACAAAGAGTGAATTAATTATAACCAGAAGTAGTTTTGTCGCATAATAGAATATGGCCAGACCAATATACGAACAAAAATGAGTCTTATGCGAAAAGTAATAGTAATAGTCTTTCTCTGGTATAGGCTTTTATATAGTTACTCAGTTAGCGGGCCGCGGCTGCTTTTGGATAACTAATAAGTACGCGCAACAAGACGTGCATGCGGAAGTGGCAATTATAGCAACATTCAATTACCGATTCATTATTTAAAATTTTAAATACATGATTGAATAATTAGACTTTAAACGTAACGTCAAAAAGTTTGGTTACTTGACAACATTTATTTGCTAACTCATGTCTACTGGATAATTTGTTCCTATATAAAGACTCTATTTTCCTAGGGCTGTATGCTATTTTAAGCATTTACATTGTCGCAATCGCAGATATAAGATTTTTTAATCACCAATCTCCAAGAGGAGATTTTTCGTTCCTCCATCTCCTCTAAGAGTTATAGCAGGAACAGTGCCTGGTATAATACGTATCCTGATATCTTGGTAGACAAAAAACCTTCAGGAAACGGCCAGCAAAGGCTTCAACATCTTACTCAATTCCAGTGTAAACTGTCATTTACGCATTCTGTTCCGGAAAATGGCATCGCTCCGGGAAGAGCTGCAGTGCTTGGTGCACTTTCAGTCAGATGATATACCTACACTTCATCCTCCTGGGCAAGTCCAAAAATAATCTAACAATATACCTGCATGTGGAAAGCCAATAACTTTGCGGAAAGAAGGTAGTGTTTCGCACCAAGGATCAGGGCATTCGGACGTCCCGTGCTGTCCAGGTACGCCGTGATATATTCCACGATGATGGATACATCACAGTTTTCCAAGATGTAGTAGTGGACAGCAGAAAGCTACATTCCCAATATCTTGTTTATGAAGTAATGGCGTATAAAGGCATTAGGGGCACGATCAAGATCCATATCCTCTACGACCTTGATTAGCCGCATCTTCCAATTTTCGTGGCACACAGCACAAAATAATGTAAGGCTTATATTATATCTCGACAAGCCAATATGAAGATAAATTGAAGGCTAAACCAGAAATAAATATAGGAACTGACAGTTGATCTAGTAAGCACTCCGAAAGAATTGTAAAGTTGGCTTTAGCTTCAGAGATTTAGTTTGGATCCATCTAACTAAGGGAAAGTTTACCGAACAAAATGATATGACCAGTCTTCGACAACTAAAAGCGTTCGTAGAAGAGCTTGCCTAGTCATCCCTGACCGATCACTAGGTTAAGCATTTCTTTTTGCTGCGGTCATGATATTAAAACGGGTGACCGCTGCTAGCGGCATTTACTTATGTACGCTTTCGTGCTTCGAAGGACTTGTTAAGGCGTCAGTCCCAGTTGTTGTCTAAGGATGGAATGGTTATGGTCTGGTGATAGAACAAACTGAAGTTATTCGGTTACTTGAAATATTTTTAAGTAGGAAGGAAGTAACTCTAAGCCCATTTTGTAAATTTCAAATTACAATAATTAATAAGTTAAAATTTTAATACATTAAAGCAAATTAATTACAATTTAAATAACAATATGCATGTCTGATTATTATAGCGATACTGTCAGCAAACATATCGACATTTTCGTCATATTGAAGCATGTCCCTGAGCACAAGACGCGCCCGATTATTAGGCGCATTTCGGGCGCGGCGGGTTATTCGGGAAGTTGATTGTTTAAATATTTTACTCTCTATAATTTGTATGTAAACCCATAATTTTGTTTCATTTAAACAATTATACTATGGGTGGAAGGGCATTTTGGGGGTGGGAGGGCATTTTGGGAATGCCCGCCTGGCTAGCGGCCACACTCAAGTAGAAAATCTGTCGCCAAGCACATAACAGTGTATTCCAGCAGCAGTCCTTGAGAGCCAGTAAAATTACAGTCATAAGCAACCGTATGTCTCAGTGTGATGGGCACAGTGCAATTGGTAATATAGAAATGCATCTGTCATAGGCAGAGGTTAGTCCACTTAATATCAGGTGGGCCTCGGGCTAGTTCCTTCACAATAAAATACAAAATAAAAAAATATTATGATATATTATGATGTTGGTAATAATTTCTGATATAAATCCTACAAAATTTATTCGTATTGTATAAATGTCTTACTAAACTGAATAAAACTATTTTAGTAGAGAAACGCTTATAGTGTCTCAAAATAAACTGTTTTACCCTCAAATTCCAATATGTCCCAGGTATAGTAATTAAACAACTTTAAACGGTTTACATCGCGTATATTAGGTCCTTACATATGAAATTGGCGTTTTTCGTACTGGCCACTTTAATCACGAATTTCTCCTCTTTGGTAAGGAATTCCAAATTCAAATTTGTACAGCTATAGACTCATGTATTTGTGCTTCGATGATCGTCATTCATTTGTTTTTTTTCTTCTGTTTTTTTCTGTTTGCGTCACTCATTTTACAAAATGGAAAACCTTAAATATCGCATTATTTACGAGTACGAGTTCCGCCGTGGCACTAGTGCTGCGGAAACAACTCGAAGGGTGAATGATGTGTATGGCGGTCGTGTTGCAAAAGAAAACACAGTTCGTTTTTGGTTCCAACGTTTTCGTTCTGGAAATTTCGACCTGCAGAACAAGCCCCGTGGACGGCCTGAGACTCAAGTTGATAATGAAGAGTTGAAGGCTATTGTGGAAGCGGATCCATCGCAAACCACGTCCGAGTTAGCTGCAGGCTGCAATGTTAGTGATAAAACTGTTTTAATTCACTTGAAGCAAATTGGGAAGATTAAAAAGCTTGAAAGGTGGGTACCTCACGAATTGACTGAAACAAACCGGCAAACGCGCGTCGACTGCTGCGTTACATTACTAAACCGGCACAATAATGAAGGTATTTTAAACCGAATCATTACCTGTGATGAAAAATGGGTTCTTTACGATAATCGGAAGCGCTCAGCGCAATGGTTAGATCCTGGCCAGCCAGCCAAATCCTGCCCCAAAAAAGTTACTTGTAAGCGTTTGGTGGACTAGTGCCGGTATTGTTCATTACAGTTTTTTCACACTGCGCTACAGACGGCTACTAAATTAGAAGAGCTTCAATTGGAAAGAAGACATCCTCCGTATACTCCCCGGACCTTGCTCCAACAGATTACCATTTTTTTCGAAATTTGGATAACTTCTTGCAAGGGAAAAAATTCAACTCCGATGGGGCAGTCCAAATCGCCTTCAAAGATTTTATTGATTCCCGTCCGACTGGTTTTTTTAGTAAAGGGATCAATGAACTACCTATGAGATGGCAAAAGTGCATAGAAAATAATGGTTCATACTTTGATTAATTAAATATATTATATAAAAAAATATTCGACTTTTTGTTCCTCCCATACAAAACGCCAATTTCATATGTAAGGACCTAATATTTATCATTATTTTTGTCCCGACGCGACGTTGCAAACACATTGCAGTGATCGTGGTCACGGGGAGACTCCCCGTGACCACGATCACTGCTATGTGTAATAATCGCGAAAACCTAAGACAACATTATGTCCTAGTTACCTAAACCGTGGTACTGACCGTGGTACATACTGTGAGTTGTATCTTGGCCTTATTTTTCCCTTTTTTAAATGTCTTAAACACTTGTAAGTATAAAATAGAACTAAATAATAATAAGTATAAAATTAAAATGAAGTAAAACATTTTTGATATTTTGTTGGTGGATACTCAAATAACTGACTTCACAAAATATGAAAATATACGGTTTGTGTAGGTACGTTAGATTAAAATATATAATTTTGAAGCGCTCTTAGCGAAGTTTGCTTAGCGGTTCTTATCCGATCAGCTAAGTAAAGCAACGTCCGCCGCGGTCATGAGTTAGATGGGTGACCGCTAGTGACATTACTACTGAAAAAGGACCTTTTATTTCTACCTACCTATTGTTTTGCAAATTTTTCGAAATACCGTACAGTATTGTACAAGAAATCTAAAAAGATATTTTTATATTTGTAGTATTTAACTCACTCGCATATTTGTGTCTCAGGGTGATGCAGTACCTACCTACAATGCGATTAAAATAAGAATAGGACGGGCTCTCGGCTAACTTCACTCATATTCACTCTAATAAGTACGATCAGCAGAACAAACTTAAAAATAATAAATTCATATGTTTAAGGTTGACAGCACAGACGCCATCTTGGTTTGATGACAACGCGGGCGTCAGGGTCTTATTTCTCCGACGGTGTACTACTAAGCGACAAGTTTCCGAGTGTTTATGGTCTTCTCGGTTAATATATTTTTTTGACTGTTTAATTTGTTGTTGTTGACTGTTTAATATGGTTTTGATGATTGTTATATTTGTTTTTGTTACCCGTTAAGATGATACGACGAGTGTGGCTCCGTTGGCCATTAGGACATGCAGCATTGAAGAGCTAAGCGAATCAAATTAAGATACCTAGGTACAAAATATTGCTAACAAATAAAATCAGTTCAAAATATTTCTGTGTTTGCTGTACCTACAGTCACCTACAACTTCGTTTACCCACCTATGATGAACTTGTTTTTTTTACACGACTACCCACATAATCGTGTAAGTATCAGGTTTGATGTATGTATTTGTGTTTGTGAGTTTCTTTATTTCACCATATCTTCTAAACGGCTAACGGCTTAACCGATTTTAATTTACGAAATATTTTTAGATTTATCTTGATAGCTTAAGTGACACTATGTACATAGAAAAAAAAACTGGTGGGTTTTAGAAGCCATATAGTGAGAAAAACAATTTATTTTTTCTTCCAAAGCCATCGTGTTGGGTATCAAAATGAAGGGGTTAAAAAACGATTCCATAAATATATTTACTTGCAGTTTTAATTCCAATGGATCGATAAAACGTTTAACGAAAATAAATTATTAGCAGTCGGCTTTTTTATTTTCTTTATTAATTTATACATGTTTTGTCATTTCTTTTTTGCACACTGTACCAAGTTCTAGTTTTGACGTCACAGCATGGCGCTAGGCCGATCCTATTCTTATTTTAATCGCATAGTACAGTACGAAATTTCTGACGAAATACATGGCCTTACGTAATTTGTTACTAAAACTGATCGAAATCATTGAAAATTGGTGGTTTTGCAATGTTGTGAATACGTAATAGGTTTTAGGTTTAAAGATATTTATTATCATAAAGACAAACACTTTGTCACTTACATGATAACATAATTACAAAATATTTTACAATTTTAGTCGTACCTATTTATCACATTTAATTATCAAAATAAATTAACTTATTGAACATAACAACAATACAATGAATAATATAGACTTACTTCACACTTCTCTTCTTTTACTTACAAGTATAACGATACATCTTCTGTGATGACGTAATCAAGAATACAATAGGGTATAAAGCAATAGATATAGAAAGCTTATTTTAACCATTGACCTATATGGTAATGCTAACGTAGCTATTATCTAGATGATAGTAACACAATTGTTACCTACCACTTTGAATATTTTACGTACCTACCTAAGACCCCGTAATAATATTAACGTACCTAGAATGGACTACCCATAAAATATACCTCTGTCGTTCATAAAGAAGTAGTTAGGTAGATATAAATTAGTTCAAAAAAGTAAAAAACCCGACTGCAAATTATTTATTTTCGCGTTCCGTTGAAATTAAAACTAAGTTGTACAGGGTGACGTGACCCGTTACGCGACCGGCACCCCTTTGCGACCGTATATCATATTTTCCTTTAAAATAAGGAATGTATCCGAACGCGGTACATATGAATTTAATTTTTATTGAAACTTCATTTCATTATTATGACAGTTCTGACCTTCAAACTGCCGTACCGTATTTTTAGTCGCCATCGGAAGATCTAGTGTATTTTATCAGCATCAAAAATACCCGCAGAAGACCTTAAGGGTAGGAATTTATACCTAAATCATGATATTATACCAATCTAGTTTGGTGGTGATATGAATCCATTGTCTAATTTTAATAGTAAAAATTATAATTAGTATAATAATTTTCGAGTGGTCGTCAAACGGGTTCACGTTTTGTAGCCAAGACTCGTTTACAACCACGTGATCGCAATATGGTTTAATGCAAACTGTTTTCGCTGTAATTTATCTAAATAGTACTAAAGGTATGTTTCAAGAATAAACATTCATAGCAACTTCAACTAATTTACTACCGAATTATACCGAATAATTTTTTCATTTCAAGTGACAAATAAAATCCATTAGTCACCCCGTGACCACGATCGCTGAAAAATGTACGCAACGTCGGGATATGTATAATGTTAAATTATATACGATTTAAACCGTTTAAATTTGTTTTATTATGTATAGACTACATTACTATACAAAAACTTAAGAAAATATTAGAATTATCTTTTCATTATGAATATAAGTACTCCCATATCCGATATGTTTAATGTCTTATGTATAAGACATATTATTTTCACTGATTAAAACAAAATATTGCAATATATTTGCAGTTTTATTTATATGCTAAATACCGATATATATTTTATGGCACTGTAAAAGAGACTGATTTTCCTTATCTTAAGTAGTGGCCGACGATTGTTATATCAGTGGACGTAAAGTAGGCAATGGCCGAAAACGCGTCAAATCACTCTTTATTATTTATTTGTTCTATAAAATTATTTAGCTAGTTAAAAAACTATATTTGAGTTTTTATTTTGATACTACGATATCTGCTCCATTAGTACAACATGTTTTATTTACATTAATTAATGTTGCTTCTAAAAAAATATTAAGCAAAATTCCGAAATTGGCGTAAACTGGTCGTAAAGGGGTTACTCCACCCTATTTATGGACTTTGTTTTTTGAAGCTTTTCAATTTGTTTGACCCCACTCGATGTGTTTGGAAGAAAAAAACTTTTATTTTCACAATATGGCGTCTAAAATCCGCCAGTATGTACCTATCTATTTTTTTTATGTACCAACTCTGTTACTTTCGCTAACAAGACGAATCTAACGATATCTCATAGGTACATTAACATCGGTTAAGCCGTTTAGAAGTTATGGTCGAATAAAGAAACTCATTTTCAAACTTATTTTCGGCATTCGTGTTAAAACCATGAAAAATGTGTCTAACATGTAGACAAGATTAGGTATATTACACTCAACACATCAGGTCAATTATACGAAAAATATGTGAACTGGCGCGTAATCGAAAGAAGTTTTTTTAAAATAATCGCTTTCCAAATTAAAATAATTAAAAAGTTAAAGAAATAAAAGTTTTTATGTAATAATAGTTTAAATGGCCAGACTAGTTATTTTAAACATTCTATTTTTGCTCATTGGTCTATGCCAGTTTCAGTAAATTAATTAATTTACGGGAACCTGATAAATTTGTTTCAACGAAAAGCCATCTAATTTGATATTTAATTCATACGAATTACACTAAAAATTTCAAGGTCTTCTAAGAAATATCAAACGTCTTTCTTTGCATAGATCGTCTTTGAAAAATTTCAATAAAACAAAGGTGACAGACATTCAAATATGTCACAGTCAGTCGTAATTTGTTGACGTAGGTACGTCAAAATTAAAATCTAATGTCAAATCTAATCAGTGTTGCCAGACATGCGATAATTATCCTATATCCACGATATTTTTGAGTGTCATGCGATATAAAATAATAAGTTCCTTTCGCACGATATTTTATCCAACTTCTACAATATTTTTTTCAAATACACGATATTTTTGTGATGAATTGAGATATCTGTAACGGAAGTAAGTTTTTGTAATATTTTTCTATAATATATGTGAGTCCAGAATCCAGTTGATTGTGGAATGTGAATTGTTTTATTCCAAAATACTTAAATTGAGTTATAAAAAAACCGACACCGTGTATAACAATTACTATTAATGGCATAGTTTTGGCTGATCAGGGTGTAGAAGGCTATGACAGTGGTAGCGCAAAAACCTGCTGAATTGATTTTATAACAAAGTGTATGAACAGGTTAGGAATTTACGGCCCTGAAATAAAAAACAGAGCCCGTTAAGGCCTACTTGCTTCATCCGCAGAAATTCAATCATTGTGTTCTTATTTTGAGAAAGATTGATTACTTTTTGATTAACAGTAAAATAAGATGCATATTCAATTAAAAAAAATGTTTTTATATACCTATCTTTAAGATTTAATTTGTAGAACAGATAACATTAAATACCTGCGTGTAGTTTCCTGAAAATTAGGTGGGCGCCCAACATTAAAAATGCCTAATATGACAAGTAATAGTCATACGATATCTGTTCAGGTTACACACCCAATTTTTTTGCCGTATAATATTAATATATTGTCTTTTTAGACTCGGTTGAGTAACTTATAGAGTAAATTTGGACTTGCGATAAAAACACGATAATTTTGCATCAAATCTCGCATAATTTTTAACTCACGGATCTGGCAACACTGAATCTAATAAATTTGGGATTTGCGCGGAAAATAATGAATTGAATAAATGAAAAATAATAGCTTAAACGCTGCTTAATCAATCAAACAATTATGCCGCGAGTGAAAATTGACTATATTGTCAGCTTTAGTAGCGAAGACCCTGTAAGTTGCATTGTAACCTCTTCTCGTATATGCCGCGCAAACGCTCAACAACATAGCAGTAATTATGTTAATAAGTCTTAGTAATAAGTAATGATTCATTTCTGCGGTTGTAGTAATAACCAAAAATAAACCCAATAAGTGGCAACAGGCATAATACACTCCGTACCTTAAGTACAAAGTTACACCACAAGTGGTCACAATCGACGAACTGCACATCGGCGGTCCGCCAATTGCGACAAACTGCATCTGTTATAGGCAGATGTTACCGCTTAATCCTTTTGCACCAGATGGTATTCATACGTCCCAGTCTCCAAATGACTGATGGGATGGGATATCTCAGGCCACTTTAGCACACGACTGAGACTCCATTTTAATGATATAATAAGTATCTTTCTCAAACAGTTCTGAGTCTGTCCCTTTGTAGTTTTTCTCGAAATTTTTTTGTTGGTTACGTTAGTTTTATGTCTGTAGTTGAAACAGCAACTATGTACATTGACAGCTACCATAAAAAACTGTTTCAGTGTGTTTAGACATTGTGTTGGAATGACTTTATTGAGATTTACATAACATGTGCTCAAAGATTTCAAAGAAGTTATTAATAAAATCTTTGCTTATTGTTTGAAATTAAACTGTTGGTTTATATTGTCCCATCAATCCTTAACATACTTACTCAACTCTATCTACATCTGTGGTAACAATTCATAGATTTGTTTTTCATGATTGGTGTTTTGTCATCCAGGCCAGATATATTTTTATACTCAAAAAATCTAAAATGCATAGTACTTATAGAAGTCACTGTGTTGTGGGAAACAAATATACCTAAAGACCACACAATAAAAACTAACAAAGATTATGACTTAACAAATGAATTAATCAAAAACAGTTATGTGGTTAATTTATATATATGCTTAGAATTCAGTGCATGGGGTATACCAGCATAATCCCTATACAACCTACTAAAAGACCTTGGCCTGTCATGAACAACCGTAACTTTCATCATAGAATGTGTATCCGAGGCGGCATTGGTAAAGGAGCATTGATGCATCATAGAGGCCTCTTAACCTTACTCACAAGGTTGCAAGCCCTAGGCACCTTGACTTGGGCCTCTTCCTCTGCTACGCTATGGACCCGGCACCCGCACAGTGAATCCATGGAATGCAAAGTAAATTTGTCTCAAGGTGTGTGCCTTGTACTCGTATGAGAAAATTATTAAGAGCTCGTAGCGAAGTTTGCATAGCTGTTCTGAATCGATCAGCTAAGTTAAGCATGTCCACCGCAGACAGGAGTTGGATGGGTGACCGCTACTGACATTGATTACTGAGCGCTTCTGTGCTTCAGAGGGCACATTAAGCCTCGGTCCCAGTTGTTGTCTTACAGTGGCAGTTGTTACAGCATGGTGGTAGGGCATTTTGCAAATGCCTGCCTGGCTAGCTACCACCCTCAAGTATAAGATCTGTCGCCAAGCACCTAACAGTGTATTCCAGCAGCTGTCCTTGAGAACCAGTAATTCTAGGCTAGCCTGAACAACATCTTCGACCATGTCATCACTTACCATCAGGTGAGATAGTGTTTAAAGCTTAGCCAATCAACTTTAAAAAAAAAGAAGAAGAAAGATACACATTCTATACAAGGCATGTGAGAGATTCTTGTGTAAGAGTTGTTTCATATTAAAATGCCTTGGTCTACAATGAACAGACATTGGTTATGGGTCTTAATTTATTGCTAAATAATATGTTTCAAATGATCATGTTTTCTTTGTGAAAACTTCAAATTAAAAGTAAAAAACTGCAATCCTACTACATCTCATTGCCAGACCAAAAAGGTTAACACCAGGTGGGCTATGCGCTTTTTCCATCACAAGAAAATAAATAAAAATACACTATCAACTTTGATGTTCTCTATATTATACATTCAGGAGCACCCAGCAAACAACCTGCTATCATGGGAGGTGAACAAGAAGAAGTGGCTGTGCAGTAAGGGAGAACCCTCCTGTTCCATTGTGCTGCAACTCACACAGGCTGTACAGGTAGTGTGATATGTTATTCTTGACCCTGCAGCAGCTATAGGTGATATATTTAAGATATAAGATTAAACTATGTCTCCTTCATGATAGTTCAGATTGGAAGAATATATGCTGACCCCAGGGACAGCTGTTCCCAGGTTTGAATCTTGCTTGTTATTCAAATTTCTTGTTCAGATTTTGAAAACTTTGCTTATCAGATGTGAACCCATGCACATAGTAGATAATTTTAACAATAGAAATGACCAATATTGACTCCAGTTGATACAAAGCGTAATTGTAATAAGCGTCAGTGCAATAAAGTTAATGCAATAATTACAGTATTATTGACAGAGCTCATGCAAAGCCTGAGCGCATGCTTCTCTGTTTCAGCTTGGGCAAAAATACTTTAGTTAGTCTACAGGCAGCATGGGGCTCAGCCTTATTATTCAATAGTTTCATAAACAACTATTGGTAGTTTCATAAACAACTATAATGGCTGCTGGTCCAATTACCAAATTCTTACCCTTATCCAAGTCTACTACTAAGGACTGCCATATGGTGGGCAGCCTGAAAGTATTAATATATTTTTATCATGATTTATTCCAATCGCCTCATACCATAACTATATAATTAGTAAAGCTATATTTTAAAACTGTTTTTGTAGATATGTGCAGTACATATTGGTGCACATCATGCTGCATTGGTTGAAGTACTTGTTGGAAGATCAGAGAAGCCTAATGAAGACTTTCAGGTATGGAAAATGCAGCCCCTTGATAATAAAAAGTTATTATTCTAATTGGTGACAGGCTAGCCTTTCACTCTCCTATTTGGTTACAGATTGACCACATAATTTCTACTTGAGCTTGGGGCGTCCATTAATCTAGGCAGGCCAGCTTTTACAAAATACATATTATAAAATGTAAATACTAGAACTATAACTCCCTGACAGTGTGCAATCAAAATCTTAGCCTTAGTACAGTGCATTAGGTATTAATTCGAAAGTATATTTGAGTGGCAATGACTATTTACCGCTGTGCAGTAAGTCCATGGTTTGATTTTTAACTTTGTTAGTAGAAGTGCTTTTGACGCGCTAATAGTGAAGTTTACTTAGCCATTCTTAACCAATTAGCCAAGTAAAGCAGCCTTCTTGTTATCGCCTATAGTAGAAAATCGGTCACAAAGCACATATCAGGTTATTCCAGCACCTGTCCTTGAGAGCCAGTTTCTTCTAAGCCTATTTACCATTCTCGATCATATCATTACTTACTAATAGGTTGTTCGGTAAACAAAGGTAAACAATGCAATCTGTTATCGAACGCGCACACGCGAATCTTGTCCGTGTTATCTGCGGTTTGTAAATGTGTGTGTGCGGCTGACGCGGGCGGCGGCCGGCTTTGTTTTGTTTTTGTACAGTTCGAGCCGTAGACGGGACATGTTCGGAAACTGAGGTCGCGGCGACCTAGTGGATTAGAGCAGCGGTCTGCTATTTATAAGTGACGATAAACATTGGTGTGTTATGAGTGACTGTTATTTGTGACGCCAGGCGTTCAGTGTTAGTGAAAGGGCGAGCAACGGATTGCTGTCGGCGGGCCACTGCTTCACCATCGAGATCAGGGAATGTATCCTAATTTAATTCCGTATGGTTAGCTGATTGATCAATTATCTAGCTTTAGGGTGTTTAGCGATAATTCCCTTTCGACGGAGCGACTAGCACATAGTCTTCGGACTATGTGCTAGTCGCGTCGCTAGTAGGTTGTTCCCGCCGTTTTATACCCACGTGCCTAATAGCACATATATCGGCTGGTGTCTTCCTGTGACATTCCAGGAGCCCAGTCGAATACGCCACGACGCAGTGGTAAAGTGTGGGACTACGGGGATTAACAAGGGCCCCTGTCCATACATAGGTGAAATAATGGATCATCTCATCTGTGGCTTCACTATTAGAGTAAACAAGAGTGGTGATTCATTGAAAACGCACAGTTAATCAGTTGTCTTAAAATAACTGGCCTTATGCGATCTGTACTGACACACCACGGGTTCTGTGCGATTTGGAATCACACACCATGGGAATGTACTATAAAAAATATTTTGTAGGTATTACGAGATCCTTAGCGCGAGACTGATTTATATTATTTGTTGTTGTGCTGCAAATATTGGACTATAATCATACTTACCAAGTTTGAAGCGTGTATGTACGTGTATTACATTTTTTAGAATAAAAAGGATGATAGAGCAAAACAAAAAACGTCACGCTGCGTACAGACGCGTGCCGCGCAGCCTGGCAAGCCGCCCGGCAAGTAGCTCGGCATGCAACTCGGTGCGGATGAAAAAAATCGGTAATCAGGAAGTTTACGACGAAATTCACGTTGCGCCAATACAACCGACGAATTGTTACGCAAAAAAATTTAAACAATTAATAACCGCTTCATGGCTTGTTGATTTGCATTCTGCGTTTGTGTACTTCATAAATGTCAAAACCGAATTGACATTTGGCGCCATTGTAAAAGTTATAGGGTTTTCTAATAGGGTGATTACTTTTGCCCCACCTGTTACAATGTGAATATGTCATTTTCGCAATTCATCATAAATTTTCAGCACCCCAAAAATCCTCGGAAGTGGCACATATACTTAAAAGTAAAATTGTAATTGTCCAGGTGCTAGTACCTAGCAGCGTGTTCCTGAGCCCCACAGAGTCCCGTCGCTTGGCGGCTGCAGACCGCGTGCGGTCCTTCGCCGCGGAGAGCTTGGCGAGCGGGCCGCGCGACCAGCGCTGGGACCGCCTGCGGCTCGTGTGCTCGCAGCCTTACAACAAGCACTGCAAGGTCATCTCACAACACCAAACTTCCTTATCACATACATACCACATAAGGATTACATTCATTACGTGCTCCGAGCCTAGCTTGCTTAGTCCTCTTTAACCGGTCAACTAAGTTAGGCAACGTCAGGGTGACCACTAGTCGCTTATTAATGAGCGTGCACGTCTTAAACCGTCCATCGCGGTTGCAATCTTATGATGGCAGTCGTTGTAGCATCATGGTACAGATTTTGGGAATGCATGCCTGGCTAGCTACCACCCAGAAGTAGAAAACCTCCGCCAAGCACCCAAGGGTGTGTTCCGGCACCTGTCGTTGAGAGACAGTAATGTAGATTAACATAATCAACCACATCAATACTTCCTATTAGATGACGTAATAATAAATGGATACCCTATCAACTATACATCAAAACATTTTAGTCCATGAAGACTAGTAAAGGTTACTTAAACTGCATCAGCTAAGAAAACTGACACAGTTTAACTCTGTGGTCTGTACAATGACTTATAAGTACCACGAAGAGACCATTGCACTGTAACGTCACATATTGTTATGTTTACAATAACGCCTAGCAGGCGTTATTGCAAACATGATAATATTAAAATTATAAGGTTGCGTCATCATTTACAAGTATAAAACCAATTGCAAAACTTGTCTTGTTTGTAGTACAACGTAAGTGATACTATAGATGTCGCTCCATCCCAATACGATGGTTAAAGAACGATAGGAAAGATTTGAGTTATGTCGTCATGTCATGTTAGCTCAATTGGTTAGAGCATACCCCGGCTAAAGGGGTTGGATGGACGCGGGTTCGAATCCCGCACATGACTTAAATTTTTTCTATCATATATTTTTAATTAAGATTTTTGTCCAAATGATATACCATAAAATGACAGAACGATAATTGTTGTTTCAGTACGGGCTTTCGTTCGTGCACGTGTTCTCTCCCGAGAGTGCCCCTCGTGGGGCGGCCCCGACGGCGGCCCCCCCGCGGGCCCCCCTGTCCGCCCCCCTGCGCCGGGGCTCCTCCTCCGAAGAGGAAGAGCAGTTCCGTCCGGGAGAACTATTCGCGCAGCATCGCCTCGCCGCCACCGCCGCCTCGCAGGACACCGCCCCGACGCAAGTATTGCCGCCCGGCCCCGACCCCGGCCCTGCCCGGGCTACTGTTGATACTGGTACACCAACAATTATTTCTCTGACTAGTTTTAATCTCGGTATTAGCTCTGTTGTACTTATAGTTTTTATATTTAGCTATACAATACATAGTACTGATTCATTAAAGTTTATTTTTACTATGAAAACCTCGCAAACCGTTATGTATTAAGTGTCACTAAAAAATATCTAAATTCAATGTGACTCCATACAAAGTACTTACTTCGATACTATTGAAGTGAAACCTAAATCTGACTTGAATTTAAATTGTATATTTCAGGTGCTCAAATACGACAAGCCACATCGCAAGCGTTCAAAAACATCCCCGACTCTTCGATAAAACTGAACAAAGCGCCCATAGCCAAGAACAACAAACGACAAAGCAATCGCGCTGAAGAATTATTCGACAATAGACAACGTGACAGTATCATGTACACAGACGACGACGAGCTGCCGCACGCTAAAATAGACCATATTGTCAACAGGCATAAGGACGAAAAGAGCAGAGACGAGGCAAAAACACCCAAACACAAAGACAAGAGTAAAAACGAATCCCAAAAAACAGATGACAAAAATAAAACTGACGCTAAAACTCCAAGGAGAGACGAATATTCCAATAGTAAGAGACAGCGAGATGTGAGAGATGTTTCGAGTGAAAAAGACAAAGCTACAACTAGCAAGCAAGACAGAACATTTGATAGGAAGAAGGACAGTGATTCATCTTCTAATGGTAAAAAGAGCGACGACGAAAGCAGGAAACGTTCGCGTACGGATAGGAAACGTGACAACAATGGTCAGTATTTAGTCATGTACTACTTAAATCTTTTTCTTGTGAATGACCTTAACTATTTTACCAGTTGATTTATTTTCATGTAATTGAGTTACATGAAAATAAATCAACTGGTAAAATAGTTCTATTACAAAAGTATCGATAGATTACCTCTTTGGAACTCAATGTCCACTAGGCCCCGTTTTCTATATATTTCACCGTTGCCAGTATTGGATGATGGATTATTACCCGCTTTGTACATACAGATTTTCCCCTCGGGTATACCTAAGTTATCAATTAAACTCTTCAATTTTAAGCGCCGTTGCGTTGGTATGCTAACTTGTAACTAAGGGTGCCATTGAAGTTAAATTCGCCAAAAACGCTAAAAACGATCACACTCCCAAAAAGTTGTTCCACTTGGGTATTGGCATTATTTTCGCCATAAACGCTATGAGGCTACTGGAACAGTTTGAACTACCTACATCTAATGTCAAAAGTGACAGAAGTGGCAAATTTTTGTAAAACGCTAAAAACGATCACACTCCCAAAAAGTTGTTCCACTTGGGTATTGGCATTATTTTCGCCATAAACGCTATGAGGCTACTGGAACAGTTTGAACTACCTACATCTAATGTCAAAAGTGACAGAAGTGGCAAATTTTTGTGGCATTCTTAGCGTTCTTATCCTAAATGGAACAGGGGAGAACAGTTACAAACGATCACAGAGATCACAACCATAGACGCAGAATGTAGTCAAAATTATCGAAAATAACGAAATTAGCGTCAAATGGAATAGGCCCTAACATTTACATGTTGAGGTGTAATTACATTGAACAATATTATATACTTTTCGAGAGCAGAATAAATAAAACTTCACAACCCCCTCATACGTGAAGGTGCAAGCATGGAAAACAGTGCAATGATTTATTTATAGTATCTTTATGAAGAACTACCATTTCGCTTTGTAAGTCATGTTCAAATTAATTTCGAGTCATTAGGAGTCGTCTAGCTTCTAAGTTTGAAGATCTCAATCTTACTGGACAAATCAGTTTCCGAAAACGCTAAACCATATTTAGTCACCAGATTACACAAAAGACAGAACAGTATAATCCACTCTTCTATTTACGTTCATGGACTATGAAAAGTCCTTAGCTTCAATATAAACCTTCGCAGTCCGTTCAAGAGTCACAAATAGTTTATAGGCATATCAATACACTTATTTAATGTGTTTGCACAGAAACACCAATTTTCGATTCGATTACAGGAGGTGACCAAGGTGACTATAATGTTTTATACTTAAAATAGAACCAACTAGTCTTACCTTTTGAGGTAAAAATGAGAATCTTATACAATAATATGTCTCCATTGTTGGCAGTGTGTTACCAAAAACAAAGAAACATATTTCATTTAATAAAGAAATTTAAAAATTATAATAATTTTACTCACAAATGTATGGAAGATAGTATAGAGAAGTATTTTATGTACGACAGTCATGATAAGTTAATTATTTCCATCTTGTTTTTTTTTAAATATTATATCCCTTTTATGATCATATAGTATTCGCTTAGCATCCGTCAATGCTCTTTAGAACATTATAAGGTGGATATTAATATATCAACAATACTGCGGGGATTGGCGTGGAATCGATAACTGAATGTGTAAAGAATGTGTCACTGTGCTCCGGTAGTTGTCTTTGAGTGCCAATGAATGGTTTTTCATACCTGATACGTTATCCTTTGACTACTCTCTCAACTGAAGGTAAGTGCAGACGTGGTCGAAGGTGTTAAAAGGCTTAATCTAGAATTACAATTCACGAAGTCTATCTATATATATAAGATGCTATCACTAGGACAAAATACTGAGCCAAAGAATGAGTAGAATAGGTGTTACGTCTAGTATAGCCACTGATTGATTCGCGTAGCATTCGTGTGTGTGAATGGAGTAGGTACAGCGCGGTTGTCGTTGCTATTATTCTCAAGGGTGATGCGACACAGTGTTACGGTTTTTTTTTCAAGGTCTTGAACGTTCCCCGCTTTCAATCCTGGCATCCCTAGGCGCAGATTAATAAGGCATATTTTTATCTGAAAGTTTATCGGTAAGTGGTGTGATCTGTGTTTTTTGCCCCTTCCTCGACGAATGTTCGAGAAACTGTCGCCGCCCCGTAAATACGGCGGAAGAGCAGTTTTGGACTCTTTTTCGCCCAGCAACCCATGTAAGACGCTGCCTGCTGCGAGGTAAGTCTTGATTCCCGTGGCGTGCCCTAGCGGCTCTGGAGTTTGGCAATTGACAAACTAATTTCGATATTAAAGGGCGGGACCGTCACCAGGACAGCGTTCCACTAGGATTCTGGACGATACATACAGAGAGACGTGAAGTCACCAGATCGCTACAAGCGCCTTCCAACCTCCCAAAAGGTTAGTATAGTGATTGAATATTTTCGGTGCAGTGTTTTCGTGCGAAGTTTTAGGTTACAACGCCGGGCTAAATTCCAGTGTTTCGTCACGTGAATTTATCTAGTGAGGCTCTCCGAGTTGTGGACCGCGTGGTCCCTAGGCCCGCGCCGTCGCTGAACCCGAATGTGCGAGCTTTCTCAAGTGACCGCGTGCTGAGTGTATGGATATTGGCCCTGTCGTTGCGAGCGAAATTCCGTGTTTTCCTGTGGATTGAGGCTGGCTGCGCCCGCATGCATCTTCACCACGTGGGCTAGCCACCCACGCCAAATCGACCGGTGCCTCTTTTGCGATAGTGATGTCAACGCTTTATATATGCCCTTCACAGGCAGGTACGATTTTCACATGCGCACCCTTGCGTTTTCCAGGAGGTTCCTGGTTAGGAGGGGAAAACTTCACGGTTAGGGGTTGAAGAATAATCACCTACCATAGCCCCCCAGCTCAGGCAGACAGCACGAGCGAACGGTTTGAGCTGTCCGCGCTCTGCTTTGCGTCCCTGATGCAGTAGGGCTGCTGACCAATGCAGTAATTTCACCCCAAGGCTGTATACCGTCGCACCGATCCGGTATTTATATATTTTCCCGGTTTTATATTGCCGGGTGGCGCCCTTTTCTTTATTTATAATAACGGTCTTCATCTTTCACCTTATGCGACTCACGATATTTTCCCCTGAGATACACAATTTTCTTGAGCAAGCTGGTTTATTACTATAATTCACTCTAAATATTAAAGCATTTTAATCTAGGACACTAATTGTATGTGGATCTACGTTGCTGGCACACAGAAATTATAATTGAGGCAATTTTATGTAATAATTAGTTCTGTGCTGCTCGCTTGCTCTGGGCATATTTTTGAAATGTTTTAAATTTTAATATACCTCCTATTCCTGGTGCTAGCAAGCAACCCCTATTGTTATGAATCCTATTTTTTTTAATAACAATTGTGTGTATGTTTGGAAAATAAATTTTTATATGAACTTATTGAACGCTCCATACCTACTGTTTTTATTTGTGTTTTAAAGCCTCTTCCTTTAGATAGGTAGTGTTAGGTTAGGTGTGTGGAAGCTTCTCTTCCCCACCTGGAGAGTTGCCACTTTTCTGTTTTTTTTTTTTTTAATTTAAATATTTAGTACCCAAATTTTATCATCAACGAACTATTAATGTAACAACAGCTTAGGTAATAGTTTGTCTGATATTGAGTATTTGAAAATAAAAGATTAGTGGAATACATTCAGTTATCGACTCCGCACGGTGTGTGGCCCCGCAATATCGTTGATGTATTAATAGCCTCCATATATAGCCCTTGCGTACAGTCAGGAATAGGTTTGGGCGTAAGTCTTTTAACAATATTGTAACCTCAATTGGAATAAAGCAATTAATTTTCTGAGCTTGTTTTAGACTTTGATTATTGCGCAAACGTAAGGTAGCTTTAGAGTTGCATAACTATCTGCGGTCTTTCACAATGACCCACCACTTCATCCAATTATGAATAATGTAAATATATTTCCAGCTGGTTCCCCTGGGCGTGCCCTACGCGCGGGCCCTGTGAGCGCCGCCCCGCACACGTTGCTGCGCGGCGTCACGTTCGTGCTGAGCGGGTACCAGAACCCCGCGCGCGCGGCGCTACGCGACCAGGCGCTCGCCATGGGGGCTCGCTGCAACAGGGACTGGGACTCCACTTGCACGCATCTCATGTCAGTCACACTTCCTTTTTGACAATACCAATACAGCCCTCGCCGTCGACACATAAAAATTCTTCATGTAGGATATACGAAGAGAAAACTTGTTAGGATATTTTGAAGCGCTCGTAACGTAATTTCCTTAACCGTTCTGAACTAATCAGCATAGTTAAGCAGCGTTCGTAGCGGTCAGGAGTTGGATGGATGACCGCTAGTGACATTACTACTGAGCGTGCACGTGCTATGGACACGTTCAGCGGCCAGTCCCCGTTGTTGTCTTAGGATGGCAGTCGTTATAGCATGGTGGTAGGGCATTTTGCGAATTCCCGCCTGGCTAGCTACCACCCTCAAGTAAGAAATCTGTCGCCAAGCATCTATCTGTGTTCCAACATCGGTCCTTAAGAGCCAGTAAATCAACGTTAGCCTGAACAACATCTTCGAGCACATCATAGCTTACAATCCGGTGAGATAGTGGTCAAAGGATAACATATCAGGCATAAAAAACCATTAATTACCACTCAAAGACAAAGTCAAAGGTCAAAATCATTTATTCAATATAGGCGTCTACGACGCTCTTATGAAGGTCAATTACAAATTTTAGTATTGAAATATTCTACATTGTACTGCCACGTTCAGCAAATAAATTGTATAGAGCCACTGCGAGAAGAACGGGCAAGAAACTCGGGGCCATTCTTTTAAACATCTTTTAACAATGTGTTACATACATACTATATAATAGAGTTATTACAATATTTGTTTAAATTATGTAGGTGACAGGCAATAGCTTGGCGGAGGCGGAATTGTCCAGGCATTTTTGTCGTTTATGTAATCAGAAACTGTGTAGTAGGATTTTTTAATCAATATGTTTTTCACATGCAACTTGAATTTCCCTTCTGTGAGCGTTGTTATATGTTTAGGAACTTTATTATAAAACCGCACACAATTACCTAAGAAGGACCTTTTATTTGTCTTTGCTAATCTAAAACCTGGCACCACTATTTTATCTTTATTCCTAGTATTGTAATCGTGATTGTCACTGTTTAATTTAAATTTACTCAAATTTTTACGAACATACATAATATTTTCAAATATATACAGACTTGGTAAAGTTAAAATATCAATTTCTTTAAAAAGATCCCTCACAGATTCCCTAGGACCCATTTTATATATGGCTCGAATTGCACGCTTTTGTATGATAAAGATTGTCTCTATCTCAGCAGCAGTTCCCCACAGCAATACGCCATACGACATAATACTGTGGAAGTACGCGAAATAAACTAGGCGAGCATTAGCTACGTCTGTTAACTGTCTTATCCTAAGAACTGCATATGCAGCAGAACTAAGTCTTCCGGAGAGATCATGTATATGTGGATCCCATTGTAAAGTGGAATCCATTTTGATTCCCAGGAAGACTGTCGCTTTGTCAATAGGGAGTTTATCTGGGCCAAGCTTTATGTTTGGTTCAACATAAGGAATATTTGGTAAAGAAAACTTTAAACATTTCGTCTTTTTTGAATTTAGGAGAAGATTATTAGCGGCGAACCATTTACAAATCTTAGATAATACATTATTTACATGCGTCAGTTCACTGTCTTTCCTATCTACTTTAAAAATCAGAGAGGTATCATCTGCGAATAAAACAATATCGCAGAAATCTTTGACCATGCAAGGCAGATCATTATATTATATGTTAGAAACAGAAAAGGTCCCAAAATTGATCCCTGTGGTACTCCCATTTTTACCAATGACCCGGAAGAAGTATTGCCACTTATTCCGACCCTCTGTAGCCTGTCTGACAGATATGACTCTATAAGATTCAGAGCTTTTCCACGAATACCATAATGGGAAAGTTTACGAATCAGAGTGCAGTGCTCTACACAGTCGAATGCCTTGGAAAGATCACAAAATACGCCAATAGCATCATGTGAACTCTCCCAGGCTTCCAGTATATGCGACATCAATTGAACACCTGCATCTGTTGTGGATTTGCTCTTGGTGAAACCAAACTGATTCTCATTTAATAAATTATGCTTGTTAAAATGGGATAGTAGTTGTTTGAGCATAATTTTTTCGAATACTTTACTCAGAACAGGTAAGATGGAAATAGGTCTATAATTGCAAGGGTCAGATGTAGACCCCGACTTTAAAATTGGAGTGATTTTACTTTGTTTCATTAAATCGGGGAAGTTTCCACTATCGACACAAAGATTGAATATTGTTTCTAAATATGGTGCAATAATGTAAATTATAGACTCTACCACTTTTACTGACATACCCCACAAGTCTTCAGTACTCTTTATGTTTAAACTTTGAAATGTTTTTATAATTTCAAATCTTGTGGTGTGTCTGAAAGAAAAGTCCGGTGATTTGCTTGGAAAATTATGTTTTAACATAGTTTCTGCTACATTGGGACAAGAATCCAATGACTTAGTGGCTTCTAGGGGCAAGGTAGAAAAAAAAATTTCAAATATATTCGCCACTTGTATTGAATCAGAGATTTGATTTTTATCAATAGTTAAGACATATGTTGAATCTCTAGGTTTATTTTTACCAGTTTCACTATTTATAGTCTTCCAAATGGTTTTTATTTTATTTTTAGACTTGCTAATTTTGTTTCTAATAAAAAGAGATTTAGCACACAAGCAAACAGATTTGAACATTTTTGAATACTTCCTAACATAATCATGAAACAACAACCGGAGCACAGTGGCACATTCTCTACTTGAAGGTGGTATGATAACAAGCCAGGTGGGTATTCACATAATACCCAGCACCACATAGTGAAGCTCAAGTCTGCCAGATTCTGACTATGGATGCGGCAGTTCGAGTTCTGACCGACTATATTATTACTGCTTCTAAATGTAAATACTTAATAAATATTGTCTATTTTATACAAACTCTAAACTTAAAATTCAAAATTATGGTAGTTACAAAATTACAAATATACGATAGGAAAAATTTAAGTCATGTGCGGGATTCGAACCCGCGTCCATCCACCCCTTTAGCCGGCGCATAGCAGGCGTTATTGCAAACATAACAATATTAAAATTATAAGGTTGCGTCATCATTTACAAGTATAAAACCAATTGCAATAATGGTCTTGTTTGTAGTACAACGCAAGTAGTACTATAGATGTCTCTCCATCCCTTATCCACTTATCAGAGCGCTTGGTCGATGCGACGCGTGATCAAAATGCTGGCACCTATTTAGCTGAACGTATAAGCATTGCAATTCAAATCATCAATGTTGCCAGCATGCTGGGCACGCTGCCAACTGGTAATGGGCTGGAGTATTTGGAATGACTTATGGGCATCTAAATGCAAAAAATTTCATTGTAGTAACTGTAGTGTTGTATATAGTCCGTAGTATTTTGTTCATAAAGGCACATTACCCGTTATAAAAAATATGATTATTATCTGATATTATATCGTCTCGACATGTCCTATTGTCAAGATAAGGTTTTGTTGTATTCTTCTACTAAATTAACAAATAGTACATTAGATTTTTGCTTTTGATGTTGGTTGGGAAAAAATAGAACATAGGAAGGCTACCTGGTTCGAAACTCGCCCCGCGTGCTGGATGTATTGCGACGCGTCTGCAATGTTCCTTTCTTCCTTCTCCAATATGATGATGTGCTTTTGTGATGCTTTCAGCTGATTTTCCGTGCGCGAGGATCGCGGCTGATTGTTGAACGTTGGGTTTTTCGATATTTTTGCGAGGAGTTAACCGGAGCTCGACTCGTTGGTATGCACGCCAGACGTCAACGGCTATATTTATCTACCCCCAAGGTAGCCAAGGAAAAATATAAGGATATGTTGGAGGTAGGAGTTGAGTTAGAAGGGATGCGTTCATAAAATTGGATAATATTGGGAATATTACCAAACATACCGCCCCCCAAAGAGCTGCTAAGCTCTTTAGAGGAACAAGTAGTTAAAAATATATAAAAAAAAAAGTAAAAAAAAGAATAGAAAATAAATTGGTGTCAGTGTTCTTGTTGATTTTCAGATTTTCATATAACTAAATTAAAAATAGAAGTGAAATTAATAACATGAGATGATTTACGATTAAAGGTGATTTAAGCATGATTTAATTGTCAAGACATGGCATCAAAGGGCATAGTTTCACAACTGGACGCAGCAAAATACCATTAGATGTTCTCAGTTCAACAACTCTAACCACACCATCGGATCCCGGACAGACACGAATAATTCTACCCTTTTTCCACTGAAGAGGTGGCAGATTTGAATCCTTAATTAGAACCAGATCACCGATTTTACAATTCGTAATTTTAGCGAGCCATTTCGGACGTTGTTGCATTGTATGCAAAAACTCCGAATGCCATCTTTTCCAAAAATGCTGGCTAATCTGTCGAAGATGCTGCCATCGCTTCAAGAGGCTCGGGTTAAACTCATCGAAGTCTTGCTCAGGCAAGGACTGAAGCGGTTGTCCTATGATGAAATGTCCAGGCGTAAGAGTTTCTAGGTCGTTAGGATCATTTGTAAGAGGACACAAGGGCCGAGAATTCAAAGCTGCTTCTACCTTTGCAAACACAGTACTAAGTTCCTCGAAAGTAAGAGAGCGGTCACCGACAAGACGCATAAGTATGAGTTTAGCTGACTTTACTGCGCTTTCCCATAATCCACCCATATGAGGATTCGAAGGAGCGTTTAGATGCCAAGTTATTTGGCGGCTGGCCATAGATTTGCTGATTTCAGCATGGGCGTCCCTGAAATGTTGTGCCACGTGCTTGAGATAATTTCGAGCGCCAACAAAGTTGGTTCCGCAGTCACTAAATATATCACTGGGTAGCCCTCTACGAGAGACGAACCTGTCTAGGCAAGCCAAGAAGGCGTCGGTGGATAGCTCGGACACAATCTCCATGTGGACACATTTTGTCACAAAGCATACATAAATGCGCATGTATGATTTTACCGACTTGGCATTTCGAATGCGCGATGTTTTACACATGAAAGGACCTGCAAAATCGACACCAACCTTAGAAAACAGGCGACATGACGTCACACGATGCACAGGGAGATCTCCCATGAAGGGCTCTATAGCCTTTGGACGCAGCTGGTAACAACGTTGACAACGAAAGATCTGTTGACGGATTACTCGTCGCGCTGATAAAATCCAAAACTTTCGTTGAATCATACTAGTGAGAGCCATTAGACCAGGATGATCGAACAACCGATGGTAATGGTTCACGATGAGTTTCGTTACATGATGTGATTTAGGTAATAAGAGTGGATGTTTGGAACTGTATTCCAGATTTGACTTTACAAGTCTTCCACCAACTCTTAAATGGCCTTGAGAATCAATGAAAGGATTCAAACGCCGAACGCTGTCCTTAAGAGGCTTATCATTGCGCAACAATTTTAGGGTTTCAGGAAACTCCGACGACTGGACCATTTTTACTATGTTGAGCAAGCTATCGTTGAGCTCAGGGATAGTCAATGGACCAGTTCGACGATGGTTTTTATTGCGCAAGTTATAGATGAATCGTTTGCACCAAGCTACAACAGACTGTAGCTTAGGAAACGAACTGAACTTGGTTAGAACCGGAAGTTCTTCAGTAAGTGCAGCGAGGTTGGAGATAGGCATTGTGGACTTTAAGCCAGGCAAGTCACTTTGATTGGGAAGAGAGATATCTTCTGACCACGCTGAGCAATCCTCAACCAGCCATGGAGGAGACCACCATAGATCACTTTCAACTAATTCGGCAGGAGTCAGTCCACGACTTGTCAAATCAGCTGGGTTTTTGGCGGATGGTACATGCTTCCACGTAACACTAGGAACTAGAGCTTGTATCTGTGATACGCGATTACCCTCAAAGGTCTGCAATTTATGGGGTGAAACCTTAAGCCATGCAAGTACAATACTGGAATCGCACCAAGCAGTCATACGGCTGATTTTCAGTTTTGGACCAATAACGCCATGAACATGCTGAAGAAGTCGGGCAAGCAGATGAGCCCCATTAAGTTCCATTTTAGGAATGGTAAGTTTTTGTTTGAGCGGAGCTACACGTGACTTGGCCAGAAGGAGCCTAACCGAAATGTTGCCGCTTTTTTCTTGAAGGCGCAAGAAGACGCAAGCACCATATCCACGTTCAGATCCTTCGCTGAAACCGTGGACCTCAATCTCTGACGTTTCATCAGTGAACAGACATCTTGGTATGGATATGTTGCTAAGTTGAGAAAGTTGTTTGTTAAAATCATTCCAAGTATTTATGATTTCAGATGGAAGAGGATCGTCCCAACCAAGCTGCATAGACCAGATAGTTTGCATTATGTGTTTTGCAAAGAATGGAATTGGTGCTAGAAACCCACAAGGGTCATAAAGTTTTGCAATGCTCGACAAGATGCCACGCTTAGTTGGAATGGTACTCATCGAGGAGGCATGATAAATAAAACTGTCATTTTCTGAATTCCACTCTATTCCCAGAATTTTATAAGTTGCGTTACCATCCTCTTCAAACCGGTAAGGTTGCTCACAGTGATTAGCAATTTGTGATTTTAAAAAATCCTTGGAATTGCTGGACCACTTGCGCAAGGCAAAACCACCCTGAGAGAGGATGGAAACCAGCTCTTGCTGCAAGGTTGCTCACAGTGATCAGCAATTTGTGATTTTAAAAAATCCTTGGAATTGCTGGACCACTTGCGCAAGGCAAAACCACCCTGAGAGAGGATGGAAACCAGCTCTTGCTGCATTTTCAGGGCAGAATTCAAATCATTGGCACCGCTACACACATCATCAACAAATGTATCCTCCAAAAGAACCTTAGATGCATCTGGATGCAACGATGCGTTCAAGTAAGCTAGTTCGTGTATAACCCGAATCGCCTGAAAGGCAGAGCTGGTAACACCGTATGTGACTGTGGTAAGCTCGTACTGCTTGATAGGCCTTTCAGGTGATTCACGCCAAAATATCGTCTGATACTTGCAATCCTGCTTAGCCAGAAGCACCTGTCTATACATCTGTTTAATATCACAAGTGAAGACGATACGATGAGATCTGAAGCGGAGAATAATGTCTTCAATGTTTTTCTGCAGCTTCGGTCCAGACATCAAAACCTGGTTGAGTGACACACCTGTTGAACTTGTTGAAGATGCATCAAAAACTACTCTGAGCTTAGTGCTGCTGCTATGGGAACGCAGTACACCATGATGTGGAATGTAGTAACGTTTGCTAGAATTCTGATGAACCTCACGCATGTGGCCTGCTTCCTCATAGTCACGCATGAATGCAACATAAAGCTCGCGAAGATGAGTGTCTTTAAGAAGACGACGTTCTAGATTGTAGAAACGCTTGAGAGCGGTTGTGGATGTGTCGCCCAAGGGTTTAAAGTTAATTTTAAAAGGGAGCTGAACTATAAAACGTCCTGAATCATCCCTGGAGTGAGTGTCACTAAAATGCTTTTCGCAGAGAACATCTTCAGGATCTAAAATTGGTTGACTGGGCGCTTCTTCGACTTCCCAGAACCGAGTTAGTGCCTGATCAAGACTTAAAGTGCAGGCCATCACTGTAGCACTATTAATAAGCGGTGATGCTGCGGGTGCTGTGCCCATAACTATCCACCCGAAGATGCTGAACCTTCTACTGTCGAGTATTTGGTCATAGACATCTATGCCTAATAAGAGGTCGATTGGTCCTGGAACTGTAAAATGCTTGTCAGCCAGAACCAAATTTTTACAAATATTTAAAACTGAATTATCCACAGGTACGGATGGGAGATTACCGGTGATACGCTTTAGGATGATACAGTCAGCTGATATGGAAGGAGTACAAATACCCACAGGTGATATTACGCATGATATGCGGCCATGTGTCTGTCGAGTTGGTTGTGCACCTAAACCAAGAACAGGTCCAGATGGCAAGCGTGGCAGTTTTAGCTTTTGTGCTAAATTTTCCGTGACAATTGACACTTGGGAGCCACAATCAATCAGTGCACGAGCTGAGTGGAAGTGTCCATTGACATCCTTCAACTGTACAAAAGCAGTACCTAATATCATAGTCGCCCCATTGTTAGCACTATACAAAGACTGCACAGTTGAACTAGTTGACACAGATGCTTGACCGCTGGTGTCTGATGATGGCCTATTCAAGCTATTATTGATGTGAAGCTTTGTATGGTGTCGACCATGACATACTTGACACACACTTTTTGATATGCACTTGGAAACATGATGTGTTCTCAGACAGTTGAAGCAAAGTTTTTGTTTGATGACTAATTGTTTGCGCTCCTCTGGGGTCATTGAGTTAAATTTTTGACATAAATAGATTGAATGAGCATCTTCACAACATGGACAAGAACTAAAATTTTGTTTACTTTCCGCATTGACAACATTTAAAGAACTAGAAGTATATTTTAATGAAGGACCAGCAATGTTTTCAAGTACTCGCAGTTGGCTTTCGAGAAACTTAAGTAAGTCACTAAAGGTTGGTATATTCAATGGATTATCTATGCTAGCCTCAAACTTACACCTCAGCTCAATAGTGATTTTTTTTAATATTATATGCAGAAGTAGGAAACTCCATGAATGTATGTCAAATTCTAATGCAAGTAGAGCCTGTGTGTTTTCTTTCAAAGTGTTGATAAATTTGTTCAAAGTTTTTGAATTGACTTGTGTTAAGTTTGGTAAATTTAGAATTGCTTCAACATGTTTGTCAGCAATAATTCGTTTATTTTCATACTTTTCCCTTAGCAAATTAAAAGCAATACTGTAATTTTGCTCTGAAAGTGAGAGGTGCTTCACTAGCGAGGAGGGTTCCCTATCTAGGACACCTAGCAGGTAATGCATCTTTTGCACTGCACTTAACTTTTGATTGTCGCGAATCAAACTTTTATAGATTGATACAAAACTAGGCCACTCAACATGAGAACCAGAGAACTTAGGTAAGGTAATTTTTGGTAGATGAAATTCGTTCTCATGCTGAGTATACGCAGTCTGTTTACGTCCATCAGATTCAGGCTTGGCTTCAATCAGTGTGCTGTGCAAAACTTCGATCGAATAAAAAATATCCATGAACTTTTCATAAGATTTCTCGATGTCTGATAATGAACGCTTTTCCTGTGGTAGAGCTTGTTTACTGCTAACAATAACTGTATATGCCTCATCCATTTGCATACGATATTTTTGTAAGTCTTTGTGGCGGGCTACAAAGCGTAATTTTTCTTTGCTAGTTACATCTTCTTTTAAACTCAATTCCTGAGAAAAATCGTATGTGGCCTGCAACCATTTCATGGACATGTCGAATTTCACTAAACATACGCGTAAATCTGCCATTGTGTACAAAATAAGCTTTCAAAACAAAATAAATAGGAAAATATCTTAGTGAAATAAATACACAACAACAGAACCAAAGATAATATGATCGATGGTTTGTTTGATTTGATTGCTTTGTCAACAGATTAGAGATGGATATTGGCAAACAATGAGATTGAACCACTGAGCAAGTAATATATGATTGAACGTCTGTTTCCGTTAAATACGTGGTAACACTGCTATAGTGTTTGTATGCTAAAAGTATTGCAATATGGCGTCGAAAATGAAACGCAACAGGATGACTGGATTTGGATGAAATATGAATTGATGAGGTTTTTGGAAATGTTATTGATTTAGGGGATGAAATAGGGATTAGGATCGAAGGACCAAGGAATGGTTGGGAAAAAATAGAACATAGGAAGGCTACCTGGTTCGAAACTCGCCCCGCGTGCTGGATGTATTGCGACGCGTCTGCAATGTTCCTTTCTTCCTTCAATATGATGATGTGCTTTTGTGATGCTTTCAGCTGATTTTCCGTGCGCGAGGATCGCGGCTGATTGTTGAACGTTGGGTTTTTCGATATTTTTGCGAGGAGTTAACCGGAGCTCGACTCGTTGGTATGCGCGCCAGACGTCAACGGCTATATTTATCTACCCCCAAGGTAGCCAAGGAAAAATATAAGGATATGTTGGAGGTAGGAGTTGAGTTAGAAGGGATGCGTTCATAAAATTGGATAATATTGGGAATATTACCAAACAGATGTAATATTTATTTATATATTGAAAAACAAAAGGTGGCATGACATAAAGCAGAGGTATATTGTAAACTAAAAAGGTTGGATACATCAGCTTTGACAGAAGTATTGTTGATACAGCTGCGCGTTTCCGAACACGCCGAAGTTAAAGCAAGTCCGCGCCTCCCCCGGCGGGGAGCGCGCCCTTGTCGTCAAGGGGGCCTGGGTGACCGAGTGCAGCCGCCGGCGAAGGTTGCTGCCCACCCAGTGGTACGCCACTGAACAACAACACTATGTGGCACCGCCGCCCGACCTGGGGGGCGCTGATGACGATCCACAATCGGGTAAATGACCACCATTATTCAAAGCTTCTACTTGTGGAACAAGACTTACATATTTTGGTTCACCATGCGTACGGTATTATGTTGTTTTTAAAGGTTCGATGATGCGGTCGGAGACTTCAGCAGATTAGTACTGAAATGATAACCTTCAAGGATGGTGGATTATTTAAAATGTTTCGTATCTGGTTTAGGCATATACAAATTTGTTTTGAAAAGTATAAGGAATCGGCCGCAAGGTTTGGTCAATCAGCAAAATTTTATGCCCCGGGTGGGAATCGAACCCACGTCCTCCGATTTCGCGCCTGATGCCTTAACCACTCGGACACCTGGATACGCTCATTCGAGCCAAAATTTCGTGTTCCAATTGTATAACTTTAACTGTCATAGGTGACAGATGGTAAAAGCATTTTCAACAACCTTGCTCGTAAAGTGAGCTTTATTATATCATTCTTAGGGCCATAAACCGAACTATAACCTCCCTAAACCCTCATGCATAATAATATTATACACTAGTGCGTAATAGAATTATCCCTACAAAGTTAAGTTAGTACCTAACTGCAAATTATATGCGAGTAAACAGAGCATTTTCAATTTAACCGGGTAATACAGATTTGTAAACATCAAAGAGGTTTATATGTAATCAACTATCATTCATATAAGCGCGCAAAAAAAAAATTGCGCCCTATTTTCTATAATTTTTGTATGTTGTGTGTGTCGCATTTGTGCAATACTTTTTTTTTCCTCGCATGGGTGTTGTAAAAGTGCGTTTGAAACTCGTGAGCAACTTGCTCGTTATACACTAGGCTGATTTACGACCTCGCCTACGGCTCGGGCTGCAACACATAGCCTCGTGTATAATGAGCAACTTAGCTCACTTGTATCATATCTATTTGTATATGACTTTCGCTCAGAACGCGATACTGCTTGTAATTAATTTAAAAATAATTAAAAACATCAAAGGCACATCAGTGTGCGCGCTTGCCGGTCAAGCGAGGAAGATGTAAAAACTTCGGTTTTAATTATAATTTCTGTTTAGTGATAACTTTAAGTGAGACCATTAGACGTTCGTCGTTGATCACATTGAATAGTGAATGTGAAATTGCGTATCGTTACGCGACATTTCCCACGATTTTTATGTTCGTTAGAAGCCTATTTGTTGTTAAACGTAACTTCCGACTAAAGCACATGCGTACGTCACATGTGACGAACGACGGGACTAAGTGGTGTCCGGGATCGTACATACTCGTTACATAACATGTTATCAAAGAGCGAGGGAGAGCAATGACTATTGTACTGTTCAGAGTGCGACACGGACGACGAGATCGAGAGAGTGCGCGAGAAGATGAAGAAGCGCCGCTCCCCTCCCGCGGCGTCCCCGCCCCGCGGCTCCCCTCCCGCGGCGTCCCCGCCCCGCGGCTCCCCTCCCGCGGCGTCCCCGCCCCCCGGCTCCCCGCCGGCGGAGTCCCCGCCCCGCGCGCAGGGCGACGTGTCCGCGAGCTCCGACGTCACCTTTGTGAAGGACGAAAGGTTACAGGTCAGTACCCGAGGGAACTTGTATTGGAATATTAACAAAAAGATATCCATCACTACTTATTCGTTTTAATAGTTTCACACAAAAGGTTAAAACTACAAATGATAAAACTCATTTAATTGCCAACACAATACATAGCTTTGGACGAGTTATGTTCATTTTAGTAAAATCGTCATTTTTAACTTCGAAATAATTTAGACATACATCAGAATTTATTCATCATTGTTTGTTTTTATTTTTTGGTATTTAGGTAAGGTACTATGCGTTTTAATATTTTTAAGTACAAAAATATATCTGGTCTGGATGACGAATTTTGGTAAAATCCCAGTAATGCCGCCTTAGATTCTACGCGTACGTTCTAGAATGAAAATCACGGTTGTTCTTGACAGGCCGTTCTATTTGTAGGCTATAATATAGGGTTTTCGCTGATACCCTTTGCTCCCACATTCACAGTATTACATTATATAATCGTATTCTTCTAATTACAATTTAAATTTTAATAATCGGGTAGATGGATCCTTCATATTAAATAGATAAATTATTTTTCGGTTCGACACTAATGGATTTACATCAGATTGTTCGCAGTACCTAACTTATCGCCTTCTAAGAAAGAGATATCGGAATAAGTACATTGCGCAAATAATTAATATTTCCTTTCTACTTGCTTATTTATCTCCGGTTTCATAGAAGAGTCACTGCAAACTGCACTGGTAAATCGCCGTAATAATGTGCCAATCTTCAATACACAAGGAGGAAGTTTTCTTCAACAAAACTCTGTAGGCGGAAACGACGCTGTACTTGAACATTTACAAACAATTAGAATGGGCGTATTTGTGGTGTTAGTTATTATCGCATGATGTTTTTGTATCTTGCGTTTAAATTATATCGAAACTGCCATCTTTGTTGGGTCGACGAGATCAACTATCTCGTTCTTTAGGCGATAAACAGAGCACGGGCATCTTTCAGACGAAAATGAAAACGCATCTTAAATTTCAGGTAAGTTTTTTTTTATTTTATTCATACTGTTTAATTTATTTTTCAAAAGGCATAGTGCGTTACTGGCATACCTACATTCCCCACCGAAAAAAATGTTTATCTGAACACGCTGAAACTCGTGCCAATCAATAAAGTTAGTGATTACAAACCATTCATATTCTGGGGCAATATTTTATTTTTTATTTATTTTATTTTATTAGCATCGAAAAACTTACAGCCTAATTATTACAAACCAAAACCCAACTCCTTAGATAAATTTTAATTTAAATTACGGGTTGAAAACTGGGCCAATTACAAGTTTTCACCTTTACATGAGAATATAAAGTAGTACTAAATAATCATTAACACATTGTAGCATATTTGGATACAGAATGTTATCAAAATAACAAGTAAATACATAGTTAACAATATTGACAACATATGTTAATATGTGTCGGGAAATTGTGTTGAAATATTAAGTTTGAGAGCCAAACAATTCAGAAGCAAAACTACGACTGATTGAACGCACACCATCTGAGAATATATCATGTTCACTATTACTTTTCATGAAATCGTTTATCAATGTTGGGGTTCTGCAAAAGAAAGTGTTTTGTTTATATTTCGTCTTAACAGGTGGAATAGCTAGAAGAGGCGTCAAACGCGAATTACATGTTGGCACTCGAAGATAGATTTTTTCCAGCAATTCAGCACTATCAACTTCAACATTTTTAAGTAATACATGACATCTGAAACAGTTCGCCTTGTTTGGAGCGGCAGTAAATGATGCCGTCTACAGCGCTTTTCATAAGTATCATCATAACATCGCGAGCGGTGTTGTAATAATATATGGCCTAAATGACAAACCTCTTTCTTCACTTCTTTTTTGTAATTTCTTAATTTTTCCCATTAGTTTTCCTCATTATATAAGCTTATTTTTCTTTTTTTTCCTTTGTATATGTAATTTTTTACGTAATTATCTTCAAATTTTCCTTTATATTTTTCTCAATTTTTCTTTCGCCAAGCACCTAATGGTGTGTCCGGCACCAGTCCTTGTGAGCCAGTGAAATTACAGGCTCATGAGACTTAACAACTATGTCTCAAGTTGACGGGCGCAGTGCAATTCGTGACTTGTGACGAAATGCATCTGTTATAGTTTCTCGTCTGTAGAGCTTAGTCCGCTTAACATTAGGTGGGCCTCGACCTTGTTCAGTCTCAATAACTTAAAAAAGAAACACACACACACTTTAATGTGTATTGTAATATCCGACTTGTGATACATATAGCTAAATAACTAAATAAGACGTGTTTATAAACATAATTTAGAATTAATATTATTATATGATTTCATCAATATTATTATTTACAAGATGATGAACTTTTAGTGTATTGTATGTTACCAATGTCATAATGTGTTTGGTTTTATATTATATTCGATGAATATGGATACAATTTTGCCTGAAATAAATGGATTTGAATTTAATAGCAATTGTTACATATAACTATAAATAGCTTACGTCTCCACACAGTAACTTCTATAAGTACCTACTATATGTTTTAGATTTTTCTAGTATAGATATATACACCATCCTCAGGAATTAATAGTATATATCATTTATGTGTCCATCAATAGAGAAAGTTTACCTATAGTTAGCCATTCGCTTTGCATTACTAAGCTCATTGCAAGCACTATGCAGCTATCAGTTTGAAGCAGTGATGGCTAAGTGGCATTGGCTATGGACTGCCGCGCAGCACGTCCATGGTTCGAATCCCGCCCAGAGCTTGGTGGAAGGGCATTTTGCGAATGCCCGCCTGGCTAGCGACCACCCTCAAGTAGAAAATCTGTCGCCAAGCACCTAACGGTGTGTTCCGGCAGCAGTCCTTGAGAGCCAGTGAAATAACAGGCAAAATGAGACTTAACAGGTATGTCTCAAGGTGATGGGCGCAGTGCAGTTCGTCACTTGATGAAATGCATCTGTTATAGGCAGAGGATACTGCTTAACATCAAGTGGGCCTCGCGCTTGTTCCATCTCAAGAACATTAAAAAAAAAAACATTTTTGTCTTGTTGTAGAAAAGATTTTACAACGTCGTTATCCTCATTTTTCTTTCTTGACCAAAAAGCCGCTTTGCTGATTTTAAATTGTTTATGAAATTTTGAAAAGTTGAACAAAATTTTGTAGAAGGATTGGTATTCGTTCTCAAATTGTGTCCGTAAATTATCAAACTTCTGAGGCGGGAAATGTGTCGACAGGGGTGCCGCAAGGATCTATCCTGGGCCCTGAATTGTTTTTAATATATATTAACGATCTTTGTAAAGTGCTGCCAACGGAGGCGGATTTATGTTTATTTACTGACAATACACATATTGGTCTGAGAGATATAAATAATAACAATATTGTTTGCGCACAAGCGCATGGTACCGACTTCGACAAGTTATTTCACACATTTAAGGCCCTGGCGCACGACATTTAACAATTTTCTTTCGCTATTTATTCTTCGCTCTATACAATTTATTTGCTGAACGTGGCAGTACAATGTAGAATATTTCAATACTAAAATTTGTAATTAACCTTCATAAGAGCGTCGTAGACGCCTAAATTGAATAAATGATTTTGACTTTGACTATAACCTATGCTTCACAGCCATAAGCATAGGTTATAGTCAAAGTCAAAATCATTTATTCAATTTAGGCGTCTATCATTAAAATATCTATCATTGACACTTTGAATTGACATTTATATGTAATGAAATGACTAATGTAACTTAATATAGAAATTTAATTTATCTGGATCATATTTTTACGTATAATAAGTAATGTATGTTAATATTGTAATAATATGTCTGAAATAACTTCCATTTTTACTAACTTTTGCATACCATAAAGGTGGAATATGGAGAACTTTGTACAATTAAGAACTTTTTTACCAACCATGTTCATGCAATAAATATATTTGAATTTGATCTGCCGATAGTAAATAGTAACTCATGCTGCAATTGCGGAGTTCTAGGTGGTTACGTTAGTGTACCTAGTCTGTCACTCGAGGATATTAAACGCGGCGTTGATAAAATAAAGTCAGGTAGCTCATCTGGACCCGATAATGTACCTAGCTTTATATCAAAATGTATAAAGAGCATATACTTTACCATATTTTCAATTTATCGCTCTTAAATGGAAAATACCCCGCCCAGTGGAAATTATCCCGAGTGACTCCTATCCCCGAGAGTAGCAACAAGAAGATGGTTGACGAATATCGTCCTATAGCGATATTGTGTGCACCGGCGAAGGTCTTTCAGTTCATTCTACATAAGGAGATATATCGACAAATAAAACATCTAATAGGTGACGAGCAACACGGTTTCAGGTCGGGAAGATCAGTAAATACGAATTTGCTATGCCTTGTAGACTACATTATCTGATAGATCGCGGCCTTCAGTAGCCCAAGCACGAACATTTCGATAGTCCGTAACGTAAACGTATCGAGTTCATCGAACGTTTACGCAGGAGGCGATGGTTGACAGTACGACGCATCGTTTGCTGGCTAACGTGAGCTCGATAGGATTACAAAAGTGACGTCATCCAGCGTAAATCACAACAATTATACCTTCTTTCTAAGAGCTCACAACTCATTCCAAAAGAGATTTTAATTCTTTTTTTGCCTATAAAAGTTCCTCTCACTGAGCAAGTAATATTAAGAGTTGGCACGGACCTTGTTGCTTTGTAACTCAGATTTGAAGTTATTTTATACCAACCATTACAAATGAAAACAATATTTGTGAGTGTTTTACTACTGATTCCCTAAAATCGATTAGTTACAATGAAATCGGTTCCATTTTAATCGATATAGGAAAAAATGGTAGGTGAAAATGAAATGAAAATGAAAAAATGTTTATTATGATAAGTAAGAGCACAGTTTAAATGAAATGGTTGAGCACCTGATTCCCACACTAGGCTCGAGGCCCGTATTATGAGAAGAAGGACTCTTCCGTCGAAGTCGTTACAAACAAATAAATGCGTGCCTTTCATCAAAGTAATTCATAATGACTAATGAGTATGGCAAATTATTCAATAGTTATACATGGCAATATTATGAGAGAGTGAGTGGAATAAGTTACTTATTAAACTATATATCTATACAATTCAAAAATGTTAATAAACATTTAGGCTAGCTGTTAAGATGTGTTTGTGTGAGGGTGTGTATGTGTGTATGAGTGTGTGTGTGTGTGTGTGTCTGTCTGTGTGTGTGTGTTGGGTGTGGGTTTATATGGCGTGGTTTGGAGATGTGTGGATTAAATTTTAATGTTATTGAGGTGGTATTAGAAGGTCTTCAGTATCATGGTAATTTAGATTAGAAAGAAATTCCACTACGATTTTTTTTACTTCAAATGATGAGAGAGTAATTATTTTCCTGTCCTTTCCAGAACTTTCTTACAAAAACAGTGTTAGCTAGAGGAGCGACAAAGACGTTGCGTGGAACACGTCTTACTGGGTTATTGACGGAATCATGTAATGTCAGCGAATGCTGATGAAGTATTAAATTTTGAATAAAAAGCTGTCTAACTGTTAAAACCTTGCATTTTTTATACAAGTCCTCAGTCGAGAAACGAATTGGTAAGTTCATTGAACATTTTAAAAGTCGACGTTGAGCTCTTTCTAGTGGAAGGATAAATGTTTTGTTAGAGCCACCCCAAGTCGTTATACAGTAGGTTAGTAGAGATTGGCAGAGAGAAAAGTATATCATTTTTAGAACATCTTGATCTGCACAGTCTCTAATATTCTTAAACACGGCAATTAGTTTCCTGACTCGTGCCGCTGTTTGATTTATGTGTGGAATAAATGAGAGCTTGTTATCGATAGTTACACCTAGATATTTAATATTACTGACTCTTTCCAATGCCAGACAATCACAGTTTGGAGGGGATGTTAGAAATTTACATGCGGTGCTCTGATGACCATAAATGGAAAGATTTTGACATTCTTGTTCGTGTTCAATTGAGTTTCTAATATGAAAAGTAATATATTTGGTTTTATCTATATTTAATGTAAGCATGTTATTTCGTAGCCAGGATGAAATGCTGTTAAAGATATTCTGTGCAGAATTAAACAATTCACTCCAACTCTCTCCCTGAATTACTACAGCTGTGTCATCAGCATATGTTATTATGCATCCACGGTCAATCGCCAACGAGCAAAGTTCATTAATGTAAATCAGAAAGAGAGTTGGACCGATTATGCTTCCTTGGGGAATCCCACAAGTTACCGGCATAGGGTCACTGATGTATTCTGATATTTTAACACTCTGTGTCCTGTTGTTCAGGTAACTGTTGAGTAGGTTAAGTTGTTTACCTCGAATCCCAATATTTTCAAGCTTGTTTAATAAGAGTGGTATTGGCACCGTGTCGAAAGCTTTTGCTAAATCTAAGAAAATTGCCAAAGTTCTTTTATTATTATCAAGGTTATGAGCTATAAATTCAGTCAGTCTTAGTACTGCATCAGATGTACATTTGTTACGACGAAAACCATATTGGTTGGTTGATAGTAAATTATTATGTTCAAGATAGTGTATTAAGCGTCTGTTGATTACTTTTTCAAAAACTTTCGACACGGCTGTAAGAATAGAGATTGGTCTGTAATTTCCTATTACTTTTTTGTCTCCTCCTTTGTGAATAGGGACTATGATGGCGTGTTTTAAGGCTTTGGGAAATATTCCGGTTTCTAAAGATAAATTAACTATACGAACTAAAAGAGGAGCTAATGTTTCTTTGTTTTGTATAAGTATGTTAGACGATATCTTATCCCATCCCGTTGAAGAATCTGTTTTTAATGAATTTATTACAGCTGTAATTTCAGATACATCTGTTTCAATTAAAACTATAGAATTTGGAAATGATTCAATGATTGATGTTTTTGTGGATTCTTTATCAGGAGTAATTTTTTCCGCCAAAACCTTTCCTATATTAGTAAAGTAACTGTTTACTTGATTTAAAGAATCCTTAGTAGATGAGCTAATATCTAAAAGATCTTGAGAAATTGACTGAGTTGTTTTATAGTTTGTTATCTCATTTATCACCTTCCACGTTTTTTTGATATTTTTACTTTTGCTAGCTTCTTTAAGTCTTTCACGTTCATAATTTAATTTGGCTTTTTTTAAGATGCTTTTACAAAAGTTACGATAACGTTTGTAAGTTATTTGTAACACAGTATTATTAGGCTGTTTTCGTAGTTTTAAATGCATGCGGTCTCGGGTTTTTATACATCTAATTAAGCCCTTTGTAATCCACGGTTTTCTTGTAACGTTCCGTCGTGGGACCAAAGATCTAATGGAAAAACCTATTATTATCTGGGACAGTGTATTTATAAAGAAGTCTGTTGCCAAGTTACAATCATCAATGCTAAAAATACTAGAAAAATCTTTTGTTTTAAGTTTATTTGAGATCTGCGTGTAATTTACTTTAGTAACTGATTTCGGTGAGCGTAGTTTCGTTTGCTTTGTATTAACCACTAAAAGCAGAGTATAATGATCCGTGACCGTATTTTGTATTATTAAAGTTTGGGAATCGTACGGGGATCGTAGCATAAAATGATCAATGCAACTTTTTTCTCTAGTAGGTATCAAGTGTGCAGGAAGTATACCATGCATTCCCAGAATCTCCAAATATTCCGATGCATCGTCATCTATATTACTAGGTAAAATGTTAATGTTAAAATCACCAGTTAAAACAACATTTTTATAATTTTTATAGTTTGTGAGTAACTGGTCTAGTGACTCAAAAAATGCTGTTAGCGTTTGATAGGATGGTGAGCGATAAATCGATATAAGAATAAAATTATCATTTATTTTTGTAACAAGGCAAGTGGCATCCCTAAAAGAGGGTTCGTATGTATCACATTTTAAGCCAGACTTACAATAGGTAACGACACCATCATTTTGGTTTTTATTATATTTAGTATGATAAGAGATATAGCCTGGTATTTGCGGTATGTTAGGGTTACGGTTAAGCCAACATTCTGTCAAAATGATGATATCATTACTGACATCAATTCTGCTTAGAAGTACTAAAAACTCTGGAAAGTTACATGAGACACTTCTGACGTTTTGGGTTAAAATTTTTAACTTATTCGAACAGTCATTTATTAGCATTTTGCAGTCCTCCGGAACACATAATTGCGCCTTAGAAGGCGATAAATTGTCAATAGTTTCCGATATAATCGAAATGTTATCCATTTATCTGATTTATGTTTATTGCAGTGTGAAAAGAAGTAGATTTACAAGCAAAAGGTATTTGTTTTACTACACTATGTGATAACTCTTGTATTATTACCCAGCTTATGTGTAATTTTTCGAAATATACACACTTGTGTAAACAAAATAATTTAATGTATATCTTTATCTGAATCCACTGACCATATATACATTCATTTAAACTTTTATTCATAAGAACCGATGCACTAGTTATAATATTTGCAACTGTATCACAGATTAAGAGCCATTTCACAAAATCACGCTACTGAAGTTTAGGTAAATGCCATCGCATCGCTTACACAAGCGAAAGAAGTGACGACGGAATAGCGTGACTGTGAGTAACATATTTTGATACTAGCATTCTAATCATAAAGAAATCTAAGTTGAGAATTTAAAAATTGTGTGATTGGCATGAGTAAATAATCAATTTCTTCTCGATTACTTGCTAATGTTATAGAAAAGAAGTAGGCATGTACATTAAATAGTCAACCTGCATCGTGAATATTTTATTTAAATTACATCCTTGATGAATAAAAAATAGATATGTTTGAATCATTTATTGTAACAAAAAACTTAAATAATTAAAAAATTATACGGCTTAAAATTATATAAATATTTGATGTAACGGCATTGATTAAAAACTGCGGACTAAAAGCTCTTTCTTTTCAATTTTTCAAAAATTGCTGTTTTCCTCGTTCACACTCTTCAGTATCTATATCCAGTCGTTAACACTGTCTGTCATAATGACCATGCATAGGATTGAGGTTTATCTGTGTGCATCCGGAAAACAACTTAGTACCAACCACAAACGTCCCATGACGTTTTTGGTTTTCCATTACTTTAACATGTCACCCTTATATTCCCATACCATAATATATCAACCTACACCATTTAAAAAATAACATTTTCATCCATTTAGTTTAAGTAGACCAAACAGCGAAATGTATATATATATTTACAGATTTTGAGGTTTTTTTGTTTTTAAATCGAATATCTATGATGCAATCTATAATCAACATATATATACTTCCGAAATCAGATTGAAGACGTTCTGAAAAAAGGCCAGCTCAAAAGTACCCTAAACCGACGCTTATGTATGAAAGGATTGATGAGTATAGATGAAGCGAAAGAGATATGTCAGGATCGTAGTAAGTGGAAATCCGTGGTCTCTGCCTACCCCTACGGGAAAGAGGCGTGATTTTATGATGTATGTATATACTTCTTGGTACCAATGCAATCCTCACTATATACTCTTATGCTCACTATTTCCTCTATAGAAAATAAATGATAATACACCTTTTTATACAAAAAAATACTGGAAATGGAGTTTGAACACACGACAAAATGGTGGGAAATAGCAATTTAATTGCTATTTCTATTTTTCCGTAACTAACTCACCTAGAACTTCGATCTTCTTTTAATATGATAATTTACTATTGTTCTTTAGCCATGAATTGTTACAGATTTTTACGCCAAATATTTTAAAGTAACAAAATTAAAACAACCCAATTGTTTTACGAACTTTGGCGGGAAAACTGTATTGGAGAGCAATTACTATATTTTTTCTGAAAAACTATACCACCTACGGCTTTGGTCCTTCTTTGATATTATTATTTACATGTAATTTATACACCTGTATTATTTCAGATTTTTTGGTTTAGAAGTTTAAAATTAGTTACGAGATTAATTAATACGCAAATTTGCATCGGTAAGTGTTTGCGTTGCAAAATATATCGAGTGAAAAATGACTTATACATATGCAAAATTGCGGTTTTCTAGATTTATAACTGTTGAAGTAGTTACGATATTGATATGAAATGACGTCATATTTTGGGGCCAAAATGTGATTTGTGCTGGTTTCAGATTTCATCAAAATTTTCAAAATACTTCCTACTTCATACGTTATCTCAGAAAAATATGGATTTTTTCTTGTATGGGCAAGGATGCATCCTTTTGAAAACCATTTGGATTATGAAAGTCGGACTTACGCACATTTATGGTAAATTTGTAAATACGACTATCGACCGCTAACTGGTATCCCGGTTTGTACAAATGATGGAAAAGCCGGGAGACCGGTTTGTACAAATTTTCAATAGAAGGTAGTTTAATTTCCAGCTGAAGTTATCGCTGTGTTCACTTATAGACATTAAGTGAATCCAAAAATATTGGAAATCAATTATTCGCCTGTCATCTAATCCTCCTAAAACAAAAGTTATAGTGAGTTACTAATTTAAACTAGAATAATATAAAAACTAGCAGACCAAAAAGAAGAAGTCAACCCTGTGAGGTTGTTAGCATTTTTCCAATAACGCTGTATAAGGCTGCATAATTGTGACGTTTCTTTTTTTTAACACAATGGATGAACAGAAACTAAAGATGTAGTTACTTAACAAGACAATAATACTTATATTATGGACAACAAAAATAAAGTATAGTTTGTTACTTAAAAAAGTATCGACATGATCAAAACTCTGTGGTCGCACTATAAACTTGCATCTAAGCGTTCCGCGTACGAGACGTCAGAGCAAGGAAAACGAACACAGGTCCTACCTCGATGGGCGCTCGCGCGGTACTGATCGCCTCGCGCTTGTACATTTCAATTTATGTGCATTTCGAGTTATGTTAAATATTTTTTCTTGTCTAACAAAACAGAGTTAATATCACAATTTATTAAAGATCAGATTAATTAAAGAATGAACTTTCTTTTTATATAATATCTGTTTGGAATTACACTTTATTAAACGCAATATATGGTGGTAAACTGCTGATATAATTCGTGGAAATTGGCGCAAGATCTTTATTTTTTTTTCTACAATGACGATTAATTAGCGATATTCTAGTACACTATGTGTCAACAGGATTATATGCCTGATGCACAGTTTTTTTTTTAGTCAATTTGATGAATCTTTATACAAGAGATATAACTCTGAAGTTGGCTATGTGTACTTTAATTCGTAAAACAAGGTGCGGGAGATTGGTCACTACAAAATAATTAATGTTATGTTTGTAAATCTGGTACATTAACTGAAAAGAGAACAGATTATTCTATTTTTATCAATTATTAAACAACTTGTAGATATTTCCTATGATAGTAAATTAAGCGCTTAAAATCTTCGTATACCGCATTAAAATGTGAAATGCCTCTTAAGAAAGAGTAGTCGATAACTTTACGTTCAAGGGCACCCGGTATACCCGGAGTGATAACAAAAGTATATGCACCGGCATAACGGTTCCAGTTGTTATTAGGGCTAGTATTTATTAGCAAGGAATGCAGGTCAGACGCGTGATGTTTTATCGCAGATATTATCTTGTCGGTTGTTTTGCATATTTTGTGTAAGAAAGTAAAGTTTTGCGTAAAAAATGTGTGTGAGTGAGTTTTGATTGTGTGCTGAGTGTTGAAGCGTGCATATAAAAGTGATGACAATGTTTTAAGCAATCTTCGTATAAATATGTGATTGAAGTATAAAATAGAAAAATTGTAAAAGCTACCGCTGCGCACGAGGTACCTACTTAAGTGTACATTATTATTATACAGGTAACCTAGTCACTTATTAATCTGTTGTGTACGAAGAGTTTGCAAATGTTCCTCATCTTTCACAGCAACAAACGGTAGGCCGTCTTCTTTGCGCAGAAATATCTTGCCATTTGTTACCCAGCAGTGGGCGAAGCCCTCAGATTTTGCAAAGTCGCGAGCAAGGAAATGAAGCCTCTTAGTTTTAGCTGTTAGTCTTTCTGATACGTATATCATTGTAGGTTGCCCTAAAAAGCCAAGGTTTTTAGAGTTTAATTGATCTCTTTTGATTTTTTGTGATGTCTAACTGCACTGAGAATTTTCAGTTTTGACCATGTATTGGTGAATTCGACCACTACGGTGGTAGTGGGCAAGTCAGGTTTTGAGGGCAGCCTATACATGTCCTTCAACTCATTTAGATCGTACGGAACCTCCAAGATTTTTGCTAACTGTTGAAAAGCCTCTAATAAGTTTTCTTTAGACTCTTTCATTCTTTTGGGAACGTTACGGATTTCAATCGACGTCTTTAAAGAAAAACGTTCGAAGTTTTCGATTTTGTCCTGGATGAGTGAGACTTGCGTAGCTAAGATTTTTCTTTCGGCCTCCAAGCCAAGAAATTTGTCTTCAAAGAATTTAATTTGTTCTGTCAGAAAGCCTATTGTTTTGACAAGGTCTTGGTTAGAGGTATCAACTTGAGACTTAATGTCTTTTGTGTGCGTCTTGACCTGTGCTTGTAGTGCAGAAAGACGGTCTTCCATCTTGTCCAGGCGCTCATTTTGAGTTGTTGACATTTCTGTGATCATTTGACGCATCTCATTTTTAAACGTGGAAAAATCATATTTTTCATCTACACAAGTAGCTGATCCCACTTTCTGCTCAGAGACGGCAGCGGCAGCCGCGCGCCGTCTACTTGCTTGGCGACTTAACGGCTGTCTCTTTTCCAGTGTTTCCTGAATGTGAGGTTCTGCAGTTTCAGTGTCAGATGCATGACGTGAGGGGGTGTTTGATTTGGATGGGGGAGAATGTGTTAGGTAGGTTAATATAGGTTAAGGTAGGTTAGGTTTATCAAATATATGTTAACGAAATATAAAATAAAACAAATATTTCACACAGATGTATTTATTTATTCAAAACATCAAAGCGATATATCTTCGCTAGTATCGAAAACCGTATTATTGAGGTCTGTATACATAGTTCCAAAGTAATTTGTGTACTAGAACATCTTTACAATACATATTTTTTTAATTTTCACTGTACATAACAGTTTTCAATATATAATACTTATTTTCTAATTGTGGTAAGTATACGTAAAAGTAAAAAATACTGCACGTAAGTTGCACTAGTAAACTTGTCATTAACTGTTAACAATTATTATTATTTGTAGTTCAATCATAAAATGTAGTTTTTTGACGCACCTTTTTTAATTATATATAGACTGTAGACTTTTAAAAACTTTTTTGGTGTAGGTAGTTGAATTATTTAGATATTTAATTTAATCTCGCAGCTGATCTATTTCATTTGTATTGCAAGAAGCTTCTTCTGCACTGTTTTGTTTTATTTATTGATTCAATTAATATTTTCTGCGTAACATATCCATATCTCAAATTACAAAAAAAAGTTTATTTAACTGCTCTCGAAAGTTGGTTAATTTAAAATCAAACAATTTAGAGAATAGTATTATAAGTATTTAAATAAATAGTAATTGGGATTGTATGTTGATACACATGTTGATTTTTATATAGTATTGAGGTGACATAGTACCTTAAATTCCATGCCATTTGAAAGTACATGCTGAATCGATAAAGGTTTTATAAAAGCGACGGAGTTTTGTTTAAATGAACTGAAAAAAAAAACAACTCAGATTATTATCACAAGCATAGATATGAAGTTATTTACACTATTTATTATTAATTGTATAATATTTAGTTCGATTTACATATGTTTGATAATAAATATTGCTCTAGCCGTTCACTTAGCAAGTACTGTGCCAGTTATGTAGAGAAAAATTGATAATACCTGGTGTTTCAAAATGCTTTTGAGCTGAAGATGTAAATAACAGTCTCTAAAGTACACATGTTAAGTTTCGTGGCATTATAAAACATTTCGCATGATGGTTTATGATCACCAGCATCGAATATGATATTTCCTAATTTATTGACACTATGAAAAAGTATATGTACCTATACCACTGACATTATAAAAAATCGATACTACAAAGGTATCGATACTTTCCTTGAGCAACACTAAACTTACTTTACGTTACGTAAATATTTGTAATTTATATACAAATATATGTAATTACAGCAATTCGGATGATAACACATACCTACTTAAATTACAATAAAAACCAAGCGATCATTAGCTCTGAAACAATAATGTAATTTCAATGACATATTTTCATCAACACCGGTTCTGGATCTCATCGAAATCTATTGCTTAAACATTTTTATTTGTGTTTCGACACCACAGAAGCAGTGATGGCTCAGTGAGAAGCAGTGATGGCTCAGTGGCATTGGCTATGGACTGCCGTGCCGCAGGTCCATGGTTCGAATCCCGCCCAGAGCTTGAGCTTCAAAGCATGGTGGAAGGGCTTTTTGCGAATGCCCGCCTGGCTAGCGACCACCCTCAAGTAGAAAATCTGTCGCCAAGCACCTAACGGTGTGTCCCGGCAGCAGTCCTTGAGAGCCAGTGAAATTATAGGCACATGAGACTTACCAACTATGTCTCAAGATGACGGGCGCAGTGCAATTCGTGACTTGTGACGAAATGCATCTGTTATAGGCAGAGGTTAGTCCGCTTACCATCAGGTGGGCCTCGCGCTTGACCCGCCACAATCATTTTCTTTGCGATTTCCGTATTGTATTGATGTTCACAATGAAATATTAACATTTTTGAATAAAATCTAACTGAGGTGATATATTTACAAAGCGCCATGACATACATTATGACATAGAGAAATGTAATATACCGGAAACAATATGATTAGTCTATAGCCATGACAGTCCAGTTGAGTTGTCTAGGTGACAATGACATCGTATTTGGTAATTTTGGACAGAAATCGGTGCACCTGCAATAATTTACCTTATTTTAAGGTTGGTGACGCTGGACTGGTTCATCTATGATTGATATTTGTCAAATTTAGCTTTTTATTTGGTGAAAACCAAACATATTTTTTTCCGGTATACCTATTACTTTTCTCTATGCGTTACTTGCTCAGTGAACCAAATTTTACTGTAACATCATTAGAGGTATTTAAAATAAAACATTATATATAAATTATGAGCTATAAATTCTCAAGTCAAGAATCTACGCCACTGATAATTTACCTAGTATATGAATTACAAACAGCTACTATCAGAATTGACACCTTTAAACAGAGAGAGGAGTCTCAAGAAACCCTGAAGGTCCGCCAGCCGGCGTGAAGTGTATTTTGCGCTAAATTTTATGGTGTTTCAGCAGAAAAATAGGCTATTGAGTTCAAGCAGTGTATTCTATAAGTTTTAATTGTTCACTAAATGTGATTCCCGACAGAACTTTCGTCTCCAGCGGTATTTTACCATCCGTTCTGGGAAAGAAGAATGCTGTGAAAACCTAGAGCGCGTAGTAATGTACCTACCTAACAGTTTTGCAAAGACAAACCACGTAGCATTTGATGAATGCGCCGTTACTACAAATCGGGAGTGCTGTGACTTGTAACCGTCTAGGCTTAGTGTTGTTTTAAGTTCATATTAATTTTAGGATCATAAAAGTGTTTATTTTGTATGAGTCAGCTTGTGGTTGGTTTTTTTTTTTTTTGATTTTGATTGTGTCTGTTATTACATTACCAAAAATAAATAAATTACAACTGTTGGTGTAGTTGTCTTTTTATTCATCTACTTTCCTTTATTTTTAAGGAATAGTGTGGCAAAAGAGCATGATATCGAACTTACCTAGCCTATAAGATCAGAGGGGGAAGAAAAATGCTTCTCACGGTACTGCTATGAGTTCCCCACCCAATGTCTTTTATGCGCCACCAATAGGAGCACACACTGATCCATCTCATCATCACTGTTGTACGCTCAATGCGTGGCAACATCCCACTCACACCGACCGAAGTAGTGGCATGCTGCCACGAATTTTGTCTTAGTCGCGTTTCACGACATCCAAACAAGAGATCTTATTATCCTTAAGCCACGAATTGTTCGGTATATACCAATAAATGAAACGCACAATTGCACTTCGTTTATTTTTATTAAGAACCAAAAGTCCAATAACACAGCTTCTGCGTTTCACATTAAATCTTCTTCTTCGTAGTGGTTAGAATGTTGGCGTGAGCATGGTCATCACCTCAGAGTTCGTAGGTAGTTAGTCTGACAATCCGTTGGTATTCTTTTCGTGTCGCTGCCTGTGTTCTTCTGGTGCATTTGTTGACAGCATTGCTTGATTTTGAAATCTTGAATGGATAGGTGATCTTCTGTGTGCTATTGTTTTCAATTTGACCATGCACAATGAAGAATTTCATAGCAACATTATTGCGCCGCAAGACATATCCAACGAGCGAAATTGGTGTAAATGTGGGCTGGAACGGTGGAATATAGACGCTGTTTGATGTAGAGTTTTGGAAAATGTCGTGAATTGGGTTCATCGTACATTAGCATCACTTCCCTCCAGTGCCATAAATTAATAAATACCTACTTTGCGCCTGGTAAACGAAATGGTACACTACTACTTCTAATCTTGCTGCTATGTTTGTAACTCTTTTCATAGGTAAATTATGAATGAACAAACACATTAATAACCTGAATTTTCGAAGTTTAATCACAATTGAATACGTTACGTCAGCCATCTCACTGAAAATTTCTCAGTGACATAATGACATGACATTCGTAGATTTTTGACAGACCCTCGATAGCCAGCATTCGAGCTTACGTTAGTATTAGGTTCGCGATTTCATACAAAACTTTTTACGTGACAAAGCGTTCACGGTAAAATCTCGAGACGCTAGTTGTCAAAACCTTTTTTTCTGCCAAAATTTAGTTCCTTTTACGCACTGTAGAGGCGCTGATCAAATCCTATACAAAATGGTGACATTTCGATACGTTTACGAAACGGTTACGATTTCGCAAGTTATTCGTGCTTGGGCTACAGATTGACTTCCAAAAAGCTTTCGATAAAATCGATAATGACATACTGTTGGGAAAGTTATCGGCCATAGGCTTCCAGGTCTTCTTGACTTTTTCTCCGACGATATATATAGATCGGCGCCAATTTATGAGGCATGGTTGTTACTATTCTAAACCCTATCACACTAGATCAGGCATAATAATAAGTCAGGGCTCAGTTCTTGATCCTCTCCTCTTTTCCATCATGATTCATGCCACCTGCCTAAAGTTTTGCGTAATGCCAAGTGCCTTTTATACACTGACGATCTTAAGGTTTTTCTAGAAGTCAGTTCTCACAGTGACTGTCTTAGATTACAGAATGACATTAATGAAATTTTTCAATGGAGTTTGACAAATAATATTAAATTTAATCAAAATAAATGTAATATTTGACCGCAAAAAAATCCAATATATTTTAATTACCATTTAAACGACTTAGTTATTAATAGGGTATCTTGTATTAAAGATCTGAGGGTAAAGTTCGATCGCAGCTTGAAATTCCACGATCACGTGTCAGATCTCGCTAAAGAGGCTTAATGTCATCTTGGCTTTGTCTTACGTAATGCCAAGGATTTTGAAAATCCTCAAGTAATAAAAACCTTGTATAGTGCTCTAGTTAGAAGCAATCTCGAGTGGAGTGCTTGTGTGTGGAACCCGTATCACGTCACCTACGCGCGGATGCTGGAGAAGGTACAAAAGGCATTTTTAAGGACGCTTTATAAGAAGCTCTATGGCTTTTATCCATATATGTACCCCATAAGGTTTTTGCTAGGGCAGGTCGGATACAATTCTTTGGAGGTGAGAAGGCTGCTGGATCAACTAACTATTTGCTGTAAGGTGCTTAGAGGAACAGTCGACTCTCTACACTTGCACAACTTATTATGTAAGTTGTTCGTACCCGATACTCCTTGGGCTCCGGCGAATAGGCGTGGTCAGCCCCATAGCCTTTATTACTTAGAGTCGGGTCGTACAACCGCACGATCTATGTCACTTTTGGTTCGTGCCCGCAATCACTTCAATGCGCTCCTTTCCACTAACACTGATTTTGATATTTTATTTGACAACTGGAAAATAACTGTAGAACAATTTTTGACATAATATTGTGAAAGTTTAAATGATCAATGGGACAGAGGAACTTGATGACTCAATTGACTTTGATGATATTTTAATTGATTTGTGACTTATTATTTTTATTTATTGATAAAAATTTTTGAAATTGTATAAACTATTGAATTAACTGAATATTGTATTTGTAATTTTTTTATTTTTTTTATGCTTGATAGGTTAGCCTTTGACCACTATCTCACCTGATGGTATGTGATGATGTGGTCGAAGATGTTGTTCAGGCTAACCTAGAAGTACTGGCTCTCAAGGACAGCTGCCGGAACACACCGTTAGGTGCTTGGCGACAGAATTTCTACTTTAATATATCATTAATATTTGTGCAATTAGAAATAAGATTTAATTAATTATAAAATTATTTTTTATGACATAAATGTAAATGTGCAATTCGTTTTTATGTCAGTAAACAATTTGAATTTGAAAAGATTGGAGCTTTTTATTAATGAGGCTGTCGGTGTACGTCGACCACCTTGCACTTACAGTAAGATGTTTTGATTAATTTCTTTAACACTGTGTGTTCGTTTGAACAGGGCTCTGTGATGGTGTTGGACTCTAACAGCGACAGCGACTCAACGGACAGTGAAGAGCAACAGCTGAGCGAGGAGGTCATCGACCCCGACGCGACGTTACCGCACTTCTTCGAAGGATGTACATTCGCCATCGAGCCCACACTCGCAGACACAGGAGTGGACGTCCCGCTGCTGCACAGATACGTGCGGGCGTACGGAGGGATGCTGCTCGATGTGAGTACCTACACTAACGTCACCAGTATAGAGCCCACACTCGCAGACACAGGAGTGGACGTCCCGCTGCTGCACAGATACGTGCGGGCGTACGGAGGGATGCTGCTCGATGTGAGTACCTACACTAACGTCACCAGTATAGAGCCCACACTCGCAGACACAGGAGTGGACGTCCCGCTGCTGCACAGATACGTGCGGGCGTACGGAGGGATGCTGCTCGATGTGAGTACCTACACTAACGTCACCAGTATAGAGCCCACACTCGCAGACACAGGAGTGGACGTCCCGCTGCTGCACAGATACGTGCGGGCGTACGGAGGGATGCTGCTCGATGTGAGTACCTACACTAACGTCACCAGTATAGAGCCCACACTCGCAGACACAGGAGTGGACGTCCCGCTGCTGCACAGATACGTGCGGGCGTACGGAGGGATGCTGCTCGATGTGAGTACCTACACTAACGTCACCAGTATAGAGCCCACACTCGCAGACACAGGAGTGGACGTCCCGCTGCTGCACAGATACGTGCGGGCGTACGGAGGGATGCTGCTCGATGTGAGTACCTACACTAACGTCACCAGTATAGAGCCCACACTCGCAGACACAGGAGTGGACGTCCCGCTGCTGCACAGATACGTGCGGGCGTACGGAGGGATGCTGCTCGATGTGAGTACCTACACTAACGTCACCAGTATAGAGCCCACACTCGCAGACACAGGAGTGGACGTCCCGCTGCTGCACAGATACGTGCGGGCGTACGGAGGGATGCTGCTCGATGTGAGTACCTACACTAACGTCACCAGTATAGAGCCCACACTCGCAGACACAGGAGTGGACGTCCCGCTGCTGCACAGATACGTGCGGGCGTACGGAGGGATGCTGCTCGATGTGAGTACCTACACTAACGTCACCAGTATAGAGCCCACACTCGCAGACACAGGAGTGGACGTCCCGCTGCTGCACAGATACGTGCGGGCGTACATATTGACATTAAAATTTATTATATAGCAAATTTTTTTTTTTTAATTAATATTGAAAATTTAGCATTTAACAAATATTTGCATGCCATTTAGGAGCTTTTGTTATTATGTGCCCAAAACTTTAGCAAATACATATACATCAGTCACCCTGTTACCACGATCACTGCAAAGTGTTTGAAACGTCGGCGTCGGAATAAAAATAATGATAAATAATTGCGTTAAAGTTGTTTATTTACTAAATATTCATTAATGTAATGGTAAGTACTGTGTCTCGTTGTTTATCAGGAGTTGGAGAATGCGGAGTACGTGCTGTGCGGTGGGAGGCCCCCCTCGGGCCCGCGCGGGGGGCGGGGGCGGGGGTGGGGGGGAGGGGCCGGGAAGGCGGTGCGCGCCGACTGGGTGTGGAGGTGCCATCGCGCTCAGAGCTTATACCCTATAGACGAGTACTGTGTGCAGTCAACAATTACTGATTAAAGCTACGAATAAATAATGTAAAGAAGTATAACTCTGATACAGTGACTGCTTTGATTTCGGACTCATCAACTTCACAAGTAACAAAACACGCACTATTTTCCAAATTCAATTTGATTGGTTAATTGATTTGGCGCTTAGAAATGATCGCATCTGATTGGTCGCGTCAAGGTGATGTTGTCACTGCCGTTATTGCCTAGGGCCAAACCGCACTACTGCGGCACAGCATTGCAGCGAAGCGGCGCGGCTCGAAAAATATTAATTTGTATGGATTTATTAATGGCGTAAACCGCACTATATCTTGCGGTACCACCAGAGAGACGCGGTGTAATAAATTATCATTATTTCACGGTCCACCCACGTTTCAACAATTCAAAAGATTATTTATTTGTAATTTTGAAATTCATAAGACCTTATTTTACGTTCAAACATTTGTGTGAAATCGATTACATATTATCTCTGAAGAGTCGTGGAAAAAAGTTTTTCTACAAACGAGAATTAGGTTTCTTTCACCCAAATAGAAGTATTTTTAATTTTTCAGCTCTATTTGCCTTTATGAAAAACACCACGATTATTTCTCCTTCGACGACTTCATCCACTTGAAATTTTTGCAATTAGTTGAAAGAACCGTCCTTCTACGCTGCATTGCTATAGTGAACGAAAAAGGCGCATTATTTTGTAATTTATTATCAAAAAAATTATAATAACATGATGCTTTCTGTCAGTAATGTTGTAAAACCTATGTTAGGTTTGTCTAGACATTGAAGTCTCGATAAAAATAGGTATATATTATCACACTATATCTTACAATGTGTTACGTACACAGCCAAATAACGAACAAAATAACAAAACTAAACAAAACAGTAAAAAGATAGATTTTATATAGACCTAGATTTTAGAGTCAAGCATGACTTTTGCACACACAAATAGCCGTTATCTCTGGCGCTCAATGAGTTATTTTATTGTATGTGCAGTAAGCAGCTACCCACTGAGCATACAACTAATACGAACCAGGGCCCCCTACTCTAATTCGTCGAAGTATCGAACTTCAGGTCCGAAAGAAAGGTATCCGCAAAACACGTATTGGCTTACTTATGTTTAAACTCGTTCGTAGCATAGACTTGCAAGCATTTACCTGTGTAGATTTTGAATATCCTTTTTTTGATTGCTTTCGTATGGTTTGTACATTTCCCAAATATGAAATAATATAAATATAATTTATTTGTTTGCCTATAAGTCGAGTTCTAAATATGCAGAAAGAACACAATTAATAATGAGGATATAAACACCTATGGAGAACCTAGTGCAGCCGAAGCCACGCCGTTTCTAGAACATAAACTTAAATCCTAAAATCTAACCTGTATTTCCTAGAACAGTAGAGACACCTCTCGCTGATCCATAACTAGGACTCTCAGACTCTTACCTTGTGAAAATGTTCTTTAACTTCTCTGTTTTAAGACTTAAAATTTATTGAGGCATGCATACCAGCGTTTTCAGAGTATTATGAGAGATCCCATAGCGGGCAAGGTTTGTATGGAACGTTGCAGTCCACCATTGACTATATCAAGCAACAAACTTCGTAACGCATATTCGTTGTGTAAAGTGTCGTTCTAAACACAAAAAACGAAACTTTGTCGAATTGTAGTAGCGGCCCAGTTGTGTGAAGGCTGTTTGACGTGTATCAGTGAAATTGATTTTGTTTGCGCTTACGCACTACAAAGAATGTTCCATTTTATATAGCTATAAAATTATGTTACTAAATATTTTTTTAGAATGTATTTAATATTTTTTTCTGTGATTCTATCTTTAATTGTACACGGCAGATTATTAATGAGGTGAGAAATAATGAATTGAGAGATTCTTTTGCCGTAAACGTTATTGTCTCTAGGTACAAGTACCTAGTTTTTTATTTTTATGCTTCTGGTGAATTTAGAATGACTTATAGAAGATGGATTTCTGTTCGGAAGTATTATTGTTCGAGAAGTATATTTAATTGAACTTTTTTACGTTTTGTACGTTACTTATACTTCGCTTACTTATACTTCGCTACTTGGATGAACGCAGTACTTATTCTTCGCTGCAGCACTGCTCTGCACCTCCGTAAATGCTTTAGGTAGTGATGGTCGCTCAGATACCACGTCGCGCCGCACCTCTGTAGTGCGGTCCCAGCTTTAAAGTCGCGTGGATGGCGTTATGCCACAATATATTAGCTTGTTTACGTATTCATTTTCTATTACATCTTTTTTCAATAAAATTGATTTATGGTTTTTCATGCAATTTATTTCAGTATATTGGAATACTAATAAAATACTTTCTTGAAAATAATATTCTCTAATTTAAAAGTCGGTATATATAATGCGCTAAAAGAGTAGAAATGGATTTCAAGTACATTTTTTTAGTCAAGTTGATATTGATCTGGATATAATTTACAATTAAATTTGAATTAAAAAAATCTTATTGCGTGTATTACATTAATAAGTACATCAAGTTTTTTTTGGCGTTATGTATTTTATCAAAATGCTGCAATCTATAATAAATAGTTTTAGCTACCACAACGAAAGCATTTAGTCAACCTAGCTGTCATTGCAGGCTTGCAGGCAGTGTAAACACTCCAGCCCTCTACCAGTTGTCAGCGTGCCCAGCATGCTCAGATCTATTATTCTAGTATTCCATTGTACCAAATGAAGTAGTTGGATTATATATACCTATTGGAACTACCAATACCGCAGCCATAGGTGTGACAACTATCAATGTGACAGTTGATGTCGTATTTATCTGTTATGATTTTATATTTTGGCTACAAATGATAAAATAGTTAACTAGAAACAGATCTTTAGAATGACAGTTATAAGACCTAAGATCAACTTATTTGTAATTTTTATGTCGTTTGTATCCCCAAAATGAAATCAATACTGAAAAACGCGACATCAATTGACACTGTGACAGTTGTTAGACCTAAGCCCTACTTCTAGGATATTATAATGTCATTAGTAGCACAAATAGTAAATTAGAATTGAGGACCTTTTTCAAAGTATTTTATGACATTTCTAGCACATGTTTGACATACAAAATTAAGAACATAAAAAAAAAATGGGAATTCTTTTCATATAAAATGTTCTAAGACTAACAATGTTCCAAAGTAATTTTTTGATGTAATGTAAAACTCATGTTGCATAAAACTATCCAGGGTAGTCAAGTATGGGTTTCGAAAATGTTGTGTTTTTTACTCGTTTATAAAAGGTATTCCTGTTTTTTTATATCCGTATGGCTTCTCAACCATTTTATTTTAAACTATGGTATTTTTGCAGAATTAAACAACGCAGAAGAACATTTATAAATACAGTTCAAAAATTCCCGCGGTACAACCGCATGACTCGAGCCCACGCGGCGAACTGACAGGGCCGCGCGGTACACTTTTTTAGCCACGCCCGCTGCGGTATAGTTTGCGTTCTGTTGTTTTTGAGCTTGAATTACATTTCTTTCCATTATTATTCGTAGGATTAAAGTGATCTGAATATATAAAGCGTCCCGATTTCAACATTAATATAGTCTTGTCCATGACCACTATCCATCCGGTTGTTGAGTGAGCTGGCTTTCAAGCACACCTGTCTGAACATACTATTGTGTGCTTGGCCTTTTCTGCATTTCTACTGATCTATTTACATATTAGATGTAGTTGGCCACAATCTACTATCTATCTAGGTAATTTTATTCTGTATTGTTATGTAAGGATTTATCCACTGGGACTAAATATTCAAAGGCGCGCGCAAGCTCGGAGATTCTCATAATTGAGAAGATTGTTATCCTCTCCCCGAGAAGATATGTCTTCGGTCCGTGCTAGGCGGCAGGTTTGTAAATTTATGTATATGTTGTGAAAATTTATGACCGATCTTAATTTTTTCTCAGTCATATCCACACTACATTTTAACTATTTTGTATGTAATTTATATTAACGTTATAATAATGACTATAATTGTGAAACAACAAACATACATAACGTGGATTAAAAACCTTAAAAAAAGTTAATTTCACCAACACTAAAAGTGTAATCCAGTTTGCACAAACGGCAGGAAAATTTGAATTGATTAATTTGATGGTAGGGCACATAGTGGACACTGTCAGAAATAATTAGTAACAATATGTGCATATGTTCACTACTATAGATGTGTTAGTGTATACATGCATTCCCCTCAACTCAATTTAAATGTGTATTGAGGAGGCAGCGCGTGTCGCGTCTATACTCGTGTTACGTGGGGGTGGGCACGGTGGAGGCGCGCATGTACATACTCACATATCTAACTCATTTCAACAAACAAACCCAGACGGAACGTGCGGGCCCAATTAATAAAATCGTGCATTTTATTTAATGTTAAGGAGTACAGTAAGAGAGTACATATTACACATGATCCCAGGTATATTATTGTATCATGATATTACATATATAATGTAGGTATCGAAATTGACTTCTGTATAAAATGATGACACAGGCTAGGTATTAACTAGGAATAATTAGTACACAACTGACTATCAGCGAACTTCTAATTATCTTCTCATATATTGAAATTTTTGCTAAAACTAAGCAAATAAAATACATAAATTTGTTTTTGTACTTGTTTTTTTTTTAATAGATTCTATGTAGGTATATTTTTTATGTGATTATGACGGAACTAGCAAGAGGCTTACCTGATGTTACGCGATAACCCCTACCTATGATAGAATCATTTCGTCACAAGCACAGAATAAAAAGAACCAGAAGGATCACTCCGCTAAGACGTTTAAATAAATAAGCAACTCTGCTACGACGCACACTAAAGGGCAATTCAGATCGAACACCGCTGAGTACCTAACTTTTATATTCACCTACAAGGCTATTGTCGAACGCACCCCTTTGCTAGTCGTCTATTTTGATCTATGGATTTTTGTATGTGAAAAGAACTTGAAGTTTTGCTAATCATTCTCTTGCACATTTTGACGTAATTGATAGTTGAATTTGTAATTTTAATTTGCTTGCGCGTATTTGTTTTATCGTATATTTGTTCAACGCGATCTATAAATTTGTAATTAGTTGTGATAGTGCTGTGTCCTAACGTTGGAATCTCAGAAGACTGGATGAAGATCGAGCCCTCCGCCTTAGTCGTAAGTTCCGCTTAATTATTACTGGCCAGTAGATTAAGTAGGTCACGATAGGCTAGACCAGTGGTTCCGAACCTGGGGGTAATTACCCCTGCGGGGGTAAAATAGATATTCTATGGGGGTAACAGAGGTGGTACCTGAAATAGATGAATAGACAGAAATAGAATATGATTAAAATAAAATGATACCGCAGGGAAAAAAATACTAAATAATATTAACAAAGTGGTATAGTCAGTGTGTATTTTTTATGAATAAAGATAAAGTCAAAGTCAAAATCATTTATTCAATTTAGGCGTCTACGACGCTCTTATGAAGGTCAATTACAAATTTTAGTATTGAAATATTCTACATTGTACTGCCACGTTCAGCAAATAAATTGTATAGAGCCACTGCGAGAAGAACGGGCAAGAAACTCGGGGCCATTCTTTTAAACATCTTTTAACAATGTGTTACATACATACTATATAATAGAGTTATTACAATATTTGTTTAAATTATGTAGGTGACAGGCAATAGCTTGGCGGAGGCGGAATTGTCCAGGCATTTTTGTCGTTTATGTAATCAGAAACTGTGTAGTAGGATTTTTTAATCAATATGTTTTTCACATGCAACTTGAATTTCCCTTCTGTGAGCGTTGTAATATGTTTGGGAACTTTATTATAAAACCGCACACAATTACCTAAGAAGGACCTTTTATTTGTCTTTGCTAATCTAAAACCTGGCACCACTATTTTATCTTTATTCCTAGTATTGTAATCGTGATTGTCACTGTTTAATTTAAATTTACTCAAATTTTTACGAACATACATAATATTTTCAAATATATACAGACTTGGTAAAGTTAAAATATCAATTTCTTTAAAAAGATCCCTCACAGATTCCCTAGGACCCATTTTATATATGGCTCGAATTGCACGCTTTTGTATGATAAAGATTGTCTCTATCTCAGCAGCAGTTCCCCACAGCAATACGCCATACGACATAATACTGTGGAAGTACGCGAAATAAACTAGCCGAGCAGTAGCTACGTCTGTTAACTGTCTTATCCTAAGAACTGCATATGCAGCAGAACTAAGTCTTCCGGAGAGATCATGTATATGTGGATCCCATTGTAAAGTGGAATCCATTTTGATTCCCAGGAAGACTGTCGCTTTGTCAATAGGGAGTTTATCTGGGCCAAGCTTTATGTTTGGTTCAACATAAGGAACATTTGGTAAAGAAAACTTTAAACATTTCGTCTTTTTTGAATTTAGGAGAAGATTATTAGCGGCAAACCATTTACAAATCTTAGATAATACATTATTTACATGCGTCAGTTCACTGTCTTTCCTATCTACTTTAAAAATCAGAGAATATTTTACTTACCTGTATTTTTTACTTATATAACTTTGAATTAAGGCCAATATCAGTTTTTTTAACAAGTAGTAGGGGTAACAATTCCGAAAAGGTTAGGAACCAATGGGCTAGAGGGATCAACTACGGAACAAAGAGAACCGATCATAATTGTACGTAACCTTATTGTGTACTTTGTACCATACTTTTACCTTGTCCTTTTCAGCCCGGCGAATCGCCGGTTGTTAAGTATTCAAAACAGATTGTCCAGGTGGAAGGCGCCTCTCTATTACAGCTATTTACGTACCTACATATAGTACCAAAAAATATTAAAGCAATGAAATACATTTCAAATGTAAGTAGGTACCTCATATTAGCAGAAAAGTAATAATAAAATGTACCACATGGTATATGTAAAAGGCATAATGTTTGTTTGATCTATTTAGGTACAAGCTTATTTAATCTGGATTGACTTTTTATTTATTTATAGCTGACTATGTCACCGGACGGTAAGTGATGATGTGATGGAGAATATTGTTCAGACTAACCTATTATTACTTTATACTATACTCGGATCACGTTAGTTTCCTTCCTCACATTTTATTATTACTTGGGTAAAAAAACGAATACATTTAAAAAGGCAGTAAGTCTGTACAGTAAGATGCCGTCTTGGTGGGTACCAACGCAGTGTTACATATTCGGCCTACTAACATTAGTATGCAAACACTACTGTGTTTGTTTGTGAAGGGCACTGTAGTAAGTGAAATTACTGGGCAGACCTATGTCTCGGAGTGAAGAGCGCAGTTCAGTGTGAAGCTGAATGAAAAAGATGACACTGCAATGCTAATGGACACTATTAGTAATGTCACTTACAGGATAGAGTCCGTGTTTTTTAATTCTACGAGCTCCCGAGTAATCCTACGCCGTTTCAAGCGCCGTGATCGCGATGGTGGACCGTCGTCTACTTCAGTCAGTCGATCAGTATTCAGTACGTTCAGGCGGGCGACTTTCTCTTGACAACACTTAATAAAATTATATTCGCCTTTTCAGGCCTATTAAGCGTAGGTACTATTATTTTATACTCATCTTTTACAATTATTTTTAAAAAATTAATTCTTGACATATATTATTATTATTATCTTTATTTATTATACAACATAATTTTAAATTTTTTACAACATTATTACAAAAATAAATATTATAAAAAACTTAAAACTAGGATGCCGCTGGTCGCGGGGCAGAGCCCAAGCGACCAGTGGTTAGGGCTGCAGAGAGAGGAACCTCCGGACAATGCGTGTTGTGTCCAGTATCACTGCCTTCTGCATCAGACCCTTGATCCAACCATCTAGCGAGAGCCTCTTAAGGTGTTGGTCGAGGCTCTTCGCTATAAGGCCGTTCGCCGAAACGACTATCGGGACAATGATCGTCGAGTCAACATCCCACATGGCGGTTACCTCGTGAGCCAAATCAAGGTACTTGCTGACTTTATCCTTTTCGGCCTTAACGAGATTCTCGTCATGTGGGATGGTGATATCTACGAGCACTGCCCGGCGCTGGGATCGGTCGACCACCACGATATCAGGTTTATTGCAAACAATAGTCCTGTCCGTGATGATAGAGCGGTCCCAGTAGAGCAATGCACGACCATTCTCGAGAACTGGCGCCGGTGCGTACTGGTAGTACGGCACCTCTGACTCAACAAGGCCGTATTGAAGGGCAAGTTGCTGGTGGACGATCTTGGCCACTTGGTTGTGCCTGTGCAAATACTCGCCGTTAGCAAGATGCGAACAACCGGAAATGATATGCCTGAGTGACTCTCCGGGTCGGCGGCATGCTCGACAAATGTCGACCGTACCGTCCTTCAAGATATATTTCCGATAGTTGTTCGTCATCATTACTTCGTCTGCAATTGCACAGGCAAAACCCTCGGTTTCCCCAAAGAGGTCTCCGAAGCGTAGCCAATTCACCGAAGCTGGTAAATCCACATCAGGCCCTGTTAGGGCCCGGAAAAACCTACCGTGCAGCTCCTTGCCTTTCCATACTGCCTTGCGGTCATCGGTGCTCAGCATCGTTGGTTTGCGCCAGTTATCGTTCGCCAAGGAGAGCGGTGTGAGGCCCTTGTCAACCGCCACGACATCGCGATGCATCCCGCACTCGTGGTTACGGAAATAATCCCTGAGATTGCACACTTCACGGTTGTGAAGGGTCTTGGCATTTAAAAAGCCGCGACCTCCCCATTTCCGTGGAATGTACAGTCTCATAACGGACGAGCGCGGGTGTAGCATGCGATGTGAAGTGAGCAGTTGTCGGACCTTTCTATCCAGGGCGTCCAGCTCAGTCTGTGTCCACTTCAGTATGCCAAAGGAGTATATCAGTAGAGGCATCACCCAACCGTTAAAGGCGCGCGCCCTGTTGCCTCCAGACAAAAGACTTTTAAGTACTTTTGTCAGGCGGAAAAAGAAGCGCTCCTTTACCGATTTTTTGATGTCCTCTACCGAAATACCCAACGACTCTGACATACCGAGGTACTTGTAGGTCTCGACTTCGGAGAGAGATCTGAAAGTCATTGTCTCAGAAAGCTGCAAATTCGGAGAATTTACAACGTTCCCCTGCTGTACATGCAAGACCGCACACTTATCTACACCAAACTCCATCCTAATGGCACTACTGAAAACCTGTGTAGTTTTTAGTAGCTCCATCAAGTCTTGGCGTTTCGGAGTAAACAGCTTGAGATCGTCCATGTACAGCAGATGACTAATGACCTCACCTCCTCTTCGAAGCCGAAAGCCTAGCCCTGAATCCTTCAGCAAAGTGCTGAGAGGATTTAACGCTAGGCAAAACCACAATGGACTTAGACTATCACCCTGGATGATGCCCCGCTCAATCCTTATAAAGTCCTGCGGGTCAGAGGAAGTGTTGCTACCACCTGGTTGACGAAGGACTGTGGTCCACTGTCTCATACACGCAGCTAAAAAGGATTTTAGGGTTGCATCAATTTTATACAACTCTAATATCCTTTCCAGCCATGAATGAGGCACTGAATCATAGGCCTTCTTGTAGTCAATCCAGGCAACAGAGAGAGCCCCTCTGTTCCGCCGAACTTGTTGGCTAATGGTCATATCTATGAGGAGGAGCTCCTTAGTACCACGGGACCCAACCCTACATCCATTCTGAGCAGGGGCTAAAACATTGTTCGCAACAATGTGCGTGTTAATTTTTGTGGTCAGAATGGATGTAAGGAGCTTGTAGATGGTAGGCAAGCACGTGATAGGTCTATAGTTTTTCGGATCCGTGGTACTACCGGACTTGTGGAGCAGGAAGGTGATACCGGTAGTCATGAAACGGGGAAGAGAACCAAGCTCAAGGGCCACTTGAAATTGAGTTGCCAATCGGTCATGTGAGCAACGAATCCATTTTATCCAGAAGTTGTGCAATCCGTCCGGGCCAGGACTTTTCCAGTTCTGGGTCGAACGAATTGCACAAGTAACGTCTACGGGGTCTATATTAACAGACCCCATGGATTCGATAGACTCACATTCCCGCTGGACAACACTAATCCAATCACCTTCTGTGTGCTCGACGGGTATCGACCAGATGCCACGCCAGAAATCATTCATGGTACAGGCATCAGGTAGTTGTCCGTCGATCACACTCTGATTGGTCCCTTCCCACTTCCGGTATACCTTCTTCTGATCACTTTGAAAGAGGCGATTAAGCCAGTATCTATCAACACGCTCTCTGTAGCGACGAATACGACTCGCCCACGCATAGATCTTCTGTTTCAGAAAGTCAATGCGATCCGTGACACAGGTCATGTAGTCTCGGGGCAGGACACCGGTTCCGGCAAAGGCCTGGGTCACGAAACGCATCACTCGGGGGCGGTTATTGCCCCGACTGAAGCAGAGTAGTTTAGCAATGAGAGTCCGGAATGAATTGATACGTCGCTCGATCCGTACTTGCCATGCGGGCGCACACCCGGCGGGACGCGGTGCTCGGTCAGTGTCCGGGAACTTGACACGAGCAACACGACACGCCGCAATGGCGCCACAGTACAATATCGAATGGGTATCAACTAAATCTTCGCTAGTTCGCAAATACGGGGCCAGCAAAGTATTCAAGGCCCCCATTAACGCTAGATTGCGTCTATGAGTAGGTAAACGTGGTAGTCGCGGCCTAGAGTCGGGTGTGTATCGATATTGGCTAATCGCGTCCTCCAAAGCCCTATATTATTATTATTATTATTTTTAATATTTTTTTTTATTTATTTTTCTATCCATACAGCGTTTCAAATAATATTACTTAGTTTACCATTTACTACAATATAGCCAATATAGGATACAAATAATTGTCTTAAATTACTTAAAAGTACCTAGCACCTGCCACCTATTAAGTACCAAATTAGAAGGATTCTAATAAAAGATAGTTTATTGTGTTTATTTTTCTTATTATTAACGATGGTATCCAATGAAATATTGAATGTAACAAATTAAATACAACGTGTACAAAATGTTTGATGTGCCAAATGTACAAAGTATGTTCAGAAAGGAGACAATGCAGTCAGTTGGCACAAACTAACGTTCTGAGGGAGAGAGGCTCACTGGGATGTGAGGAGAGTCAGTTTCTCGTTCAGTTGGAGTTGTGTCTTGATCAGTTGTGCTAGCGTCACCACCTGCAAACATCACACAAATAATGTTAACTTCCATCATAAAACTTATGTAACTTGTAATGTTCGCTAAAAACTATATTTGGCCAAAAATATCTTGTAAATGAGTTATATTGTATGCATCTAGTATATCGTTATTAGGGTTCCATACTAGAAACTTAGTCTATGCCTCAGCTGTCCTAGCATCCTACTATCTGCCTGAACTTTAACACTGCATAGTACTACAGTAGACCAGGGTATCATACTTGATGACAACTTAATATGGCGCGTTATAGTGATGAAGGTCCAGGAAAGCTACCACTGATACATTTTTCATCAGACCAAGTATGGCGCCGTTACAAAGACGTGCGCGCTAGTTGAGTAATTATTATTAGGTGCCAAATATTAAGACAAAAATAAAATAGGAACTACCATAGTAGGCTACCAAGGTATGTATGTAAAAAATAGGGGTGCATGTACTGCAGTGTTAAAGGGCTGTATCATTGGAACTGTAAGATACCTCTCAGTTTCAATAAACTATCAAAAACACACATAATAGCAAAAATATTGAATGTAGATCATCAAGTAGCGGTAGCTAGTATTCAGAGATAACGACTGTATGAGAACATGTATTTTAACATTATTTATTTTGCTTAATTGTAAAAACGGTAATACATACAAGCATCAAACTTGTTATAATGATAGTCAGTAGCTAACTATAACAAAAAATAATTAAAAGCTGGTTGCGTTGGGAAAGGATCTCGAATGTAGAAAAAATAATTGATTTTTGGTACATTCTGTGTACGTAAGATATCCATGGTGTGAGTGGTGAGTTAGTCCAACTCAGACTACCAGTTTTATTTATTATACTCACAATGTTTTTCGTCACACATTGTTCATCATTTGAAAGCAACATTATGTTATCAATCCCAGACCAACCATCTTACACACTACATTAATTTATAATCAAGTTGTTAGTGGAGAGGTGAATGAATAAGTCAAATAAATAAGGGTGTGCCAACTGACCATGAGCAGGTCCTTGACTCCTGCAGCGAATGCGTCCGCGAAGGTATCGGCGGAGAGGTTGGGTACAGAGTTGACGAGCTCCAGCAGCTGTCGGCCGGCCACGTTGTTGGGCTCTGTTCTCTCGGCCACCACCTCCTCCACGTACTGCAGCACCTGCACCAGGATAGGGCAGGTCACTCTATAGCCTGCACCTACCTACTTCGCACCGGAGCTACACGTGTCTCAGACAACGTCGGGAGGGGGTGACCCCGCCCACTTGCATTCAACTCGTTCGCGTACTGTGTCTACTATGGGTGCGGACCATTTGAAGTTAAATTCGTCAAAAACGCTAAAAACGATCACATACCCAAAAAGTTGTTCCACATGGATGATCTTGGCGTTATTTTCGCCATAAAAGCTACATCTAATGTCAAAAGTGACAGAAGTGGCAAATTTTAGTGGCATTCTTAGCGTTCTTATCCTAAATGGAACAGGGAGAACAGTTACAAAAAATCACAGTGATCACAGCCATAGACGCAGAATGTGATCAAAATTATCGAAAATAACGTTATTAGCGTCAAATGGAATATACCCATGTACCATCCATACTTCATTCAACTGTTACCACACACCATTATGATTGCATCATCATCATATAGTGTTAGTGAATTAAAAGTGTAATTATAAGTGATATTGTCCAAATTGAGAATATATTAATGTATTTGTAATCTTTTACATGACTGAACCTTTCTCTGAGTGTCACAAAAACTCTTCATGTATGAGTCGGGCATTGTTGACTTTTTCTTAGGAATTTAATGTTATGGAGTATTAGAATTGTTACTTTATTATTCCATATTATGTTCCTTCATTATTCTCATTACTGAGTGTCGGGGTCCTCCTCCACCACCATTCCATATATTAGCAGATTAAAATTATAGGAACTGACATTATATTATTTCAACTTGGTCAAGTTTATTTTATTTATTGCTGATGATATGGTCGAAGATGTTGTTCAGGCTAACCTAGAATTACTGGCTCTCAAGAACAGCTGCCGGAACACACCGTTAGATGCTTGGCGACAAATTTTCTCCTTCAGGCAGTCAGGCGAATGCCCATTCACAAAATGCCCTACCACCATATCAGTAACTACTGCCATTATAAGGCAACAATGGAGACCGACGGCTTAACGTGCCCCTCAAAGCACAGAAGCGTTCAGTATGGCCACTCATCCAGCTCATGACTGTTGTGGGTGTTGCTTAACTTAGCTGATCGGTAAAGAACGGCTAAGCAAACTGCGCAACAAGCGTGTCAAGTTTGTGTTTGTACTAATAAACAAATTTACTTTTAGAAAGTGTATACATAGTAAGCTGAGTAATCTTATAATTTACTGTGAGGACAACACAGTTCATGGTTGACTATTAAAAATTTATTGGCAAAACTTCACATTTATATATGAAGAAGAAGAAGAGGAAGATCTTAATTTTTTTTTCTTTCGTCATACTCTGGCTCCCACTGACAATACACTGGCAGTATATTGTTAACACAATGTTAAGAACATACACACATCAGAAAAATGGTTTACCTAATATTGAAAACGTTGAATTCATGGTAGAGTGCAGTATGTTGTAAAAGAGTAGGTACCTGATCTAATAGAGCGGCGAGTCGCTTGGCGGCGTCGGCGACGTGATGCAGATCCTGCGCGGGCTGCACTTGCTTGGCGCGGCCGGCGGCGGCGGCGGTGGCGCCGGGCGCCGTGGCCGCGGCCATCGTCTTCTGGCAGAGCGCCAGCCCTACCACCTCGGGCTCGTAGCTGACGAGGCTGTGTGCGATCGGCGTGAACATGCAGCCCTGCTTGCCGCGCGGCACGCCCACACTCACGCACACATAGGCACGCAGCCCCATGCGCGCCCCGCTCAGGCCCGTGTCCAGCGTTACGTGAACCGGCGATCGGCACTCGCGCGCGTAGTACTCGTGGATCACAGACGAGTGGTTCGTCACCTCGTTGCCGGTCGCCCACCACCCTACACAATATACAACATATATAATATACACTTGCTATGTCACTTGTATTGCAATCTCATCTATCACTAAATTACAAACAAAAAATTGAAATCTGCGATAATGATAACAATAGAATTTCATTCATAAATTGGCCATAGTGGGTCAGCCAACAACGAGTTAATGTACAGACTTCATTATATTGTATGGCTTCTACCTCCCCTGCAGGAGAGTACAATTGGGTTAAAGTTTGTTTAAGTAATCGAAATATTCATTAATTAATATTGGGTTGATTTGCTAGTTGGCATACACTTAGATATTCAAATATAATTATTTTAAGTATGAGCATAACTCGGATCGGTGAAGATCAGCTACGCAAACTTTGCTATGAGCTCTTCAAAAAGGTATACTTCCAACAAGTTATTTCTCAACGAGGTTAGAAAGAAGACCATCCAAAAATGCAAAATGTCACAACTTGTTGACCTGCCCATGTAACTTTGTTTTTATTGTGTGGTCTTTAGGTATGTATGGTTCCCACGGCACAGTAAGTTATGCAATATATTTATATATGCTATAAGTACTACGCATAATAGATTTTTGTAAATAGAAATATATCTGGTCTGGAAGAAGAAACACCAACATCCTCAGAAATTTTGTAGTGATTTTCATATGTGTCCAATCGGGAGCTGCGCATAAGATGGAGTAAGGCTTGCATTTACATTTTATAGGTGACCCTTCTTTTACAAAAACATTTTGTTCGTTTGTGGTCAATCCTTGTTTTGCTCTAGCTACTGACAGACTATCATGGCTACGTGATTAATGACCCCTTTCTAGGGGCATCTTGCATCCTGCCAGTAAGTGCTGTACCTATCGCCTCCCGACAAATACCCCAACACTTTTGGTGGCTATCCCCCATCTTACTAAGTATAATATGTTGAATACATATGTAAGTTTTAATAATGTCTTCTGTAGACCTTTCAGATACCTTTGAAAACGAACAAAAATTACAATAAAGTGCAGCCACAGAGAATTCGTTAACAGCCTTTTTATCATTTTATTTCCCCAGTTCCAAGTAACAATAACAGTCTTAATACATAATATGGAGTCAATTGGGTATTTAAATGACCAAATATATTTTTATTGTATATTTTAGGTAATTCATTTTAATGGATCCTCTCGGAGGCGGAACTTGAAGTGCTACTTTGGACCTACATCTGTGGAATCTTTTATTAGAATTTTTTATTAATGTTGAGATAGATGTTTGAACTTGTTACAATTGGAAGGAGTTTAGCACTAAACATAAGATTGCAAACATGATGCAACTTTAATTTTGTATATTGCATACACTATGCATTATATATTATATAATATTCTCTTTGTTTGCATAGTTAACCATTTGAACATTTTTATAGATCTAATTATATTTCCTATAATGCAGGACAGTCATGTAAATAAAAACGAAATGCTGCTATCTGAATGCTTACATACTAATGCCAATTTTTTTACTAGTATAAATACTGTCAATTCAATATGAAAACACTATATTTTTCACATAACTCATGCAAACATGTTAATGTTTCATCAATAAAGGTGTAGCAATGAGTGTATATATATTTAAGACTATGTTGAAAATGTAGCTCAAATGACAGATTTAATTCAACCTTATTGGATCTTCCTAAATAACTTTGTAGGGAAAAACAAGATAGAATTCTTATTATAGTAAAACTTCTGCAATTAGTGCCTCAAATGCTTGCTTTAAGTGATGTCAAAAAACTAGCTTAACCCATTGGTATTGGTAATAATGATAACAATAGAATTTAATTCATAACTAGGATATAGTGGTCCTGACGATGCCAACTTATTAAATGCCCAAATTAATGTAGGTCACTTATTAGTAATTAGTACAAAATGTTTAGTAATCATCTTCATGGGAAATTTCTTTGATCTTATAAAATAATTTAAATAATGATAAACTTACCAACAATACTTTCAGAGGAATTGACCCTCCGGTTGAGCTCATACACATCCATGGCATAGTTAAGCTCAGCTTCTACCTGGTCTGTGTGCTCCTTATGGGGCACGCAGAAGCAGTTAGTCACTTCCACCACTCCCTTGTCCACCGTACCTTTAGATTAATATTACTCATGACCACATAAACATAACCTCAAACAAACATATAAATCCACATACAACGAAATATTACTTGAATTGATATATATTCAGGGTATTTTACAAGTACCTAATCTTTTGATCGAGTAACGTAAAAAAATAATATTATCGCCTTTCTGGCTATTTATTGAATAAAAACATGAAAAGATAGCCACATGACGTCGGCATATGTGTTAATATGGTCTAAAACGTGTAATTGATCATTATAAATCAAAACATACCCAGTAAAGTACCGATAACTCTGTGAGAATCTGCATTTCGACGCTCATATGCATCCACAATTTGAAATAATACAACAGGATGAATCTTTACAATAAGGTTGAGCGCCATTTTGGAAGTGATTGATGGATGCAGGGTTGCCAGAACCGCGAATTAAAAATTATCCGAGATTTAATGCAAAATTATCGTGTTTTTATCGCAAGTCCAAATTTACTCTAAGTTACTAAACCGAGTCTAAAAAGACAGTACGGCAAAACATGTAGGGTGTGTCACCTTAATACACATCGTTCTTTTAAGTAGATTCTAGATCTTGATACAACTTACTTGTCATATTAGGCAATTTTAATGTTGGACGCCCACCTAATTTTCAGGAAACTACACGCAGGTGATTTCTGTTGTTCTACAAATTAAATCTTACAGATAGGTATATAAAAAGTAATTAATCCTCTGAATCAGAACACAATGATTGAATTTCTGCGGATGAGCAATGTAGGCCTTAACGGGCTTTGTTTTTTTTTCAGGGCCGTATTCTCCTTACCTGTTCATACACTCAATCATGCTCGGTTTGGTATACAATCAATTCAGCAGGTTTTTGCGCTACCACTCTCACAGCTTTCTACACCCAAAACTATGCCATTAAAAGTAGTAGGTATAGGACGGTGTCGGCATTTTTATAACTTAATTTAAGTATTTTGGAAAAATCAATTTACATACCACGTTCGTATGAATCTGGACTACCTTAGATTATAGAAAAATATTACAAAAAATTACGTTCCGTTACAGATACCTGAATTCATTTCAAAAGTATCGTGTATTTGAAAAAAATATCGTAGAAGTTGGATAAAATATCGTGCGATACGTACCTATTATTTTATATCGCATCGTACTCAAAAATATCGTGGATCTAGGATAATTATCGCATGCCTGGCAACACTGGATGGATGTTTTTTTTATAAATTTATATGGCTTTGGATACTTGTCCTTATGCCCGATCTTGTTGTTTTCATTTCATGGATCAGTCAGATCTTAGAGAAAGAAAGCTATAGAGTGACGGGTAGCGTGGCCCACTGAGCAAGTAACGTGGCACATGATACCAAATATTATAAACAGTGTTGCTAACGGCGCAGGGCCTGATGTCGCCATTTTTTAGAGAAAAAGTAGCCTATTGTATCCGAATTTCCGCTCATATAGCCTAAAATAGCCCCGAAAAAAGGTATCACTTTAAATAAAATAAAAACGCTGATTAAATTAATATATTATTTATAGAAACTTAAAAAAAAAGCTTTACAAGCTTACACGTAGTGTAAAGTAATTAGTCAGTATAATGTAGATAATTGTATTACTCGCTATACTATTTCCATTTCTTTATGTTCTCGATGACAGCTCATGTGGAAACTTGAACGAGCGTTCTTTTCTTCATTATGTATGCATTATTTTATAAAAATATGACGTTTACGCACGTACAAGGTTATACCAGAGTCGCACAAACTTTTTTTCAAATTTTCACTGGAGCTGTTATGGAGAAAATAAAGAAGTGGAAATAGTATAACAACAAAATTAATACATATAACTTTATTACATCCTAAATTTGGTAAAATAATAGTTAAGACAAATTCAGGGTAATCCCCTCCTGAAGCAAACCAACCATAACCCATTAGAGTATTAGCCATCACTCCTTATGAATATCATAGACCCTAGGGTGATTTTTATGAAAAGCTTTTGTTCGTTTTTCTGATTTGGCTTGTTTAAATGTCTTGTCTCTGAAGTAGCCTAATGGGCGACCAGTCGCCATTCTGATTTTTTCATCGCCGAGTCTTAACCTGAGTAGCCTAATTGGCGACAAATCGCCTACGTTGACCACACTGATTATAAACATAACCATAGGTACAATATAAAGAACTCAGTGATACCATAAATAAACCTTACTCCTTACCCAGCAACAGGGAGTACCACGCAGTTCCACCGCGGGGTGGAGCACAGATTATAGGGCAAGAAGCGTAAATATAATAGTATGTCAATGATATTATAATCAATTGAGATATAAATATACTTCTACGCAGCTACCAAACCGCGGTAACATAATTATTGTATATATTATGGTTCATTATATCAACAGCTATTTTTAATTTTAGTTCCCCGAAGGCTACAACAGATCAAGGGTTCAAAAATAAAAACATCACCTGAAACACAATCACCATGTATTAATGTAAACATTATATACTAGATCAAAGAGAACAGAGATAATTTTATTTATACTTTTTTATTAATTTATTATTGATAGTATGTTTACTTTTAGCACGCTTAGCTAATAAATTTATACATTTAAGTGATTCATCAGTAAATCCTGGACTACCTTCAAAACTCTTATACCATGATAGTAAAGTAGACGTATGAGGTAAACAAGTATGGAATGAATTTCTGACATAATTTTATGCCCTCGGGCTTATAAAATGCAAACAAAGTGCAAAGAGGAGAGCTGGAGAATACTTGGACCTAGGACCAGGGTTTATAACTTTTTTAAGAATCCTATGTTGACGGATTCAACTGATCCAATTAAAACGAACCCATTGATATCGACCACAGGCGGGAATCAATTTTTTTCGTGTATCATGATGATACTGAAAACTGTAATATAAGATAATATTGATATAATATTAGGTAATGAAATTATTGGATCAAATAATTGAATATCAGCTTCAATTTTCGATTTTGTATCTGTATTATTATGCCAATAATAGCTTACATTATTTAATGACTGTTGTGCAAATCGCACACACATTTAATTGATTTTGAATATAGATTTTACAAAATTTCATAGACATATTATAAGATTAGAGACGGACAAAGGGGAAAATGCACAACCCAAAACTAGCAACACCGAATTTCAGGTAATGAAATAAACGTTATTTTGAATGATGATCTTAAGTCTTTTATAGTACCACCAACTTAACTGTACAGTTTTCGAGGGCGCTACTGGTCATGGAAATCATACAGTGATTATTGTGCCAATATTTTTTTGAACGGAAACTTAACGGACAATGACTTTTATTTACACACTGTAAAAAAGTTGATAGTACTCTTATTTCTTAAACGGTAGTATACCTTACGTTCCAAAACAGTATACAACACTTAGGCCCACTTGCGCAAACAACGAGGAAACGCGCGATAAACTCGAGTTAAGTGTAAATTATCATATAAAAACCAAGTTAACCCGACTTTAACTCTCGAATTAACGTTGGCGCAATAAGCACTAAGGCTCGTATTAATAAATGCATCTTAAAGTTGAAATCGATCTTAAGATGCTGTTTTTGACAGATGTTCCATACATTAAACATAACAGCATCTTAAGATCCATCTCAACTTTGAGATGCATTTATTACTACGAACCTAGGCAACCTAAAAGCTTATGCAGGCCCTCAGACAGTCCCAATAATCTAGATTAATATCAATTGGCAACTTAGGTAATTTAACTTTAGGTAATTTTACATTCCTACAAACCTTCGGAAATATAGCAGCGAAAAGAACGCATAGTGTAGTTCGTTCGTTCGTTTCATCCGTTCTGTTATACGCGCAAGGTCACGTTCAAGAATTAGTAGAATATCAGTTATTAAATTGTACGTTGACCTTGGTCTCTCGACGCATACACAAATCAAATTATATTCCGTGATTTTGCAATTCCATAATTTCTACTGTTGTTTGATTTAATTGGTTGTCTTGTTTGAGGACCCTAAATATATCCCCAAAAAAATCCTGCCCCTAAATTTTTCCCTTTAAACACTTCTACTACCTAAATTTAGAGGGAAACCCCCTAAGTTATCATCACTGGTTATTGTTGTGGTCTGCAGCAGTGGTCTGTGGATGGAATGTATTGTCAAGGGCGTATAGTACCACCAACTTAGGGAATGTTCCATTAGTCGCTAAGAACGTTATTTTCGATAATTTTGATCACATTCTGCGTCTATGGTTGTGATCACGTGATCGTTTGTAACTGTCATCCCCGTTCCATTTTTGGATAAGAACGCTAAGAATGCCACTAAAATTTGCCACTTCTGTCACTTTTGACATTAGATGTAGCGTTTAAGGCGAAAATAACGCCAAGACCCATGTGGAAAACTTTTTGGTAGTGTGATCGTTTTTAGCGTTTTTAGCGAATCTCACTCAAATGGTACGCACCCTTAACTGTGCATTTTTCGAGAGCGCTACTGGTCATGGAAATCAACTACAGACTGTCACAATTTGAAGGAAAGTTTTAGTTCGTTTTTCTGCCACCTGAACAGATAAGTTGGTGGGTCTGTATGTCGCTAATTTCGTCCATTGACGCTAATTTCGTTATTTTCGAAAATTTTGACCACATGCTGCGTCTATGGTTGTGATCACTGTGATCGTTTGTAACTGTTCTCCCCTGTTCCATTTAGGATAAGAACGCTAAAAATGCCACTAAAATTTGCCACTTTTGACATTAGATGTATAGATATGTAGGTAATTCAAACTGTTCCAGTAGCTTCAAAGCGTTTATGGCGAAAATAATGCCAAGACCCAAGTGGAAAAACCTTTTGGGAGTGTCATCGTTTTTATAGTTTTTGGCGAATTTAACTCCAAATGGTACGCACCCCAAGTTTTCGTTTATATTTTGGGTATGTTCCATTAGTCGCTAAGAACGTTAATTTCGATAATTTCGATCACATTCTGCGTCTGTGGTTGTGATCACTGTGATCGTTTGTGGGTGCATACCATTTGAAGTTAGATTCGCTAAAAACGATCACACTCTCAAAAAGTTGTTCCACATGGGTCTTGGTGTTATTTTCGCCATAAACGCTATGAGGCTACTGGAACAGTTTGAATTCCCTACATCTAATGTCAAAAGTGACAGAAGTGGCAAATTTTAGTGGCATTCTTAGCGTTCTTATCCTAAATGGAACAGGGGATGACAGTTACAAACGATCACAGTGATCACAACCACAGACGCAGAATGTGATCAAAATTATCGAAATTAACTTTCTTAGCGACAAATGGAACATACCCTGTAACTGTCATCCCCTGTTCCATTTAGGATAATAACGCTAAGAATGCCACTTCTGTCACTTTTGACGTTAGATGTAGGGAATTCAAACTGTTCCAGTAGCCTCATAGCGTTTATGGCGAAAATAACGCCAAGACCCATGTGGAACAACTTTTTGGGAGTGTGATCGTTTTTAGCGAATCTAACTTCAAATGGTATGCACCCTTTATCAATATCGGCTGCGTTCTGAAGCGAGTGTTTTCTTTATAGTGTAACATTTGTCAGTGAACTTCATAAAGCCGTGGTAGTGGGTTACCAGTTATGATGTTCCCCAGTCGGTGGTATGCCTCTTAAAGTAACGTTGTATAAAGTATGCCTTTACGCTATAATAAGCTATTTTATCGTTATTCCTAGTATTGTAATCGTGATTGTCACTGTTTAATTAAAATTTACTCAAATTTTTACGAACATACATAATATTTTCAAATATATACAGACTTGGTAAAGTTAAAATATCAATTTCTTAAAAAAGATCCCTCACAGATTCCCTAGGATGGGTCCTAGGGAATCTGTGAGGGATCTTTTTACTTATGATCTTTTTATATATGGCTCGAATTGCACGCTTTTGTATGACAAAGATTGTCTCTACCTCCGGTGGTACCGAATAGTATTTGACGACGAAGTGCTGCCCGATTCACTTTCGGTCAGACCCAGACAGCCGTGCCGAGCAGAGCTCCGGGGGTGTCGTAATATATTTGTAAAGTATTCTTTAATGACGAAGTGCTGCCCGATCAGAATGTTGTGAATTAAGTAATTTATTATTCTCTTTTCTGATATTACATAACGACAAACCTCGTTTAAATGTAATGGTCCTTTTGGACCATTACATGGTTTGTTAAAAAGGTTATGACAATTAATTATATCGAATAAAGAAAATGACTGTTTATGTAAACAATGACTTTATATGTTAATTAATAGTTGATAAACCAGTGAAAGTGTATATAGGAGATCTCTGGTGGAACGTCAAATCGGTTGGAAGCAAATTTTTGGTTTTTAATTTAAAATTTTATTCTAGCTTGATTTTTCGCTTGTAATTGGTAACCAGACTAGTTTTGTTGTTACAAATAGATTTTTAATTATTTATTAACATCTGTAGATAGTTATTTATTAGTTTCATTTAGGCCTTATCATCATGAATGAACCACCGGATCCCGGTGGTACAATAGATGTAGTTCAACCTCCTTCTCCGGCCGCATTTACATCCGTCCATACTATAGATGAACAGCCATTTGAAACAGTTACGAGAAAACGCAAAGCGCGTAAGATTTGTGATGATCATCCACGTTCAGGTTCTGAATCATCGAATGATACAGTTGTATTGAATGCCGATATAGTTCTCCATCCTGGTCAAAGTACTCCTCCTAACTGTTTCTCCTCTGTTAATGACGTTCTTTTTTCTGAGACTCATGTAAACCGAATTCAAGATTCTACTATCCTTCCCTCCTCCTCTCCACAAAAAGACAGTCCTCAATCTCACATTCCAATCGGCCGTCAGTCATATGACTCATCTGATCGTGGTCCCTACACAGTACATGTCCAAAGAATTGAAACTTCACCTTCTGCTGGCTCCACATTACACCCAGTGACATTTGGCAGATTTTTGTTTAGCCGTTCCCGTGAGTTTCAAGGTATTGTTGATGGTTCGATTAAAAGCGTCGGTCGCAATCGAATATCATTAGATTTTCATTCGGCCGTTTCTGCCAATGATTTTATAAAGTCTCCATCATTACCCAATAATAAATTAAAAGCATTTATTCCATCCTTTAATATTACTCGGTTAGGCGTTGTCCGAGGTATCCCCGTTGATATGTCACCTGATGAAATTATTAATGAAATTAAAGTTCCTAAAGAATGTGGCCCAATAATCAAAGCTCGACGCTTAAATTTCAAGGTCACTATTGACGGTGTTATACAATGGAAACCATCGCAAACTGTTGTCCTTACATTCGATGGTCAAGTATTCCCTCCTAGAGTATTTTTAGGTTACAATTCAATCACCGTGTCTTTATACTCATTGCCTACTATTCAATGTTTTAATTGCTGCAGATACGGCCATACAAAAACTCAATGCCGTTCAAAACCAACCTGTTTCAAATGTGCTTCAAATCACCTTGCTGATTCGTGTGAGGTTGATTCAGATGATGTGAAATGTGTTTGGTGTGATGGTAAGCACTTCGCCACTAACAAAATTTGCCCCGAATTTCATAGACAAAATAATATAAAGTCTGCCATGTCTGAGAAAGCGATTTCATATGCCGAAGCTTCAAAACTGTTTCCCGTTTCCAAAACATCATATGCTGAAATTGCTTCGTCCTCTTTTGTCCTATCTACTCCTCATCAAAACTCGTCCAAAAATTTAACATCTGAGCCTTCTAAAGTTCATTATAGGAAAAAAGCTTCAAAATCTGTTCACGTCCCTTCTCAATCTCGTATTGGTTACGATCGTGCTGCCCACTTAAATATTATAAGAGACGATTTTGATGTACCTACTCAAAATGGTTGTGCCCTGCGTAATCCTTTATCTAAAAATTCTGAAACGCTTTCTGTTCAAGATATTATTGGTGAACTCCTCAAGCTCCTAAACTTACTATCTTCTCTTATGTGTAATTCTCCTTCCTCCTCTCCTAACGCTTTACCGACCAACGCTGCTTTAAACTTGAATTCTCTTATATCTCTTCTTCAAAATGGATCCCACAGACAGGATCCTTCAGTGGAACTGTCGTAGTATTTATAATAAAAAGTCTGATTTAATTTTTTTGATCAACAAATATAAACCGTGCATCCTGTCTTTCTCAGAGACATGGCTTAGACCAGATTCCCTTTTTAGGTTATCTGGCTATGTTGATGTTCGAAGAGATCGACAGGATGGTAGTGGTGGTGTTGCTCTTTTTTTAAAAGATAATATATCCTTTTCCTCTATTTCAATTCCTTCTCAAGTTGGCTTTGAAGCTGTGGCTGTCCGTACGAAATCTTTTGTAATGATTTCCTTATATATAAGCTCTCCTTCCATTTCTGTTATCCGTAAGCTTATCCTTGTTCTTAACTCACTTCCTAGGCCTCTCCTAGTCCTTGGCGATCTTAATTGCCACCATACTGTCTGGGGTTGTGGTATTTCAGATTCTTGTGGAGTTTTTCTATTAGATTCCCTTGATACCCTCAATCTGTGTATTCTTAATGATGGTTCTCCTACAAGAAGAACCCGTCCAAACGAATTTCCTAGTGCAGTTGATCTATCTCTCTGCTCTCCAAACCTTGCTTCTCTTTTGTCATGGCACGTTCTGCTTTCAACTCATGGCAGTGATCATTTTCCTATTATTCTAAATATTTCACTAAATTTTGCTCAACCAGTCTATCGCAATTCTCCTCTTCTTAAATATATTTTAAATGACAATGCTAACTGGGATAAATTTAATGAAATCGCAGAGATCGAAATTTCTAAACTACCTGTGATTAATAACAACAACATTAAAATTTGTTCGGAGGGCCTTGCTCAAGCTCTTTTAGATTGTGCTGATATGACTTTCTATATTAAAAAAAATAATTCAGGTAAAATGCCTTCTCCTCCATGGTGGGATAAGGACTGCTCGGAGGCTATTAAATCTCGAAATGAAACTGAAACTACCTTTTGCCTCTCCATGACAAAAGAGAACTTCATGCAATTGAACAAAGTGATTGCTCAATCAAAACGTCTCTTCCACTCTAAAAAATTTCATGGTTGGAAATCTTTTTGTTGCTCTATAGGCCCGCATACTCCGCTCTCAATTATTTGGAATAAAATTCATAGATATAGAAGAGCTTGGTGCCCTCCTCACCGTCGTTGTTGTCCGAGTCAGTCTTGGGCTGACTCATTTATGGACAAATTAGCGCCTCAATATTGTCCTCTCCCTGATGAACTTCCTGCTCAGTTTACCTATAGTTCTAACGACGTTTTAGATCAGCCTTTTTCCATCGTAGAACTGAAAAACGTTTTGAAATCTGTTAAAGATTCTGCTCCAGGTATGGATGGCATTCCTTATTCATTTTTTTCTAAGGCTCATGATTGTGTTCTTAATTATTATCTATACCTTGTAAATTCTATCTTTGATTCTGGCTATGTCCCTGATAGTTGGAAATCGCAATTTATTATTCCTATTCTCAAACCTAACAAAGATCCAGATGATCCTTATTCTTACCGTCCTATTGCTCTTTCATCTGTTTTAGCTAAACTAGCTGAACACCTAATTAAAAATCGACTCGAGTGGTTTGTTGAATATTATGGTTTACTTGCGAAAACTCAATATGGTTTTAGGAAGGGAAAAAGTACCATGGATAGTCTTAGTATATTCACTACAGATATAAGGCTTGGTTTCACTCGTGGTGAATCTATAGTCGGAGCTTTTCTTGATATATCTGCTGCTTACGACAATGTCCAACTTTCCATTCTAAAAAATAAATTAATTAAATTAAAAATTCCTGTTAAATTAAGAAATTTTACAATGAACCTTTTGACGGAGAGATTAATTTTTCTCCGTTGTGACAATCCTTCAATTTCATCGAGTAGAGTTATCTGGCGTGGTTTACCCCAAGGATCGGTGCTTAGCCCACTCTTATATAATATTTATACGTATGATTTAGAGTCTTCTGTTGGTCTTTGTCGTATTTTACAATATGCTGATGATATTCTCATTTATAATTCCAATCACAAAATCGATGTGGCGAGTGCTTGTCTCTCTCACTCGCTTCAGCAATTGAATGTTTGGCTTACCGAAAATGGTTTGGATCTATCTCCTTCTAAAAGTAATATAGTACTCTTTACTCGTAAAAGAAACCCTCCTCCTATCAATATCTTCATTAATAATTGTCAAATCTCAGTTAGAGAATCAATAAAATTTCTAGGTCTTGTTTTAGATAGTAAGTTAAATTTTCGTCAGCATTGTGACTACATTATCAAAAAATGTGAAAAAAACATCAACGTTCTAAGATGCTTATCTGGTGTTTGGTGGGGAGCCCATCCTTTTAACTTAAAACTTTTGTACAATGCAATTATTCGAAGCGTCTTAGACTATGGATGCTTTCTTTTAGAACCTGCTAACAAGCTAAGCCTTAGTAAACTTGATTTGATACAATCAAAAGCTCTTCGAATTATCACAGGGGCTATGAAGTCTTCTCCAGTCAATGCTCTCCAAGTTGAGTGTGTTGACCCTCCCCTTCACCTTCGGCGTCAATTCCTTGCTAACAGATTCTTTTTCCGATTTATCCAATTCTGTAATCACCCTTTGATTCCAAAGTTACAACTGCTTCATCAATATGTTAACTCTTCTCGTTTCTGGAGATGTAAACATTTTCCTTTGCTTATTAAAAGTTACGTTATTTTTCATTCTTTAAAAGACCCTGTTTATCGTTCTCAAAAACTTCCAATGTTCAATTATGAATTTAATGTTATTATATCTCAACCACATATAATTTTAGAATTTGACATTTGTAAAGGTGATCTATATGCAGATGAATACTTCCGCGAGCTACTTAAAAGAGATTGGCGTGATTGGCATACAATCTTCACAGACGCTTCAAAACTTTCTCCAGTTGGCTGTGTTGGTTATGGCCTTTATCATGCTCAATACGATATTGTTCAAAAAATTAAATGTCCACCTGAATCTTCTGTTTTTACTGGGGAATGTTTGGCTATCCTTGAGGCAATTAAATATATCCTTCTCTTCAAGCTGCGTCGATCAATTATATTTTCTGATTCTCGGAGTTCTCTCCAATCATTACTTTCGAACCCTTTTACTTCTAACTCTCACAATCCAATTTTATTTCAAATTAAAAGTTCTATTGCTGAATGTAATACTAAAGGTTTTGACGTTATTCTTACCTGGATACCCAGTCATGTTGGGATTTCTGGCAATGAACGCGCTGATAAAGTTGCTAAAGATGCAGTTGTTTGTGGAGATAAGGTTCCTTTCATTAATTACTGTCATGACTTATTATGTCTTCCAAAATCTTATTTATTAAAATCTTGGTCATTACATTGGAGAATCAGTAGTCGGTCATCTGGATCTGGCTTTGCCAAAATTCAACCTTTGATTCCGAGCAAACCGTGGTTTGCCCGGATGAAATTAGGCAAACGGTTCACATCAACATTAATCCGTATGAGGCTGGGTCATTGTTGTACTCCTACTCATTTAAAAAAGATTCACGTTAAAGATTCCTCTATCTGTGAATGTGGCTTGGATGAGGGGGATCTCAATCATATATTCTTTTCATGTCCACTATATAATCATGTAGCGTTTTATTTATGCCTTGAATCTTTAAAAGTTCCCTTTCCAACCTACATACCTGAACTTTTATCGTCTACTAATATTGATATTTATATAATTTTATCTGACTTCCTCTCTCTCAATAATATTCATTTATAATAAGTTCATAGTTCATATTAATCATTAAAATTTTATTCATATATTTTGCACTTTTTCTTTTTAAAAATATGTTTATGTTAAATATTTCATGTATCTATCTATCTGTGTAAACTATTCTGGTCATCCTTTTTATTTTTATTTTATTATTATCAAAATTTCGTCATTTGTTATGTAATTTTTGACGTGAAACTGGCACAAATGTCATTTTGACAATTGCCATAATAAAAAAAAAAAAAAAAAAAAAAAGTGTATATAGTAAGGTAAGTATGTAACACATTGTTAAAAGACGTTTAAAAGAATGGCCCCGAGTTTCTAGCCCGTTCTTCTCGCAGTGGCTCTATAAAATTTTGTTTGCTGAACATGGCAGTACAATGTAGAATATTTCAATATTAAAATTTCATCAAATTTAATAAATGGTTTTGACTTTGTTGTTTAAATCCATTTAACACGTTCGTAGCGAAGTTTACTTAGCTGTTCTTAACCGATCAGCAAAGTTAAGCAACGTCGCCCGCGGTCATGAGTTGGATGGGTGACCGCTAGTGACATTACTACTGAGCGCTTCCGTGCTTCGGAGGGCACGTTAAGCTGTCGGTCCCGGTTGTAGTCTTTATAGCATGGTGGTAGGGTATTTTGCGAATGCCCGCCTGGCTAGCTACCAACCTCATGTAGAAAATCTGTCGCCAAGCACCTAACGGTGTGTTCCGGCAGCTGTCCTTGAGAGCCAGTTCTTCTAGGTTAGCCTGAACAACATCTTCGACCAAATCATCACTTACCATCAGGTGAGATAGTAGTCAAAGGCTATCAGGCATATGAAAAAAAAAAAAAACACCGATTGAAACTGTTGACCGCGATCAGTGACGATGTCAGTTGGACATCCAAATTTGGATATCCATGGCCTTCCCAACAGTCTCAGCAGTAATCTGGCATTGGTATAACTTCTACCCTGCGTGTCCACCGCTGTCAAGCAGTAGCTTGACCTTGTGATGGAGGCAAGAGTCCAATAATGTCAACATGGATAAAAGCAAATCCAGCGCTAAGTAAGTCTAACGAGCCCAGTGGAGATGACATGAGTCGGCTTACTTTAGCGCGCTGGCAAACAAGACATTTTCGTGACCACTCCCGACAGTCTGCGCCCAATAAATCGCTCAGCTATTGATTGAGCACTTGCCTTGGCACCAGGGTGGCTCAAATTATGAAGGCTGTCAAAGAGTTCGTTCCGAAAAGGTTGTGTCACAAAAGGTCTTGGTGTTCCTGTGCTAACGTCACAATAAGTTCGATTTTGCAGTCGGGTATTTTCAACTTTTGTAGGCGGAGTGAAGATTCACTCCGCCACTCATTCTAAAAGTTGGGTAAGCTCTGTGTCAGAGGTTTGGGACGTAGCCAGTAACTGCCAATCGATTGGTATCTGTAGTTCCTCAATTTTGGACAGAGTATCTGCAACGGCGTTGTTCTTACCAGAAATGTGGGGGATATTTGTCATGAACTGTGAGATATAATCGAGATGACGGTACTGGCGAGGGGAACAGCTTTTCGTTCGTGCAAAGCCAAACTGAGGGGTTTGTGGTCAGTGTACACCACAAAGTGTCTGACTTCTAGCATACTTATGTCGAAAGTATCTTGTGGTCATCCCTGAGCAAGGGTATATAGTGTGTTGCCCGGGCCAACGGTCGACGTTTCAGATGGTTTTAGCAAGGCGTTTGGCGCATGGCGGGGATACTTAACACTCCCTGCTCCATCATTACCAGGCCTGCTATCGGGGCCAGGAGTAATGGTGGCTGCTGGGGCTTGTCGTCGTGCATTATTATAGACTTCGATCATTATTTTAAAGGTATTAAATATTTAATTGATGCTCACAATTGTTTTGTAAAAAATAAAACACTTCATTATATTCTATTGCTATATTTTTTTTAATATTTTATTTTATACATTAAAAACAATCCTACTTTAAATTGTTAAATGTGTTTGACACAACACAAAACATTCAGCTTTAATCTAAATATTTACAAATAAATAATTGTGATATCATTTAGTTCCTTCTGTGGGGCTGGGTGTTGTGTGTATGCGAATGCCATGCATCTCGGCTATCTCGCTCTTCAAGGTCTCTGTTACCAGCCGATGCTGCTTCACTCGGTTAAGCCCGATGAATTCCTTAGCTTCTATACTAATCTGAAAATAAAATTAAATGTGTATATCGGAAATTAAATTTTTTAGGGTCCCGTACTGGAAAACGGGAACCTTTTACTATGCCCTGGCTGTCCGTCCGTCCAACCTTTATATGACCGTGTATTTGGAACAATAGTAGGTAGATAGCCTAAGCCTGTTTAAATTTTCACAGAATATGTATTATATATATGACGGCCATATTCTGTAATAATAATTACAATAAATTACTTAATAATAAAAGGTACACCATACAAGAAACTTGTATTTTAAAGTTTTTTGTTTTTGTTCTATCATAGAAAACGTACGATTATAGTCCAATATCTAGCGTACACGTACAATTAGGTGCGGTCAGACTACCGCTAAAGATCTCAAATTGTATTAAAAAGTAACGACAAACCATGTCCTTTGTTAGCACGGAACCATGTCCTTTGTTAGCACGGAACCATGTCCTTTGTTAGCACGGAACCATAAGTGTGTGAGTCGAATTCGCACGTGGCCAGTTATTTTCTTCTACATGAAAATAAGATTTGCGACCTTTTGTCATCAGTTTTGCTCATCCATGGTGTCCTGCGATGCGGCGCGGCCACTATTACTTATGGTAGTTAAACTAAGGTATTTTAATTGTACGGAAATTGTACCATCTGTACCTAAAAGAAAAAAATAAGTACTATCTTCGTTTACGAACTAGAGTATATTTTAGGTGGCCGCGCTACATCATATACGTTCCAGCGCGGCCACCCTAATAATTAACGCTAAATAAGTACTCGCTTACCAGCTGGTCAAAAGGCGGCAAAACTCACAAAAGTCTGCTTTTATTCAAAGTTACAATTTCATGAGTTCATCCAACAAAAAACATTTTAGCTAAGTTCGCGCATCGCAAAAACCGAAGAGCCTATAAAATAATAGTAAAATAATGTTACAGGTGACACCTGTAACTATTATTATTTTATATAATACTAATGTTACAGGTGAACATGATTTCTACGATGTTTACATCAGGCGGCTCAATTTATTTAGGAAATTAAAAGAAATTCAGAGTTCGAAGGCTTTTAAATATTAATGATGCATATATGGTGAAGTACTTTATACGTACAATTACTTAACACACTTGATTAAAACGAGAATAAGCAATTTCGTTATTTATTAGGGTGGCCGCGCTGGAACGTACATGGTGTAGCGCGGCGACCTAAAATATGCTCTAGTTCGTAAACGAAGATAGTACTTATTTTTTTCTTTTAGGTACAGATGGTACAATTTCCGGACAATTCAAATACCTAACTTTAACTACCATAAGTAATAGTGGCCGCGCCGCATCGCAGGACACCATCCATGAACCTAGAACATGTGAGAAATTTATCTCTATTTCAACCGACTTTAAAAAAGGAGAAGGTTCTCAATGCGACTGTTTTATTTTCGTATGTTTTATACGCGATTTGTCCGCAAATTATGAACTAATTTGATAATTCTTTTTTTTTTTGGTTGGGTTGAGTATACGTTAAGGTTGGTCCCATTTAAATTCCCACCGACGCGCGAAGGTTCCCGTCTTGTCAAATAAACAATAAAAATAAATAAATAGAGTACATGTTAATGAATCTATTCAGACGCTACTTTGCGAAAATTCATATTAAATAGCAACAAATATATACAAAAATATTTTAAGAAAACATAATACTAATTTTATAAAAACACCAAAACAATATATTCCATATATCTAGTGACCTGCCTAATTTTTCTGCTAAGCCGAAGTGATCAAGCGCTCGAAGAGTCAATACCTCCAGAGGATGCTTAGTGTAGGAGCGATCGCGTCGAAAATACTTCCGTTTTAACTACGTACCCTTTATGACGTGACGTTGGCTTAACAGGAAAATAGGCGGAATTGTCACTAGATATATTTGTCTAAAATATTAATGTTCATTTTTAATAATTGTTAGTATTAGAATACATGTTATATTAATAGAGTCAAAGTACTTATAGTAGGTATCTACACTTAGGAATCTTGAGTAAATGACAACATTTGCCCAGTATTATTATTCGCGCACGCTTGCTTTATATTTTTCACTAGAGTGCACTTTCTTAAGATATTTTTCTCATGCTTAATTTTGTCATAAAACAGACGCGCTCGCTTCTAGTTTGACCGGGACGCTGATGCAAACCAGCCGGGACGCCTGGACAGTCCGGTCATACCGGGACGTATGGTAAGCCTAGTTATCTATACTTATAATAAAACTGTAACAGGTCCAATTCTGTACATTGAAGATAATTTGCAAAAAAAAATTGAGTGCACTCTGTAGCTGATACTGATGCCAAAACTGTATTTTTTTTAAATTTTTGTCTGTCTGTCTGTCTGTCTGTCTGTATCCCGACCGCGCATCACTCCAAAACTACTGAATGGAATTCAATGAAACTTAACACGATTTGAGTTCATACTACGAAGAAGGTTATTGTATACTTTTTATCCCGAAATTCAGCACGGTTCCCTCGGGAAAGGGGATGAAAGTCAAAATGTACACTTAGTTGTAATTTACTAACGCGTAGTCCGATTTCAAAGATTCTTTTTTGTTAGAATAGTGATGAGTGAGCTCGGAACCCCATGGGCAGCCCGGCACCCCACGGGCAGCCCAGCACCCCATGGGATACTGAATGGAATTCAATGAAACTTAACACGATTTGAGTTCATACCACGAAGAAGGTTACTGTATACTGTTTATCCCGAAATTCAGCACAGTTCCCTCGGGAAAGGGGATGAAAGTCAAAATGTTACATATTTATAATTTATGAACGCGTAGTCCGATTTCAATTATTCTTTTTTTGTTAGAATAGTGACAAGTGAACTCGGAAGCCTACGGGGAGCCCGGCACCCCGGCACCCCACGGGCTACTGAATGGAATTCAATGAAACTTAACACGATTTGAGTACATACTACGAAGAAGGTTATTATATAATTTTTATCCCGAAATTCAGCACGGTTCCCTTGGGAAAAGGGATGAAAGTTAAAATGTTACTTTGTTGTAATTAATGAACGCGTAGTCCGATTTCAATTATTCTTTTTTGTTAGAATAGTGATGAGTGAGCCCGGAACCCCATGGGCAGCCTGGCACCCCACGGGCAGCCCAGCACCCCATGGGCTACTGAATGGAATTCAATGAAACTTAACACGATTTGAGTACATACTACGAAGAAGGTTATTATATACTTTTTATCCCGAAATTCAGCACGGTTCCATCGGGAAAGGGGATGAAAGTTGAAATGTTACTTAGTTGTAATTAATGAACGTGTAGTCCGATTTCAATTATTCTTTTTTGTTAGAATAGTGATGAGTGAGCCCAGAACTCCATGGGCAGCCTGGCACCCCACGGGCAGCCCAGCACCCCATGGGCTACTGAATGGAATTCAATGAAACTTAACACGATTTGAGTTCATACAACGAAGAACGTTATTGTATACATTTTATTCCGAAATTTAGCACGGTTCCCTCGGAAAAGGGGATGAAAGTCAAAATGTTACTTAGTTGTACTTTATGAACGCGTAATCCAATTTCAACTATTCTTTTTTTGTTAGTATAGTGATGAGCGAGCTTGGAACCCCACGGGCAGCCCGGCACTCCATGAGCATCCCGGCACCCTACGGGCAGCCCAGCACCCCATGGGCAGCTTGGCACCCCACGGGCATCTCGGCATCCTTATTTAAATTTGCCAGCTTGCTAATAAAACTCTAAAATCTTGAACATTCTATTTTTTTAATTATCTATCTTTTGCCGGATACATTTTGGAGACTGCGCAATGGAAGTGTACAATCTAATATATTTTAGTTCTACCGCCAAACAAGGAGAACCTCGGCAAAAAGATATCGTTTTATAATTGAAATTCCAAAGAAACGCACAAAGTACCTACTTTGCTTCAACATTTATTGTGCGAACCGCGAAGGAACTCTCTGAGTTACTTAACTACTGTCTTCGGTCGGAAAAACAAGCTGGGGGTTATCAAACCCAAAGTAAAAAGCTCCTTTTTGAGCTATGCTTTACTAAGAGTGCTTCACCACAGACCACAACGTTGCTTAATATGAGATAAACAGTGCTCAAATGTGAATAATTAGTTTGCGGGTACGGCAATCGCGTACGAAGTCGCGGGTACAGCTAGTAACTAATATTTACAAGAGAGGGTGATATGATATGTGTTTGATGAAGCACCTTCGCTGTATGTAGGTACCACTTGCGCCGCTCGGTTTCTTTGATAATATCAAAGAATCGGACCGATCACGAGTAGGTACAAGACGCGTTGCGCGGCTGCCAGCGCGCGAAGCGACACGTTGCCGCTCCGAGTTAGCGTACGACAGAGTAAGTCATTTCATGAATGAATTGTTTGCACCCTTGCAAACAGATCCCAATTTTAGTTACTTTTTATAATTTAGTATGTTTGATAACAAAAAGTTTCAATTAACGTATCATTTTCATCATCATCATCAGCCGGAAGACGTCCACTGTTGAACATAGGCTTCCCCCATAGAACGCCACAAAGAACGGATATTAGCCACTTGTAACCACTGGCTACCCGCGACTTTCACGATGTCGTCAGTCCACCTGGTGGGGGGCCTACCAACTCTACGTCTTCCGGTGTAGTGTGGTAACCACTCGAGAACCTTTCTTCCCCATCGGTTATCAGTTCGTCGAGCAATGTGGCCCGCTCATTGCCACTTCAACTTGCTAATTCTAAGAGCTATGTCGGTGACTTTTGTTCTTTGGCGAATATCCACGTTCCTGATTTTATCGCGCAAAGAAACTCCGAGCATAGCTCTCTCCATAGCTCGCTGAGCGACTCTGAGCTTGTCTATAAGGCCCACAGTTAAGGACCACGTCTCAGTGCCATAAGTCATCAATGGCAACACACACTGATTGAAGACATTGGTCTTCAGGCTCTGCGGGATCTTCGACAAGAAGATGTCGCGTAAGTTCCCGAACGCTGCCCATCCGAGTTGGATTCTTCGGGCGACCTCTTTGTCGAAGTTGGACCTACCTAACTGGACAGTCTGTCCCAGATAAATGTAATGGTCAAGAAATTCGAGCGTATCGTTCCCAACAACTACAGGTACGTGTGCAACATGGACATTAGACATAATTTTCGTCTTGTCCATGTTCATTTTAAGATCCACCTGTTGGGAAACTGTACTTAGGTCGCTGAGCATAGTACTGAGTTCCTCAAGCGACTCTGCCATAATGACTATGTCATCGGCGAAACGAAGGTGAGTATTCGCCATAGATGTTGATGCCGAATTCTTTCCAGTCCAAGAGCTTAAAAGCGTCCTCCAAATTCAAATTCAAATTCAAAATCATTTAATGCATGAACATAGGTACATAAAATGGTTAAGATGTAAATAAACCTTAATTGCTCACTACATTCAACCCTATTAGGGTGTGCAAAATAAATTGTATCACATATGTATGAATATGTATCACATAATTTTTGTGTTAGTTGTTTAAAATAAAAACAAAATTTACATTGCAAACACAAGAAAATTAAATGTCAGTTAAACATTTACATGCACCAAAGAACCTAATAAATAAATTTATGTCAATAGAATAAATTATGTAAAATTAACTAATGTTGGAGAAAAAGATTAGTAGTCATAATATCATTTTTTTATCATTCATAAATTCATTAATGGAATAGTATACCTTATTTAGCAGAAAACATTTCAGTTTGTATTTGAACACATTTATAAAATTAATGTCCTTAAGAGTGGGTGGCAAATTGTTATAAATTTTCGTACCCATTATAAAAATGCTATTACCATACAAAGTCGTTCGACAGGAAATATTGCGAAGCGTAGATTTATGCCTATCCCTATGTAGACTGTTATATTGACTGAGATTAGTCTTTACATATAAAGAGGCTTCGTAGATGTAAATTGAAGGGAGAGTCAGAAGTCGCAAGGCTTTGAAATACGGTTTGCATGATTCTGTACTCTGCAGACCGCTAATTGCTCTTACACATTTTTTCTGAGCCTTGAAAGCAGTCTCTTTCTCTGCCGAATTAAACCAGAAGAGCACACCATATTTTAAGATTGAGCCAACATACGCGTGATATGCACTCAATAATGCCATTTCATTTGCCACTTTTTTGAGCATATATAGAGCGTATGAAAATTGACTTAATTTAGTGCACACGTGTTGTATGTGTGAGTTCCAGGATAAGTTTGAGTCGATAAATATTCCCAGAAACTTTGTCGTATTAGTATGAGCTATTAATTTACCACTGTGACTAACATTGATCTTGTTTAATTGTGAATTTTTATTTCTGAATGTCATGTATTTAGTCTTGTCCAAATTAATATCAAGATTATTCAAATTAAGCCAATTTATAATGTCAGAGAGGGAATTATTTATGTCCATTTCAAGATTATTAGTGTTACTGGAAAAGAGTGCAGTGCTATCGTCTGCAAATAATATCATTGGGTGCGAAATGATGTTCGGAAGGTCGTTTATGTATACTAAAAACAAAAATGGTCCCAGTATACTGCCTTGTGGTACACCACGCCTAACTACTTTTGGTTCGGACAAATACCTGTTTTCTATTTTTGTGATAGGGCATATTCTTTTTATCTCAGTTAATTGATTTCTATTATTCAAATATGATTTAACTATTTCTAAAGCCATGTCACGCACACCATATAGTTCTAATTTTTGTATGAGTACATTATGATTTACACAGTCAAATGCTTTTGACATGTCCATATATAATGCTGTCACTTGATTTTTAGTGTCCAACTCTTGTAATACTTTACCTAAAAACTTAAACATTGCAGTATTTATCGATTTACCCTTCCTAAAAGCAACCTGGTTATCATGGAAAATGTTATTTTTTTCAAAATAGTCACTTAGGTTGTTGTATAATACTCTTTCTATGATTTTTGCTAAAACAGATATAAGAGCGATTGGTCTATAAAAGTTCATATTTTCCCTATTATCTTTTTTAAAAATCGGTATAACCACAGTAGTTTTTAATATACAAGGGTAGATGCCTTTTTCGATACACAGATTTATGACATGACTCATTATGGGTGCAATAATTCTTGAAACTCGTTTAACGATTCTGGTACAAATGCCATCTAAGCCTGTACTATTTGTGTTACTTAGCGAATTAATAATCTGAATAATTTCATATGGATTGGTAGGGTTCATAAAACAAGAGTTATAATTATTATATGTCAAGAAATTTGAACAGTCAGGGATTATGTTGTCACTATTGGTTTTTTCGCCAATAAAGTGGTTATTAAACATTAGAGCTATATCATATGGATCTGAAATAAGATGATTGTTAACCTTAATTTGTTCTACTGATTCAGGAAAAGTATTTTTTTTGTTTTTATTAATAACTTGCCATACTGCTTTTGATTTATTAGGCGCGGACATGATGTGGTAATTATTTTGTGACTTCTGCGTTAATTTTATTATTTTCTTTAGCCTCTCTGAATAATTTTTAAACAGTGTTTTGTCATTTGGTTTCTTTGAATGTCTATAGTTCTGTAAGAGATATCTTTTTCGCTTTGAACAAAGTTTGATCCCTGAACTTAACCAGCTTGGTTGTCTAGCTATCTGGACTTTTACTCGGATAAGCGGAAAACATAAGTCATAAAAGAGTTTGAATATAGAATAAAAGTTATTGAAGGCATCATTTGGGTGGTCAATATTATAAGTTTCACTAAAAGATAGATTTTTTATGCAGTCTATGAATTTGTTAATATTTTCTTCGCAGTAATCTCTTTTGATTTTAAACCAATGGGTAAAATAGTAACTTTTTTTCACTGGGCACTGCAAAACTTGGGCTGTATGATCCGACAGAGCTAATTCAAGGACATCTACTTTACAGCCTTTAATGTTGTGGGCAAAGTTATCTAAACAAGTTCTACTAAACTGTCAACAGATTAAAAAACTGTTCCAACGCATTTGTGAACAGTTTCGGAGAAATAACGTCTCCCTGTCTCACGCCTCGGTGCAGTTGGATTGGTTCCGTGCTCTTGTCGTGTAGTGACATGGTGGCGTTCCTATACAAACACTTCAGCGCTTCGATGTACCTATAGTCGATTTGGCATCGCTGAAGAGAATGCAGTACGGCCCAGGTGTCGATTGAATCTAAGGCTTTCTCATAGTTCACAAACGCTAAACATAATGGCCGATTATACTCCTCAGTCTTCTGTATAATCTGGCGGAGCGTATGGATGTGGTATATAGTGCTAAAGCCTTTTCGGAACCCGGCTTGTTCGGGAGGCTGAAGACAAACCTACGAGCAAGACGATTCGTAATGACTCTCGAAAACAGCTTATAAACATGGCTCAGAAGTGGAAATGCCCATGTAAGCCTGTTTTTAAGTCAAATAATCTGTTGACAGTAGTAGGCATATATATATTTGAATTGGCGAAGTTTGTAAGATCTAACTCTTCCTTGTTTCCCGAATATACTAGCTTAGGTAAGAGGATAATTACACAAGAACAGCTCAAAATGCCCATCCCTAAACTAGAGCTGTTTAGGAATGACTGCATCTACATAACGCCTCTCATTTACAATGCGATTCCAAAAACTATAACAAAGTTACCTAATTACAAGTTCTACCCAGAGTTAAAAAAGTGGTTGGTTAAAAGACTGAAAGTTTCTCTACAGTAAAGGATTTCCTGCAGAAGACTCCTAATCGCTACTACATTTACCACGCCAAATAGGTGAATTTATAATTAAGTTTTATATAGATTATGACAATTTTAAAAAAATATATATTTGACATCGTAATTATTAATTCTCAATTGTATAATATATTTAAATGACATTTGCACACCTCGTGTGAGGTTGTTTATGGTGAAACTATTTGTACGTCCTACACATTTTATATCTTTTGTACCTGTATTCTAGCAAATAAATGAATTGAATTGTAGTTCTTCAACAAGGTCTTGTCACCTTTTTTGAAGAACAGTACCACTACACTTCTGCTCCATGCTTCTGGCGTTTTAGCTTCAAGGATGACGGAATTAAATAACTTCTGGAGGACTGAAAGTACCGGTTTTCCACCCGATCTCAGAAGTTCTGTCGTGATTTCGTCATCTCCTGGCGCCCTGTTGTTCTTAAGCTGTTTGAGAGCCATTCTAATCTCGTATAGGCTGATGTCCGGGATATCTTCGGTATATAGTGTCGGGTCAGTTTCGCTCTCATGTCCTGAGCTGTACTGACAACGGGTTTTCGTGTCGAAGTCCATAAAACCTCTCAAGCTCTCTCAGAATCTCCGGTTTTGATGAGATGATTCTGCCGTCGTCGATCTTCAGCTTGGTCATTTGGCTTTGCCCTATAGACGAATTTTTTGCGAACACTTTGGAGCCTAAGTTACGCTCGATGGCGGCCTTTATCCGATTAGTATTAAAGGCGCGCAAGTCGTGTCGCAGTTCCTTCGAAATTCGTCTATTGAGCTTGCCGTAGTTCGACATATCAGCTGAAGATTGCAGTCTCATCTCATTCCGATCTTCCATCAGCTTGATGGTTTCCTCTGAGAGTTTCTTCTGTTTATTTCGGCGGGGGGTCTTAAAGAATTGGGACCCCACCGCTTGGACAGCCTCCACCAATCCATTGTTTATCTGGTTCACTGTTTCGCATTCAGCTAGGCACTAGCGGTTATGTAGTTCGAGTTGAAAGCTCCCGGGGTTTTGGATTTGGGAAATGCCAGGACGGAGCGTGAAGTTTATCAGTCGCGACCGCTCAAGCTTTACATTGATATTCAATGTGGTTCAAAAAGTTCCTGACATTTTGTTTTGGATTACGTGTCAGTATTGCAAGGTTGTCCGCAAAAGCAAAGATGGACTCTGTGTATCTGTTATTGATCTTAAACCGATAGCCCCACTTTTTTCATTACTAAATAACTTGTCAATTAAATTAGTAATAAATATTACTACATTAAATGCTATTGGTGACAAGCAGCAACCTTGGAACAAACCTACATTGTACTGCAATGTTTTAGTGAGTCCCTTTTTTGATGATATAACAAATTTTAATTGGGAGTGATATGATGTGATGATGTCTCTGACCACAAGTGGAAAGTCCAAGACCATTTCATTGTAAACAACAGCCGTTTGTGTGTACAGAATCAAACGGGTTGTCTAAGTCTATACAGCACACTGTTATTTGGCTTTCAATATTCTGGCATCTTATAAACTTTCCTCTAGTAGAGTATTGTGTTCCAGGAATCCAGAAATTCCAGACAAAAACCCTTTCTGGTGATTGGGCCTGAAATACCTATTATTGATCATAAATTGAGTCATTCTAGTTTGTAAAAATGAGAAAAATATTTTTGATATTGTGTTTGAAAGTGCAATAGGCCTAGCATCTTCTGGATGAGTTACTTTGTCTTTCTTTGGAATGAGGACAAAAATTGCTTTTCCGAATATGCCATTGGTTGCTTGCTTGACCAGATCTTTATTAATATAAATAACAATCTTTAACTCTTTTTTGATGATGGTTGCTTATCTGATTTTCTTGGTGATGAATGCTAAGTAGCAAAAAAGAAAATAAAGCATTTAATAAAAAAAAGTTGTTATCACAGCTTCTTAACTAGTTTTCCCACCCCATTTATTTTTCTTTATTAAACAATATATTTAGTAGCAATATATTGGGTACAGAACCCTAAAAATAAGTTATTAATTTAGATTACTTTAAATGTTGACTGTTACGAATCTCATGAAATTTTAATAAATGTTTATGAGATTTTTCACAGATCAGTTATAAAACTTTACTTCTTCAAATTACCATTTTTTGACTAGGCAACCAATACTTAATTTACTTCTAAAATAGTTGAAAACACTACCTACAGCTTTATTCAAAGATCTACACACATAGTTCATGAGTTGTGTCGCATTAAAATTTTGTTTATGTATAAAGATATTTCTATGGTACACAAGGGCAGTGACATTTATGTGTCTTACAAGTATTTACTTATTTTAATAAACATTGATATAAAAAAGATTTGTCTCTTGAATTATGCATAGCTTATTGCAGATCTTCCAACTCAAGAAACTATATTGACTGTCCCTACGTAGACTATCGAAACTCAAAAAAAGGGTTATATTACAATGTAGATAAAATTTATTTCAAATATTATTAATATATTCAGTTTTAGCAAGTTGTAAAGTATGGAATGTGACATCGCTGGTCCTCGTAATTTCACATAACTTAAAATTTGCGATATTTAGTTTCGATAGTATACGTAGGGACAGTTGATATATTTTATACAAAGAATGGCAAAACTCAGAATGTGGTAGGTACAACCCAGTTTTATACAGAAACAAATCTCAGAAGGCACCAATAATCATTACCTTTCACTTGCACACTATTGACAGGCTTACTGTGCAAGAGGTAAAGATGATTGGTGACATTTCATATAAATTAAACCAGGTTATACATATATATTTATCTGGTTTGTTATAATAATAAAAAAACAATCTATAAGACCCAAGATTGTAGGATATATTGTCATGTTGTGACAACACATTTACAGCGACCTATCATTATAAGGATCAAAATTACAAGAGAATCAACTTCAATAGCAATAATTAAGTTGAATCATTTGTTAAGGCATTTTTTTTTTCACTTGCTAAGCTAATCTAACACACTGTAAACCTACCTCAAACATAGCTCCGCAGCCTCCAGATATGTCCTGCACGCTAACATACGTGATGCCAGGCAGTGACTTCCTCAGCGCCTCCGAAAGCTGCTGCTCCTTCGTCACGCAGTTCTGCTGGAAGGTGCTTCCAGCATTAGCTGCTGCCCCATTGCCGCGGGCCTACAATCATCTCTAACGTTCTGATGGGCTCATATATACCAAACAAAATTAAATAGCACGTAACGTGTGAGACATACCAGTTGAATCCTGACCGGTTCAATAGCTTTCAGAAATCTACGAAACATGATTGGTGAATTACCAAATATTAAACTGAAAAGCGGAATAATTTTATTTGCGACACATGGTACTAATTTATTTTAGGCTGAAGAAAATTCAAAGGTAGTGAAAATCCAACTGGAATTGTTTTCAAAATGTAACCTGAAAAATATTTACGATAACATCAAAGAGAATACAACTACAAAGTTACTTTAAGAATACAACACAAAGAATCCAAGAGAATGTAATACTAGATCAAGGACGGTAATACAAAAGAACTTTATTCTGGTTTTAATTCGAAATCAAAAATGTAAACAAAGAAATGTCAATATATGTCATTGTCAAACTGATAGGTCAGCAGGGCGATCACTTAATACATTTGTAGCAATGAACTGCTGATTGCAACAATCAAATATGACAGTTTTGATAGATTTTGTAGCAATGAAATCAAAAGTTAAAAGACAGATAGGTAACAGACCTTCGTGCGCCCAAACGTTAGTCGCCGACCGTTTTTTTTCTTTTATACCTGAGACGATAACTAGCATATACTTTGATCGAATTAAAAATTTCGTACCATCCATTCTACTAAAGAGTTTGTAATAACATATAGTATTTATACAGGTTGTAATCCCATGGTCAGTATTTCCTTTTATTTCATATTATTCTAAAATCTAATTAAAACAAAAATTTAAGTGTATTTATTTTCAAATACAAGTAGTAATGTCTTCTTCCTCCCTTAACACATATTAGCCCAAAATGTATCTTCATCCACTCCGCTTCAATTTTAGTGTGTAATGGTCAATGGGTATCTACACTTTGGATACTGCAACATATTACCTATCTGTCTTTTGACTTTTGATTTCATCGCCACAAACTGTCATTTTTGATTATTGCAATCAGCAGTTCATTGCTACAGAAGATACGTGATCGCCCCGCAGGTGTATACAATATTGTTTCTTCAAAAATATTCTTACGTGTAGGGGCGCGTTCCTGTAAGACCGGGCCAAATATTGGTCAAGCTAGATTTGCTCCAAGGTACCTGAAACGACCTTTAGAGCTAGTGTCAAAATATGATATTGACAGCGATGTTTTTAGGTGATAAATATTTTATTGAAGCACTCGTAGCGAAGTTTACTTAGCTGTTCTTAACCAATCAGCAAAGTTAAGCAACGTCGCCCGCGGTCATGAGTTGGATGGGTGACCGCTAGTGACACTACTACTGAGTGTTTCCGTGCTTCGGAGGGCACGTTAAGCCGTCGGTCCCGGTTGTTGTCTTAGGATGTTAGTCGTTATAGCATGGTGGTAGGGCATTTGCTACCACCCTCATGTAGAAAATCTGTCGCCAAGCACCTAACGGTGTGTTCAGCCTGAACAACATCTTTGACCACATCAAACTTACCATCAGGTGAGATAGTGGTCAAAGGCTAAACTATAATGCATAAAAAAAAACTACATGTTTTGGAAATTGGTCTCATTAAGTAATTAAGCAATGATAGCATTGTATTTACCAATCCTTGGCTTAGCTTGTACAATATTTATTAATTAATGTAGAATCTGTCACTTTTGACACATACACACTTTTCACACAGCTAGCCAAGATTTGGCCGATTCAAAAGGTAGTAAAATTTTGGCCAAGTAGAGCAAAATTAGCTCTGACAAGTCGCTCGGGTATGTTCAAATCTTGCCAGGATCAAATTAAGCTCGATTGCAGTGCTGGAACGACGTGTATCCGCGCTTAGACCAAAATTTGTCATGGCCGAAGGCTTACAGAACGCACCCCAGGGGTATTCAATAGTTTTTCTTCACAAATATTCTTACGTAATCGGTAGCGGCGCACCCTGCTGCGCTAAGTTTCACACATTTTTATTACATTGAAATAATTCCATACCTATAATATACTTTATATTTTACCTTAGTCGCTTCTTACGACACTCACGGGAAGAAATCTGGGGGGCAACTCTCAAAATTGGGATAAATTTATCGATTCTCGATATTTATCCCGTGTCACCTATAGACTATTAATACCCCAAAAATATCGACTTTTCACAAAAATGCTATTCTCGCGTGTGGTAGATATAAAAATATGTCCACAGATAAACTTGTGTTCATGTGTATAAAAAGTATAACGATAATCCCGATATCGCAATGTTGCGTGTCGATCGCTAGGGCTTGATATTTATCGCTAGTGATATTGCGAGAATAACACAAAACTACACGACTCGATATTCGCCATGTTTTCTCGATATTTATCTACTATGATATTCATATCACTGCACGAGAATCGCCGTCCAGGGTGACATTGTAACCCGGCATCTCATGGGTTGCTGAGCCACAAAAATACCGGAAGGTAGGAAGCAGCGCCTTCTAAGGGTATATTCCATTAGTCGCTAAGAACGTTATTTTTGATAATTTTGATCACATTCTGCGTCTATGGTTGTGATCACGTGATCGTTTGTAACTGTCATCCCTGTTTAGTTTTTGGATAATAACGCTAAGAATGCCATTAAAATTTGCCACTTCTGTCACTTTTGACATGTGGAACAACTTTTTGGGAGTGTGATCGTTTTTAGCGTTTTTAGCGAATCTCACTCAAATGGTAAGCACCCTAAAGAACTGACAATTTCTATATTGTCCGAATGAATTGTGAATTTGAATAATTTAAAGTTATGTAAGCTCGAATGCTAACTTTATAAAACATGATTTTATGTCAACTAGCTAGATAGGGGGCCGTTCAGAACCTTGGTTAGAGCGCACTCGGAGAGCAAGTTTTCACTATAACGTCGTCGTTCACAACCTTCGAGTAGAGCACAACTTTGTTGTCTTTAAAAGGTCGCATCTTTAACTGACATGCCCTTGTCATTTCTTGTAGGGACTTTTTTTTATTTTTTTTTATTCATAATAGGTTCGCGTTTGACCACACCCTGCCTGATGTTAAGCATTGATGTGGTCTAAGATGGAGCTCGCTTACCTAGAAGAAACCTATTTACTCTCGATTTGAAGACACCCATGTTGTATCCATCGGGAAAAACTGACGACGGTAAGGAGTTCCACTCCTTCTCAGTACGCACGAGAAAATTGGAAGCGAAGCGCTTCGTACGAGTCCTGGGAATATCAACCATGTACGAATGACGCCTCTCCGTTTGTCTGGACGTCCGATGGAAAAAGGGGGAGGGCGGAACCAAGTCGTGCAGTTCTTAAGCACATTCTCCGAAATGTATCCGGTAAAAGACCGATAGACAAGCGACTTTACGGCGGTGCTCGAGGCTTTGCAGCCGAGACTCCCCTAGAAAGTCGCTGCCTATTAACCTCTTGGCGCGTCTTTCAATCGACTCTTTTGTAATTTGCATGTACCGGTAGTTATTGCATTTCAAACATCATAAAACGTCCATATATTTTTCTAATTCCCCGCCAAAGTTCGATATTTGAGGTTATAAAACAACCGAGTCGTTCCGAACCTTGGATTAATAAAAAACAACCGAACAAACGCAATTGCCAAATTTGGAACTAAACATAGCCTCGCGACCATCAAAAACAGCGAATAGTGTCATAAACTTATCAAAACAAATAATAAACCCGGTTGAAACTCGAAAATGGAATGAACTACGTGGTTTCCTCAAGATCAGTACCTTTTAAAGAGATAATCTACTCTGTGAAACTTTGTCTAGCCAAAAACAGTGTAAAGAAGGAAGATTTGGAGGAGTTACACCACGATATTTCTGCTGTTTTGCGTCGAAGTAAAGCATCCACACCGAATCTACGTCTTAAACAATATCTCGAACTTACCAACCTACGCAAGAACCCAGACATAACCATTATTCGAGCAGATAAAGGTAATTCCACTGTGATCATGGATACGTCGGATGACAACCTAAAAATACAAGAAATTTTGTCGTACGAGAGCACATATAAACCAGTAAAAAGCGATCCAACAGCTGAAATGGTAACAAAAGCAAAGGAAATAATTTGTAAATACTCCGACACTCTCGTGTGTGAAACCACCAAAACTGTATGGATTACCAAAAATACACAAGACAGACGTTCCGTTGCGCCCAATTGTAAGTCAAATTGACTCGTCAACAGACAAACTAGCTCAACACCTTGCTAAAATATTGTTCCCACTTCGAGGTCAAACTAGTGCGCATGTTAAGGATTCTTACCACATTGTCAGTCAAAAAAAGACGGGTTGCACTCCGGGAGTGCCGGCAGAAGTGAAAACTTGATTATTAATTAACGTTGAGCATGTTTGATATTTTGGAATGGTTAGGGAATAATTTTGCACCAATTGCTTTATCAGTATAAAAGTACTATCATTTATGTGGTAGAATACAATATTCATTTATTGCGCTATCGTACACAAACATGACAATTTATATTACATTAAAAATTTAACACTTTAAAACTATTACAATTATTTTACATTAAAAAGTTTATCTCTCCAAAAAATCAACTTTCATCCATAATTTCAACGACTTTTTCACCATCATCATTACCAGAACTATCATCGCCAATCTCTAAAACTGATACGATAGGTTTATGGTAGCTGAAGTAAGAAACGAACAGTTTTGATTCGAACCTATTTAAATGTCTAATAAAGACCGCATCAATAGTAGTTTTGTATTTCGTTGTGCTAAGATTGCGATCATTCGACATAGTTAAACCAAATTCATTATTTAAAAATTCAATTAATAGTTGATTTTTATCGTCTGCGAAGTTTATGTTGAAATCTCCACTCAAAATCATTGGCAATTCATCAAAGCTTTTTCCAATATTTTTTTTAAGCAATGCAGATGCATCATGAGAACAAATGAATACATTTTCATACAAGAAGTCTCGAATAGCACGCAATGACTTATCTGGAGAGATGTAAACGGCAACCATAATTATGAACTGATTATCACCAGAGTGGCAACGACTTATACAAATATCACCGATATCAGAAACAGTGGCATTAAACATGCTCTTGTATTTCACATGCACATCCATATAATTTGTGCAATAATGAACTGTGTTCATATTTTGATAAATAGCTACTCCTCCCGCGGGACGATTATTTGTTCTGAAACTCGCAACAAAGTTGAAATTCGGAATGTCAATTATTTCATTGTTACCCATATGAGTTTCTGATAAAATTAACACATTCATCTTTTTAACAAGAGCGTCAATTGCTAGATCATCTACATGCGCACGTAAACTCTGACAATTGAATGAAAAAATAGACAATCTATTATTCTTAGAAATAAAATCTACAAGTGTTTTGGTGATGGTTTGCAAAGGATTTTCACGTAAACGTTTCAATTCAATTGATAAATCTTCTCGATGAGTTGTTGATCTCTTTTGATTTTTTGTTGCGTTTGAATCTTCCACCTGTGCGTTTCCTACTCTGCCATGATGAAATTTCCAGCTCGCCCTTGTGTCGTCTTCAGTGACTAAGAACAAACCTTCTATACTAGTTACTCTTGATAACGCAACGTACACCAATTCTCTTGAATGAGAACGATTGTATTCATAAACGATAGCATCAAACGTACCTCCTTGGGATTTATGAATTGTCATCGCCAAAGCCGAAATCAGTGGAAAATGTTTTCTTTTTGCCACTATAGTTTTATTTCTGTTGAGTGGTATTGACGATGATTGTAAAGAAATTGGAACAGCGTCTTTGTCGATTTTCAAGCGTGCAATGTCGCTTCTAAATTTTGTTGCACGTTTTTGACCAATGGATTTTGAGAATTTGAACCAAAGTCTTGTGATTTCATCATTTTTATCAGATTCTATGAGTAGTAATTTTCCTACAGTGCCATTAGATAAACCATCAGCGACATCTATGTTTATGGTTATCATATAGGGTCGGTTAGGAACTAGAACTAGTTCATAAGGTAATCCACCAGTCTCGTCAGGTTTCATTTTATGTAACTTTTACCTTACAAAATTTTCTTGTTCTGCATTATGACAACCAACGAAAACATCCGATGCCAATGAAACAATTTTATTTTCACAACTGTTCAAAATTTTACTGTTGTATTCACTAACCTTATTATTCGTGAACTAATTATTAATTTTATTTTAAACTATATCAAAACACCTTTTACATTAAACTAAAAATATTTCAAAACTCCAATAGAAGTATGAAATCCCATATAAACTCTCAATACAATAAAGAACCATACTGTAGCCACAAAAGCAAATTCACCCTACTGCCATAAAAAGGTGGTACGGGCAGAATGGGACCAAGACCACTTTTGTTTAGGAACCCCACTCGTAGGTGCTTCGGTTACCGCGGGCAGTTGCCATGGAGACCAGTCGGTGACGTGGAAAATACTCTTGAGTCGGAGCTCGGCCTTCGGCCTCGCAAATTACTAACATGGCTCGGCCTGCGGCCTCGCCAAGCGCTCGCCCTTCGGGCTCACGCACCATGCGCTCGGCCTTCAGCCTCGCGAGCCGAAAATTCGGCCTTTGGCCTCACCAGAAGCTCGGCCTTTGGGCTTGCTAAACACTATCATAGGACAATAATTCCAAATTCAGTCCAAAATCCCACAAAAACTCCTAATACGGTCGAAAAATGAGCACTTTGTATGGCGGCCATCTTGAAATCCGCCATTTTGGATTTTTGACAGATGTCATTCGACTGCTCTCCCGATTCCCTATGACATTTGGTCAAGCACTCCCTACCTATCTCTTACCGTTTTCGAGATACGTGATTTATCTGCACTTGGCAGACGTCATCGAAAAAAAAATTTCATATTTGGAATAAGGACGTCCAGAACAACATAGATATAAAATTTAAGCCAAATCGGAGTACTTTTTATTACTTGGCAGACGTCAAGGAAAAAAAAATTAGATTTGTGATAAGGACACCCAGAACCACCTAAATATCGAGTTTCAGCCAAATCGGAGTATTTTTTTTTACTTGGCAGACGTCATCGAAACAAAAAATTTTGATTTAGAATAAGGACGTCCAGAACCACATAAATATCGAGTTTCAGCCAAATCGGAGTAACTTTTTTTACTTGGCAGACGTCATCGAAATAAAAATTTCGTATTTGGAATAAGGATGACGAGAACAACCTATATATCGATTTTCAGCCAAATCGGTGCAAGTCTGAGCTCGGCCTTCGGCCTCGCAAGTTACTAAGACGGCTCGACCTGCGGCCTCGCCTAGCGCTCGCCCTGCGGGCTCGCGCACCGTCCACTCGGCCTACGGCCTCGCGGCCCGAAAGTTCGGCCTTCGGCCTCACCAAAAGCTCGCCCTTCGGGCTCGCTACACTGACAGTAGGACAATTACTCTAAATTGAGTTGAAATTCCCACAAACACTCCTAATACAGTTGACATTGTAAGGTTAAATACTCCAAATAATGTATGAAGAATGAGAGTAGCACATTTGACAGGTGTCATGCGACTGCTCTCCCTATTCCCTATGACATTTGTTCAAACACCCCCAACATATCTCTTACCGTTTTCGAGATACGTAAAGCTTTACTTGGCAGGAGTCATTTCTAGGGTTTTTAATTTTTCCCCTACTCAGCTAAGCCCCTTAGTCATTTTCGTAATACATTACTATAACCGTACTCAACTCTTTCTGGTAGAACCAGCTACTTTTTTGAGGGATCGAAGGATTTTGTATGGCGGCCATTTTGAAATCCGCCATTTTGGATTTTTGACAAATGTCATCCGACTGCTCTCCCGATTCTCAATATTAAAGGTAATTCCATCTGTTTTGTAATTGGATGTTTTACTATTTTTCCCGCACCATTTAATGGCGCATGTAGGCATTTTTATTGCACTCAATGGCCACGATCGTAAAAAAAATATTTTTTACAGAGACATACGTACGGATCAAGCTTCTGGCCGCGTACTGTTTATGTGCGCTCATGCAATGACTTAAGTGTGTCCGCGCCGTAGAGAGGGGATAGCTGTCTACTCTCCATCCGTCTTACGCTTTTTCGATCAGGTCACTTGTCCTGACGCGAGTTTAAGATTTTATACCCATTACAGAAAAAGTGCTCAACGCCGCTTAAGAAGTTTTCACTTCAATAAAAAATCTTTAATTGACTGATGATGAAGTTATGGTTAGCATTGATGTACAGTCGTTATTTACCAGCCTACCTGTACATGATTGCATTGAAATTGTCAAGAAACGACTTAGTGTAAAGAATATGTAGAATTACTGGAACATTGCCTAACATCTGGCTATCTATTCTGGGAGAATTAGTTCTACATACAGATTGGTGGTGTAACTATGGGCTCTCCAGTCTCCCCCATTGTTGCCAATATTTTCATGGAGGACTTCGAGGAATGAGCTCTCTCCACAGCTGTGGCGAAGATCTACAAACGGTACGTAGACGATACTTTTACCATCTCCCCCAGTAATAAAGTTTCTGCATTTCTAAACCATCTAAACTCCTTACATAACAAAATTCAATTTACAATGGAGCCTGTGGCCAATAAATGCTTAGCTTTTCTTATGTTTTTGTCATCAGGAATCCTGACAACTCCCTTAGTCATACAGTGTAAGAAACCCACCCACACAGATCAATGGTAATTCATATCACCTTCCATGTCAGTTGGCTACCGTAGGCAAATCTTTGTTACAGAGGGCACATGGCATCTGCGACACTGACCATCTCAAGGAGGAGCTTCAGTATGTAAAACAAGTACTGCAGAGCAATAATCACAAGTTCCCACGAATGCGTCACAGAAGCGGCCCAAGCCTTCCACAGTTGAGCGACAACCGGCCATCTTACCTTACATCAAGGGTGTCACGGACAAAATTGGTAATATCTTAAGACGAGCTTCAATAAAAACTTACTTCAAGCCGCACAAAAAGATCAACCAATTTTTAAGACCTGTTAAGTGCAATATTCCCCTACAAGATGTAGGTGTTTACAAAATGATTGTGAATGTGGGCTGTCATACATAGGGCAAACAAAGAGAAGCGTTGGAATCCGGGTAAAAGAACACATTGCTGACATGAAGAACAGACGCTCGACCAAGTCTGCGGTTTGTGAACATGCCCAGGCCAAACCCAAACACTGCATGCAGTTCGACAATCCACAAATCCTCGCCAGAGAGACCACGGTTTATGCCAAGAATGTTATACGAGGCCATTGAAATCAAAAAGTACCCAAATTTCAATAGAGATGATGGTTGGCAAGTACCACCTGCTTGGGATCCTGTTATCAATTTAATTAAATCCCAAGGCCGACACAAATCTGCAAGACCTCTGGACACTGTGAGCGAATACTGCGTGCAGAGGGAACGTCATGATTAATATAAAAAAATCTGACGGTAGGACAAATAATTTCTTAATAACTCATGTGACAAATAAAACCAAACCAAGACCCAGTGATCGTGGTCACGGGGTGACAGTCACCCCGTGACCACGGTCACTGCAAAGTGTTTGAAACGTCGGGACAAAAATAATGATAAATATACGCGATTTAAACCGTTTCAAGTTGTTTAATTACCAGTGCTGATCAACTTCCGGGCCGCAAATTTTTACTTATCATTTTTATTGGTTATTTATTAACGCCCGACGCAATAAGAGGGGTGTTATAAGTTTGACCGCTATGTGTGTTTGTATGTCTGTATTTGTGTGTGTATATGTCTATCTGTAGTACCGTCACAGCCTGGACACACGACTCATTCTCTATACAAAAGCCGCGTTCTAACTACCTATTACACAGACACCACACAAATGTTGCTTTTGTACACGCGTAAATGTGTGCGTGAAGTCTAAGGTTGTCATCGTATGAATAATTGTTGTACTTACCTACCTTACAATCGTTTGATGCTGTTATTATGACTTATTAGATTTCGTAGGTTATGCGTACCTTACCTACCTTCAGAAACATTTACAAGCACAACAATCCAACTCCATTACTTCACATTTCACTCCATTACTTTTACAATAATAGATACCTACACTTTACAAAAAGCATCATACCAAGTAGTTTTATACAATAATTACAATCACAATAATAATTTATGTTCTTCTCGTATAATAAACAATTATGAAGTGTGCCGCGTGTCAACCGTAGCGAAGGTCGGTATGTGTATTGCATTTCTCTATGGTAGGTATAGATCTAGGTATAGGTTACAAGGACAATTGTTTCGCCGCAAACGAAGTCGATATCCACGGATATTTTTTGCAAACGATAATCTTCTAAAATAATCATTATTTGAATGGCGGTTTGAATAAACGTTTTGAAGGTATTTTTTAATTCGAAGTGATATATAGTTCTAGGTCAGGAAGAGAGAGCTACAGAGAGGATGCCATTGGGTACATACAGTTAAAAAGAGAGGGTTAGGGTCCATAGTTACACATAAAAGAGCGGCTTTTTGCAAGTATATTTTAAAAGATTCGTTATCGAAAATCAACCTCAGAATCGGAAATGGCTGTTTTATCTAATACAGTAATAAGTGTATCTGTTGATATCAAAGATTTTTCTTCAAAACAAACTGCAAGGGAAGGGTTTGTTTTTAAGCGGATTTTGTTTCTTGATTTGTTTCGTTTCTTATACATAGATGTCAAATTAATATAATATAGTATAGTATTAATATAGTAATTTATATTTTCATTCACGAAAAAAAGTGGGGCTATCGGTTTGATATCAATAACAAATACACTGAGTCCATCTTAGCTTTTGCTGACGACCTTGCAATTCTGACACGTAACCCAATACAATGTCAGGAACTTTTACGTGAAGTTGATGAGTTCTGTGCATGGACTAAAGGGTTGAGAACAAAACCAAGTAAATGCCACTGTATGTGTCTAGGTAGACGGAATACCAAATATACCTCTTACGACCGGGGACTTGTGATAGGAGTAGAATGTGTTTCCACAATTGCTGTAGCTGTGCCATTTAAATTTCTTGGTAGAAAGATAGATCACAAAGGACGCACACCATCTTTAGACGCATTTGTCGATAGCTTTCTCAAAGAGCTTAGTATGGTAGACCAACAACCAATAAGTAACATTAAAAAAGCTTGGATATACGACAACTACCTAACATCACGTCTGACTTGGCCTTTTCTAGTATACGACATAACTAAATCCCTATTAACAAAAATGGATGTAAACGTTATAAGGACATTAAAGTTGGTTTGGGCTTGCACTTTCGGCAGACCCATCTACATTATTTAGGGATAAAACTAATTTTGGGATGAAATTAAAGAAACCGACGGAGCTCTATAAACACCTAAGGGTTACCGAAACGCACGTTTTATTAAAATCTCAGGACGATATATTCGCATCTCTCCCAAAAGACAAAAGTGCCTCCGACCTTGATTCGAGGCTTCCATTTCACAAACAATTTATGATAGGTGCACAGTCCAGCAAAGCGGGTTTAGGGTCAAAAAAGAAAGTTCAGGATAAAGACATTGTAAAACCGTTACAATACGATTGGTCACCTGCTTTAATAAAAAAATATCTAAACGTCTTTCAGATGACCCTGACTCCCAGACCAAAGTAATTTAGTAAGATGGGGGAAAGCCACCGAAAAGTCTTGCGGTATTTGTCGGGAGGTCATAGGTACAGCAAGGCACTTATTGGTAGGATGCAAGGTGCTCCATGATAGGGTCATTATTCACGCCGTCATAATAGAGTCCTTGAAATCATACGCGAAGCAGTGAGTTTCTCGGTAGCTTGAACATAAAAAGGGTTGACTACGAACAAACCAGACGTTCCTTTTGTAAAAGAAGGGTCATCTACAAAATCTAAATCCAAGCCTTACTCCATCTTAGGCCCAGCTTCCGATTGGACTCTTTTGATGGACACGTATGAAACACACTACAAAGTTCCTGAGGATGTTGGTGTTTCGTCTTCCAGATCAGACATATTTCTGTACTCAAAAAATCTAAAACGCATAGTACTTATAGAACTTACTGTGCCGTGGGAAACAAACATACCTAAAGAACACACAATAACAACAAACAAATATTATGACCTAACAAATGAACTATCCAAAAACGGTTATGTGGTTAATTTATATGCTGTAGAAGTTGGAGCAAGGGGTATACCAGCGAAATTCCTATATAACCTATTTAAAGACCTTGGCCTACCAAGAACAACCGTAACTTCCATCGTGGAACGTGTATCTAAGGCGGCATTAGTAGGATCTAACCAAATTTGGTTAGGTAGGGAAGGAGGCTCGAGCGGTGAAGGGGAGCATTGATATATCATAAAGGACCCCTTAACCTCCTGGATTGCAAGTCCCAGGCCCCTCTAGCCTGTTCCTCTGCAACGCGATGGACCCGGCACCTGCACGGTGAATCCATGGAATGCTAAGTTATTCGTCTCTGAAAATATTTATCATCGGTCTCAGTACTTTTATGATAAACTTTGTTTAGTTTTAAAAATATCTTCTTTGGTACTACTTAGATTCTAATATATTGTCACATCTTTTAAGGGATCATTCACAATATATTAAACTCGAAGAATGAAATCCAAAATATACATTTCTTCAACACCATGTGAAGTAGACGCAATACATACATATGAGGAAGTTGTTAGTTTTGCAATTTTAAGATTTTTTTACAACAAAGCGCTCAGTTTTCCTTCTGATTGTTTTTGACAAGCAAACCTATGAGACACTACGGCTTTCTCGAGTTTAAGTTAGTTTAAGTTTTATAATAGATGGAGGCAAACTTATATATACATACTTATATTTTACCCATTCAGTGACAACATACCGTAATGATTCATAATCAAAATTATTCAGCCTTTCAGTATTTGAGCACTTTATATTTATTCTAATAAGTTAGTATTTCGTCAGGGCTATTTACATAGGTAGATACTAAGTAGAAGGCAAGATACCTATTTAAACAATCAAAAGTAGACAAGTAGGTAGGTTACGTAGGTCAAATGTGACAAGGATAAGTACAGAAGAAGAAGGATAAACTTATTGTTAACAAATACTTAGGTATATTGAAATGGTCTTCACAGTAGTGCGTGAAGCACTCGTGCAGCAGTTTGATACTCAGGCACATAAAAAAAGAGTTTATCGGTGGTTTCAACTGATGAATTGAACCATTGAGACACTACACAGTACGTATTTTTCATTTTTACCTAAGAGAACTTAATAATTTTTACTGCGCAGCGGCGTGCAAAAGAGAGCGCGACTGTTGAATGACCAAAGGGTGTGACGTCATCGGCTATTGAGAGCCCGCCTGCGTTTTTCAAAACCTTCGGCTGGAAATACGCACTTTGATCGTTAATATCTCAGCCATTTTTTAAGATATGAAAATAGTAAAAACACAGTTTTTTTCATAATTTTTTAGAGATTTATTCGGCATGTAAAGTAAAAAAAAACGTTTGTCCGACCCATTGCCTGTAAGCGATGATAGATGCTACCTGTGCAGGACGACGCCTTCAAGAATAGTTCATAAGTTATAGATAGTTGTAATATAGTTAAAATTGTATCGTACCATATTTGTAAGTACTACTTGATTCGTCAGTCTTACAAGACTGGATGAGGCATCGAGCCTTGGCTCATGGCCTCTGCTTCATCTCGTGGGGCCACTACCCCACGGTATCTCTTACGTTGTGTAGGCTACTCATGATGGTGCTCTACACTACGTCTGTCCACACAATTACTTGTGTTTTCTTCCCTGCTGTATTTTCTTATTTTCTTTCTCTCTTTTTTCATGTTGGGTTCTCTTCCTCCGAGAGCTCCTCTAATATTAGGAGCTCTCTAGGGAGGGATTTCCAACTCTTCTTCGCGTCGGGCGGCCTAGCGTGTAAGGGTGCGAGTCCGTGGAGATGCACTTGGGATCCTCTGTCCGCCTTGTCGAACATCTTTCTTGAGAGTCTGACGATGAACTCCTCCACGGACTCCATCTTAATATTGTTGCTTATTGTTTTGTTCATTACGTAGCGCCCCGCTCCCGTAATTACTCTTAATGCGATGTTTTGTTGCGCTTGTATCCTCTTTTTATTCGATTTCGCGCAATAGTTGTACCAAGCTGGGGCTGCATATGTTAGGCGAGATCTGATATATGTCTTGTATATTCCCAGCTTGGTACGGATGGGCAATTTCGAGTTCAGCACTGGTCTTAGTAAGGCTCGTGCCGCTCTTGCATGTCTCAAGGCGTGGTCCACTTGGGGGGTCATTGTTAGCCTCTTATCGATTGTAACGCCCAAGTATTTAATTTGGTTGGACCATTCGATCTCTTGGTCTTGTAAGTGTAGCTTGAGTTGCGGGTTGTTCTTTCTGCTTATACATATGGCCGTCGTTTTGGCTACATTTACTGCTATTCTCCAGCAGTCAAGCCATTCTGGCAGCAATGCAAGTTGTTTCTGCATTGTTTTCACTGCCAGGGCTGGTTTAAGCGACTCTGAGATGAAGGCACTGTCGTCTGCGAATAGTGCTAGCGTTATCTTCCGTTCTCCATCCCAGTTTCGTTCTTCTAAGAGTGGTATGTCGTTTGTATATATGGCATACAAAATTGGCGAGACACAGCTGCCTTGCGGCACGCCTGCCTTGATGCATCTTTGCTCTGAGTCACGTTTCTCGACTGACACGTAGAATTTCCTGTCAGTTAGGAACGCAGCTATTATCTTAATGTAGCCTCTTGGTAGTTCCGTCTTTGCCAGCTTGTAGAGAAGGCCCTCGTGCCACACTCTATCGAAGGCCTTCTCCACGTCTAGGAAGACTCCGACTGTGTGCTTATTCCTATTTAGGTTACTCGCCATTTGGTGTAACACTCTTGTGAGCTGCAGTGTAGTTGAATGGTGGCTTCGAAAGCCATACTGCTCGTTTCGAGGCTGCAGGTGTGGGCGTAGTCTCCACAGGAGCAGTCGCTCGAAAAGCTTGGCCAGGTGAGGCAGCAGCGATATGGGTCTATAAGATGACGCCATTCTGCGGTCCTTGCCCGGCTTGGGGAGCACAATGACCTTGGCCACCTTCCAGATCTTCGGGAAGTATCCTGTTCTCAGTATCCCGTTGAATAGTTTCGTAATTGTTACGATTCCCTTCAACGGGAGCTGGTGTATGGCTGCAATTGGGAGGTCATCGTGTCCCGCTGCCTTCTTCCGCGGCAGTCTTCTTATCGCCTTCCATGTATCTTTGGGTGATATATATTCAATACCACCCAGTGGTGTAGGTATTTCGGCTAGTAGAGTTTTTACCGCATCTACTACTTCTTGATGATGTGATCTAGAGCTCTCACTCGCTTCTGTGCGTATTGGGTGAAGCGTAAATTGATCCTCGAGGTGTTGGGCTAGTATTTCAGCTCTTTCTTTGGGGTTGTATACTCTTTCCCCATCAACCACTAATGGGCGTATGGGTTGAGCTGACCTAGTTAGCATCCTGTTGATGAAGTATAGGCTTGTTTGGTTTACACTTGCTTTGTCCATGGCTTGGTCCCAAGTCGAGCCTCTCCATCCCTCCACTGCAAGTGTGACTTTTACAGCTAGGGTGTTGAGCTCTTTCTTCAGCTTTGGGCATCTAGTTGTGGCCCATTGCTTTCGTAGTACCCTTTTCTTCTCAATGTCTCTCTGGATAAATATTGGGAGCTCTACCCTTTTGTTTGGTGGTGGGCATGAGGTTGTCGCTTCCTCTTTGGCCTGCTTCATTCTAGCCGTGATTAACACGGCTGCTTCCTCCACTTCTTCGGGTGTCTCAATTTTGCCAACTGTCATATCTTCTAGCGAGTTATTATACTTCTGCCAGTTGATTCTGATGTTGGGATTTTTTGTGAGTGGTGTAACTGCCATCCCCACGGTCACAAGTATGGGGAGGTGTTGTTCATCGAGGTCGTACAACACCTCCACCGTGATGTTACCTCTGAGGCCTTGGTGCAGTACTATGTCAAGTACGTCAGGGGTGTGGTCTGCGTTTGCTGGGATGTGTGTGGGTTCGTTTGGACCCAAGACTTCAAAGTCTTTTTCCTCAGCTGTGTTTTGTAGTGTTCTGCCTTGGTTACTGATCAGTCTGGACCCCCAGGCCCTGTGCTTGGCGTTGAAGTCTCCGATCAGTAACGTTGGTGCTGTTCCGTCCAACACTTTGCCAAAGTCACTGGCTATTAGGTTTGGCTTCGGTGGTCTGTATCCCGCAAAAACTCTAACTTCACCTAGCTGAGTTGTGGTGATAACTCCATTGGCTACTAGGTCAGTGAGTTGTGGGTGAGGGAGCTCTTCATGTATTAGGTCTCTTCTGACCAATACCGCTGTGCCCCTTATTGCTAACTCTTGATCTGTTGAAGTGTCTTTACGATATGTATAATAATTGGGTATTCTAAAATCCATTTTTGGTTTTAGTTTAGTTTCCCCTAGTAGTATTAAATGCACATTTTGCATTTCTGCTAGGGTTTTTAGTGCGTTTTTCTTAGTTCTGATGCCGCCTGAGTTCCAGTATATAATCCTAAGGTTGTCATGCATACTGGATCCGGGCGAGTAAGGTTAGGCCTCTCCTGGCCGCCTCCTGGATGTTGATTCCGGCGGCGATGGAGACGAGCAGTTCCGTCAGTACCCCCATAATTATAGCTATGGGGTTTCCGCCGCTGCTCGCTGGTGTGGTTGGTGCTTGGTGAGGAACCGGGCCCCCGGTTCTCTGATTATATTCCCATTGTGGGGGTGCTGGTGGGCCTCTCCATCTAGGGTCTTCTTGTGTGGTTTGTGGCCCCAATCTGGGGTCCATGTAGAAGGGCATTTGTTGATTAAATGGCCCCTGTTGTACTGTAGGCGGGCCCCTTGATTGGGGGTGGCCTACTGGTTGTATTGGTGGGCCCCTTGACTGGGGGCGCGCTGCTTGCTGTGGTGGTGGGCCCCTTGATTGGGGGCGCTGTTGCTGTTGTATTGGACCTCTGGATTGAGGTCTTGAAGATGCTCCTCCACGCCCACGTGATTGCGGGCGGGGTTGGCGCACTACTGGTGCACTTGGTCCTGCCTTTGGTACTACACCCCTCCTTTCGACTTGGGGGGGTATAAAGGCGGGTACTTGTGGTCTGGGAGGTACCACTACTGGTACTGTTGCCTCCCTCTTGCTTTGGGGTAGGTTTGCAGGTGCACTGCTTGTACCTCCTTGCAGTGGTGTTGAAGTAGCGGTGGGTTGTTGTATCGCTTGTTCCGGCCTCGCCGTACTTCGTCTCCTATTTTTCTTTTTCGGGCGTTTTTTGGACGGTAGCGCCGCGCCCCTGGGGGTGGGGTCGTTCGCTTCCGTTGGGTATATGATGTTGTTGTTGTGTGGGTAATACTCTCTTTGCTGAGTAGGCCCCTGCTCTTCCCAATGTTGCTGTCTTGTATCTGGTTCAAAATCTTGTTGTTGTTGGCCTCTGTTTTGATTATATTGGTCTGGCCGTTGTGCTTTTGGGAAGGGAGGTGGTATGGTTACCCCCCTTTTGCGTGCCTCCCTTAGAAAGTGGGGGCACCTCCTGCTGCAGGCAACGTGCGGGCCCTTACAGTTCGCGCATGTTGGCTTTCCTGTTATATTGCAATTTGCTGCCAGATGTTCGCCTGCGCATTTAACGCAGCGCGGTTGTCTATGGCAGCCCCCAGAAGCATGGCCAAATGCCTGGCAGCGGTGACACTGCGGCACTGTACCACCTCGTGTTGCCCATCCTTCAATACATATATTAGGTATGTTGAGTATCTCTGTTATAGCATAAAGTCGCTTGAGATCTTCTTCATTTTGTCTCTCCAAGACAACGTGGTATGTAGGACCCCCCCTTGACCCTCTTCTGGGGAGGATCTCCTTCACATATTTGGCCACGAAGTGTTTGGCTTCTAGTGCTTGGATTATATCGGCTGGGTTAATGCCGAATGGGAGCCCCTTAATCGCTACCTTTGTAGGTAGTTCTTCTTGAGTAGCATAGCAGTGCCACGCTACTCTGGGATCCTTCTCTGCTGCCTCGGTTAAGCATCGCTGTACTAACCGAAATTCGTCAATAGTTGTGCAGTTAAATCTAAACCCCTTCGCTACCGGCTTAACATTAGGCGGCCTGCCCAGCTTGCTTCTCATGTGTGCAAACAGCGGCACCCAATCCGGTAGCGTTTCAACCACAATCGCCGGATAGCCCTTTGGCATCTGTGATGCGGGTGCTACAGTCGCTAGTTGCGGTATCGACTGTGTCTGGGTTTGATTATTTTCGTTTTGTTGACTTGGATTGCTGTAACCCGTTATGCGTTTGGACTAACCAACCGTTCTCATAGCTAATCGTACGTCTTTTCATTGTGAAAAATACGTCGATTGCGTCAGTGGCTACGGCTACTGCAGGGATAACTAAGCCAACGATGACCGGTGTGAACAGCAGGTAACAGAGCTGTTCACACCCCTAGTCGCGCCGGGTTACCCCCAATAGCCGCCGTCATGGACCCTAATCCAGGTCCGAAAAAAGGCCCTTTTCAGGGCCAACCCCAAGCTATGCCCATGCAACCGCGCCGCCAAGAGGCGCAAAAAGGCCCTTCTCAGGGCCAACCAGATGCCGTTCCTGTTTCAGTGTTAGTGCCTGAACGCGTGGAACCTCAACCAGCAAGTCCAGAAGCCATCAGTGCATCGCCTGAAAGCGCGCCGGTGTCGCCGTTCGGGATAGCATTGTCGCCGAGAGGGCAGCATGAACGTGACTTGGTCATGCTTGCCCGGCTCATACGAGCCGGCGCCTTCTCGTCCGGCATGTTTTCCTGGATGGGATTATACCTCCGCTTAGAAGAGAGTGACCTCTACGGAAAGGAATTATCTGAGACGGACCGCAGTGTCCTCGAGCTTGCGTCGAACTCAGTACTATGCCTACCACCCCCCCCGCAAGTAGTAGATAGAAGAGCGCCGCCAGAAAGGCAAATCGTACCTATCGTACACGAAGGGCGCAAACGCCAGAGAACCCGCTCCCTCTCCGCGACCCCTCCGGCCGCTAAGAGAGGACAACTATCCCGGCCGAGTCCGGTTAGCCCCCAACCAACGCCAAAGCCAAGACAGGCAAAGGCGTCAGAACCTACGACTTCTACAAGTGAAGTAAAAACGATGCAGCCTAAGCGCATCGCAGAGATGCCCTCGTTCGCGCAAATCGCGCAAAACGAAAAACAGGGCAGCGCGAAGGCCCCTCCCCGCAAGACCCCCCAGCCCCCCCTGCCGAGCCAGAGCAGGACGCAAACAGAGAGAGACAGCACGTCGTCTGCCCCTCCCCGCAAGATTCCTCAGCCCCCTGCAAGCCAGACAAGGAAAGGAGATGAAAGAGAGAGCGATACACCCCGCGCCCCTGTAGAGGGGAAAGAGAAAGCGGCAAGATATCCTCCTTTGATAGTGGAGAAGATCCAAAATTGGACCTACCACTTCAAGGAAATAGCAAGCAAGCTAGGTAGACCGCCAAACGGTAGGCCATTTGGACAGGGCATCCGCTTTATGCCTACCGAAGACAAGGAATACAGGGTGATACAAGCTTATTTAACCCAACTTGAGAAAGATGAAAATATCAGCTGGTTTAGCTACTCACTGCCAGCTGAAAGATCACTGAAAGTTGCTATCCGCGGTCTACCATGCGACACGCCGATAGACGAAATTACGGAAGCCTTTAATGCACTCGGATTCGAACCCGAGTACATAAAGAACATAAAGGGAAGACAGGGGCGCCCCGGAAGTATTTTCTACGCGCAATTCAAAAAGACGCCTGACCTTATCCCGGCTATTTATGACATCACCGAGCTGTTGTACATGCCTGGCGTCTCCATTGTGGCATGGCGCGGCAAGAAGGGGCCCGCACAGTGCCACAGATGCCAGAAGTTCCGCCACAGCTCGCACAACTGCCATCGAGTCCAGGCATGTGTGCGCTGTGGTGAAGAGCACCTCGCGCGGGAATGCCCGCGTCCCCGGGAAGAGCCGGCAACATGTGCAAATTGCCAAGGAACCCACCCCGCCAATTTTAAGTCGTGTCCCGTCTTCAAAACGGAGATACGTAACAAGAAGGCAGGCACAGTGGCACAGACACTTACCATCAGACGAGGAGCCGCTCCGGTTGAAAAGAACACGGTTGAGGAAACAGCCGGTACTTCTCTAATGGCGCCAGCCAACATGCCCAGACCAGCTGGCACGAAAGGCACCGAGAAGAAGAAGAAGAAGAAGGCACAAAGGCCTCCCCCAGCAGAAAAACCAACCGCACAGAAGCCGCAGAAAGCGCAGGACACCCCACGCCGGGACTCATTGGGGCAAACAATTGAGGTGCTGAAGGGCATCCTGGAAGCTGTCCAGGGCGGCACTGACCCTGAAACGGCCACGTTGCAGGGCCTTATGAGAATACTGACCCCACACAATGGATCACAGACTTAAGGTGGTCCATTGGAATGCCCAAACGCTCACGGGGAAGAGAAGACTGCTGACCCTCTTCCTCCGTGAGCATAACATCGACATACTATTGATCAGCGAGACGCACCTGAAGGAAGGCACAGTATTCAAGATCCCCAACTACCATACCTACAGACAGGATGAGGTTACGGAGAGAGGCACTGCATACCGTGGACTCGCGGTCATAGTGCATCGGAGAATCGTTCACCAGCTTCTGCCCGAAGAGAAACTGAATTCAATGCAAGTACTGGGTGTGCTTGTCAACATACAAGGTCGTAATCACCGTATTTACGCAGCCTACAGACCGCCACTAAATAAGATCAATACGGCAGAGATAAGAAGGATACTGAACTCCAGCGACCCCACACTGATAGCTGGCGATCTAAACGCCAAGCACACCCACTGGAACGCCACACACATAGACACCTTCGGCAGAACGCTGTTTGAAGATGCGTGTAACAACGGATACGACATCATCGGCCCTGACGAGCCGACGCACTATGACCCGAGGGGCAACGGGAGTGTGATCGACCTGTGCATCTTGAAAAATGTAAGAACGCCGCCTACACAAGAAGTTTTGCCAGACTTACCATCGGACCATCGGCCTGTTCTACTACACTACAAGGATCTCCCAAGTAGAGTTGCCGCCCCCGCGAGGAGGCGGAAAATCTGTTGGGAGACCTTTAGCGCAGAAGTCCACGAACGGACAAAAACAGGACCGATAGTGACACCCGAAGATGTGGAAGCCGCCACTGCCGACCTGACCACAGCGATCCGTGACTCCCTAACCGCCGCATCTCACACCTCCACGATGGACGAGCGTCACGACTCTCTTCCCTCGTGGATAAGGGACATGATTAGAGAGAAAAGGGAGACGAGAAAGCTGTGGCAGACAACCAGATGTCCGAACCAAAAGAAGAAGCTGAACGGACTCATCCTCAAAGTCCAAAGCGCGTTACAAGACAACGCATCCGCTTCCTGGGAACGCCATATAGATGACATAGCAGAAGAAATCCCATCCGTGCACAAATTGTGTAAACAATTGGCACGCGAGCGAGTACCCGCGCGACCGCTGATTGGTCCTGACGGGCTGCTCAAATTCGCCGCCACAGATAGAGCGGAGATCTTCGCCGCTCATCTTGAAACTCAATTCAAGCCGAACCCCGTCAGTGACCAACAGCACGAAGAAGCAGTGTTAGCCCAACTCACTACCTACTGGTCACAGAACATGACGCCTGAAGAGGAAGAGAAGGAAATGATACATTACTCACCCGGTAGAGTAGTGAGATGTATCAGACGCCTGCCCAACAAGAAGGCCCCAGGCACGGATGGGATTACAAACGAAGCCCTGAAGAGACTCCCAGCAAGAGGGATCGCAGCGCTAACGCGCATATACCATGGTATCATGCGCTGTGGCCATTTTCCAACGCCATGGAAGGCAGGAAAAGTGATCGTCCTCCCTAAGCCCGGAAAAGACCCCAAGCAACCGGCAAGCTATCGTCCAATCACACTTCTCAGCACCCTATCGAAAGTGTTCGAAAGACTTCTTTTACAAAACTTAGTTCCGCACATTAGACCCAGAGAGGAACAATTCGGGTTTAGGGCGGAACACTCCACGACACTTCAAGTCACCAGAATGGTGAACGAAATGGCCACAGCCATGAACAGGAAGGAATACACAGTGGCAGTCCTACTGGACATGGAGAAGGCCTTCGACAGAGTGTGGCACGAGGGGCTAGTGCACAAGCTGTCGAGGTCTTCTGCTCCCAGGAAGATCGTACAGATAATAGCCTCCTACCTGAAAGATAGGCGCTTCCAAGTTGCGATAGAAGATGCCATCTCAACAGAGAAGAAGATCGAAGCCGGCGTCCCACAAGGAAGCTGCATCGCACCGTTTTGCTACGCGTGGTACACCGACGACATCCCTGTCGTTGGGCACGCAAAGCTCGCCTTGTATGCGGACGATGCAGCCTACTTCACAACGTCAATCAAGCGGACAAACGCTGCGAAGAGGCTACAGCCGACTCTCGACGCCCTACCGGAATGGTTGGGGAAGTGGAGGCTGTCTGTCAATGTGAAGAAGACACAAGCAATCGCCATCGGTTGCAAGAACCCGCCACCTCGCCTTACACTACAAGGACAGCCGATCGATTGGCAAGACAGAGTCCGATACCTTGGCGTCACCATTGACAGACGCCTCAACTTCCACCATCACGTCGATGAGACCATAAATAAGGCAAGAGCAGCCAGTATAAGACTACGTCCCATACTCCAATCAAGTCTAAAGGTTAACACCAAGATTATGGTTTACAAAGCTTATGTACGATCGCGCATAACATACGCGGGGCCGGCATGGTACGCATACGTTTCTGATTCGAACAAGCACAGACTCCAGAGGATCGAAAACAGATGCCTGAGAAACATTGTCAACGCACCAAGATTCGTACGGAATGCAACAGTGTTTAAAGATCTCAAACATGAAAACATAGATCATTTCATAAGAAGACTCGCCACTACTATGTTTGCAAAGGCAGACAAATCAAGCCTGCCACATATCAGAGGCATCGCACCTCTGCACGCCAGACCGCCAGATATCAGTGCCAGAAAGAAATCGAAGCCATATTGCAGAGAGCTCATACTCCCTACTGAAGAACCAGAAAATAAAGAAGATGCCACGGTGAATGCGGCGATACCCCCAGTGGGCAACGCCGTGGTCGCCGATCGGTCCGCTGGGCTTTCCACCAGCGGAATCAACCTGGCGCGGCCTGATCGCCCAGGCTCCTACTGCTCACTGGGCGGTAGGACCGCAGACACCTGATGGTATAATACCAACCCCGATTGACTGCCTCATCGCAATGAGGCAAGAAGAGCCGAAGCAAGAGGGCGACGCCCTGAAGCTTCTCCCCCAGACGCAACTCGCGCCTGAGAAGAAAACCATGATTGATTGTTGACTTACTATAATGTTTCTGCTAGGCGGTCTAGTTGGCGGCGGTGACTCAAGAGTTGCTGCATACGACCTTGCTGCCCGTGGTGATGGTGTTGGTGGAGACGGCATAGGTGCCGCGTCCATAGGTACTGATTCAATGGCGGCATACGAAGTTGAGTCCGTGTGCCCCTGTGTGTATATTTCTTCACCCGCTCCTTCAATTTCCGATTCGGATGAGGTGTCTGATGATGATGATGATGTTGGTGATGATGTTGAAGTGTAGGTTGATGCGTTCCTACTAGATGTCGTCTTCTTTGGAAGCGCTTTCTTAGGTGGGGTGATGGACGTTTTGGGCTTGTAACGTTTCTCGTCACCCCCCTCTTCCTCGTCAGAGGATGACCGCCTCCCTTTTTTGGGCGGTCTGTCTGAGCTCACCCGTTCGGATTCGATGACAGCTTGACGCTCAGGTCGAGCTTCAGCGAGTCCTTGGTCGGGCTCTGCCCTTTGACTCGTACTTCCGGTCGGCTTGACCGGATTTGATGTGGTTCCTTCTGTTATGTTTATGAACGGGGCGGTCGCCTGTTCGGTTTCACCAGGTGCGGGAACAACCCTTGCCTTGGTGGGTCCGCTCGCCGCCTTCCCCGCCTTGTCCTTAGCTACTCTTGGTTGTGGAGCCTTCCGCAACCCAAGTACTGCAGCCGGGACAATGACTGACTGTTCCGGGTGGAACAAATTCCGGCATACAATGCCCTCCACAACCGGTGATCCACTTGCGGTCGGATCGGGGTCCTTCCGCGGTGGTGGCCTATCCTCATCCGCCATGCTGCCGTGGTGGTGATGATAGTGAAAATGTTGATGATGATGATGAGTGATGAATGATATTCGTGATCTCTATAACTGCTACTACTGACGATCTCCAAGAGGCAGTGCTTCCCCTACCAGGTGAAAACCCGTTCGGGAGAGCCCAGCAAGGTGACCGCGCACAGAGACCGCCAAGCAGCAAACAGTTGTATAATCTCCTTGTATATCGGTGCGGTACAAGTTCTGGTGTTTTATAATAAAACGCCTAGCTTGTACCTGCACGGTAAGCTACCAAGCGGAGCGCACGGGCCGACTTCGACACAAGGTAGTTACCGGGGGTGTTTTTCAACTCACAAAGGTGATGGTGAGTGGTGCGGTGGGAGCCTCAACGCTAAGCGGCGACTCAACCACCAACACAACCGAACCGAATCGCGCTAAGTATAGCTGAAAAACATAAAGGGGTACATAGCATGTGGGTCGCGTGACGTCACAACTTTGCTCCTCATTTGTAAGTGTAAATAAATAATAATAGAATAGGTGCTCTCCATAGGGTAAGGCTCCAACCAACGGAGTAGCGATAGGTGCGAGTGAAAGGGAGCATGCGCCTGAGCGAGAGGCAACATACGCCTCTCCCATTGGCCGAGCGCGCCTCGCGCACTCTCGCTGCGCACGACTAGACTGTAGAGAATAGGCGGCTTATAAACAGGCCCATTTTGCTGTGAAATTCATTCACACATCATTCCGCCTTGCGCCGCCACGCCGAGCGCACCTCTCCGCAGCTGCAAGTGACCCTCTAGTGAGACCGCAATAGTCCCCGCACTATTGCCGTCTCGCCTGGACCATCGTTCCGACGCTAGTTGCTACAGTGCGCATTGAAGAGCGTGATCCCGATTCAGCTTGTGTTTGTCTGTGCAGGAGCCGAGAGTTTCGTCGAACGCCGTGCGACGCGAGCTTCGTGCTTGCTGAGGCGGCGCTCCACCGTCGAGCAACCACCGCCCCGGACAAGCCCGGGTCGGTGTTGCTGCGTTAAACTGCACTGAAAAGTGCAGTTTATCCTTGTTTCGCATCTTTGTTTCTGCACGTTCAACGCCACCCGCTCAACAACACACTTTGTGTTGTTAAGCGGCATCGTTCAGGCAGGTGGAGCCCTACCGGGCTAAGCTCGCTCGAACGATCAAATCCGCCATTTGCTGCGGTCGCGGAGTGATCCCTAACGGTGCCAACTACCTCTGTTGATTTTTGGTTTAACCTTGTACCGCGGCCTTTTCCCGCCTCACGGGATCAGCCGAAACAAGCAGGTCTCCGGGGCAACTGACCTTGGGGTCGCCCCTAGTCAATCCCGGAGTCGTTAGGACACCCCTTCGCCGCCCCAGAAAAAAAGTGCGGATAGGGACACACACCTAGGGATACACAGTAGGTACTCACTCCCTCTCACACAGTGAGCTCACAGGTTGTGCGAGGGAGACACTACCCTGGTTAGGGCATCCTGAGTGCACCCCTCAGGATGCAGCCCCGCCCTACCAATAGTGAGGTAGAGGTCCTTCAGACCTTTGCCTTACGGTACCCCGACCTCTATGCTGCTCATCAAGCAGCCCTCACCTCAGACGCAGAGAGTGCCCGCCTCACGGACACTCCCATTGCTCCCTCCGGGACCTCCGTCCCCACTTACGATGACCCTCCGGCGCCATCCTACTTACAGGAGAGCCCGGACTCCCCCGCCCCCGGCCCTGATAACAGGCGCGCGGTAGTAGCCCAACCCCGTTCTCGCTCTCGCTCACCGATCGGTCGGTTTGCGAGCATCGAACCTGCCTATGTCGTTGTCGAGTCAGTTTCAGACTCGGAAACGGACATGGAGGTCGACCAACCCCGCGCCTCACGCACAGACTCCGAAGATTCCGACAACGACGGCTATACCGTCGTAGACCGCAAACGCAAGCGCGCCCCTAAGGCCGCTAACTCCGGGCCTTCCGCCCCGCCCGCTAAGGCAGCCGCCAAAGCACCTACCGCCGGCAATAGGCCGACCCCCGCCCCGCGCCCCGCGTCCCCGCCTTCCGCAACCGCTTCGGCCACAGCGCCCTCTCAGGACGCTAACGCACGCCGCGAAAAGCCGCCTCCGCCTTTGTTCATACAGGACAAAGGCAAATGGGATATGCTATCCCGCCTCCTCACTGATCGTAAGATCAGTTATACGAACGCCCGCTCCACGCAGCAGGGCATTAAAGTCCAAGTCTCCTCAGTTAACGACCACAGAGCGTTAACCAAACTCCTCCGTAAAGAGAGCATAAGCTTCCACACTTATGCGCTCGAAGAGGAGAAAGTCCTACGCGTCGTCATACGCGGTGTCCCGAAGGAAGTCCGTACAGACGCTGTACTTGACGACCTTAAAAGACAGGACTTCCCTGTCCTTGCCGTACACCGCATGTACAGTGGCAAAGACAAAAGCCCATACGACCTAGTACTCGTAGTACTAGACCGATCCCCGGAGGGCAAGACCATCTTCAACCTGAAGACGGTCTGCGGCCTCTCCGGACTAGATGTTCAGCCCCCATTCAGGAATGGCTCTCCTTCACAGTGCCATAACTGCCAACTATACGGGCACGCTGCCCGCTACTGCTTCGCTCGTCCTAGGTGCGTTAAGTGCCTAGGCGATCATGCCACAGAGAATTGTTCTCGCACGAGGGACTCACCCGACCCACCCAGCTGCGTTCTGTGCGGCACCCAGGGGCACACCGCCAACTACCGCGGTTGCCCGAGGGCGCCACGCACAAACCGCAGGGTGGCAACGGAAAGGAGACCTCCGCCACCTCCTCGTCCCACCTATGATAGGTGGCAGCGGGTCAGCCCTAAGCTGACAGTAGCACCTGCCTCACAGGTGACTCCCGCTCCTCTCCCAACTAGGAACGCGTGGTCAAAGCCACCGAGCATGGTTAAAACCATCGCTCCCGCCCGCGCCCCGGCCCGCGCACCCGTCCCCGCCCGTACCGCGGCCCCTGCCCGCGCACCGGCCCCGGTCCGCGCGGCCCCCCCGGCACCTCCTGCCCTCACTCCACGCGCCGCACCTCGCGTCGCCCGGCCCGTGGCCCCACCTCCTATGCCACTGATGGACTCCTCTCTTCAAGAGGATATAGCGCTAGTCAGCGACCTTGCTATGTCCATCAATATAGATGAGGTCCGTGCTCTAGCACGCAAGATGTACTCCGCACAATCACCTGCGGAAGTCATCCAGTACACGCTGGAACATGCCAGCCTTCTTAGCGCTCTAAAGCGCTTCGCCCCGCAAACTCCCCCCCAGTACACCCACTATGGGTAGTACAACCTTAAGGACTAAACCGCGCTCAGTTTCGTTAGCGTCCTTCAACGCTAACGGCTTCTTCAGACAACGTGACCTTGTCCATGACTTTTGCAGTACCCACCTGATCGATATTATATGCGTGCAGGAAACCTTTCTAAAACCGGGAAGGGCGAATCCCAGGTTTGCTAATTACCGATGTGTACGTAATGATAGGTTGACTTCCGCTAAGGGAGGCACTCTTATCTATTACAAAAGGTCCCTGCACTGCATCCCCTTAGATACCCCGACTCTGAGTACTATGGAAGCATCTTGTTGCTTACTAGCTATGACGGGTCATCAACCCATAGTCATAGCATCCTGCTACCAATCTGGTTTAAAGCGCGTCGCCCGCGCAGACTTAGAAGCTCTCTTCTCTCTTGGAAGCGCCGTCCTTCTGATCGGCGACTTCAACAGTAAACATATCCTATGGAATTGTAATTCTAACAATCCTAACGGTATTATTCTTGACAACCTAGTCGCTGACTTGAACTTTGACGTAATTACACCTATCGAGCCAACGCACTACCCCGAGAACGTCCGCTACCGACCTGACGTCTTAGACATGGCACTGTTTAGAGGCGTAACCCTTCAGTTACGCTCTATAACAGTTTGTCACGAACTACATTCTGACCACCGACCCATTATACTGCGACTAGGCCCCGACCCTACAGCAGACTTACCCCGCCCCACCAAGACGATGGTGAACTGGAAGCAATTAGGCAATTCCCTAAAGGCTATCAGTTCACCCGACCTCGACAAAATCCCTGACGACATTCTGACCAAAGATGACGTATCCCTAGCGATCGATTCGTTCACTAATCACCTCTCCACCGTAGTAGGTGCATCCTCAAAGGAAGTCATTGTGCCGGACGACCGGCGCCTTGTCATTCCAGTGGATGTGAGGCGATTAGTGACGAAGAGTAAAGCAGTGACCAGACATTACGACTCCTACCCAAGCGAAGTAAACAAAACTCGGAAACGCCACTTTGAACGCATGGTTGAAAGTCGCATGTCCGAGTTGCGTGACCACAGCTGGGGCGACAAGCTTTCAAACCTCGTGCCTAGCCAGCGGGCTTATTGGGATCTCGCACGAGGCATGAAAGGTGTCGGACAGAGCGACATACCTCCGCTATACCCACCAGTCCCACGCGCCCCGGCGTTCTTTGACGAAGACAAAGCTGAGTGCCTAGCTGATAGCCTAGAGGCTCAGTGCTCCCCCAACGTAGATCACGTAGACCAAGCCCACCTCGATTCGGTGGACGCTGAAGTCGAACGTAAAAGCTCTGTGGTCATCTCTGAACTTCCCCCGCACACCCCAGTATCTTACGCTGAGGTGACGAGACTGATCAAGGACCTCAAACAACGTAAAGCCCCCGGTGCCGACGGCATCTCCAACAAGGTACTTAAACACCTTTCTCCCCCCCTGATTCATCTACTAGTAAGCATCTTCAATGCGGCCATGAGCCACTGTTTATTTCCCGACGTCTGGAAATGTGCAAATGTCATTGGCATTCACAAACCAGGCAAAAACTCCGCTGACCCTACCAGCTACCGTCCCATCAGCCTTCTCAGTGCCCTAGGCAAGCTATACGAACGGCTCCTTTCGAACCGTCTCTCGGCTCATGCGCAGGAACACCACCTTATTCCCGATGAGCAGTTTGGCTTTAGGCCCAAGCACTCATGCGTCCAACAGGTGCACCGCCTCACGGAGCACATCCTTGAAGGTTTCAATAAGAAACCCAAACCCCAAACGACGGTAGCAGTCTTCCTCGACGTAGCGAAAGCTTTTGATAAAGTCTGGCACAATGGCTTGATTTACAAGTTATACCACTTTGGCGTGCCAGTACGTCTTGTGCTCACCTTACAAGACTTCCTAAGGGACAGAAGCTTTCGCTACCGCGTGGAAGGCACCCTCTCCACCCCCCACCCAGTCAGTGCCGGAGTCCCTCAGGGCTCCGTACTATCTCCCATTCTCTTCGCGCTGTATACCAGCGACATCCCACGCTCACAGCCCAAGGTTTTCATAGCCCAATATGCGGACGATACCGCCATTTATTCCACTGGCTGGCATATTAATAGACAGACCTATTTTCTCCTTCAACGGGCCATCACCGAGATCGGTGACTGGTTCCGTAAATGGCGCATTGCAGTCAACCCGACTAAAAGTGCAGCTATATACTTCAATGAGAATACTCACTCGAACCCCCGCTATCCTAAACCTTTAACTCTGTTTGACGAACCCATTCCCTGGGTTGGTAAAACAAAGTATCTTGGAGTCACCCTTGATCGGCATCTCACCTTTGCCGCTCACATCACTGATGTTCGTAACAGGGCGGCCTTTGTTATGGGTCGCCTAGGTCCCTTAATTCGTACAGAGAGTAAAATGTCTCTTAAAAATAAGAAGACACTTTATACTACTTGCATCCGCCCCATCATGACATACGCTTCAGTAGTGTTTAGTCATGCTAGCGAGGCCCACCTACGTAAACTTCAAATCATTCAAAACAGGTTCCTCCGCCAGGCAACCGGTGCTCCGTGGTATGTACGGAACGCCGAGTTGCATTGCGACCTAAACCTTCCCTCTTTAGCGCAGTTCAATAAGGACTGCGCCCGCCGATACTTTGATCGAGCGCCCCACCACTCGAACCCTCTAGTTGTCCAGGCATCGAACTACTCGACTGCCTCATCCGACCCATGGTTTAAACCCCCCCGTCGCCGACCACGGCAGGTATTGGACGACCCGGATGACCCCATCGCAGCCATTACGTTGGCAGCTTTAGCGTTGTCCGCAAGTCGTCCTGGTAACATCCCCAGGTGTGCGGTAATCAGAGGTTACACAATCAAACACCGAGCTCGCCGGCGAGCTCGAGGCAAAAATAAAATCCCGATTAGTGTCTCTCCAAATAGTCACAGAGTAATATTCAATAGGGCCCATTCTCAACGGTACAACACTGCAGTTGTACCGGGGCATTTAGTTCCGATTCCCCCTTTGTCTCTCGGCAGCGAGACAAGCCGAGGTCCGAACCACAGTGGTGCCCTTGAGCTCGCTGTCACCCCTCCCGATAGTAGCGTGGCGTTTTCGGCGCCCGCAGGAGACGGAGGTATAAGGCGCTTTTCGCCTTATACGCCCGTCTCAGAAGAAGTGCCCTCAGCGCTTCTTCCTCCTGGGCTATAAGAGGGCCTCCCCTCGCCCAAAGTCCGGTGGAGCTGTACGTCCGCTTAGCGGTAGACAGCATCTATGTCCTCCCTTCTTCAAATAAAAAAAAAAAAAAGTGAAATTCATTCAGTGCTCACCTCTCCTCAAGAAAACAACTCTGAAGAATAAATAACAAGAAGCTCTCAATACTTGTTTCTTTCAAGCAACACCCTCCTCGGCACACCAGCATAGTAAGGTGTATCCAGTACACTACCTATTTGCAATATATTAACAAAATCTGTTAATAAATATGTCAAAATCTATTAATGAAAATTTTATAATTTGCTTATTTGATAATTTGGTAATACCACCAATGTGGCCTGTTATGTTTGGGCTGCCTCCCGATACAAGCTAAAAGTGAATTTAGCGCGGTCCACATATTGATTAAGAGTTACCATCTGGCTCACCGTCAAGGCACACATGTACAGCATGTTCACACCTACACCTATACTTTTTTTTTATGCCTGATAGGTTAGTCTTTGACCACTATCTCACCTTATAATTGATGATGTGGTCGAAGATGTTGTTCAGGCTAACCTAGAAGTAATGGCTCTCAAGGACAGCTGCCGGAACACACTGTTAGGTGCTTAGTGACAGATTTTCTACTTGATAGCTAGCTAGCTAGGTGGGCATTCACAAAATACCCTATCAAGATGCTAACGACTGCCATCCTAAGACAACAACCTGGACCGACGGCTTAACGTGCCCTCTGAAGCACGGAATCGCTCAGTAGTAATGTCACTAGCGGTCACCCATCCAGCTCATGACCGCGGGCGACGTTGCTTAACTTTGCTGATTGGTTGAGAACAACTTAGTTAACATCGCTACGAGCGCTTCAAAACTTTTTATTTTTTACTATTAATAAAATGTCAGTTTGTCAGCTTTGCTCTCAGTGATTTCAGTTTATAGCGCGATCTTAGATCGCAAGATGTATACGATGTAATGACGTAACTTGTTGAAGCAATGATGGCTCAGTAGCATTGGCTACTGACTGCCGTGCAGCAGGTCCATGGTTTGAATCCTTCCGCGGGCTTGAGCTTCACCGCATGTTGGAAGGACATATTGGGAATGCCCACCTGGTTAGCTACCACCCTCTAGTAGGAAATCTGTCGCCAAGCACCTAACAGTGTGTTCCGGCAGCAGCCCTTGAGAGCTAGTTAAATTACAGGAACATGAGACTTAACAACTGTACGTCTCAGTGCGACGAAGGCAGTGCAATCCGTCGTTGACGAAATGCATCTTATCACTTAACATCAGATGGGCCTCAGGCTTGTTCCGTCACAATAACATTAAAAAAACCCGTGACGTCATGATGACTATCGTTGTCGTGATTTAGTCGTATCGGAATGGAGATTATATCGACAAAATCGCTTTTGGCGTATATCAGAATGCAGTCTTACATTAGAGAGTCCTACCCTTAGTCCTTCCCAGTATATTACTTTTCTCTATGGTCCTACCTAACAAAAAATATATGATATTACACTGATGGGTATGTTCCATTTGTCGCTAAGAACGTTAATTTCGATAATTTTGATCACATTCTGCGTCTGTGGTTGTGATCACTGTGATCGTTTGTAACTGTCATCCCCTGTTCCATTTAGGGGTATGTTCCATTTGTCACTAAGAACGTTAATTTCGATAATTTTAATCACATTCTGCGTCTGTGGTTGTGATCACTGTGATCGTTTGTAACTGTCATCCCCTGTTCCATTTAGGATAAGAACGCTAAGAATGCCACTAAAATTTGCCACTTCTGTCACTTTTGACATTAGATGTATGGAATTCAAACTGTTCCAGTAGCCTCATAGCGTTTATGGCGAATATAACGCCAAGACCCATGTGGAACAACTTTTTGGGAGTGTGATCGTTTTTAGCGTTTTTAGCGAATCTAACTTCAAATGGTATGCACCCTAGGATAAGAACGCTAAGAATGCCACTAAAATTTGCCACTTCTGTCACTTTTGACATTAGATGTAGGGAATTCAAACTGTTCCAGTAGCCTCATAGCGTTTTTAGCGAATCTAACTTCAAATGGTATGCACCCGATATGTGATTACACAGGGGTGCGTTCCGAACCTTGGTTAGAGCGCACTCGGAGTGCAACTTTTCACTCTAACGTCGTTCACAACCTTCGAGTAGAGCGTTCGGTTGTCACAACTGGACCGTTCCAAACCTTTGAAGGTTGCAACTTTTTAACCATAAAACGCGTGACATGAAATGACTTTGACGTTTATATCGTATTCTATCTGATGCGCTCACCCATATATCTCAAAAAATATAAATACTAATACAATTTCTCAAAATATAAAACTTAAATAAAAATGGAAAACGAATTTGTGATAGTGTTAAATAGCAATTATTATTACGATAATGATGTAAGTCTGTCAATGTCACAATTTGTTTGAGGTTATAAAACAACCGGTCGTTCCATACCTCAGGGTAAGTTGCAAAACAACCAAACAACGAAACAACTACACTCTGAGCCTCTGAACGCACTCCTGATAATCTTTGGCCACAGATTGTTAAGATTTCGGGTAAATAGCACTCGCCGTTTATAATATTATAACCTCAAATATTTTGTTTATTTAAATGATTTCTGAGTTTGGTTAGAAATATTGAATTAATTTTATAAATAGTTACTCAATGTAAAAAGTACCTAATCATGCCACCATTTCGAGCTGGACTACTAAAACGGAAAATAGATAGCCATAATAGTAAAAGAAACACCGACCACTCGTCGTCTGGTGATGAGGTATACAGGTTACTTGCATGTTGTTGGCAATTGGTTAATTTCTTCGCTTTGTTTTATATAATTAAGTGTTTTAGAAGAGCGGCTCGGAGGAAAGCGACGCGCTACTTCCTGGAGAACTGAACTTAGATGGGGACGACACAGACTCTGAGCATGAGGATGAACCTTTAATTGAATCAGATCATGAACGAGATGTAAGTTTATCTGATGTTAGGATATTACAGTCTTATATTACAAAATGACTCGCCTTTAGAATGCCACTATGTATCTTGTTTTTTTTTTATGTACTCGTAGATCAAATAAATAACTGCAGGAAATGTTACTTAAGACGGACCCTAAAATTGGTATAGTCTATATGTATAGCGTAATTGTTTCTACAGATAAATAAATTAACTATCATCTTTAGAATTGATGTAGATTTGTCACTAAGAACCTTAATATATTTTTAGAGATTGATGATGTTATCTTCGATAATTACTCAATATTTTATCCTGTGATTGTTTCCAACAGGTTTTAGAAGTAAATTATAGAAGATTTAATGATACCCATATTATGCACCTTTATTGTTTAAGGTTGAACTGGCCGGTAACTTTTCCATACAAACGCCATAGGATGATCACTCCCTTATTTGAGGTTTTAGGTCCAGAACTAAGCATGATATTGATTTATCTCTTCATTATCTAGGCTTGTCTTGGCACCGATTTGTAAAAAAAATCTTCACATGATAGTTATAAGCCTCGAAACATCCCGAATTTTATCTATATCTATATATCACGAATTTTAGCGCATGTTTAGTCGTAAATAAACGACTTATAGAGCATGAAATCCCTAAAATTATTTACATAGAAGCATAGCTCAGTTCATGATCATTTTAGATAACATTTTGGAAAACAAATACATCCAGTAGTATAATCATAAACATCCTAGAGCCAAAGGTCGGCAAACATAGTTTTGCGCGCTAGTTTTTCGTTCAAAATATTGGCCATCTCATGTCAATACTTCCATTCTGCGGTGAGGGAAGCGGGCGGGCGCTTTCATGCGCAACACACTAATATATAATTAACAAAACGCACACTACCAAAAGTCACGTGCAACGCGCCGCGATCTTAGAACATAATATTATATTGTAGGAATGCCCTGTTGCTTTTTGGTGTGCACGTATGTATACACTACCAATATGTAGTGCCTATGCCTACTTACGTACTTATATATATATATAAATTTACATATGTTGGGAGTTGGGGACCGGATTTTCTTTCGCTGTTGATTAGTTTGTTCGTGATAGTAAGTGTCGGACGCCATAATCCATATAGATAGGTACTTGGGTAATATAAATACGTAACTATGTCTAGGTACTCACCTACTCTCACCTAAGTTAGTAGGTATTAGTCAATACGCAGGTCATGGTAGCTATGGTGAGTACCTAATCATTTTAGCAACACTTAGACAATATAAAAAGCTGCATTTGGTTAGATATGGTATGGACGTAGGTAGTCCGCATTCTTTTTAGAATATAGTCTAAGCAGTAATATAGCTTCGAGAAAGTACCTACCTAACACAAAGTAGTAAAGGGTTAGAATTAGAAGCTCAATGGAAGATACCTACCTATCTACGATATATTATTATTATTATTATTATTATTCACTTTATTTATTATACAACATAATTTTAAATTTTTTACAACATTATTACAAAAATAAATATTATAAAAAACTTAAAACTAGGGTGCCGCTGGTCGCGGGGCATAGCCCAAGCGACCAGTGGTTAGGGCTGCAGAGAGAGGAACCTCCGGACAATGCGTGTTGTGTCCAGTATCACTGCCTTCTGCATCAGACCCTTGATCCAACCATCTAGCGAGAGCCTCTTAAGGTGTTGGTCGAGGCTCTTCGCTATAAGGCCGTTCGCCGAAACGACTATCGGGACAATGATCGTCGAGTCAACATCCCACATGGCGGTTACCTCGTGAGCCAAATCAAGGTACTTGCTGACTTTATCCTTTTCGGCCTTAACGAGATTCTCGTCATGTGGGATGGTGATATCTACGAGCACTGCCCGGCGCTGGGATCGGTCGACAACCACGATATCAGGTTTATTGCAAACAATAGTCCTGTCCGTGATGATAGAGCGGTCCCAGTAGAGCAATGCACGACCATTCTCGAGAACTGGCGCCGGTGCGTACTGGTAGTACGGCACCTCTGACTCAACAAGGCCGTATTGAAGGGCAAGTTGCTGGTGGATGATCTTGGCCACTTGGTTGTGCCTGTGCAAATACTCGCCGTTAGCAAGATGCGAACAACCGGAAATGATATGCCTGAGTGACTCTCCGGGTCGGCGGCATGCTCGACAAATGTCGACCGTACCGTCCTTCAAGATATATTTCCGATAGTTGTTCGTCATCATTACTTCGTCTGCAATTGCACAGGCAAAACCCTCGGTTTCCCCAAAGAGGTCTCCGAAGCGTAGCCAATTCACCGAAGCTGGTAAATCCACATCAGGCCCTGTTAGGGCCCGGAAAAACCTACCGTGCAGCTCCTTGCCTTTCCATACTGCCTTGCGGTCATCAGTGCTCAGCATCGTTGGTTTGCGCCAGTTATCGTTCGCCAAGGAGAGCGGTGTGAGGCCCTTGTCAACCGCCACGACATCGCGATGCATCCCGCACTCGTGGTTACGGAAATAATCCCTGAGATTGCACACTTCACGGTTGTGAAGGGTCTTGGCATTTAAAAAGCCGCGACCTCCCCATTTCCGTGGAATGTACAGTCTCATAACGGACGAGCGCGGGTGTAGCATGCGATGTGAAGTGAGCAGTTGTCGGACCTTTCTATCCAGGGCGTCCAGCTCAGTCTGTGTCCACTTCAGTATGCCAAAGGAGTATATCAGTAGAGGCATCACCCAACCGTTAAAGGCGCGCGCCCTGTTGCCTCCAGACAAAAGACTTTTAAGTACTTTTGTCAGGCGGAAAAAGAAGCGCTCCTTTACCGATTTTTTGATGTCCTCTACCGAAATACCCAACGACTCTGACATACCGAGGTACTTGTAGGTCTCGACTTCGGAGACAGATCTGAAAGTCATTGTCTCAGAAAGCTGCAAATTCGGAGAATTTACAACGTTCCCCTGCTGTACATGCAAGACCGCACACTTATCTACACCAAACTCCATCCTAATGGCACTACTGAAAACCTGTGTAGTTTTTAGTAGCTCCATCAAGTCTTGGCGTTTCGGAGTAAACAGCTTGAGATCGTCCATGTACAGCAGATGACTAATGACCTCACCTCCTCTTCGAAGCCGAAAGCCTAGCCCTGAATCCTTCAGCAAAGTGCTGAGAGGATTTAACGCTAGGCAAAACCACAATGGACTTAGACTATCACCCTGGAAGATGCCCCGCTCAATCCTTATAAAGTCCTGCGGGTCAGAGGAAGTGTTGCTACCACCTGGTTGACGAAGGACTGTGGTCCACTGTCTCATACACGCAGCTAAAAAGGATTTTAGGGTTGCATCAATTTTATACAACTCTAATATCCTTTCCAGCCATGAATGAGGCACTGAATCATAGGCCTTCTTGTAGTCAATCCAGGCAACAGAGAGAGCCCCTCTGTTCCGCCGAACTTGTTGGCTAATGGTCATATCTATGAGGAGGAGCTCCTTAGTACCACGGGACCCAACCCTACATCCATTCTGAGCGGGGGCTAAAACATTGTTCGCAACAATGTGCGTGTTAATTTTTGTGGTCAGAATGGATGTAAGGAGCTTGTAGATGGTAGGCAAGCACGTGATAGGTCTATAGTTTTTCGGATCCGTGGTACTACCGGACTTGTGGAGCAGGAAGGTGATACCGGTAGTCATGAAACGGGGAAGAGAACCAAGCTCAAGGGCCTCTTGAAATTGAGTTGCCAATCGGTCATGTGAGCAACGAATCCATTTTATCCAGAAGTTGTGCAATCCGTCCGGGCCAGGACTTTTCCAGTTCTGGGTCGAACGAATTGCACAAGTAACGTCTACGGGGTCTATATTAACAGACCCCATGGATTCGATAGACTCACATTCCCGCTGGACAACACTAATCCAATCACCCTCTGTGTGCTCGACGGGTATCGACCAGATGCCACGCCAGAAATCATTCATGGTACAGGCATCAGGTAGTTGTCCGTCGATCACACTCTGATTGGTCCCTTCCCACTTCCGGTATACCTTCTTCTGATCACTTTGAAAGAGGCGATTAAGCCAGTATCTATCAACACGCTCTCTGTAGCGACGAATACGACTCGCCCACGCATAGATCTTCTGTTTCAGAAAGTCAATGCGATCCGTGACACAGGTCATGTAGTCTCGGGGCAGGACACCGGTTCCGGCAAAGGCCTGGGTCACGAAACGCATCACTCGGGGGCGGTTATTGCCCCGACTGAAGCAGAGTAGTTTAGCAATGAGAGTCCGGAATGAATTGATACGTCGCTCGATCCGTACTTGCCATGCGGGCGCACACCCGGCGGGACGCGGTGCTCGGTCAGTGTCCGGGAACTTGACACGAGCAACACGACACGCCGCAATGGCGCCACAGTACAATATCGAGTGGGTATCAACTAAATCTTCGCTAGCTCGCAAATACGGGGCCAGCAAAGTATTCAAGGCCCCCATTAACGCTAGATTGCGTCTATGAGTAGGCAAACGTGGTAGTCGCGGCCTAGAGTCGGGTGTGTATCGATATTGGCTAATCGCGTCCTCCAAAGCCCTCCTCAATTGCTCACTCACCTGGTTAGTCACGCTCATACTCGCACAATCTCCCTCACCAACATCAAGATCAACCATTGCCATTGGTGTCACCTCCGGTGACGGTATAACAGCCAGGGCCGGGGTCGACAACGCGGTAGGTAGATCCTGCATTAGGGGAGGAGCCGCGCGAGTAGTAAGCGCCTCCAGGCGGAGCCGATCAAGCACAGATTGGTCCAACAGCTTGCATCGGTGGATAGCTCGTACTTGATCCGACAGGCGTTGAGCGGATACGGCGACGGTCGGCTCAAGGGTCTGAAACAGAGGCAGCATACGATCACGGTACGCAGTCAAGATGGTTCCTCCCTCTGTAGCCTCATAGTAGGCACGCATGCAGTTTTCATTTATTGATGGGGTCCATCGCATGCGGCGCACTACACCACCGGTAGCGGGGGCCGGGCGCGGAGCAGATTGCCCCACAGGCTCCAAGCGTGCCGGTAGCGGGGGACGTCCCCGTCGCACAGGTCTCGGCGGCGGCGGCGGCGTCGGTGGCCCACCCCCATCACTCGATGCACTCGATTCGCGGGGAGTGTGGAATTCGTCTCCCGACGAGGAGCTCTTAGATGACGGGGTAGGCGATGATTGGACACGTGCGCAGGTGGTCTCCGCTGTAGTTTTCTCCCTCGCCTTTGATCTTGTAATCATTTAATCATTTACTTTTCTGTTTTAACTCGTAATTTGTTGTTGTTTATATTTCTTTGACGTAAGGTGTCAATATTACTTTTTGGAGTCATTTTTGCTGTTTCTTTTGCAATATTCTCTTAGCTGTTTTGCTATTATGTTATAGCAGGTTTTAATAAATACTGGGAATTGTATAAAGTAATGATATATTATTATTATTATTATTATTCACAAATTTACATTTTCTCGAAATATTTAAGATACTTCGGTGCATATATGAAGACCACGGGCCTAAGCCAAGTGGGCTCCATGTAGTGATGGTTGGTGGTTTGTTACGTCGTCTTGTAAGAATTTTCTTACAATACGACAGGTGTTTAAAATTGCAGCCTTCTGCATGGTCATATAAGTGTTTTCCGAGATGTTTATTACCTTCAGTGATTGTAGTAAATGTTTTGGGATTACTCCTGTGCTAGATAATACCAGTGGTACTATATATACCTTGTTCATTTTCCATATTCTGAGTATTTCTTCTTTTAATTCCGTGTATTTATTTATTTTTTCTGTAATTGTCTTTTGAAGATTATGAGTATTGGGTACTGCTATATCAATTATATACACTATTTTATTTAGTTTGTCTATTAAAGTTAAGTCAGGTCTGTTATTGTGAATGGTCTTATCTGTAAGTATTGCTCTATCAAAGTATAGTTTGTGGCCGGCATTCTCAATCACAGGTTTTGGAGAATATTGATAAAATGGCATGACTGTTTTCGGGATCAAATTGTGTTGGATGGCTAGCTTTTGATGAATTATATTAGCTACTTGATTATGTCTGTGTGTGTAATCTGACTGGGTTAAACTAGGGCAGGCGCCGGTTATATGTTGGATTGTTTCTGAATATCGTTGGCATTTTCTGCATTTATCATTTAGTACATTAGGGTCTTTTAAAATAAATTTCTTATAATTTTTTGTGTTGATAACTTGATCCTGGATTGCTATTGTAAATCCTTCTGTTTCTGGGAAAAGTATACCCAATTTTAACCATTTATTGGAAGCTATCTGATCAATATGAGGCTGTTCTAGGTCATGTATGTGACGGCCGTGCAACTCTTTACCACGCCATTTTGCCATTTTTGTATTTTCAGCAAGCTGTATGTTTGTAAATTCTTTATTTCTATTAACTAAATTTAGAGGTGTAAAATTAGTATCTGTTTCAACAATTGCTGAGTGTATTTGGCTTGTTGCTGCTTTTTCAAAGAAAAAATTTCGTAAATTTTTAATTTGTCCTTCCCATAGATTTTTTAAATCTATTAAACCCCTGCCCCCCTTTTGTCTCTGAATCGTCATTCGCTCTATTGCAGATTTTGGATGTAAGTAATTATGTTTAGTTAAAGTGGTTCGAGTTTTTATATCCAATTTGTTGATGTCTGTCTGGGTCCATTTGATAATACCAAATGAGTACGTTAAAATTGGGATCGCAAATGTATTGATGGCTTTAAACAAATTCTTTGAACACAGTGATTTTTTGCAGATTTTATTTAACCTATGTGTGTATTCGATGGTTAGAGCTTTTTTGATTTCAGAATGATTTATTGATTTTCCTTGATGTAATCCAAGATATTTGTATGTATCTTTTTCTTCCATTACTTTAAAGCAGATTTGTTCAGTTACATTGTTGCTATTACTATTAGTGACTTTACCTTTATGCAAGTGAAGAGTTTTGCATTTTTCAAATCCAAAGGTCATATTGATGTCGGTACTAAATTCTGACGTTAATTTTATAAGTTTGTTCAGCTCAGTTTCAGATTTGGCGAAAATTTTTATATCATCCATGTACAAAAGGTGATTAATTTTAGATGTTGGGGTTAGTTTGTAGCCAGAATTTGTGCTATTTAATTTATTCGATAATGGGTTGAGTGCCAAACAAAACCACAAGGGACTCAGAGAATCTCCCTGAAAGATGCCATTTTCGATTGGTATTTCCTCTGTAGTGATTCTGGCTGAGTTGATATAAAGCGATAAGGTAGTTCTCCAATTGGCCATAGCATCCTTCAAAAAGTTGATGATCATAGGATTTATTTTATAGATTTGTAAAACATGTAATAGCCAGGTATGTGGAACACTGTCAAATGCTTTCTTGTAATCTATGTACGTTATGTGTAAGTTTCTGTTGTGACTAGTGGCGTGCTTTAATATTGTAGAATCAATAATTAACTGCTCTTTACATCCCATGTGCTTCCGTCGGCACCCTTTTTGTTCTTCTGTTAGTATTTTATTCCGTTCTAGGTGGCTGTTAATTCTATTGGTTATACAGGATGTAATAAGTTTGTAAATTGTCGGTAGGCAAGTTATAGGTCGGTATTGGGATGGATCACCGGTATTATTACTCTTAGGGAGCATATAAGTAACACCCTTTGTTGCGAATTTAGGCAATTCTGCTTCGCCATTCATAATGCTTGTTATGTTTTTGGATAGAATATCGTGCAAAATGAAGAACTTTTTTAACCAGAAATTATGTACGCCGTCGATACCAGCAGCCTTCCAGTTTTTTAATTTCTTTGTTACTGCTTCTACTTCAGTCCCCGTGAAATCATGCAAGTCCATCTGTTCAATATTTTCTGTTCTTTCTTCTTCCTCCTTAACCCAACATGCCCCATCGTTGTGAGCATTTTGCTTTTTCCACAAATCAGTCCAGTAGTTTTTGAGACTTGTTTCATTGGGGATTTCGGACGGATTCGGTGATGATTTTTCATTAAGTGACCGGTAAAAGGCTTTTTCGTTAGTTATAAACTGCCTGTTTTCTAATTTTCTTTGAAGTGATTTATTATACCGCGCTAATCTATGGGTTTTTAATGAAAGTTTTTGCTTCAGAGTATCTAAGAATTCTTCAGGCTTTACGTTTGGTTTTTCGTGCATAGAATGAATTTTAGCATTTTCAAATATAACGTTAACTTTTTTAACTAATTTTATTCCTCTGTTATTGTTAATATATTGAGTTAACCTTCCTATATCAGCTCGAAGTTTCTTTATTTCTTTTTCTATTCTAATTTTCCAAGGCGGGTCCTTGTTAGTATTTGGTCGCGGGTTCGGTGCATCAGTAGTTAATATTTTATACCCTAATTGCTTGGTTATGACCATTGCACTACAGTAAATCAAAGTGTGAATGTGTGTTAAATCTGAATCGACAGAATAGAATTTTCCTAAAATCTGCTTGTTGAATATGTCAATCAGTTCATATAGTTTTTTGTTTTCTCTTAATCGAGGCAGTTTAGGTCTGGCTGTTGGATCAATTCCTGTGTACAATGTTAATGTTGTTTCTAGTTGATCTGTTAAATCTCTTATGCAGTTACTACTTACTGGTTCGTGGTTTTGATTGTGTTCAGTTAATATCGTAGAAGGTGTATGAAATGATAATGTTTGAGTAGATGCGTGAGAAAGTGTTAGTGCAATACTTGGAGATAGTAGTGATTGGTCACACGATGAAATCAGTTGCGTTGATTGGTTATTTTGAGGCTCTGGTGTAAAAGTATTGTTAATATCTACCAACTGTATTTCGTTTTCTGTAAGCCGACTGTTAGGAGATAAGTTGTTAGTTTCTTCTGATTTTAATATTTCTGCTACTTCAAATTTTATTTTGTTTAAAGCGTCATCGGATAAAAGTCCATTCCTTAATATAACCCGTCTCTGGTCTGCAATTCTTTGTGCTGTAACATTTAAGTCTGGGTATTGTAGTTTGAATTTGTCATATAGTTTGTTACTATACATTGTTCTGTCTGTTTCCAAATTAGTGATGTAATAGTATGTGCGCATGATAAAAGTGTTAATTTCATCATTCCACTTCATGCGCATTCTTGGTTTTCCAGCTTTAGTGGTCGCAAGTTGGGTGACACATGCCTCCTGCGAAACATCCTCAGCTGGGGTAAATGGTCTGCTCCTACTTCTACTGTCACTTGTACCGGCTGTAATCCTTGAGGACCCCCTAACATCCATGTCCCCGACTCCCGTACAGCCGTCTTTCCGGGAATCACTGGCTAGCATGCTGTCACGTCCGACACCAGCAACAGACGTGCCCCGACGATCACCCTCGGGCAGCGGCCCTATACGTAATTTCCTTTGTCTCGTCTCCATGTTAATGGGTTACCTTTACCCAGTTCGCCGTGTAAGTTTTTTCTGTACACGTTGCCCATCCCCCACGAGGTTAGATGTTCAACTCGGGCGTAGGGTAGGATTTTGGGGGACTTATTATTATTATTATTATTATTATTATTATTTATTATCAGGCAGACAGTTGTCTGTCAGCGATGTCAAATCGACATTCGCGGGCGCGCATTACATTGCATACCTATCTACATAGCTGTAAGATCACAACAAATAATAAAGTTAGTACTATGTATCTACCTACGTAAATTAGTAGAATAAGTATGTATATTTGTAGTAGGTACTTATACCTAAGGTAGTACGAAAGTTTATATGGGAAACTTAGCGATACCTAATCAAAAATAACCTATGATTAGTTATTGATTTTTATTGGAAATAATTTAAATCAGTTACGGGTAGGTAGAGAATTTTTATTCCAAATGTGTTCTACCAGGATTGGTAGATCCATGATGCCATCGTACATTACCGCTTAGAGACAGATTTTGAAATCGGTACGACACACTCTCATCTCAAAGCTCGCTAGCCGGGCGAGAATTCGCAAAACAACCTTCCACCATGCGGTGAAGTTCATGCCCGCGGCGGGATTCGACCCATAGACCTGCTGCATGGCAGTCCAAACCTAATGCCACTGAGCCATCACTGCTTCCCGTTAGGTGCTTTCTGACAGATTTTCTACTTGAGGGTGATAGCTATCCAGGCCAGCATTCGCAAAATGCTCTTCACCAACGCGGGGAAGCTCAATATCGCAGCTGGATTCGAACCATGGACCTGCTGCGCGGCAGTCACTAGCTAATGCCACGGGCCCATCACTGCTTCCCGTTAGGCGCTTACTGACAGATTTTCTGCTTGAGGATGGTGGCTAGCCAGGCGAACATTCGCAAAATGCCCTATGCCCTTCCACCAAGCGGTGAAGCTCGAGCCCGCAGCGGGATTCGAACCATAAACATGCTGCGAGGCAGTCCATAGCTAATGCCACTGAGTTCACGTTAGTTGCATGGTGACAGATTTTCTACTTGGGTAGCTATCCCGGCGAGCATTCGCAAAATGCTCTTTTTTTATGCCTGATAGGTTAGCCTTTGACCACTATCTCACCTGATGGTAAGTGATGATGTGGTCGAAGATGTTGTTCAGGCTAACCTAGAAGTACTGGCTCTCAAGGACAGCTGCCGGAACACACCGTTAGGTGCTTGGCGACAGATTTTCTACTTGAGGGTGGTAGCTATACAGGCGGGCATTCGCAAAATGCCCTACCACCATGCCATAACGACTGCCATCCTAAGACCACAACCGGGACCAACGGCTTAACGTGCCCTCCGAAGCACGGAAGCGCTCAGTAGTATTGTCCTAGCGGTCACCCATCCAACTCATGACCGCGCGCGACGGTGCTAATCTTTGCTGATCGGTTGAGAACAGCTAAGTAAACTTCGCTACGAACTCTCCACCACGCGGTGAAGCTCAATATCGCGGCGGGATTCAAACTATGGACCTGCTGCGCAGCAGTCCATAACCAATGCCACTGAGCCATCACTGCTTCCCTTTAGGTGCTTGGCGACCGATTTTTTACTTGAGGGTAGTAGCTATCCAGGCGGGCATTCGTAAAATGCTCTTCTACCATGCGGTGAAGATTAAGCCCGCGACGGGATTCGAACCATGGACCTGCTGCGCGGAAGTCCCTAACCTATGCCACTGAGCCGTCACAGCTTTACAAAATATGTTGTAGTAAAAGCAGTAACTTGCTAATTATGTAATAAATAATTATTGTAGGTAAATATTTACTACATCAATATGAAAAGAACAAACTAATACATTTACTATGTACCTACAAATATTATTGTGTATTGTACCTACTTACTAAATATTTACCTACTATAAGTGAAATAACATCAGTATTTTATTATAAAACGAACGAAAATTATAACAACAGGTACCTACTGTCCGAACCAAAATGTATTCCTCTGTGAATATATAATATTATTTTATAAGAAATACCTACACACGTCGTGACGTAGCTTGAGACACTATCTCCGTCCGTCGTCAAACATCGTAATTCGTTCGGCATGGGTCGGCTTTCATTGGTATATCGCAAACAAGTGTGCGTAATTAGCGTAGATGCAATACGGGTGTGTGATGCGCGATCACTATCTTCGTACTACTCATCACGGAGTCTTACCCTTTCCCACAAAGGTATAGGTGAAATAGCATGCTTTGTTGCCTCGCCCGCTGATAAGTTCGGGCCGTCGGCAAGTGCATCCTTAACAATAGAGCTTTACCAAAAAAAACCTAAAGAAAGTTTGGTTTTAGGTTATCACAATTTGAAAGTTATAAAACCAAAATGACCAGCTGGGTTAGGAACTTTGTTGTGTAACAATTCAAGTATTGTATAAGATTATAAAAATAAGTTAAAATCCTGATATGCAAGATAAAGTGGTAATGATTGTTACGAGACAAATTTCATATTCAGTTTTACCTTAATACCATATTGACTCTTAAATAAAACTATAGATAAACAAGTGTATTATAGGTTCTTAAAATAATAATTATTGATTTATCTAAAGATCCTTGTTGACCCGAGTCCATGCCATAGTACAAACATATAATCTTCCATATTTATAACAAATGAAATTTGATGTATTCAAGAGTATGTATTCATGTCTCAAAATATTCAGATTGGTTTATAAAATATCAGTTGAGGTACCATAAAAAGAAACATTACTGTTAGTTCTAATACTGGAATAAAAAGATGACATTAACTATTTCAGGAAGTACTGTATGGTGATGGTGAGGATGTAGATTCTACGCTTGGCGATGAGGTTCAGGCAGAAGATGCTTCTGATGAGTCTTCAGTAAGTTACCAACCTAAGAAAGGTTAAATATATAAAAACACAGTCTCTAGATTAAAAAAATTAATAATAATTTTTATAAATATTATTTTTATTTTATTATTGTTCTTCAGGCAGGCAGTTGGAAAAACATATACCGTAAAGTACAGTATCAGCCGGATTGCCCACTGCTGTACTCAGTCTCCCCCATTAATGGGGTGTTTGCTATAATCCTCAATCTTGGCAGATATCTTGGGGACTTAGGTTATCTGAAATACCTTCATAGAATTTACAGTTTATTTTAAGAACCTTTGACAGAATATTCACACAAGAAACTTTCATATCTTTTTGAAATAATAACAGTTAATATTTACAGAGCATATTCTTCTTGTGTTTTTAAGCTCTTTCACTGGAAACAATAATACCAAAACATCTATGGCAAATATATTTTTAATAATTTACTTAATTTAAAAATATTTTTAAAAATATATTTCCTGAAAGAAAGTTGAAGAAGGAAAGTTGCCAGCAATTTGCGAAAGATCTCAAACCAATACTAAAATGTGTGATAATATATGTACATTTCTATTGATGCTAAAATAAATATATCTTGGATTACAGGAACTACCAGATTCAGAAGCTGATGATGATGATTCAGATAGTGATGACTATAGTGAAAATGATAAGGATGAGGATAATAATGAAAGTGATGAAATTAATAGTGATGCAGAATCAGGCATTGGTCAGACACAATCTAGCAGCAGTGAATCTGAAAAGAAAATAGACAAACAAGCCAAACAGAAACAAAAGAAAGTGAAATCAAGTATAAACAGAGAGAAAACAGCTATCAGTATAGACAGACTCGCAGAATCTATAAAAAATACCAGTGTTGCAACACAGCCTGTTGCACAGAAAGGTAACAAAGTTGTTATTTTGATATGTAAACCTCATCCCTACTCTTTCACTTCTTTGAGTAGTGAAATAAATATTCCATATTTTTGTTTTTGTATTGCCTTACCTAACTTTTATGTATTTAATATGAATATTACCAATCACATTAACAAAATACAACAAACTATATACAAAACTACAGTTACTACTATAAAAGCATTTAGACAACATTTTAGACTCACAGGCAGTCTAAATGATCTAGCCCAATACCAGTTGGCCCATGCCCAGCGTACTGGCAGCATGCCCCGTTGAATTGCAATACTTATATGGATTGGTTCAACATACTCATTGACATGTTACATTATTTACAAATGTGTCGATAAATATCAAAAGCGCCTAAGTCACGTCTATCAACTTTTTGGGGAATTACCTTTTTCGAGAATTTGGACTTTAACCTGTCAAAACTCTGGAAATAATGTTCAGTTATATGTATATTTAACTAGCAATACCAAATAAATACACAGCTAAAGAAGTTCGCTGAGAAAAACATATTATAAAAATGAAATAATTAGGGACTTTTCGAGATACTAGAATTAGGGGCATATATGATTTAATACTAAGATTTAGTCTGTTTTGAAAAATAGGGCGTCGGACATAGGTGGTTTTGAAATAGGATAATAGGACTTAGGCAAGAATGAAGTAAGTTGTTGATCAGGGTACGAACTCAGGAAATACATTTAAAATAAACTAGAAATATTTAGTCAGTTTATTTTTAGTTGGACACTTTGTACACCTAGTCTAGAATGTCACTATACTCATCATTATGAACAACTTCTACTTTGGAAAATTATAATGAAAAAGAAATCAGCTCTGAAAGCATGAGTACAATAAGTACAATCAAACAAAGTCAAATATCTCTTCCGGAATATTATGGTCGGGTGTTAAAGAAGATTCTCCAACACATCTTCGGCATACTGATTAGGTGCAGAGAAGACATTTTTGAAATATTGTAATTCTGATATATCTTTCCACTGTTCTCCAAAGTGTTTGTTTAACATTTTTTTCACGTCATTACGCTTTTCTTGTTTGATGGCAATAGTGCACTCTAGTCTATTGGGTAATATTTTTTCCCTTTTTTGTAATTGGTAAGAGTTGTCCAGTTTCATTTCGGTAAGACAATTCTCCACGTACAACAATTTTTCTGGACTGTTAATAATAATTCTTTTGCACTTGCTTATTTGGAAGTGCAGTGCAATATGTACCTATTTCATTTCGAAAAGTCAAAATTGAAGTTGAACATAATATTGCGATGTAGGTAATTATTACTTTGCGTAGAAAGCCCTGTGCAGACATCAGTTACATTACGGAAGACAGAATGAAAGAGATATTAAACGCTGACAAACGAGAGATTATGGCTGTTGTCGAGTCGTGTGGTAGCGGTTTGTCAGATCAGCTCAATGCTATTAAGGCGCAGTGCGCTGGATATCAAGAATCGCTGTCATTCGTAAGTAAGCAATATGACGAATTACGGAAGGAGATTGCGGACATGAAGAAACTATTAAGCTCTACCAGCTCTGATTTGAAGGGGGTTAAGGAAGAAAACAAAAACCTCAAAGAAATCTTAACCTCACAGTCAATGAAGATCAAGGCTCTAGAAGAGGAGAATCTGAAGCAGCAACAATGGTCAAGAATGCAAAATATAGAGGTTACTGGAATTCCGGAACATAAAGAAGAAGATACATGCGAGATTATCCTGAAAGTTGCCAAACATATCGGTGTCGACCTTGAATCGTCGGATATAGAGTTTGCACACCGCGTACAACCTAGACATACCACAGGTACGACTCGCATATCGCGCTCTATTATCGTCCGTCTAAGGCAGCGAATAACTAAGGACCGCATCGTAGCTGCAGCTCGTAAACACCGCAATCTTAATGCTAAAGAGCTGGGACTGGGAACAGAGTCAAATCGTGTTTTCATAAATGAACATTTGACGAAAGAAAACAAGATTTTGCTAAGTTCATGCAAACATAGAGCCAAAGAGGTTCATTATAAATTTATATGGACAAAAAACTGTCGAATATATGTAAGAAGAAGCGAGGTCTCTCCTCCCATTTGTATAGCCTCACCATCAGATCTCTCCAAAATTGTTTAACGTGTCTGAACTTCCTTGTAATTTTCTCAAGGAATAGAAAAATCTTGAATAATGACAATATATTTTTGCTGTTGAATTTTCCAAGTAATCTTATCAATACATTAATTTTTAGTTCAGTTTCAGTGCTAACTCGTAATCTCATGCATATAGATTACAATATAATACTACAAAAAACAAGCCAATCCTACTACAGGCATTTAAATATACTATGCATAAAACTTACTTTCATCCCTCATGTGCATTTTGCATTAATATTTACTTCATTTATGAAAATTCCTTGCGTATTTCTTGTTAGAGTGCAATTAACCAATAATATAAAATATTTTTATTACATTTACATAGTCAGAAATCATTCCATAGTATGGTATACCTACAAGCCTTGCATAAACGTTTGCAGTTATCACAATGGATAGTATAGGTAAAGAACTTAAGCTATTGTATCAGAATGTTAGGGGACTAAGAACAAAAAGTATTACATTTTATAATAATATTCTTTTGTGTGACTATGACATAATAATGGTTACAGAGTCATGGCTTCATGATGGTATTTTTGATGCCGAACTCTCCCACGGTAAATACAACGTTTTCAGAAATGACCGTAACTCACTGGGTGGCGGTGTGATGGTTCTATGTAGACCTGAACTGAAGGCGCAATTACGTCCTGAATGGGAAAGTAATGACCCGGAATGTATGTGGGTCACTATATCATCCAAAACCCTAACCACATCACATGATACTCACATTGGCGTTATTTATATACCCCCAGACTCAAAATTGCCATCCCGAATTACGTCCTTAACCAAAGTAATTTCTAATGTTTACGAAAGCCATCCTGATGATCACTTTATTGTGTAGCGGGAGATTTTAATTTGCCATGTATCGATTGGACGTCAGGCAAGCCTAACATAATAAAAAAAGGATCAGTAGATGTACAGTTAGCTGCAACTGAACTGTTATCGTACTGTAGTTTCATGGGTCTCTCGCAATATAAGATACTGAAAAATGTGAGCAATAACACCTTAGATTTGGTATTTTCTACTTTCCCTATAAAAGTACAAGAATCGAACTTTTCTCTAGTACCAATAGACTCATATCATCCTGTTCTACATATCATAGCTACTGACATTTTGGTACCATTGCTCAGATCTCGTTCTAGAGTAAAATATCAATTCAAACGAGCTGACTTTCTTACTATAAATAACTTACTTTTAGCACAAGATTGGTCTTTTATTACGACATTGAATAGTCTGGAAGATGCCATAAACCAATTTTACTTGATTTTGTATGACTTAATTGACAACTTTGTCCCCAAAATTCGTTGTGGGGGTACCTATACTTATCCAGTTTGGTATAGTAGAGCACTTATTAATTTGATTAAAGAAAAGAGTAAAGTGCACGCTAATTGGAAGAAATATAATAATCCAATCGACTATGCTGAATTTTCAGAACTTAGAAAACGTCAGAAATTGCTACAGGATAAGTGTCATGATTTATACACTACTTTTGCCCAAGAAAAAATAAAATCTAATCCTAAAGCTTTCTGGAGCTACGTAAAATCTAAACGACAAAACGCTACTGGCTATCCACAACAAATGACATTTAATGATTCACAACTGAAAGAACCGGTTGATATATGTTCCGCATTTAATTTATATTTCAAACAGAATTTTGGAACGTCATCCGGTAGTAACAATACATCTCCTAACGAGTACGATGAATGTTTGCACACAAAGTTAATTAAAAATTATTCTGACGCTTTGAATCTTCAAGCTGATCTTGATCGGCTTGGAGAGTATTATGATTTAAACCATATAGGTGTCAATGTATTAAAGTGTTACTCAATCTCCTTTACTAGAAAGCGAAACCCTATTACATTCAATTATCAAATAAGTAAAGTCAATATTAAAAAGACCGAGGTAGTTAGAGATTTAGGGTTATTATTAGATGCGAAACTAACTTTCTCCGAACATATTGAGATGATTATTAATAAATCGTTTAAAAGTCTTTGATTTATCAAACGCGTTCGTAAACCTTTTCATGATACTGCTTGTATAAAATTGCTCTACTTTTCGTATGTCAGAAGTATCCTAGAATACTGTTGTTACTATTTGGAACCCACATTATATAACATATATTAATAACTTAGAATGCATTCAACATAAATTTGTCAAATATTTAAATTATAAAGAACATAATTATTCTGATAACTATAAAGAATCATACAAATATCATAACATCACTAGCCTTCAAAATCGCCGCAAATTCATAGACATGGCCTTTCTTCATGGTCTATGCAATGCATATGTAGATTGTACTGAACTTACTGATAGGGTATTGCGATTCTGTACACCCAAGTCTCGAACAAGACACACAAAGTTGTTTGCTGTCTCGCACTCTTCCACGAAGTACGCACAGTGTTCTATTATAAATAGATTACAAAAAACATACAACATGGAATTCGACTCATGTGATATATTTCATTGCAGCAAGGAAACTTTTAAAAAGGAAATATTTAAATTATTGGAGAAGGATGATGTAAAGTAAATGCATACATACTAAATTCATTGATGATTATTATGTATACATTATTAGCTTATATTTAAACAAAATATGTCACTTATATGTATCATTATGAGTTCAATGTATTGCACTATGTACTCAAGTATTATAAACATTGATATAGAAAGGCGTATTATATTTGTGTAGGTACTTCTTACACTTTGATCATTTTTATTTATTTTATTAGTAAGCATGTGAGTATCTATAACTGTTTTATGAAATCTATTGTATAAAATGTAAATCCTTTATTGGCCATAAGATATGCTAAGTAAGAAATTGTTGTTTTATGTTAAGGGCTGTGGATTTTGTGTAATAAATAAATAAATAAATACAGTATTTTGATCGTGTATAGATCTTCGTTTGACCACAAACTCGCCTGATGTTAAGCAACGGTGTGGCCGAGGATGAAGCATGTCGATCTATTAGAAATCTATTCACTGTTGTCTAGAAAGGAAGTTACAAATAATCTTTAGTCATGGGTGTACTCTATAAGACCTAATTAGGTAGGTACCTACCTATTACAAAAATAACTTGTTTCTCCGATCGAAAAAATCATATGAACCCATTTTAATTCGCACAACTAAAACAGTCCGGCCCTGTTCAACATCATGAGAAATCGCCATCTACGGCCACTAAGTACAAATTGGTTTTGTAGAAATGTGATTTTGTGCTTAAAACTTACCAATTTTCTTTATTCTGTTGCCGGGTATCTCTTTGGGTTTTCTTTTTCTTCTTCCTTGCCAACTCTGGCGGCACAGCATTGATTATATTTTCCATAATTCAAATAAAAACACGGAGTACGGTAATATTTAGCACGTGGCTTAAACAGGAATGGCAGCCATGACAGGCTAGGGGCGGCGTGTGATTGGTTGTAATGGACTTGGGCTTGTATGATTTGGAATCCACGTGTGATTTAGGCTGGATTGAAAAATTCTTTCGATTTTTAACCCTTATTTTCTACGCAAAACTGTGGACTTAGGTAAGAATGATCTTAGCACATAAAGTCCGCCATATTTAGTTGAATCGATTGGATAAATAAAAATTGAAATGAGCGGTGCTGGACTTAGGCAAGTTTGATATCTATCGACACAAATATACTGATACATCCTATTTACTTATTCTTGTTTGCTTGCTTTTTATATTTATTTCAATGTTCTCCTGTAGTTATTTGTTATGTTTTATACTTGTGTGTTTCTAGATGAGTACGAGTCTGGGGACACATCTGATGAGGAAGAGAGACGGAACACAGTGGGTGACGTCCCCATGTGGTGGTACAATGAGTACCCGCACGTCGGGTACGATCTGGACGGACGGAAGCTCATCAAACCACCGCAAAGGGATCAGATTGACGAGTTCCTCAAGTCAGTTCAATTATGCTTTCATTACAAAAATTTTTGCCTTTTGTATATAATTTGAACAGACTACTATCTCACATGATGTAAAGTGATGATGTGGCTGAAAATGTTGTTCAGGCTAACCTAAAATTACGGGCTCTCAAGGTCCAGGTGCCGTAACACTGTCAGGTGCTAGTAATATGCTTTACTACCATGCTATAACGACTGCCATCCTAAGACGGAATCCGGGACCAATGGTTTTATATACCCTTCGAAGCAAGTGCCCACTTAGTAGTAACCTTAGTAGTCACTAGAGGTCAACCCTTCGAAGCAAGTGCCCGCTTAGTAGTAACCTTAGTAGTCACTAGCGGTCAACCCTTCGAAGCAAGTTCCCGCTTAGTAGTAACCTTAGTAGTCACTAGCGGTCAACCCTTCGAAGCAAGTTCCCGCTTAGTAGTAACCTTAGTAGTCACTAGCGGTCAACCCTTCGAAGCAAGTTCCCGCTTAGTAGTAACCTTAGTAGTCACTAGCGGTCAACCCTTCGAAGCAAGTTCCCGCTTAGTAGTAACCTTAGTAGTCACTAGCGGTCAACCCTTCGAAGCAAGTTCCCGCTTAGTAGTAACCTTAGTAGTCACTAGAGGTCAACCCTTCGAAGCAAGTGCCCGCTTAGTAGTAACCTTAGTAGTCACCCATCCAAGTCATGAATATTGCTTAATATAGTTGATCAGTTACAAACAACTAGATAAGCTTGAGTATGACGGCTTTGAACACATTATTTAATTTGTAATAGTTGAATTTAAGTAGTCTAGTCAATCATTTTTATGACCCAGTTTAATAAAGAAACGGGTCTAAAATTTCAAAGAAAATTATTACCTCTCACTCGCACACTACTGTTGTCTACAGTGTCCATGATGAGAAGAATTTCTTAGCATTCCATGGATTCACCGTGCTGGTGCCAGGTCCATAGCGTTACAACCCAGGAATAGGGTTAAGGGGCCCCTTTATGATGCATCAATGCTCCCCTTCACCACTCGAGCCTCCTCCCCTGCCTAATCAAATTTGGAAGGATCCTACTAATGCCGCCTTAGATACACGTTCTATGATGGAAGTTTCGGTTGATCTTGACAAACCAAGGTCTTTAAGTTGGTTATACAGGAATTTCGCTGGTATACCCCTTGGTCCAACTTCTACAGCATATAGATTAACCACATAACTGTTTATGGTTAATTCATTTGTTAGGTCATACTTGTTTGTTTTTATTGTGTGGTCTTTAGGTATGTATGTTTCCCACGGCGCAGTAAGTTCTATAAGTACTATGCGTATACAAAATCGACGTGTCGTTTATTCGTGGTCAGACCTTTTTTTGCTATAGCTACCGAGAGACTCGCCGCTTCACGTATGATTTCAAGGACTCTATCATGGTGACGTAAATAATGACCCCTATCAAGGAGTACCTTGCATCCAGAGATGCCTTGCTGTACCGATCGCCCCGACAAATACCGTAAGACTTTTCGGTGGCTTTCCCCCATCTTACTAAGTTACTTTGATCTGGGAGGGTCGTCTGAAAGGCGTTTAGATCGAATTTTAATAAGGCAGGAAACCAGTCGTATATAAAGGTGCGCCACTTTAACGCCAGAGGGATACACAATTCACCTATAGTTAGCCATTCGCTTTGCATTTCTAAGCTCATTGCATGTACTTATAGATATAACTTTCGTCTTGTTGTAGGAAAGATTTTACCACGTTTTTATCCTCCATTTTCTTTTTCGACCCAAAACCGCTTTGCTGGTCGGTGCACCTATCATAAATTGTTTGTGGAATTGAAGCGTCGAATCAAGGTCGGAGGCACTTTTATCTTTTGGGAGAGATGTGACTATAATTATCGTCTTGAGATTTTAATAAGACGTGCGTTTTGGTAACTCTGAGTCGATATAGAGCTCCGATGGTTTCTTTAATTTCATCCCACAATTAGTTTGATCCCTAAATAGAGTGGATGGGTCTGCCGAAAGTGCGAGCCCCAACCATGACTTCAATGTCCTTAATGACGTTTACATCCAGGTTTGTTAAAAGGGATTTAGTAATGTTGTATACTAGAAAAGGCCAAGTCAGACGTGATGTTAAGTAGCTGTCGTATATCCATGCTTTTTTTAATGTTACTTATTGGTTGTTGGTCTACCACACAAAGTTCTTTTAGAAAGCTATCGACAACTGCGTCTAGAGATAGTGTGCGTCCTATGTGATCTATCTTTCTACCAAGAAATTTAAATGGCACAGTTTCAGCAATTGTGGAAACACCATTGTCCATTGTCCGGCAAAGCTCGCCCATGGTTCGGTCCTGAATGTGGACGCGCTGAGGCGTTGTTTTAACGCCTCAGCGCGTCAGGCATACCTAGTCTGGGTTGATGCTCGTAAGCATAAGGCTAAGGGTATACACCTAAAGAAGAGAGCTTTTAACAAGGCTGCCAAATCCAGCAAAAAGGTCTTACAAAAGGCTCGTTTTCGAACTTCTGCCGCCCCTCACTGCCTCCACTGCAGAATCCCGATGGAATGCAGCTCACACCGCAGAAGAGAAAGCAAACCCTTTTGCTTCCCTGTTTGCGGAGTCTTCACGTCTTGATGCTGGTATCGCGACTCCTCCAATTCTACCACGAAGCGAAACTGTCATGAATGACATACGCATTCGCCAAAAGGAAGTTCGTAATACACTACGCAATCTGGACGTGAATAAAGCCAGTGGTCCCGATGGTATATCTGCAATTGTTTTAAAAACTTATGCGCCTGAGTTGCCTCCTGTCCTGACACGCCTCTTTCGGCTATCTCTTGAGACTGGGACAGTGCCCAAATCATGGAAGCTTGCTAATGTGCAACCCGTGCCTAAAAAAGGTAGTCGTACCGACCCTGCCAACTACAGACCCATATCTGTTACGTCTATACTCTGTCAGAGTATGGAGCGCATTCTCAACAGCCGGCTCCTGGCATACCTAGAAGCGAATGACCTCCTCAGTGACCATCAATACGGGTTCCGCCGAAATCGGTCTACTAGGGATCTTCTAGCGTATGCCACTTATATCTGGAGCGAGGCCATTGAGAAACAAGGGGAAGCGCTTGCCGGTTCCCTGGACATCTCTAAGGCCTCTGACAGGGTTTGGCATGACGGCCTTATCAGCAAGCTTCCCGCATACGGGCTGCCTACCGGGTTTTGTGCGTGGATATCGGACTTCCTGAGGGATCGATCATTACGAGTAGTCGTGGACGGCTGCTCGTCTGATCAAATGGGTATTAATGCCGGCGTTCCCCAGGGGTCAGTGCTCTCTGCGACGCTCTTACTGCTGCATATTCACCATCTGCTAAAGCCCGGTACCTTTGGGTATGCAGGCGACAGCACGGTTGTAGAGAGCTATACTTCTACCGCGCGAGCCAGTGAGCCGGAGATCCGGAGACTCAGAGAAGCTATGGTCGAACGCTTGAACTTGTCCCTTAAGGCAGTCTCCGATTGGGGCGATGCCAACCTGGTCAACTTCAATGCCAACAAGACCCAGGCGTGTCTGTTTTCCGCCAAAAGGAGACCATTCCAACTGTCTCCAACATTCCGAGATGTATCAGTGCCGGTCCCAGACCACCTAGACCTCCTTGGTGTTACTCTATCATCGACTCTAAATTTTGGCTCGTATATCGAGTCAAAGGCTGAGTTAGCCGCTAAAAAACTTGGCATCCTCTCAAAGGTGAGGCGGTACTTCACAGCGGAACAAATGCTTACTTTGTACAAAGCGCAAGTAAGGTCCTGTGTTGAGTACTGCTCTCACCTCGGGGATGGCTCTGCCAAATACCAACTTGAGGCACTTGAGTCGATTGAGAGACGCGCCAAGAGGTTAATAGGCAGCGACTTTCTAGGGGAGTCGACGGAGAGGCGCCATCCGTACATGGTTGATATTCCCAGGACTCATACGAAGCACTTCGCTTCCACTTATCTCGTGCGTACTGCGAAGGAGTGGAACTCCTTACCGTCGTCAGTTTTTCCCGATGGATACAACATAGGTGTCTTCAAATGGAGAGTAAATAGGTTTATTCTAGGTAAGCGTGCTCCATCTTAGACCACATCAATACTTAACATCAGGCAGGGTGTGGTCAAACGCGAACCTATTATGAATAAAAATAAAAAAAAACACATTCTCCTCCTATCAAGAGTCCCGGATAGTAAGAGGTAAATTTGGTATTCCGTCTACCCAGACACAGACAGTAGCATTTACTTGGTTTTTTTCACAACTCTTAAGACCTTGCACAGAACTCCCACTTCTCGTAAAAGTTCCTGACATTGTTTTGGATTACGTGTCAGTATTGCAAGTTCGTCAGCAAAAGCTAAGATGGACTCTGTGTATCTGTTATTGATCTTAAACCGATAGACCCACTTTTTTTCAGGACTGTTAAGCTTGACAATTAAAATATTAAATGCTATTAGTGACAAGGAGCAACCTTGGAACAAACCTACATTGTATTGCAAGGTTAGTACTTATGTCCCTTTTTGGATGATATAACAAATTTTGATTGGGAGTAATATGATGCGATGATTTCGCTGACCACCATGGGAAAGTTATACCAAATAGTGAAAGGTATTGATTTATGGCGTAATTTTAGATTATTTTCTTTTATATTAATCTGAGTTGTAGCACTCCTACTAAAAGCTTGATTCTTAGCCTTATTTTTCATCACTATCTTAATACTATATCCTGTGTGTGATTAACAGAAAGTGTGAAGACCCAGATTTCTGGCGAACAGTGCGTGACCCTGCCACAGGGCAGGACGTGATACTCAGCAAGGAGGACCTGGAGCTGATCTCCCGGCTGCGAGCCGGCAACGTGCCTGATGCCAACCATGATGAGTATAAGGTCGGTCACTTTTTAATAGTTTTGTATATTATGATATATTAAGTACAGTACAGTTCCCCAATTATATATACAAGTACTGTTCCATATCTGTTTGATGATTCTTAAAGCGACTGATGAATGAACTGGCGAGCAAGGCAGAGCGCTTGGTTTCAAAACCTGCTTCACTGGTTTAAATCTAGTCTTGCCGTAAACTTAACTTTGTACCAGTTCTAAAAGAAAATCTTATCACCGTCAAAGGTTTATCCCTTAATTCGGGTTTAACAGCAGGTCATTACAAAATTACAAATATTTGTAATTTTGTAATGACCTGCTGTTAAACCCGAATTAAGGGATAAACCTTTGACGGTGATAAGATTTTCTTCCGCATAGCAGGCGTTATTGCAATCATAACAATATAAAAATTGACAGCAGGTCCCATAAATATTGTCTTTCCTTAATTTACCAGGTCTAGCAAGAGTCCGTCGTGCTGTTTATCACTAAAGTGTCACATATTTGCAAGTGAAATTACTGAGTGAATGAATATAATTAGAAGAATTAATTTAATTAATAATTTAATAAATTTAATTAATAGAATTATATTTTGAAGCGCTCGTAGCGAAGTTTACTTAGCCGTTCTCAACCGATCAGCAAAGTTAAGCAACGTCGCGCGCGGTCATGAGTTGGATGGGTGACCGCTAGTGACATTACTACTGAGCGTTTCCGTGCTTCGGAGGGCACGTTAAGCCGTCGGTCCCGGTTGTCGTCTAAGGATGGCAGTCGTTATAGCATGGTGGTAGGGCATTTTGCGAATGCCCGCCTGTCTAGCTACCACCCTCAAGTAGAAAATCTGTCGCCAAGCACTTAACGGTGTGTTCCGGCAGCTGTCCTTGAGAGCCAGTACTGCTAGGTTAGCCTGAACAACATCTTCGACCACATCATCACTCACCATCAGGTGAGATAGTGGTCAAAGGCTAACCTATCAGGCATAAAAAAAATTATTATAAGAACAAATGTTTTGGAGCAAGCAGAACAAAAACGGTGCCACTGCAATTGTACTGTAATGGACTAGTGTGACGCTTACCAACAGGCGACTTGTTAGTCTCATCACTTTATAAAATAAATAATAGAAGTTAATTTAAACATGTGTTACGAATAAAAAAGGGGAAAGAGAGAACTGATAATAAATCAATAAAAAAAGAGTAAATTGTTCTATGGTATATTGTTGCCTAAGAAATTGTAAACTTTGAAGTGGAAAAGCGGTGGTGGAAAATTCATTAAACTTCCACCACCGCTTACTCTAACGCTAGCTGCCTGTCTATCCAGTCAAGGTGACTTATTTTACAAATGAAACAAAGTACAGAGCGTTCAATAAATTTCCACAAATTTGTTTATATGACAGAGTTAACATCAAATTATTACAAGTAGCCAAAATAAGTTATGTACATATCCACTAAGTAATGGGTGTTACTGGTTAGCCCCAGGAACAGTGGGTAACTTAATACTTGCCATTTTCCAAAATGTATCTAGAGGACGCAAACAGCACTGAACTATATTTCTAAATATGATTATGATTACCATCGCGTGCTAAGCGAAAATCACATTTACAAATTATTAGAGCACACATTTTTGTTCACGACGGGTATCGAATGTGCGTGCTCCGATTTCTCGCCGGATTCCTATTCGCGTCATGATGGTCAAGCACTAAGTTTCGGCTCGAAAGAGTAAGGTTCCGGTGGCCGGGAGAAATAGGCTTCCGGCGTGAAAACGAAAATGGGTCAAAACAAAAACAACGCACATAAAATTTTGTGCACCAATAATTTTTAAGAGCACTTAACTATATTTAATAATATAATTGAGATTATTGACCTAATTTACAATTTCTGTGTGCCAGGAATGTAGATCCATACAGGATAAATAACTATAATTTACTGAAATGAAAACTATATGGTGTTATTAATAAAGCAAAAGTTAAACCAGACAAGAAAATTATACATCTGACGGGGTAATACGAGTCGCATATGGTGATAGATGAATTCGGTTTTAACACAAGTATAAATTAATTATTTTTTTTTACCTTAAAATGGAGCCGACTTCAACACTCAAAAGTGTGTTTTTTTTCCACCCTTTTTGTGACCAATGCTACTTACGGGGCTGATTGTCATTCATTGTCAATGACTATATCATCAAAATAGGAAAGCACTTTTCAGTTATTGAAGTGTAACTCAAAAATGGATGGACTGATTTTGATGAAATTTAAATGGTACCACAAGGGAAGCATTAGCTTTCAAATAAAAAAATAATCATCAAAATCGGTTCTTCCAGTCAAAAGTTCTGAGGTAACAAACATTAACAAAAAATACAATGGATATGAGTACCTCCTCCTTTTTTTGAAGTCGGTTAAAAAGTTAAAAACCCGACTGTAAATTATTTATTTTCGTTTTATCGTTCCATTGAAATTAAGGACATATTTCACATTAATGGATTCGTTTTTAAAAGCCCTTCATATTGATATCCAACACGATGGGTCTAATAAAAACGGATACGGCGTTTATAAGCAATGGTGGAATAAAGAAACTCACAAACATGATCCCTGAAAACATACACTCCTTTTTTTGGGCAGTCGTGTAAAAATAAAATGAGGGTGCCATCGGTTATGGGAAACCGGGAAAAGTTATAAATACCGGAACGGTGTGAAGGTGGACAGTATGAGACAGTTAGACTCGCTGTCTCATGCTGTCACTTTCACACTGCATTAGGGTCGGAGAGCAGAGCGCTGAGCACGTAAGCAACTCCAGCTGTCTGCCGGTGTTGGGCTATGGTAGAGGGTAGCTCGTATATACGCCCCCTAACCATGAGCCTCCCAAAACTTCCGGGTTTTGAAAGTTCTCCTTATCTCGTCGACATATTACGGCTCAACCATCGAATTGGCCTCCAAAAACTTTATTTATAAGCTTGATGATAATATCGGCCAGTATATTATAAGTTAACCTTGGAAGGCGGATTGGTTTAGTTAATGCGCGCTGGCCTCCTTTCGAGTCGAGCCTTCGTCCTAGTCCAAAGTCGTGGCATAATTATGGTTAGATTTTAGTAGAAAGTCTTGCTTTAGATCTGCGCTCCTGTAAACCTTGTTAACCTAGCTTTAACCTAAGTCGGACGAATGCGTCGCCGCCGGGGAAATGGACAATGTTCTCTGTTACCGTGTCCCCTGTGTGTGCAAGAAGACGGAACGTGGTGCAGTTTATCAGGTACCACCAGTGGACTCTTTACACCCGCTGGCGAGTCCGGTATAACCCTGCATAATGCAGGGTATCCATAAAAGGATTCTCCGCTTAAAAAACAGCTTTAATCTAAGTTTAGAGTATGAAAGCTAATATAGTATTGTTTGCATTGACAGCCTTGGATCGAATGGTTCAGTTCCATCCCGCTGGCGACGCCGGTGCGCGCGTTCCCCGAACACAAGCGTTCGTTCGTCCCGTCGCGCGGCGAGCAGCGCGCCGTAGCTCGCATAGTGCATGCGCTCAACATGGGGTGGGTCAAGACGCGCAAGGAACTCGCGCTGCAACGGAAGAAGGACAAGGTACGCACTTACTCTCCATACATATTACATACCGCTACCTGTGTGTACTCACATAGCATACTTACTCCAGTACCAGGTGTCACCTACCTACCTACTCAGGGTAGAAGGGAGCATAAAAGAAAGAAGAAGAAATCAGAGCACAAGTATATTAGAGAGAAGGGTCGTGGATCACAGACAGGTTTGGCAATTTGACAAGCTTCCTTGTTTTAGGACTTATCTCCGGTCCGCTAGTATTCGAGTCGATGCTCAGCAGCAGGTCTGCCGTGCAGTGGCTCAGCTCCACACCGCCGCGCCGGTAGAATGTCCCAGCTAGATGCTGTAGAGATGTTTGGCCGCGGTCGGTGCTAAAGGTCAGAGGACGGCCGGAGTTCAGGAGGTCAGGTACTGGTAGTCAGTACTTGAAGCAGCTTGTCGTCAGGAAGCCGTATACTGGAACCCTGGAAACCACATGTGCTCCGGTCATAGTGGGTCCAGTGAGATGTTGAGCTGGCAGGTCCACTGTCCCTCTGCTACTGAGCATGTAGTGACTCGCAGAGGGCCTTTAGGGATGTGGCCCGCCAGCAAACAAGATATGCCATAAGGGCCAAAGAGTAATGCTGCTGGTGAAGAATTCGCATCCGCTAAGGCTTCCGCTACCGAGCATAAAGGGACTAGCTAGGCCCTTCGCGGATGCGAACCACCAGCCGCTCAGAATGCCAGTAGGGCCAAGTAGGTATGTTGCTGGTAAAGATGCGCACAATCCACGAGGTCCGTTCACTACCGAGCAAAAGAGACTAGCCTAGGTACCTCGTGAATTGCGAGCTACCAGCAACACCCTTTAAAGTTTGCCAGAAGGGCGTAAAAAGAAATACAAGTAGAAAGTTGAGAAGCAACAGAAAACACAGAAAAATATATAAATTAAACAAGAGAGTTAGCAAGTAAGACACAATAGAATACAGAAAAATAAGATGTGAGTACATACCCAAGGTTACAAAATGTAGGTTAGAATTTATGGTGGTCAAGTACATTTTCACTACAAAGCACACTTACCCATTTTAGTAAATAATACGGGATAACTCACGTAAATAAGTCAGATAGCTCCGACTATAGTTTCAACCACATCCGGTGGTCTTTTTCAAGGAGAGCTCAAAGTCATGTCATGCATAATACGAATGCTGGTGATAGGACCGTAGTCAATGTATCTTCGCAGACAATTTCTGAAAAGGTGACCACAGCCTTATCTAAAGGCCTTAATTTCGCACCAACACCGAAGAAAATACCAGTGGAATCAATCATCAGCAGTATTGAACACACAATTATGTGTAACAAAATCAACTCACGAGACGCTGAGTGTTTGAGACAAGATGTCGCATTAACGCTGAGAAAAGGAAAGTTGCCCAAATCCAACATACTAAATCGGAGATAGATGCTCTAAAGTGCCTACGCGAAAACCCTGATTTGCTAGTTTTACCGGCAGATAAAGGTAACGTTACTGTTGTTGTTGATACTTTAGCATATGAACAAAAACTAAATAGCTTACTCGAGGACAGCAACACCTACAAAAAAGTTGGCTACAATCCCACCAACAGAGTTACCGCTAAGTTAAACAAGCTCTTAATGGCCTTGCCAGATGAACTGTATAATAGCTTGCGCCCCTTAAACCCGACCACACCAAAAATCTATGGCTTACCAAAAATCCATAAACCAGACTGGCCTCTTCGTCCTATTGTTAGCCAAATAGACTCACCTATGTACAAGACTGCCCGATTCCTCTCAGACATGTTACTACCATTCACGGGCAAAACTACTAGTTATGTGAAAGACTCCGCCCACTTCATACAACTGCTGGAGGATGTACGGCTAGGTGAAGACGAAGTGATGGTAAGCTTCGATGTCGTATCGTTATTCACAAATATACCGATAGAGGACACTACTAACATTATATCGGAATTAATAGGATGCATACCTATACCTATCGAGTATATGAACATAATACGATACACTCTGTCGAGTGGATACTTTGTGTGGAAAGGGGATTTTTACTTGCAAATCGACGGTATAGCGATGGGGTCTCCCTTAGCTCCGGTAGTCGCTAATATCTTTATGGAGTGGTTTGAAGTAATGGCGACAATAAATACTTCATATAAGCCAAGACACTGGTGGCGCTACGTTGACGACGTGTTTGCCATTGTGCAAAGAAATAATGTGGATTCGCTGTTAGAACACCTGAACAGCATTCACCCAAAAATTGCTTTTACAGTAGAACGGGAAAGAGACGGAGCCCTGCCTTTTCTGGATGTGTTGGTAAGACGCGACTCAGTCGGCCATCTATCGTACTCAATATATCGCAAGCCAACACACACAAATAGGTATCTCAGAGCGGATTCTCACCACCACCCAGCGCATCTAGCCTCAGTACCACGGACGCTTATAAACAGAGCATTAAGAATATGCGATCCTGAGTACCTGGATACTGAGCTAGACCACATTAAAGGGGTTCTGCAAAGCAATGGATACAAGTGGAGGCACAGTTGGCGTATTGCGAACGCGTCGTCCAAGACACGCCCGGCATCAGTGGAAAGAGCGGCAGCATACCTTCCATACATAAAGGGAATCACGGATAAAATTGGAAACTTGTTACGCCGAAGGTACAGCATCAAGACAATATTCCGCCCTCTAAGACAACTCATACAGCTGCTTCGCTCTCCCAAAGATAGAGACCCATTGGGAGTCCCCGGTGTCTACATGATTCCCTGCGACTGTGGTAAATGTTACGTCGGAGAAACACGCAGGAACGTTTCCACTAGACTCACAGAGCACATACGTTCCATGAAGAATCAGGACATCAACAGCTCAGCCGTGACAGAACATTCTCTGCTATCTAGTGCAGGACACTACATCCGCTTCGACAAAGCTCGGGTCTTGTCGAGAGAAAAGTTCTTCGTGCCTCGCAAGATCCGAGAATCTATTGAAATTAGTAGGCGTCCAAATTTTAATAGAGACAGAGGTTGGTTCTTGTCACCTACTTGGAAGCCGTGTCTTCATGGAACTCATTTGGAGGCTAATGACGGGTCTAGTGGAGATATAGTGAGCTCCTATTGCTTGGACGTGTCCCACGCCAGCCGGGATTCCAGCGATGAAGAGGACTTGCCGACACGACCAACAGCAACCCACCCCTCGCACCAACCTATGACGTCACGCGCGCTACGAGCTGCCGCCCGCAGTGCTCAGCGAGACGTCAACGCGGGCGTCCCGAGCTCTCCTTGAAAAAGACCACCGGATGTGGTTGAAACTATAGTCGGAGCTATCTGACTTATTTACGTGAGTTATCCCGTATTATTTACTAAAATGAGTGAAAACCACGTTAGTTTTTATAACACACTTACCCAGATTTGGGGTTTTTCAGAAGATTAGGAGATTATGTTTAGTGAAGATTTTAGTAACAAATTTCAACGTAATAGATTTATGTTGTTGCACGTTGGGTGGCTGGTCGCAAATTGAGGCCAATTATCTATGAGGAAAGACATCCAAGGTTTGCCGGAAGTCTCATGTCCTATTCATTGCCTTATATGGTAAGGTATACAAACCTCAAAGCCGTTAGAGTCATTTCTCCAATCACTACACTGAATTTAAAACGTTTTTCAAAATCAAACGTTCGTCTATCGGAAGTTCCAAAATCTATCGTGGTATTTTTTCTGACATCAGATAGCTTGACAGTGTGCATAGCTGTCAACGATATGAGTAGAATAGACGAGTAAATACTATCTAGTATTTTAGATTTTTGGAACTATATTTTTCTTATTATATAGTCCAAATAATTATTGATATTTATTTAAAAGTTTAAATAATTATTTAGTAATGCTGATATATTCTAAAAAGTTATAAGTACCACGGCGACATCTATTATCTCGTGTAGAAAGTTGCTTTTAATCTGAAGGGAACTAAAACTTTAGATTGTGATATGAGACTTCTATCAGTGTATCGCTGAACTACCTCAATGCGTAGCAAAGGTAGTTAGCTTCAGTGATTTATGTGATAGTTTTAGACAGTCGATTGTGCGTTAACTAGACAGATGGCGCTAATTTAAATTAATTAAGATAACCGATTTTTTAGAACGGTTACACAGGGTATTTGTAACTTTGATACTATTAAAGTGAACCATTTCTGCGCACTAGATTAGATAAATGTTTATAAAGTATTATAATTAATTATTAGAAACGTGCTTTCAATAAAACATTGTTTTGCAATCACCAATCAATTTAAAGTATAAAAAAATATCGTACAATATGTTATCTGTTTTTTTGTTAATTTTATTCTGACGGAACTAGCCCGTGGCCCACCTGGTGTCATGTGGACTAACTCGTCACACTGAGACGTACAGTTGTTAGGTCTCATGTGCCTGTAATTTTACTGGCTCTCAAGGACTGCTGCCGGAACACACTATTAGGTTCTTGGTGACAGATTTTCTACTTGAGAGTGGTCACTAGCCAGGCGGGCATTCGCAAAATGCCCTTCCACCATGCGGTGAAGCTCAAGCCCGCGGCGGATTCGAAGCATGGACCTGCTGCGTGGCAGTCCATAGCCAATGCCACTGCTTTGATGATTTATTTCAGTATTCATACAAATTTTAAGTTCTTTCATACTAACGGATTGGAAAAGTTTTAGTAAATCATATACAGCTTTATCACATTGATGTGCTTATTGGCTTTAATATTCAGAGTGACTGCTTACCGTTCTGATGTGGGCACTGTTACTGCGCTTGTGGAGTTATTTAATTTTATGTTTTATAGGAAAAAAACTTCTATAACCTGTGGGGCTCTACTACGGCAGAGGAGGAAGAGAAGCTTCGCGGCATCCACAAGCACATTCCAGCGCCGAAGCGGCCGCTGCCTACCCACGCGGAGAGCTACAACCCGCCGCCAGAGTACCTACTGGACAGTAAGGAGGTAACAACAACCACCAAACTGCCAAATTTTTGTCAATTCATAAACTGTTTTGAGATTTCTATTTGAACTAAGCGAAAGGAATAAACATCCACATAATTTTTTTTCTAATCATTTTAATAGTGAGTTACATAAGTTAGAGGCGATAATGTAAAAAATAAATATGCTATAATTATTCTGTGACAGTAAAAAATATAAAAAACCGGCCAAGTGCGAGTGGGACTCGCGCACGAAGGGTTCCGTACCATTATCTATAACCAAATCTTGCAAGTTACAGACACTTTTCGCAGTGTCCGATTGAGCTGGGTAGGTACGGCAAAAACCTTTTTTATTGTATGGGAGCCCCCTTAATTATTTATTTTATTTTATTTAATTATATTTAATGAGAACATAAAACTAAATATTCTGTGAATAGTTAAAGCGTCTACCTGTCAACGTTATTAGTATCGAGCAAGAAACGGTGAAAAAAATCAAGTTTGTTGTATGGAAGCCCGCCTTAAATATTTATTTTATTTTGTTTTTAGTATTTGTTACTATAGTAGCAATAGAAATACATCATCTGTGAAAATTTCAACTGTCTAGCTATCACCTTTCTTGAGATACAGCTTGGTGACGGACGGACGGACGCACAGCGAAGTCTCAGTAATAGGGTCCCGTTTTTACCCTTTGGGTACGGAACCCTTAAAGCAATACTTGCGTTGAAGTTTAATCTTGTGCACTTATGTATCGAGCACAATAGTGGTTGCCATGAGAAGTACATTTAGTTTAGCATCCGGCTCGAAGGAGCACCTAGAGGGCTCGGGTGCGACAAGAGTAGTTGTGTAACCTTGTGGTGTGTTCTGTGTACGTTAGATGAAGGAGTGGAACAAGCTGAACGAGACCCCCTGGAAGCGCAAGTACACGTTCCTGCCGCAGCAGTTCTCCTCCCTCAGGCACGTGCCGGCGTACCAACGGTTCGTCAGGGAACGCTTCCTGCGCTGCCTCGACCTCTACCTCGCGCCCCGGGCCATCAAGATGCGTGTAAGTACTTGCTACACACTACATTATTCTACACTACACTTCACACGCTTACACTAAATTCATTTGAAGCGCTCTTAGCGTAGTATGTGTAATGGTTCATGACTGAATAATTAAGTTTTACAACGTCCAATGCGATCATGAGTTGGACGTGTGACCGCTAGTGGCATTTACTATTGTTGAGCTAGCAGGTGCCTTAAGCTGTTGGTTGTTATTTTAGAATGGCAGTCGATATAACGTATGTTGCGAATGTTGACTAGGGTAGCTACCACGCTGAAGTAAAAAGTCTGTAACGGTGTTTCCGGCAGTTGTCAATTGAAGGTCTAGTCTGCTTTCTTGCATACCTGTTTAAAACAACCTTTATTTAGATTACAGCCTTTTTTGTCCAATTATTCTGGAATTTCATTTAGATATAGAGCAATAATCCAGAGTATATCTGTCATTATTGGCATAGAAGATAATTAGATCCTTAGCATTTTCAGGAAGTACAACATTTTTGACATTTTAAGTCAACCTTTATTAATTAATAGTAGATTTTACAATCAGTGCATAAAATAAGTAATTTTAGTCGATATATTTAACAGCCTGAGTCGAGGTAAAATGGGTTTTATGCACAAGTTAATTACTCAGCTTTTCACTTTAGTTGCGAGGTAATGATATATTCGTTATTATGTTGACTGTAATTTTTTTAACAAAGTTTATTAATTTCTTGTCTTCAATAATAACCTAATGTATGGATGCTATTACACAGAAACTTCTTAACAGTGAATAATTTAAAATAAAATAATCTCATCCATGCTCTTGTGCTTATAAAGTGTGCTTTTATGTAGTAAAAAACCGTTTTAGACTATACTGCGCATAAAAATGGGTATGAATCCAGCTCGTTGTTAAAAATTATCCCTTACTGTGTAATTTTGTAACTATAGTTATAACCCTTCAGGTCAACACACGGGAAGCGTTCGTATGCGACGGAGGGCGCTGGCTCGACCTTTAGTTAACGCGAGACGTCACATGTTGCCTGTGTAATAATGTGTAATGTTCTCCCCCCGGTACAGTTGACGATATCCCCCGAGGACTTGGTCCCCCGGCTGCCGTCCCCGCGCGACCTGCAGCCGTTCCCGACGAGCGAGGCGCTGCAGTACCGCGGCCACTCGCGCCTCGTGCGCTCGGCCGACTTCGACCCCAGCGGCCAGTACATCGTTTCTGGGAGCGACGACCACACGGTCAAAGGTCAGACATCCATTTTACTTACTGCCAGTACAGCTCTGCGCCACTTCCTTCCCAACTAATCATCCAATATCTATTTCTAGCGCCAAGCAGTAATGTTCGCATTACTGTGTTCCGATTTGAAGGGTAAGGGTGGGACTTACCAACTTTATGTCTCATGTTTACGGGTGCAGTGCAGTTCATCTGTTATAGGCAAACGTTACACATGTACCAAATGGGCCTCGTACTTGAAACAATTCCATAAAAATTACAAGACCCATGCTTCACTGAAATGATATTGTCCGTCTCGCTTCCATCTTCAGCATCCCGCGGGCACGTACATGTACATAATGTACAATGCGATTAAAATAAGAATAGGATCGGCCTAGCGCCATGTTGTGACGTCACAACTACAACTTGGTACAGTGTGCAAAAAAAGAAATGATAAAACATGTATAAATTAATAAAGAAAATAAAAATCCCGACTGCAAAAAAATTATTTACGTTAAGTGTTTTATCGATCAATTGAAATTAAAACTGCCAGTTAATATATTTATGGAATATTTTTTTAAAGTCAATCATTTTGATACCCAACACGATGTCTGTGGAAGAAAAAATAAATTGTTTTTCTTACTATATGGCGACTAAAATCCACCAGTTTTTTTATGTACATAGTGTCACTTGAGCTATCAAGATAAATCTAACGATATCTCGCACATTAAAATCGGTTAAGCCGTTTAGAAATTATAGTGAAATAGAAAAACTCACATACATACATACATGAAACCTGAAAACTTAACACACGTTTATGTGGGCAGTCGTTTAAAAAACAAGTAGCCATAGAGGTAAACGAAGTTGTAGGTGACTGTAGGTACAGCAAACACAGAAATAGTTTGAACTGATTTTATTTCTTAGCAATATTTTGTACTTAGGTAAGTATCTTAATTTGAATCGCTTAGCTCTTCGATGCCGCATGTCCTGATGGCCCACTGAGTCAGACTCATCGTTATCATCGTAACGGGTAACAAAAACAAATATAACAATCACCAAAAACATAATTAAACAGTCAAGAAGAACAAACAAAATAGTCAAAAAAAAAAACGAGAAGATCAATAAACACTCCGAAACATGTCGCGTAATAGTATATAGTCGGAGAAATAAGACCCTGACGCCCGCGTTTTCATCAAACCAATATGGCGTCTGTGCTGTCAACCTTAAAAATATGAATTTATTAAAATTAACAATTTCGGGTCACTCATTTAAAATTACCTATAAATATATGGCACTGACTTATTTTTAAGTTTGTTCTGCTGATCGTACTTATCAGAGTGAATATGAGTGAAGTTAGCCGAGAGCCCGTCCTATTCTTATTTTAATCGCATTGTACAAACCGGGGCCCGTTAGTCCCCCGCCGGCGGCACCGTCACGTGACCGAGACGGGACGGGATGACGTCACCGAAGTACCGATACACACATATATTTGTCCGCCTGCCCACGCACGTCACCGACGTCACCCGAGTGCCGACACCCCGCTCGCCGCACTCTCCACTAGTTCACCGCGATCGGTACTAAACAGCCCAAAAACGTTGTAGGTCGCAATAATAACTGTTCTGTACTTCTAAATGAAGATTTGGTATTTACTAAGGACGTTAGTAAATAGTTACATATATAAATAATCTTTCGCAACTTATCGTTAAGTTAGTACCTAACTGCAAATTATATGCGAGTAAACAGAGTACATATTATCATTTTAATATTGTTAGGTTTGCAATAATGCCTGCTATGCGGATTTCATTACAGAGAGCATTATCAATTTAATCGGGTAATACAGATTTGTAACATCAAAGAGGTTTGTATGTAATCAAACATCATAGCCTCGCGCAAAAAAAAAGATGCGCTGTATTTTCCATAATTTTCATATGTTGTTTGTATCGCATTTGTGCAATATATATTTTTTTTTCCTTGCAAGGGTGTTGAAAAAGTGCGTATGAAACTCGTGAGTAACTTGGCTCACTTGTATCATAATCTACTAATCCTTGTTTATAAAACAGGTTGAAATTGCTATCGTGTCAAGATACTCAGTATCACCGTTAGGAAATAAATTACCTAACTTTCACACTGTTAAGTAATTTATTTCCTATACGTCACGTAATGGGTCGCGAATTTGCATAGTGCCAAAATTAAAGACTTGCTTCAAATACTTGCATTTCCATATGTTATATCCCTTTTTGATTGTATTAATATTTAGGCGTGGTTTTATTAATTAATAAATAATGAGTAATCATGTGCCTTAATGATTCGTGTCTACCTTCGACTGTTTTTGACTGTGCATATATTGAGAAAGTTGAGTTATTTTATTTATTTATTATCCAAACTTACAGCTATCATTACAGGTACTCAACCCAATGCGACAGTGTAGCGATTTATACATTAAACAACATAACATAAAATTCTCAAAGTGTGTATGTGTGTTGTCAGTGTGGGAGACGAGTACAGGGCGATGCCTGCGCACGGTGGAGGTGGGATGCGGCGTGAGTGTGGTCGCGTGGGTGCCGGTGGGCGGGCTCAGCGTCGTGGCGGTGGCGGCCGGCAGCAGGGTGCTGCTGCTCAACCCGGGCGCGGACATCGGCGCGCATCGCGTCGCCACCAGGACCGACGACCTGCTGCGGGACCCGCCGCCGCAACAGGACGTCACCAGTCAGTACTCACTCACGCAATGCATCTCTCTTTAACTCTCACTTACCTATCTACACTTACACACTAATGTGCATTTTATATGTTTGCCTTTAAAACGAGAAAAAATATGTTCTTTAATATATTTTTTGGTAAATCGTTGTAAATTTATAGGGTATCAAAACGGATAATTTTTAAAAATTATAAAAATTTTACTGTTTTTCTATCATAAATTACATTATTATTATGAAAATAATAAAGTAAGTCAATTAAGTGTAAATTTTAGCCGTTGCAGACTCGTTGCTACTTGGACTCACGTATCCCAGGCTCTTTACTAATTCTATTACTATTAAATCGCTGTAAAAAATTCTTGCATGCTGTATCAACAAATTATGTATTTTATAACATTTTTGTCACGCACCGCAACGAAGCAAAACTTTCAGTTTAAATATAATTATTCTTAGCCTGCGTTGGTGCTTAAATTCGTTAACCTAAATATTCGCCATATCAAGAGAGATATTTCCTAACAAAGTTGTGAATAGACATAATGAATGATTATCAGCGATGGTTGTGCACAGCGTGTTGAAGCTGGCACCGTGTGTGTGTGTGTGTGTAATGCACGTGTGTGTGTTGCAGTGGAGGAGCGCGTGCGGGGTTGCGTGACGTGGGCGGAGGTGACGGCGGAAGAGCGCGAGGTTGGCGTGCGGCTCGCGCTCACGCACTTCCGCCCTGTGAGCCACGCCGCGTGGCACGCGCGCGGGGACTACCTCGCCGTCACGCTCAGGGACGCCGCCTCGCGCTCCGTTATTGTACACCAGGTCACTATCTACTACTCTACCATACTCTATACGCACCGCACCTCTCTACTACTCTGTATACACTCTCTGAAACGTTTGTCATAGCCTTGATTACTTCACTAAATGCTGTACGTAGATTGGTCACTGGTATTATGTGACGTGATAGGTGACCAATGAGCGTTCAGTATTCACTTTATTAACTGATCGAGACGTTAACAAACGTCCCAGAAGCTGAAAGAAAACAGTCTTATATACCTATTCCTTGAACATTTTATTAAGTTCAATCATTAAACGTTTAACTCATTTTATTTTTAAAAATATTTAAAGTAGGTCTCCGAACTGTACACTTGCTATTTATATTACAATTTTAAACACTAAACGTTTAATATTTACTTGATTCCCCATTTATTTTAATATATCTCTTTTTATTATAAAATTTGCCTTAAGACGTTAGACGAAAAAACAATTTTGTGAATTCACTATGGTGTACCTGTGACTTGTTGTTTGTTATACAAAGTTGTTATTTGGCGCGAATACTTGTATTGGTTTCAAAGGCACAAGATATTGCCGTTCACCAAAACACTATTATTATTATAGTAAATAAGTGTTTATTGAAACTCTAAATTAAAAGTAAAATTACAACTATTGGTAATATTGAAGTAAATTAAATTTTCTAGAACTGTTGTAAAGGTTCGAGTTTTAAAACCCTTTTCCACTGTAGCGGTGTAAAAGGACTTTTCGACGCAGATTTCAAATGATGAATGAGATAATGAATAATGACCTTTCTCTAGCTCATGTAATAAAAAAATACTTTGTGAGTTAATTTTTAAAGAGATTTGTTCACTATTGTTATTGTCGAACTCATTTGCTTACTTAATCTTATAGTTCTTAACATATTGTATATATTTTTGCCAGGAGAAAGTAACAATGAAAAACGGATTATCCATCGTTAAAAATAATCAGTTTTGTAATAATTTTGTTACAATTCCACCCAATAGGAAAAATAACGATATGATAATAGATAGTGATCGTTTCCCTTGGTCCGTTATTGAGATGGCACAGTAGTAAAGGCGGCACTTAATACGCAGGTGTCGCGGCGTCGGTCCCAGCTGCCGTTCTCGCGCTGCAAGGGGCTGGTGCAGTGCTGCCTGTTCCACCCACACAAGCCGCTGCTCTTCGTCGCCACGCAGCGAGCTGTCCGGGTCTACGATCTCGTCAAGCAGGTACGCGCAACCATCCACCTGCCCTCTCCCAACATCACTTACTGCACTTACAATGCGATTAAAATAAGAATAGGACCGGCTCTCGGCTAACTTCACTCATATTCACTCTAATAAGTACGATCAGCAGAACAAACTTAAAAATAAAGCAGTGCCATATATTTATACGTAATTTTAAACGAGTGACCCGAAATTCTTAATTTTAATAAATTCTAATTTTTACGCACAAAGACTGCACAGACGCCATCTTAATAATCTTAATAAAATCAGTTCAAATTATTTCTGTACCTACAGTCACCTACAACTTCGTTTACCAACACTATAAACATGTGTTAAGTTTTCAGGGTTCATGTATGTATCTTTATGAGTTTCTTTATTCCAGAAGTTATGTCTAAACGGCTTAACCGATTTTAATGTACGAGATATCGTTAGATTTATCTTGATAGTTCAAATGACACTATGTACATTAAAAAAATAAAAAACAAACTGGTGTATTTTAGACGCCATATAGTGAGAAAAACAATTTATTTTTCTTCCAAAGCCATCGTGATGTGTATCAAAATGAAGGGCTTTAAAAAACGATTCCATAAATATATTAACTTCCAGTTTATTTTCAATGGATCGATAAAACGCTTAACGAAAATAAAGTATTTGCTGTAGAGTTTTATATTTTCTTTATTAATTTATACATGTTTTATCATTTCTTTTTTTGCACACTGTACGAAGTTCTAGTTTTGACGTCACAACATGGCGCTAGGCCGATCCTATTCTTATTTTAATCGCATTGTACATCTATCTCTACAAAATTGTAATGTACTGCTGTCATTACGAAGCATAATATGTGCAGACACACGGTACCCCGCGGCGTAGGCTATGGCCATTAGACGAGCGCAGCGTACTCGATTCCTCAGTGTCAAAATGCTATTACTTGCTATTATGAAAGTGCCCATGGGGTGCCGGGGTAGAATGTCATCCTCCCATCTCTACCCGTGGGTGTCGTAAGGGGCGACTAGGGGTAACACACACATGAAAATAACTGAATACAGCATAAAGTAAATGATTCGCAGCTAAGGAAGATATCGAAGCAATAAAGATTCTACTGTCTACCCAACGTTATAAAATGTGCACCACTTATCCAATAGCGGGATCGACATCACACACTAATAATATATATTAAACAGTTTGAAGGAACGATAAGGACGTGTCAATATTCACGGCTACGTATATGCCACATTTATTTACAATAATTGTCGTACGTAGTAGTTGAGCTCCAGCCGACCACCCTCTATACAATAGAAACGATAAAGTGTTACTGGCGTTGATGACATTATTTTTGTAATAACTTTATAATTTGACCAGTAGATATATTTATTATATTAGGTATCGTCCAGGAATTGTTCCAGCAGGAAATATGAATCTCTCTTACAAATGTAAGAGTGATTACAGAGGGTTGAACATAATTTATATATTTATTATAGAAATAATAATAAAAACTGGCCAAGTGCGAGTGGGACTCGCGCACGAAGGGTTCCCGTACCATTATCTGTAATAGCAGTACCATTTTGCTCTACTATCCAATCTACCTTATATGAATTATTACTTTTTTAAAGCTATTAATATACTTAAATCTAATTATTCTGTAAACATTTTAACCTGTGGTATGTTAAATAACGAGAAAATCACGTTTATTGTAGGTATAGGACCCTCCTACACTATTTAATTTACCTAATTGTTTATTTTAAAATAAATAAACAACTAAATATTTGGTGACTATATCAAGTTTCTATCTTTTCTTCGAAAACCTCTTTTATTGTAAGGGGGCCTCTTAATTAGTTATTTTATTTTAATTAATTATATTTAAAGAGAACATAAAACTAAATATTCTGTGAATAGTTAAAGCGTCTACCTGTCACCGTTATTAGTATCGAGCAAGAAACGGTAAAAAAAATCAAGTTTGTCGTGTGGGAGCCCCCCCTTAAATATCTATTTTATTTTATTTTTAGTATTTGTTGTTATAGCGGCAATAGAAATACATCATCTTCGAAAATTTCAACTGTGTAGCTATCACCGCTCTTGAGATACAGCCTGGTGACAGACGGACGGACGGACGAACAACGAAGTGTCAGTAATAGGGTCCCGTTTTTACCCTTTGGGCACGGAACCCTAAAAGGGCGACTCGGTGACAGAATATATACATATACAGAATATTAAACATCTAAAATACTGTAATATCTTCACTCAAACTTCACTTTAAAATACTTTACTGTTTCAGCTGGATCGTCCACTGCTGAACACAGCCTCTCCTATTTAGGGGGTATTTGCCATAATCCCCACGCTTGGGAGGTGGCTTGGGGATCGCAGTGTAAGATAGTAGTTCTTTAGAAGGCGCTGCTGCCCACCTTCCAGTATTTTTCCCTTAGTCGCCTCTTACGACACCCACGGGATGACATGGGGAGGTGCAATTCTAACCCGGCACCCCATGGGGTGGCGGTTTAGAAAAATACTTACATAGATTTTATTTCACATTATTTTATCCTAGAAATTTACAGATTATAAATAAATAAAATATATACCCATATATTTAGATATAGATTTATATACTTCGATATATATATATATATATATATATATATAAAATATATAAATAAATAGAATATATAATCAATAATTTGAATATATATGTATATATATATTGATAATTTACAGTAATGTTCAAAATTATAGGACTAGCAGTTCTTCTAATAGCTAAAGTGACAGATAATGGAGTTGCTCCTTGAAAGATTCTAAGGATGGGGTCTAAGGAAGCACTTTTTATTTTTAACGCTAATGGATTCCACAATCTAACGGCCGCAGCAGCAAATGAATAGTGGTTAAAGGTTATGTTGGTTACAGAGTTTAGTTCTCTCATGATCTTAAGGTTGAACTGGCCGGTCACTTCTCCATACAAACGCCGTAGGATGATCACTCCCTTATTTGAGGTTTTAGGTCCAGAACTAAGCATGATATCGATTTATCTCTTCAATATCTAGGCTTGTCTTGGCACCGATTTGTAAAAAAAATTTTCACATGATAGTTATAAGCCTCGAAACATCCCTGTAATATCACGAATTTTAGCGCATGTTTAGTCGTAAATAAACGACTTATAGAGCATGAAATCCCTAAAATTATTTACATAGAAGCATAGCTCAGTTCATGATCATTTTAGATAACATTTTGGAAAACAAATACATCCAGTAGTATAATCATAAACATCCTAGAGCCAAAGGTCGGCACACATAGTTTTGCGCGCTAGTTTTTCTTTCAAAATATTGGGCATCTCATGTCAATACTTCCATTCCGCGGTGAGGGAAGCGGGCGGGCGGGTCTCATGCGCAGCACACTAATATATAATTAACAAAACGCACACTACCAAAAGTCACGTGCACCGCGCCGCGATCTTAGAACATAATATTATATTGTAGGAATGCCCTGTTGCTTTTTGGTGTGCACGTAGGTATGTATACACTACCCAATATGTAGTGCCTATGCCTACTTACGTACTTATATATATATATATATATATATATTTACATATGTTGGGAGTTGGGGACCGGATTTTCTTTCGCATTTGATTAGTTTGTTCGTGATAGTAAGTGTCGGACGCCATAATCCATATAGATAGGTACTTGGGTAATATAAATACGTAACTATGTCTAGGTACTCATCTACTCTCACCTAAGTTAGTACCTAGTAGGTATTAGTCAATACGCAGGTCATGGTAGCTATGGTGAGTACCTAATCATTTTAGTAACACTTAGACAATATAAAAAGCTGCATTTGGTTAGATATGGTATGGACGTAGGTAGTCCGCATTCTTTTTAGAATATAGTCTAAGCAGTAATATAACTTCGAGAAAGTACCTACCTAACACAAAGTAGTAAAGGGTTAGAATTAGAAGCTCAATGGAAGATACCTACCTATCTACGATATAATTATCATTTATCATATAGGCCTGCCTAGGCACGCAACTGTCAGCGATGTCAAATCGACATTCGCGGGCGCGCATTACATTGCATACCTACCTATCTACATAGCTATAAGATCACAACAAATAATAAAGTTAGTACTATGTATCTACCTACGTAAATTAGTAGAATAAGTATGTATATTTGTAGTAGGTACTTATACCTAAGGTAGTACGAAAGTTTATATGGTAAACTTAGCGATGATTGTAGGCACTTACCTAATCAAAAATAACCTATGATAAGTTATTGATTTTTATTGGAAATAATTTAAATCAGTTACGGGTAGGTAGAGAATTTTTATTCCAAATGTGTTCTACCAGGATTGGTAGATCCATGATGCCATCGTACATTACCGCTTAGAGACAGATTTTGAAATCGGTACGACACACTCTCATCTCAAAGCTCGCTAGCCGGGCAAAACAACCTTCCACCATGCGGTGAAGTTCATGCCCGCGGCGGGATTCGACCCATAGACCTGTTGCGCGGCAGTCCATTGCTAAGAGCCATCACTGTTTCCCGTTAAGTGTTAAGTGACAGAATTTCTACTTGAGGGTGGTAGCTATCCAGGCGAGCATTCGCAAAATGCTCTTCACCAACGCGGGGAAGCTCAATATCGCGGCTGGATTCGAACCATGGACCTGCTGCGCGGCAGTCAGTAGCTAATGCCACTGGCCCATCACTGCTTCCCGTTAGGCGCTTACTGACAGATTTTCTGCTTGAGGATGGTGGCTAGCCAGGCGAACATTCGCAAAATGCCCTATGCCCTTCCACCAAGCGGTGAAGCTCGAGCCCGCAGCGGGATTCGAACCATAAACATGCTGCGAGGCAGTCCATAGCTAATGCCACTGAGTTCACGTTAGTTGCATGGTGACAGAATTTCAACTTGGGTAGCTATCCCGGCGAGCATTCGCAAAATGCTCTTTTTTTATGCCTGATAGGTTAGCCTTTGACCACTATCTCACCTGATGGTAAGTGATGATGTGGTCGAAGATGTTGTTCAGGCTAACCTAGAAGTACTGGCTCTCAAGGACAGCTGCCGGAACACACCGTTAGGTGCTTGGCGACAGATTTTCTACTTGAGGGTGGTAGCTATACAGGCGGGCATTCGCAAAATGCCCTACCACCATGCTATAACGACTGCCATCCTAAGACCACAACCGGGACCAACGGCTTAACGTGCCCTCCGAAGCACGTGCACGCTCAGTAGTATTGTCCTAGCGGTCACCCATCCAACTCATGACCGCGCGCGACGGTGCTAAACTTTGCTGATCGGTTGAGAACAGCTAAGTAAACTTCGCTACGAACTCTCCACCACGCGGTGAAGCTCAATATCGCGGCGGGATTCAAACTATGGCCTGCTGCGCAGCAGTCCATAACCAATGCCACTGAGCCATCACGGCTTCCCTTTAGGTGCTTGGCGACCGATTTTTTACTTGAGGGTAGTAGCTATCCAGGCGGGCATTCGTATAATGCTCTTCTACCACGCGGTGAAGATTAAGCCCGCAACGGGATTCGAACCATGGACCTGCTGCGCGGAAGTCCATAACCTATGCCACTGAGCCGTCACTGCTTTACAAAATATGTTGTAGTAAAAGCAGTAACTTGCTAATTATGTAATAAATAATTATTGTAGGTAAATATTTACTACATCAATATGAAAAGAACAAACTAATACATTTACTATGTACCTACAAATCATTGTACCTACTTACTAAATATTTACCCACTATAGGTGAAATAACATCAGTATGTTATTATAAAACGAACGAAAATTATAACAACAGGTACCTACTGTCCGAACCAAAATGTATTCCTCTGTGAATATATAATATTATTTTATAAGAAATACCTACACACGTCGTGACGTAGCTTGAGACACTATCTCCGTCCGTCGTCTCTTGTAAAGGAGAGATAGCATATGACCATTACGACGTAAACGAACAGGGAGCCACTTGCGCTTAGTACGAAATTCGAAGACATGATCATATTTATGTAAACCATAAATAAATCTAATACAGAAGTTTTGGAGAAGCTCGAGTTTATTCAGTTGCTCCTTCCAATAGACAGAATTATGAAAGATTGAATTAGCATGCTATTGAATTTTACATGTTAGTCCATATTTTACGTGTAGGAAGTCAGTGTCGTATTATACCTGTGTGTGTGTGTGTAGGAGTTGGTCCGCAAGCTGTTGACGGGCGCGCAGTGGGTGTCCAGCATGTGCATCCACCCGGGCGGCGACAACCTGCTGGTGGGCACGTACGACCGCAAGCTGGTGTGGTTCGACCTCGAGCTGTCCGCCAAGCCGTACCAGAGCCTGCGGCTGCACGGGGCGGCCGTGCGCAGCGTCGCCTTCCACAAGCGCTACCCGCTGTTCGCCTCCGCCGGGGACGACAACAACATCGTCGTCGCGCATGGAATGGTCTACAAGTAAGTACATATACAACACTGCTCTGCTCTGCTCTGCTCCTCTACACTATACATACATTACGCCCGGCTACTATTGTACCTCATCGTGGGTATCAGACATTACAATAACATTGCTTATAATTTCCTTTAAATAACCCTTAAAACCGTTTTCAGTATTGAAAATTACTTTAAAGTATAAAATGTTATTAATTCGTGTGTATAAAATATTGAATATAATATTTAAAAATAAATTAGATAATTTATAAAAATTACTTTACTATTACCCATCCTTGCCGCAAAATAAAAACCTTTTTTTTTATTTTCTGCCAAAGAAGCTGTACACCGTAAATAACCCATAATGAATTCAATATAATCGTACATACTACATTATTAAAAAAGTTTCTTGTCATCTTGATGAAAGATATCTATATAAAAATGTATCAAACTTGATTTCCTAAAACCTCATTTTGCTATGCCTTGTTAGCTACCACCCTCGAGTGTAGAAAACCTGTTACCAAGCTCAGCTGTTCTCTAGGTAAGCCTGAACAACATCTTCGCCATATCATCACATACCATCAGATGTGATAGTGGTCCAAGGCTAGCATATGCGTCATAAATTTAATAGTACATTGTACATCGAGGAGAGAAAACGATCTATTTCTGTTCGAGAGTTTGTTTGAACCCGACGCGTAGCGGAGAGCTTAAAGGCAACTCGAGAACAGAAATAAAACTTTCTCCCGAGTGATACATAGTGCTTTATACTACACCTACGAGGAAAATAAAAAATCATTATACGTTTTCTCGTACTTACCTCGAGACTTCTCAGGCGTTAAGTTCTTTATGACTTCTTGAGCTGCATTTCTTATTTCTGGTGGCGTCATCATTATAAAATCGTCACTTTCACTATCAGATGACATTTTGGAAAATTATTTAGAATAATTAAAAGCGTACTGTTAAAATATCAATTTAATAAAAAAAACAAAATTTAACCAAACTGCAAACATAACTAATTGCCGCGCTTTTCTTCTCGTAGTGCAAAAGAAGGTCGCCAACCTCCTTTCATTGAAAATCGAGTACAAATAAAAATCACACCTCTTTTTTCTAAGTATTTTATATAAAACCTTTCTGAGATTGTTTTTTTTATGTAAGCAGCTAAAAACAAAAGAACGCTACCAACCTGGCTAGCATGTGCAAAAAATAAATATGTCACTCTCGACACGAGAGACAAGTGTCGGACGATAGCAGCGGCCGCACCACGCTAAGATCTGTTCATTGAGATTATCTGTGGACGATTCTCCATTGCGCTGTTTGTTGGTTGAATTGCGAACAGTTTTAAGAAATAAGCAGTGATGGACTGTGAACCAATGAAATAGCGTACTTTTATGAACGATTAAGTTATTTTTCCCGTTCTCGACACTTCTTAGAAATTATGTTAGCTATGATGGCTATGAAGGTAATGATTAAAAACTGTTCCCGTTGATTGTAATTTTCAAACGAATTGCCGACTTTTATGCATCAAGTATTTTAGTTTTATCTTTTTTGACGATGGTTATGTTACTATAAAATATTATTACATATATTGTTTAATAAAGAACACATAAATGGGACCCTAAAAACTAGTTCAGTAGCTGTGATAAAAACTTGTTTTTCCCTACTTAGCATTCGTCACCAAGAAAAACAGCGTATCTGTTTTTCTTTTTATTAAACAATATAACTACCTATTAATATTTTATAGCAATATATTGGGTACGGAACCCTAAAAGAAGTTATTCATTTAGATTACTTTAAAAATTTACTGCTGCAAATTTCATTAAAATTACCTACTGATTTACTTACATATAACTGTTTTTTTTTAATAAATGCAACATATAGTATTTAATAATTAAAAATAGTTGAAAGCACTACCTACCGCTTTATTCAAAGATATTGAATTTAAGCTACGCACAAGAGTTCGTCATTGTATTGATTACACACACAAATATTATGGGTCTGCTAACACTGGACGGAAAGTAAATTTGTACTAAATCGTTGATCGCCCCCATTATACTGGGACGCGCGAGATAGACTACAGATTTATCTCGTCCTCAAAAAGTAGGACGAGAAAATTCATGCAAATACTCGCAGATAAGTGTCAAAAATCGATTAAACTGAGGCGCGCATGTTAGTGTTGGTCGACAAGTAACCACGGGTAGCCAAAATACAGGTAAACAAGGACGAGTTCTTTGCCCTGCCATGTTAGCACTCGTAGACATAGCGCGATATGTCTATTTTACACGAAATAGAGTGTAGACAAAATTTACTCGTGGTGCGCATGCTAGCCGGGCAGGGCAGGTATGGATTTTCATACAACATTCCTTCACTGCTAAGGAGTGAAGGAATGAAAATCCATATAACTTTCCACGCCGTACACATGTACGGCGTGGTATACATATACATAAGGGAAAAATGACAAACTTTATAACATGTGTTCCGGCAGTTTTTTAACGGTGTGTTCCGGCAGCAGTTCTTGAGAGCCAGTGAAATAACAGGCAAAATGAGACTTAACAACTATGTCTCAAGGTGATGGGCGCAGTGCAGTTCGTTACTTGTGATGAAATGCATTTGTTATAGGCAGAGGATACCGCTTAACATCAGGTGGGCCTCGTGCTTGTTACTTCACAAGAACATTAAAAAAAAAAAAAAAAGTTTTTGAACGAATAATGAGACCTTTTCTGAGTGGGTGTGGTATAAATACATTTTATCACACGGATTCACACATTATTGCGGTCCGTAACCGTTCTTTTTTATTGAATGATATGTTATTAAAACGATATGTATATATTTCAGCGACTTGCTGCAGAACCCGCTGCTGGTCCCGTTGAAGCAGCTGAAGGGCGGCGAGAAGCGCGCGTCCCTCTGCGTGCTGGCGCTGCAGTGGCACCCCGCGCAGCCCTGGCTGCTCGCCGCCAACGCAGACAACACGCTGCGGCTCTACTCCTAGCTCTAACTAACTATACTTACTTACACATACATACCTGTTACTGTACTGTACACCCTGCCCTGACGATTTATGTGTTCCTGCTGCAGTGCCAACGACATAAACTACTTTTCATATTGGAGCATTTATTTAGCTAATTTATTCAGCTCATAAACTGAAATATAACCATGTTTATCCATTGTAAATATTTTTGTAATGTGAACTGGTAACAGAAGGGGATAGAACGTTTGTGGCATGTCGCCTGCCGTCATCTTGATTATTTTACACCTTCCGCGATTTGTGAAAGTAGTATGTTATGGGGAAAGGTTTATTATGTCGCATCATCATCGCAAAAATAAAACGCAGTTTTGTTTGTAAAGCCGTACTTTCTTCTATCCCTTAACTAGTAACGTTGAATGTGGTTAAAAATAAAACAAAACACGTAATAGAGATAATGTAACTTTAAACACGATAAATATACGCGATTTAAACCGTTTAAAGTTATTTAATTACTATACCTAATAGAGATGTTACATAATAATAACAAATATTTTTAAAATATTTTATGAAAACATCAAATTAATATTTTAATAAAACACTTAAAAAATACAAAAATATATCTAGTGACAATTCCGCCTAATTTTCCTGTTAAGCCGACGTGACGTCACAAACGCCACGCAGCCAAACCGGAAGAATTTTCTTTTAAACTTTTTTTTGTTTGTTTTTTTTTTGAAAATTCTTCCGCCTTCACCTGAATCTATTTATTATGAGATATTAATTATTTATCATTATACCAAAACAAAACCTAAATATATGGGTATCTTACATCTCATGAATGAAAGACACCCATATATTTAGGTTATGTTATTATTTATTGGAATAAACATTACCTACTTTAAATTTTTTTGGTTTCATCGGGATTGCAACTGCTGCCGAGATCAGCGGGATGGCATTCCGCACTTAGTGACTTGGAAGACAAGCCAACCTTTTTTTAAGCTCTACACATACTCGTACCTAAGATAAAAAGCCATTCTTTGCGATGTGACACGATTTAATAACTTATCTATTTAATTAAAGTAGATTTTATCGTTCTAAGAACTATTATGTTAATACAGTAGAATACATATGCACGCGTAATTACTTAATTTTTTTATCATTTTTATTGTTCTCATGGCAATCTTTGCATCCAAATATTTCGGAAAGATGACTTTGTACATTATTACATAACATTTTAGAAGTATCCTCTACCCATATAAAGTACTGACAACGTGAACGCCACTGAAAAAAAATAACCAAGTGGCGGCGGATGGATATGCCAGCATCCATTCAAAAATATTCGAATCCCTTTGTAACTGACGTATAGTGAATGTCACAAAACATGTTAAACATTTTTTAACGTTCACTGCAAATAAATGTACAGAATGTGAAAGTAATGCTCCGCCGTATCGCCATGTGATCTTTCTTACTATAAACACTACAGATAATAAACTAGATTACATCTGACGAATATGGACTAAGTTTTATTTTGACTTCCTATATACTTCAACTACTTACAATAAATAATATTTTTTATTTTATTTTACTTGGAAAACAAACAGCTTACTTAGATAATAAGTTCAAAGGTAAAATAGGCCTTAACCCATTGTCATCGGCGATAATGATAACAATAGAATTTCATTAATAACTAGGACGTAGTGGTCCTGACGATGCCAACTTATTAAAAAGTTTTCACTAATAGAAGCGATATTGTATGAGTGCCCCTAACAACATTAACAGGGCCACAGCGCTTAACACAAGCCTAACAACCAAAGCATAACAATCTTAGGTATTTTTTCCTTTACTTTATTTAGTTTTTCCCTTTTAGTGACAATTTAATCGACATATTGTCAAAGTAATCTTAAGATATTAAGTAGGTACTTGAAAATGTCTCTCTTATTGGGTATACTCGTATAATATGTTTAGAATAATTTGTGATGAATTTTTTCTTTACATGAGTTAAAAATTGCCGTCCGTGGGGTGCCGGGCTAGAATGTCACCCCCCCAGCCCTTGTTAACAATGTTGTAAAAGTCGAAAGTGTGTCGAGCAGGGTAGCGTACCTTATACTCAGAATCACCAAATGGTATTCGCTGAAGGTCATACAGGTTTACGCACCGACCTCGACACGCTCAGATGATGAAGTAGAGGCTATGTATGAGGAGATATCAGAAGCCATACATTCCTCCGAAACATACTTCACCGTTGTGATGGGGGACCTCAACGCTAAGTTGGGCACACGGAATGGCGATGAGTTGAGAGTGGGGCCATTTGGATATGGGCAGCGGAACCAGAGGGGCCAGCGGCTGATCGACTTCATGGAGGAGGGACTCTTTGCGATGAACTCCTTCTTCGAGAAGCGACCATCCCGGAAGTGGACGTGGATAAGCCCCGATGGTTCAACAAAAAATGAGATCGAGTTTATCATGACGACCAGGAAGCAAATATTCAATTATGTCTCTGTGATCCATAAGGTGAAAACCGCTAGCGATCACCGTATCGTTAGAGGCACATTGAATGTCAATGTTAAGCTGGAAAGGTCGCGTCTGATAAACTCCACGCTCCGTCCTAGCGCTGCCCAAATCCAAAACCCCGAAAGCTTTCAACTCGAACTACATAACCGCTTCCAGTGGCTAGCTGAATGGGAAACAGTGGACGAGATAAACAACGGGTTGGTGAAAGCTGTCCAAGCGGTGGGGTCTCAGTTCTTTAAGACCCCCCGCCGAAATAAACCAAACAAACTCTCAGAAGTAACCATCAAGCTGATGGAAGATCGGAATGAGATGAGACTGCAATTTTCAGCTAATATGTCGAACTACGGCAAACTCAATAGACGAATTTCGAAGGCACTGCGACACGACTTGCGCGCCTTCAATACAAATCGTATAAGGGCCGCAATCGAGCGTAATCAAGGCTCCATAGTGTTCGCTAAAAATTCGTCTATAGGGCAAAGCCAAATGACTAAGCTGAAGATCGACGATGGCAGAATCATCTCATCAAAACCGGAGATTCTGAGAGATCTTGAGAGGCTTTATGTACAGCTATACACCTCGACACGAGTACCCGTTGTCAGTACAGCTCAGGACACGAGAGCTAAACTGACCCGACACTACACCGAAGACATCCCGGACATCAGCCTATACGAGATTAGAATGGCTCTCAAACAGCTTAAGAACAACAAGGCACCAGGTGATGACGGAATCACGACAGAACTTCTGAGAGCGGGTGGAAAACGGTACTCTCAGTCCTCCAGAAGTTATTTAATTCCGTCATCCTTGAAGGTAAAACGCCAGCAGCGTGGAGCAGAAGTGTAGTGGTACTGTTCTTCAAAAAAGGTGACAAGACCTTGTTGAAGAACTACAGGCCCATTTCTCGAGAGTCATTACGAATCGTCTTGCTCGTTGGTTTGATGAAGTTGGCCTCCCGAACAAGCCGGGTTCCGAAAAGGCTTTAGCACCATAGACCACATTCATACGCTCCGCCAGATTATACAGAAGACTGAGGAGTATAATCGGCCATTATGTTTAGCGTACGTGGACTATGAAAAAGCCTTCGATTCAATCGAAACCTGGGCCGTACTGCAGTCTCTTCAGCGATACCAAATTGACTATAGGTACATCGAAGCGCTGAAGTGTTTGTATAGAAACGCCACCATGTCGATTCGACTACAGGACAAGAGCACGGAACCAATCCAACTGCAACGAGGCGTGAGACAGGGAGACGTTATTTCTCCGAAACTGTTCACAAATGCGTTGGAGGACGTTTTTAAACTCTTGAACTGGAAAAAATTCGGCATCAACATCTATGGCGAATACATCACTCACCTTCGTTTCGCCGATGACATAGTCATAATGGCAGAGTCGCTTGAGGAACTCAGTATAATGCTCAGCGACCTCAGTAGAGTTTCCCAGCAGGTGGGTCTTAAAATGAACATGGACAAGACGAAAATTATGTCTAATGTCCATGTTGCACCCGCACCAGTAGTTGTTGGGAACGATACACTCGAAGTTGTTGACCATTACATATACCTGGGACAGACTGTCCAGTTAGGTAGGTCCAACTTTGACAAAGAGGTCGCCCGAAGAATTCAACTCGGATGGGCAGCGTTCGGGAAGTTACGCGACATCTTCTCGTCGAAAATCCCGCAGAGCCTGAAGACCAAAGTCTTCAACCAGTGTGTGTTGCCAGTGATAACTTATGGCACTGAGACGAGCTCCACCCTAACTGTGGCTCTTATGGACAAGCTCAAAGTCACTCAACGAGCTATGGAGAGAGCTATGCTCGGAGTTTCTTTGCGCGATAAAATCTGGAACGTGGATATTCGGCAAAGAACCAAAGTCACCGACATAGCTCTCAGAATTTGCAAGTTGAAGTGGCAATGGGCGGGCCACATTGCTCGACGAACTGATAACCGATGGGGAAGAAAGGTTCTCGAGTGGTTACCACACTACACTGGAAGACGTAGAGTTGGTAGGCCCCCCACTAGGTGGACTGACGACATCGTGAAAGTCGCGGGTAGCCAATGGTTACAAGCGTCTAATAGCCGTTCTTTGTGGCGCTCTATGGGGGAGGCATTTGTTCAACAGTGGACGTCTTCCGGCTGATGATGATGATGATAATGATGAGTTAAAATGAATTTGCACAGTAATTCGTACAGCAGAATGTACAATTGTAGGTAATTTTTTCAACAAACCGACCTCTGTTGCTCCCTGAAGCCCTAGTAACGACGAACAGTCAGTTTTATTTAAGACAATGTTGTGCACTAATGTTAGGTCTGCCGCTTCTCTCCTCTAATGTTTTCTTAATGTTATTGTGACGGAATTTAACGAGAGTTCCGGCAGCAGCCCTTGAGAGCCAGTAATTCTAGGCTAGCCTAAAAACATCTTCGACCACATCATCACTTACTATCAGGTGAGATAGTGGTCAAAGGCTAGCTTATAAGCTATAAAAAAAAGACTTCAAGTTTGCCGAACAAGTACATTATGATATAAGTGCGGTTAGTCGAAAAATGGCAACGTCTGCTTTAAAGCAGAAGCTGTATACCGAAATTTATGACTGCAATAACGCCTGCTTGGCGAATTACATTACAAATTTACGAGACAAAAAATTATAGTCATGAGCGGGATTCGAACCCGCATCCATCCACCCCTATAGCCGGGGTATGCTCGAACCAATTGAGCTTACATGACGCAATGACTCATGACTCTTATTTTTCCTCTCGTTCTTCAACCATCTTATCGGGATGGAGGATACCTATAGTTGTAGACACGAATCGTCAGTGGCCGAATTGATTAGCTGTTTTCATAGATGCATTTAAATTATCAGATGACAGATCGACTCTTTCTGCGGTTTGGATTAGAAGCCGTCAAATATGTAGAATGGTCTGACATATTGGAATAGGACAAGAAAGAATGATTAATAGTGCATTATGCAACAAGTGCACGAAGTTGTTTATTACAATGACTTCGATCTCAGGCCTAATTGGAGTAGAGATTGTAATAAACAACGCGCACGAATTTCATACGACGTTTTTCAACACACTTGCGAGGAACGAATACGAAAATATTTTCTTGATTTTTCTGATAGCAATAATAATCTGATTAAGAAGGTTTATAATTAAATCTTATAAATTTCATAAATAGCTTATTAAATTTCAATAAGATAGAAGCTTAACTCACCGTACCCATAAACTTCCCATATTGGAAACTAGTTATGAATCTCTTTTAGTCAAACCAGAAATACATATTAACTTATATATTGCCAAAGGAGATCTACTCGCCAATGAGAGTTTAAATAAAATCATTGATGAATTATGGCCAGATTGGAATCAAATTTATTGCGATGCCTCAAAAACCTCAAATAGTGCCTGTGTTGGTGTTGGCGTATTCCATCGACAGTTCAACATAGTAGAAAAGATAAAATTCCCTCCTCAGACATCAATTTTCACTGCAGAATGTTATGGAATCTATAAGGCTCTTGAATACATCCTCATTATGAAACTCTCTAATAGTGTAATTTTCTCAGATTCCATGAGTGCGTTACAAGCCTTTATGAAATATCCCTTCAAAAGAAATGCATATTTTCCGGTTATAATCGAAGCCCGAGAAATGCTTGTTCAGTGCGTAGATAGAGGGTTTTCTGTTTCGTTTGCCTGGATTCCCGCAGTCACAGTGGAATAAGGAAACGAGAAAGCTGATCAACTTGCAAACCAAGCAACACAGTGTGGAGACATTTTCCCATACAAGAATTATCCTCAGGATTTAGCTGCTCTCTCCAAATTAGACCTGCAACTTACTTGGAGTGAAACCTGGACAAATATAGTGCCAGATTAAATGGCGAATATTTCTATAAAATACAACCAATGATCCCGGTTAAGTCTTGGTTTACCAAAGTGAAACTAAGTAAACGTGCTACGTCTGTGTTGATTCGAATGCGTTTGGGCCACATGTGCACTCCGGCACATCTTGCTCGGATACGTATTATAGACTCGGAATTGTGCGAGTGTGGAGAATGCGTGGGTGACATCGATCATATTATTCTAAAGTGTCCCCTTTATGATCATGCTCCGCTTTTCAAATACCTTGAAGATCTTCATGTCCCTTTCTCTACTAATATATTTTCTTTACTTTATAGCAATTGTCTCCCCATCTATCATGTATTAGCTTCATTCATTGAAGCTAACGACATCAAATTATGATAATATGCTACATTGTAAATACTTATTTACTTATTCTAACACAACACTATGTACCTATTGTCCTCCTATCCTTCCTAACTCCTCCGACCCTATTTTTTCCTCGAATTTATTGTATTAACCTAAAGTTTCCTCGTTTTTGTCATATAATTGACCATAATAATAATAATTAAAAAAAGTCTTAATATCATCAAGAAGTCCGAAGCTGAGAAGTCTTTCCAGCCTAGACAGCTGAAACCAATTGAACAGAAGTCGTCTCAAAGAAGAACTTGATTATTAAAACATGACACTGGCAAATGCACAAGACGTGCGAGACCATATCCCGATGAAAGGGAAAATAAAACTTTTAAAGTTCTACTTCAGTAAGTAAAAAAACTCTTTGGTTTGTTTTTATATGAAAAACGAACGAAACAAACTACAATCTCCTTGGTGAGAAGTGTGGAAACCTAAATTTTCAATATGTATACCTACCGGAAACGTTTTTTTTCTATTGAAAACACTAGTGTAAGTAATTAAACAGTCAAAAAAACAAATTAAACGTGTCGCGTTACTACGCGTGTCTCTCTCGGGTCACTCACTTAAAATTACGTATAAATATTATATGGCACTGCTCTATTTTTAAGTTTGTTCTGCTGATCGTACTGAGTGAAGCTAGCCGAGAGCCCGTCCTATTCTTATTTTAATCGCATTGTACGAAAATTACGGAGAATAGCGCGCAAGTTTTTTATTTTGCGCGCGGCAAATGAATTATGGTTGATTACATAGTCAAGCTTCCCTTTAGGAAGGAAGGGTTTTTAAAAACTAATTTAAAATAAAAACTATGAAATACGTCCAGCCGATATAGAGGCTCGATTTATTCTGGCTAACAATTACTGTCATGCGACGATGCAAGAGTGCATCGTCGTGGGATACATTTTATGGAACTTTCCGCTGACAATGTTAAGTCAGCAGAATATTCGCTTACTAATCTAATATAGATGGTTCGGGCGGATGCATAACTCCTCCCTCCCCAAGAGGGAAATTATCGGTACGTTCATTTTTAATAACGTTTCGATAATTTCTAGCACACATTAAAATAATCTTATTTCGTAACACATATGTTAAAATGATAAGTAGACACATCAAAACTAGGAATAGAGTAACATATAAAATTACACTGAAGCTAGAGTCCTTTTCTCTTGAAACACTGTTTATCACTTCACTGTGCCTTAACGCATGGGCCATGTATTTAACTTCGTCTAAGTTTATTCGTTGCATATTAAGTACGCTTGCACCAGGTAAGGGTGCGCCCGTACTCACAGCAGCATATAACGTAGGTAGATTTATAATAGGATCAGGCTCTACCAGATCACTCTCGGTGAAGGCACGATGGTGTCGAATTCTAATGCCGCCAATTTCAAAATCACACGGCTTGTCCAGGGTTGCTACGTAAGTACCGATGACTGGATGCTTAGCGATTTCAGAGTCACAGTATGTAGTTAATACTGCTTTAAGTCGCGTATATAAAATCCAACTTGATGTAGATATTTGTTGGATTCTCACTCTTCGATATGAATTTGGTGTTGCACGCAGCGAGTAAGGTTGTTTTCGAACCTCATGAGTTGTTCAATGCAGGTGAGCTCGGGGTAAAGAGCTCGGTTGTCGTCAGCGCATAAATAGTGACCTCCAGCACCAAGAGACCGGCATGGTTTTATGATCGGAAGGTATTTCATTCCCTTTGCCAAAAGGTATGGGAATTGGGGGAATATGGATAAGGTTCTATTCTCAGTCTCACGAAAGATCGGTAAGGTGTAGAGTTTATAATAATTGTAAGTATTATTATCTGTAAGTGGTACCTCTATTATAAACGTAATCTGGTTGTGTTTGGTATAAGACTTAATATTAACAGTTTCTTCGAGTTTCACTAAATTTTTCTCTGTAGCAGGATAAATAAAATTTTCAGTGTTCGCAATCAAATTCAAATGGTACAATAATTCTGTGGAATTGACTACAGATTGATGTAAAATGGATATTTTACTAAAAGCTAGAGCAGTTTCAATTTCTTCTAATTTAATATATATTGTTCGGAAGCTGCTCATAAAAAGATTAAAGAAACTTACAATGTATATAGACTGGTCCCATCGTTTCTTCTGAGAAGCCAACTCTTTCACAATAGACTCAAGGATTTTAAAGCGTGATTCCAATAGACCCGAATTGTGGCTTACAATATCTGTAGTATTAATGAAACTATCAATTATTTGTGAAATCAGAGTTAACTTCTTTGAAATAACAATTTGATTATGACCAAGTTTAGAAGTGAGTTCATCATATTTTAATGCATCATCATGATCGAGATTTCCCGTGACTACTTTAATAATGGAACCCAAAGGGTTAAGGATACCTCTCTTAAATCGTTGTTGCGGTACAAGTTGTCTATATTTTTCGATAGTTATATCGCGTAAGTAATCTAAATGCATACTTAGGGTAACAAAATCAGGGGAATATGATTCGTTTCGCTGTATCAAATCAATAAGTCTAGCATAGTTTTTTATTATAAAATTAAGGTTCTCATAAACCTTTTCTAAATTAATAACCTTAATAATTATCCAATGATCCGTTTGTACGTAAGCTTGACCTTCCCTTACTGGTAATATGCCTGGGTTCGCCTCAAGTGACTGCAGATGAAGGCCCTGCGCCGGCATCATTACCATCAGGACGCTCCACCTGTGGAGGGCGTTTTATATTTTTAATTGGTACCTTTGTTGTACGTTCGCCTATTTTTATTGGTACTACATTTCTTTCTGTTTGTCCTACAACTTTTGCTTTGGTATATCTGGGTTTGTCTTTACTTTTTCTTTTGTTAACATCCTTAGCAAAGATAGTTTTTCCTACTGGAAAATCTATTCTCTGCTCACCACCTTTCTTCTCCCTAATCTTTTCCTTGCTACCTGATATTTTATTTGCTATTTGGTTGTAAAGAAATTTAGTTCGTTTAGCATGATCCTTCACCAATTGTTGCATATACTGTTTATTCATTTCTATACCGAAGGGATTACTTGAGTCAGTGTGTCCGAATACTATTTCAAATGGAGTTAGTCCCGTGACTGAGTGAACAGAATGGTTGTACGCTATAATAGAGTACATCATGACTGACGCCACATCTGTACACTTTTGCTCATATTTAGCGCATCTATAGATTTCACACATTGTTGAATGTAATCGTTCTATAAGGCCCATTGAGTTGGGATTATTGGGCGTGCCAATATGTAATTCAATTTTGTGTAGACTAGCGAATTCTTTTATTAATTCATTGTTAAACTCCGTTCCAGGGTCTGAACTAATCCTTTTTGGTATGCCATAAAAAGAAAAATACTTCATAAGGCCTCTTACAACTTCAGGTGTTGATCTATTTGATATTGGTATTGCCTGACCTAATTTGCTGAAGGCATCTATAATTGTAAGGAAATATTGTCCTTCAATTTGGAACAGATCAATAAATAACTCTTGAAACGGGGCATCTTGTGTTTGAGTTAACTGCAAAATGGGCTTAAGTGGTTTTCTATCGTATTTAATTTTACGGCATATTTCACAGGCATTAACTATGGCTGCTATAGTTTCATGCATGTTTATCCAGAAATAAGTCCTACGTATTTTAGCTAATGTTTCTTTGCTTCCTCGGTGACACGTTTTCCCTTCATGATACTTTAACACAATCGCTCGCTGTTCTTTTTCATCTTCTACGTACACTACACGCTCCGTATATTCAATCAATTGTACGGTACCCTTTCGAAATAATTCTACTACTGTACGGCTAAACTGCCTACGATGCTCTTCGTCTTCAAAGTATATAAAGTGTTTTATTTTAGGTCTAATATATTCCTTAAGAAATTTCTTTATAAGTTCTGTATTATCTATGGGTAAAAATATTTCTAGCACCTTCTGTTTAGCGCGAGAAATGTCTTTAACCTGTATATCATTTTTTAACCATGTAAACACAAGTATCTGGTTTGGTTTTGTGTCTATCGCTTCTCTAAGGATTGGTATGTCGGTTACGTCTACGTCCATGGCTGAGTGTATAGTATCTGATTTTGTTGATTCAGACGGTTCCCGAATAGGGAATTGGGGTTCACTATCTAGACTTAATATGGATGCTGTATCGGAACCTGATACTGTTTCTGTGGAGCTGGGGTCAGATATGCTTATGGTTGACGAGTCGTTACGTACCGTTTTCTTGTTAGTCGTAAGTCTTGTAATGTCATTTATTACTTCTTTTATATGTGCCTGAAGTCGTTGTTCCTTGTTGTCAACGTTAACTTTCATAGATTGGCCTCCGTTAGTGTCGGATAGGGCATTAATTTTTATTCTAGATAGCGCGTCGGCATTCGTATTTTGTTTACCCTTTTTATAAACGATGTCGTAGTCATAGTCAAGTAGTCTTAGTCTCCACCGGGTAAGTTTGCTACTAGAGTCTTGTTGAGCTTCAAGCCATGATAGAGGCATATGGTCGGTATAGATGGTGAATTTACGGCCATATAAGTACGGACGAAAATGTTTAACAGCCCAGATAATGGCCAGACATTCCCGTTCTATCGTGCTATAACGTGACTCCGTGTCACTGAGTGTCCTACTAGCGTATGCGACTGGCTTGTCGCTGCCTATTTGGCCTTGAGATAGAACTGCGCCAAGTGCAACATTTGATGCGTCTGTCGTAATAATGAAAGTTTTATCGAAGTCGGGGTACTGTAGAAGTGGGGCGTTTGTCAGAAGTTCCTTACACTTATTAAACGCGTCGATATAAGCCTGGTCTGTAACTATCTTATTACGTTTCTTAAGGCACGCTGTTAAAGGTTTGGTTACCTGTGCAAAGTCTTTGATGAAACGGCGGTAGTAGCCAATAAGTCCGAGAAAACTTTTTATTTCAGTAGTGGTTTTAGGTAAGGGATAATTTAACACTGCTGTGACCTTATCGTCATTGGGCTTAAGGCCGTCTTTAGTAATGGTATGACCTAAGTAAAGTACTTCCTTTCTTAGGAATTCAGACTTATCTAGCTGAACCTTAAGATTAGTGGTCCTAAGTCTATCGAATATGGTTCGGAGTTTTAAGATGTGTTCATCTAAGCTTGCAGAGAATATAATGACGTCATCCAAGTAAACCATGCAATGGAGTCCCTGCAGACCTCTCAAAACATTATCCATGGCTCGTTGGAATGTCGCCGGGGCCGTTTTGAGACCAAATGGCATTCTTAGAAACTCGTAATGACCATTTTGTGTGCTGAAGGCAGTCTTCTCCCTATCCTGTTCCTCGACTTCAATCTGATGGTAACCGCTAGCTAAATCAAGTGTGCTAAAGTAGGAACTCTTTCCCAATTTGTCAAATAAGTCATTGATGTTAGGTAACGGGTATCGATCGTCCACGGTGATATCATTTAGTCGTCGAAAATTTACAACCATTCGCCACTTTACTTCTCCTGATGCATCAACTTTCTTTGGAACAAGATGTACTGGTGCGTTCCATGGAGAATGAGATTCTCGAACGACATTGTCTTTTAAGAGCTTCTCTACCTGTTGATTTATTTCACTTACCTATGCAACTGCCTGCCGATATGGTCTAATGAAAATAGGATCTTCGTTTTTTGTCCGTATTTTGTGTTTGACCTGATTTGTGAAACTTAAAGGGATTTGATCACAATAAAATATGTCCTTGTACTCATTACAAAGCCGCAGTATTTTATCGTGTTCCTCGTTATTAGTATGGTCAAGTCTAAGCTTTTGTAAATTTTGTTCTAATAACTGCTCCGTCTTGATGTCGTTACTGTGTCTCGTATAATTTAAGTTACAATTCGCCGTTTCATATTGTGTAACCGTAAAAGGTCTCGTTATTGTTAGTGTCATAGGTAAGTCTGAAGTGTTTTGAATAACAGTCAATGCGTATCCATTCATACAATTAACCAGGGCACAAGGCATTCACACGCCAGAAGTGAATTCCTTAAACTCCACAATAGCTTCACCTGAGTGTTGGTCTGTTGGGATATTAACGCGTTGTTCACATCGTGGGGGTAATTCAATGACGTAATTCTGATTATTTATAATTGGTATGAAAGTGGTTTTAGTCCTTAAGATCAGATCCTTTAAATCGATAATTGCATCTATTTGTTTAAGTAAGTCATTACCGATCAACCCTTCGTATCGTTCGTCTACGTCATACAAGTAGAACTTATGGTAGTCGCTACTATTAAATGTGGGTAATAATGGGATCTCTATTACTTGGTCATGCTGGCTACTTGCGTGAGTGCTCACGACTTGGAATGGTTCGTGTCTAATATAGTCTGAAAAATACTGATAGGCAATGCGAGGGCTTATAAAAGATCGAGTACTCCCCGTATCTATCATAAATTTCGCACTGATCTCTGGTAATAAGACGTAAGGTAATTTTAAGTTAGCGTCACAGTTTAATTCTACGACTTCTCGTTTTTGCGAGAGGCTTCTATGTGAAAATTTTCTGTCTCAGTATTAGCTGCGTCTTTTTCGTCTGACGATATTTCGTCACTATAATCCTGAGGTTGGGTCCATTCTACGTCATCGATGGAGTATGCGTCATGAACATGCGTATCGTATCCATGGTCATAGTAGTAATTATGGTCTTCATAATATTGTGCGTCGTCGTTTTCTAAGGTAAGTTCGTTTAACCTAAAGCCTTGCAGTGGAACTTGAGGTTGCGGCCTTGGCGGCATTGTTCTCATAGATATGTCAGTGGATTGGAAGTGTGGTTTTTGAACCTGAGGTGGCTTGTAGCCAAATTGTTGTGGGGTCAGTAGATCGAAACTCGTCTTTCATAGACATAGAATCTTGAATTATTAAAGGTCAATTTTTTTGCTTGGGACGAGTTCTGTTAATCATTGTTATACTATAAAATGGGATGTGCGACAATTGTGAGCACAAATAGGCAAGATATAATTTTTTTTTGAAAAATTTGTATGGGACTAACATATAAAATGTCAATATCTCCGTAATCACAAGTTTGGCCGTTATATCCTTGCACACGTATATAGTACTAATTATTTATGATTTTTTGATATACTTTGTTTTGCGGCACCACTTGCGATTTTTTTTTTAAAAATCGTCAAAGTTATTAATTTTTTTTTATATTGATGACTGTTTGTAATGCTAAAATATGCGATTATTAGTTCTAGTTTAGGGTATTTTATAAATCTTAACAGAAAACTTTCTAAGAAATCACAAGACTGTTAACCAAAACATTTTCACGTCTCAATACAACTTGCACGGTAATAATAAATTATATATTTTTGAATCTAATCTAGTCACCAGTAATGGTGACTAATAACTAACTTAATGACCTCCGTTACTTCTAATGGTTAAGTAGTCATTTGTTAATGACCTCCGTTACTTCTAATGGTTAAGTAGTCATTTGTTTATGACCTCCGTTACTTCTTATGGTTAAGTACTCATTTGTTAATGACCTCCGTTACTTCCGTTAATACTAATTAATATTGTACCTAATTAAGTAAATGAATATAACATCTAAAGTGACAAATGCTGCTTAATTTCAAAATTAGTTGTGATAATGATACCCTCATTACCAAAACTAATTATAAATTAAGAAAAAATAGTACCCTCATAATTAGTCAATACCTATAAATAGTCAAAAATCAAATTATGTAGCTTCAGTTCATTTTGAGTACTTCTACTGCTAACAACTAATAGTATCTACCTACCCGCTTACCCCGTGATTGTGAATAATGGAAAGTGTAATTTCAAACTTGGACTTGTTTGTTATTCTGAGTAGTCAGAATACTAAATTCGATCACGAAATATTATTTAACACGCTTGTTAATCGACTAGATTCTAGCCTTTCCGATGAAGACCGTGTTACCCTCAAGGATGTGTGTAATAATTTCAATTTATTTTAAATTTCAGTTGATTTCATCTTTTGTTAGATTTAAGTATTTAATTTAATTTATTTTGAAGAATTTTATGATTTCTGATATTTATATTTGATATTCATGATTTTATTATGTTTTTTACATTAATAAAAAAATCAATTCTTTCTAAACTTCTTTTTTAATTTTATAACCCAACTTATCTAAGTATCTAATACTAGATAGTTTAAATCTCATATAAGATAAAAGTTTTTATCTTAATTTAATGATAGTTTTATACTATGGATCTGCATAGTATAAAACTGATAAATTACGTATATTTGAAGCATTAAATATAGCCTATAAAAAAGAATGATAATTCTGCACTAATTATTAAATTACGGAGCTCTTAAACTTAATACATATTCTTTTGAGTGTATCCTTTCGCTAATTGCTTTATTAGGTATTTAGTCTATCTGATCACCTAACGGAGGTCATTAACAAATGAGTACTTTTACAGTACTCATTTGTTATTGATTACCATACCATTACAGGTGACTAGATTAGATTCAAAAATATATAATTTATTATTACCGTGCAAGTTGTATTGAGACGTGAAAATGTTTTGGTTAACAGTCTTGTGATTTCTTAGAAAGTTTTCTGTTAAGATTTATAAAATACCCTAAACTAGAACTAATAATCGCATATTTTAGCATTACAAACAGTCATCAATATAAAAAAAAATTAATAACTTTGACGATTTTTAAAAAAAAAATCGCAAGTGGTGCCGCAAAACAAAGTATATCAAAAAATCATAAATAATTAGTACTATATACGTGTGCAAGGATATAACGGCCAAACTTGTGATTACGGAGATATTGACATTTTATATGTTAGTCCCATACAAATTTTTCAAAAAAAAATTATATCTTGCCTATTTGTGCTCACAATTGTCGCACATCCCATTTTATAGTATAACAATGATTAACAGAACTCGTCCCAAGCAAAAAAATTGACCTTTAATAATTCAAGATTCTATGTCTATGAAAGACGAGTTTCGATCTACTGTGGGTCGTACCAAAATTTTGTTGAGGCTTATAACCAAACTGTGGCGGCCTGTACCCAAATTGTGGTGGTTTATATCCAAACTGTGGCTGAGTGCCAAGTTGGGGACGAAAACCTAACTGTTGTTGGGGCCGATAGCCCAATTGGGGCTTATATCCAAAATTTTGTTGCGGTCTAAAGCTTTGTGTGTTTTGTGGTATACCAAAACTAAACTTTTGTTGAGTACCAGAATTATATGGCATGTAAGTTTTTAAATTAGTTTGTGGTGGTGACGTAATGGGGACGCTGTTTCCAAACTTGAAGCCTTGATTCGGCATGATGGATGTCTTTGGCACCGAACTGTTGTTTTGCGTACGATTGCGCATTGAATACTGCTCGTGGAAGTTAACTTCCTCAAGCACTACACTAAGAGCATCTTCTAAAGTAGAAGGTGTCTTAAGTCTCACGACACGAACCATATTCTCAGGCAAATTGTATAAAAATACGTTTAACGCCATATTATTATAGATTGCAATTTTAGCACGTTTCAATTCCGTATCACCCATTAAATTTACTTTAGAGATAAGCAGAGAACGAATATTTTGTACTCTACAGCAAAAATCGAGATATGATTCTCCAGACTTTATTTTGCTTGACTCTAACTCAATGCTTATGCATTCTTCACTTCGCGGATCACCGAAGTGTTGCTGCAATAATTCTTTTAAGGCGGACCAGTTTGTAACGTCCTCTCTTTCAGATAGCAAAGCGGCAGCATTATCCGTTAATCGGCTAGTGATTGCATGGAGCACATAAATATTCTGCTCTTCTGTCCCTCTATATCTGCTTATAACATATTCGCATTTTCTAAGAAATAAACTCAATTGGCGTTTATCACCACTATATAATGGGATGAGTCGTATCATTTCATTTGGAATAGGCACAATTTGCACACTAGCAGGGGACTCCGGCAACGGGATTTGGTGTGGAAACGGTTCCATATTGGTAGAGTTTTAAAATATTAAAAAAAACAACTGTCGACGCACAACGATTTACACAAAAATACAACACACAAAATAAAATACAAATATCAAAAGACACTTAAAGTTGAACATAAACACAGTCAATAGAACAATATAACAGTAATAAAAATGTAAAGTCCAGATAATAGTTTTAGAAAAATAAAACTATCATATATTCTGTATAGGTGATATTATCTATACATAGCTGTTTGAAGAATTTTAATTGGATAGAATTATTGTTAAAATATTTTACCACTGATAATTATAATTTAATAAAATAATTATTTGTCATATCCATTCATTGGTAGCTCTATGTTCAAAGCTTATCAGTTTTGTCCAGACGTTCTTAGAATAAGATAGGCACTCGGTAGAGTTTTATACCAAACAACCAGATACGCTATAATGAGAGAGTTTCGATCTCAGAATAACAAATGTATAACTAGAACCCTTTTATGAAAAATACGGGAGGTTATTAGGAAGGCAAAGAGTTTTACTCACCAACCGATCGCTGTTCCCGTACTCGACACCATTTGGAAGATGACGAATTTTTGTGGTTCGTGGATTGTTTCACAGCCAATCGCGCCGCACTCGCGTTTTCTGGGTATATTCGGATACCCAAAATTCGAACAAGGACGGTGCAGCCTTTACGAAACAATCCTACCGGCTGCGCCAGTCAAGCTTCCCTTTAGGAAGGAAGGGTTTTTAAAAACTAATTTAAAATAAAAACTATGAAATACGTCCAGCCGATATAGAGGCTCGATTTATTCTGGCTAACAATTACTGTCATGCGACGATGCAAGAGTGCATCGTCGTGGGATACATTTTATGGAACTTTCCGCTGACAATGTTAAGTCAGCAGAATATTCGCTTACTAATCTAATATAGATGGTTCGGGCGGATGCATAACTACATATAAACTCTTTGATGTTACAAATCTGTATTACCCGGTTAAATTGAAAATGCTCTGTTTACTCGCATATAATTTGCAGTTAGGTACTAACTTAACTTTGTAGGGATAATTTTATTACGCACTAGTGTATAATATTATAATGCACGAGGGTGTTATAGTTTGGTTTATGGCCCTAAGAACGATATAATGAAGCTCACTTTACGAGCAAGGGTGTTGAAAAGGTATATTCTACCAGCTATGCCATGGTTTCTTCAATTTAAAAGTCTAATGAAATGGTAACCTCTGCCTACTATAAAATTCGTTAGAACATTTTTGTGTTTTCGGATTTTATTCATTCATGCCGTACATACTAAAATATTACTTGCACAGTGGTACAGACTTCTCTGCAAAGATTACTAAGTCCGCCCTTCTGTGCTCTAGGTAAAGTGTGGGTAAAACATGGATGGATCTATACTCTGGTTTTCAATTCGAGATCAAATGTAAACAAAGGGGTCAACCGTGCAAAAAAATGACATGTACTTAGTAATTATACTAACTTTAGAAACCGATGAAGCATTTAACATAAAATTATTTTATGCAATAATTGATTACTTTAGTATTCACTAATAAAACACTTTTTTATGCGCGTACATATTTACGCATATATTAAAGCCTGAAAATAAATAAAGTTTTTTTTTGTTTTTGATTGCCACACTGGCGGGATCGTCGACATTTTCCAGCTGACGCCATTTTTGCTTGTTCGTAAATCGTATTTAGACTCGAATGTGTTTCTCACCGACAATTTTTCTTGTTATTGTGAATTTCCGTGTTATTGATTATTGTTTTTATCGTTTATAGTTATTTTTAGAGAGTTATGTTCAGTTTTCGTTTATTGTTACGAATTATTTATATTCGTAATATGGAGGCTCCCAGCCAGAGCTCTAACCGGGCTCTTCAACAACGAAAGATATTGTATCTTCTGTTTAGAAACTTGTTCACAAATTTTAGAGTGCTTCCGAAAAGTTGATGGTGATGAAGGCGTATAAACACACATCTATAGCGAGGCCAAAAGACGAGAATTGTTCTTTTTTTATGTTATTAAGACAGAACAAGCTCAAGGCCCACCTGATGTTAAGTGGACTAACCTCTGTCTATACAGTCTCATGTGCCTGTGATTTCACTGGCTCTCAAGGACTGCTGCCGGAACACACCATTAGTTGCTTGGCGACAGATTTTCTACTTGAGGGTGGTCGCTAGCCAGGCGGACATTCGCAAAATACCCTACCAACATGCGGTGAAGCTCAAGCCCGCTGTGGGATTCAAACATTGGACCTGCTGCGTGGCATTCCATAGCCACTTAGCCATCACTGCTTCAAGTGTCCTAAAAATACCGCGGACATGTGGGAATATCGTTAGTTTCAGTCAGAAGGATAGTCCGCAAAAATAAGGGAAGCTGTAAGATCTCTTCGCCAAAATAACTTTTCACGCTATAGGTATGGGAGATTGTTTAACATTTTTCTAGACAACAAAATTCATAAATATAATTTAGTAAAGGTAATTAATACTTTTGTACTTACGCACCACAATAAGAAAACATATACCTCCTCAAGCACAAGTTACACAATCAAATCCGAAACGGTTTCGGAACAAGGATCAACGGTGGAAACCGTTGAACAAGGTTCCAGAGGGGGAATTCGCCATAGTCCCCACGCTTGGCAGGCGTCTTGAGGATCGCAATAGAATTTGTTAGTTCTCTAGAAGGTGCTGCTTCCCACCTTCCGGTATTTTTGTGACCCAACGTCCTATGGGATGCTAGGTTATAATGTAAATATATATATATATATATATTTACTTTAGTCGCCTCTTAAGACACCCGCGGGAAGAAACGGGGGTGACATTACAGACAGACATACAGACGGGGGTGGCGCTCCCTGCTGCGCTAATTTCACCCATTTTTATTAAATTGCAATAATTCCACACGGTATAGAGGTGTGGAATTATTGCAATTTAATAAAAATGGGTGAAATTAGCGCAGCAGGGAGCGCCGTTACGGATTACGTAAAACATTTTTAAGAAAAAATATTGAATACCCCTGACCAGTCAGTTTGACACTGACATATATTGACATTTCTTTGTTTACCTTTTTGATCTCGAATTAAAAACCAGAGTATAGATATAAATGTCCATGGGGTAAAATAACGTGAGATATATTCTCAACTGTAACTGTGTTTATATCATACACAAAGTTACTATATGGTTTCTATCAAGGTAGCGTTGACTCCATGACTCCGAATAATCATAATCAAATTAGTAATGTTACATTTTGTCTGGCCAAGATTTATCTATTGTGATATTCTTATCCCTGCATGAGAATAGAATCACTCTTCTGAGTATTTGTATGCTATATATTTTTTTGTGTTTTTGTGACGGAACAACCTCAAAACCCACCCGTTGTTAAGCGGACTAATCTCTGCCTATAACAGATGCATTTCATCACAAGTCACGAATAGCAGTGCGCCCCGCACCTTGAGACATACTTCAACAAGGGTGCATACTATTTGAAGTTTAATTCGCCAAAAACGCTAAAAACGATCACACTACCAAAAAGTTGTTCCAGATGGGTCTTGGCATTATTTTCGCCATAAACGCTATGAAGCTACTGGAACAGTTTGAATTACCTACATCTAATGTCAAATGTGACAGAAGTGGCAAATTTTAGTGGCATTGTTTGCGTTCTTATCATAAAAGGAACAGGGGAGAACAGTTACAAACGCTCACCGTGATCACAACCATAGACGCAGAATGTGATTAAAATTATCGAAAATAACGTTATTAGCGTCAAATGGAATATACCCCAAGTATGTCTCAAGGTGCGGGGCGCAGTGCAGTCTCATGGGCCTGTAATTTCACTGGGTCTCAAGGGCTGCTGCCGCAACACACCGTTAGGTGCTTGGTGATAGATTTTCTACTTGAGGGTAATAGCTAGCCAGGCGGGTAATCGCAAAATGCCCTTCCACCATGCGGTGAAGCTCAAGCCGGCGGTGGGGATTGGACCAGGGATCAGCGGCACGGCAGTTCATAACTATTACCGCTTGGCCATCATTGTTTCATTAATATCACAACATCATTCATCACGCAACACATCAACAGCAGGAAGACGTTCAACCCAAAAAAAATTGGAGAGGTGCCTTTTGCCTAATCTCCACATGTGGCAGGCGGACACAGGACACAAGAGGACACGGAGTTTTAATTCTAACCACACGGGCAAACTTTGTACTCTGAATCAAATTAGATTAAACGTAACCTAGCTAATGAAGACATAATATTAATGTTCGTGTATGAGTCATTTCTGTCAGGAGGCTGATAAATTCTTAAATGGATAATGATATTTGCCTTCGCTACAAAACATGCTAGTCCCCTTATTACCGCGCAACTTTTCCTTCAATCCTCTTGTAAGAAATCCAGAGGATATTAAATACATAAAAAATTAAACAAGGGCTAGCGGAATGATTTTTCGAATTGACTTAAAAGGCCACAACTAAAAAACCTGCTAACCTTAAGTTGGACATACCGTGGATTCCGTAGTAACTACATTATAATTATATCATAGTTAATGTATTTATTGCAAAAAGAAGCTGTTCTGATATTATTTATTTACTTATTCATAATACAATTACAACTATCTTTACAGGAATTTCCTAATGCCAAATTCATAATCGTAACAAAAAAATTTAATACAAATAACAAATGGAAATTAAATATAAATTAAATGAAAATAAATCAATGTCAAATTCAAATCAATACAAAATTCAATCAATGTCAAATTCAAATCTATACCAAATTAAATTAAGATTAGGTCAAAATGAAATCAAAATAAATTAAAATCAAATCGAAATCAATGTCAAAAATAACCTTTTACAAATAAAACAGATTTATTGAATTCCGTAACAGTGCAAGCAAATAGGTCAATTCTTTCGGCAACTTGATTTAATAGACGCAGCGTTCGTACCAAAGGTGACATCGCTAATAAGTTAGTTTGAGCGCGGGGCACCACAAACAGTTGTGGCCGGCGACGCCGCTCCACGTACTAGTCAGGGTTGCCAGATATCAGCTAACTCAAGTCGCCTAATTTTGCCTATCAAGTAGCCTAAATCGCCTATTATTTTATTTTTTGACAAGTAGCCTAATTCACCTAAGATTTTGTCAAAGTATATATTATATTTTATTATATATACTTTATAATATAATATAAAGTATATATTATATTATATTTTATATTTAGCTCAAATAAAAACAAACTAGGTACCTATGTTGTAAAACATAAATATTAATGTAGGTTGATACCTACTTAACGTACTAGGTATTATAATTGTTAAACATTTCCTGTTGATATAATTTAATAAGTTTCTGCAGATATTCCCCATCTCTATAGACGGGAGAATCCTCATTCCTACTAGAAGTGGTAGCGAAAGAAGTTGACCCAGCCGCTTCAATCGGTCTTCTTTGATACATACATTAACATAACATAAACATTGCATGTGTATGTTATGTCATACAAAATAATACGGTTAATGATAAAATACAAATTTTGTCTGTATTAAGGTATTAAGTAATAAAGAATTCTCTACCTTTCAACTTAATTAAGAATTTAGGAAACAAGTGATATAAAATTTCGCGCGTGGCTAGTTACAATTTGGGAATGAAGTTAGTAGCGTTTCTATACTCTCGATTTCGTGTTTTGATTTTGAACTGTATCTATCATACAGCGAGTTAGAATAAGTTACTACCCGGATGAATCTGTCTCTATCTCACTATTACAGATATTAGATGCAATACCTAGAAGAAAGCAAGGAGCATGGAAAGACCCTGATGAAAAAAGGGTGGACGTGTCTATTACTTTTCTTTACACTTTTCAGTTATTATGAAATAAAATAATAGAATTGTAGTAATCCTGAAGTAGCCTAAAACGACCGTTCTTATTTTCCTAGGTAGCCTAAATGGCTACTGGTAGCCGATTGGTTTTTTTGGTCGCCATTTGACCCCCTAAGGTAGCCTAAATGGCGATAATTCGCCTCATCTGGCAACCATGGTACTAGTCTGGCACATACAGGCTCATCAATAACAATATGTCCAAATTCGAGATTCTGCCTCGGAATACTCTCATCATGTAATACGCGAGTGCCAGATCTCTTATGATGTTATGAAGTTAGGCCGACTCCCCTTCGGCAACTTTTTGTTAGTTATTTGCTGTGGATTCTGTAATCATCACACAAATAATGATATTTTACGAAACTGCGGCCAACTTATTTTCAGTTTTTCGATCTTAGGTACAGGTCGTGGCCATTTTTTTATATGCCGTCTTGAATGAAGACAAATAGCGCTCTCATAATATTTTTTATTAGTTAGTGGTCTGTGAGTTTGCAATGTCCTATAGTACCACCAACTTAACTGTGCAGTTGGCGAGGGCGCTGCTGATCAAAGAAATCAAATACGAACTGTCTCAATTTGAAGGAATGTTGTAGTTCTTTTTTCTGACACCTGAACAGATAAGTTGGTGGGTCTGTACATGCTTTTATTGCAGTAGCTGTAGTATTGGATAAAGTTCGTAGTAATTTGTTAATAAAGGGTATGCCTTATTAACAAAATACTACGAACTTAGCCAGCCAGTTAGCCAGTAGAATAAAAAAAAATATGGTAAAAGAGATCATACCTCTCAATGATACCCGGGGGGCAATTCTCAATTGGGATAAATTTATCGATTCTCGATATTTATCCCGTGTCACCTATAGACTATTAATACCCCAAAAATATCGACTTTTCACAAAAATGCTATTCTCGCGAGTGGTAGATATAAAAATATGTCGACAGATACACTTGTGTTCATGTGTATAGAAAGTATAATGATAATCCCGATATCGCAATGTTGCGTGTCGATCGCTAGGGCTTGATATTTATCGCTAGTGATATAGCGAGAATAACACAAAACTACACGACTCGATATTCGCCATGTTTTCTCGATATTTATCTACTATGATATTCATATCACTGCACGAGAATCGCCGTCCCGGAGTTACTAATCTCTGGCCGAGGTTTACTTAGGGTGCTTACCATTTGAAGATAGATTCGCTAAAAACGCTAAAAACGATCACACTCCCAAAAAGTTGTTCCACATGGGTCTTGGCGTTATTTTCGCCATAAACGCTACATCTAATGTCAAAAGTGACAGAAGTGGCAAATTTTAGTGGCATTCTTAGCATTCTTATCCTAAATGGAACAGGGGATAACAGTTACAAACGATCACATTGATCACACCAATAGACGCAAAATGTGATCAAAATTATCGAAAATAACGTTCTTAGCGACAAATGGAATATACCCCTATTGCGATAATTTTATCACTGCGCGAGAATCGCCGTTAGAGGGCGAACTCCACTTGAAGACTATTTCGTTATTTTCGATAATTTTGGTCACATATTGCGTCTATGTTTTTTTTTTTTATGCCTGATAGTTTAGCCTTCACCTGATGGTAAGTGATGATGTGGTCGACGATGTTGTTCAGGCTAACCTAGAATTACTGGCTCTCAAGGACAGCTGCTGGAACACACCGTTAGCTGCTTTGCGACAGATTTTCTACTTGAGCACCTTCAACGACCGACGGCTTAAGGTGCCCTCCGAAGCACGGAAATGTATTTATTAAATGTTATAACATTAACATATTATGGTATTTTTAGCATCAGAAGTGTTGAGATTGAAATAAAATACATAAATTTTATAACAGTTTACATGTAATTACTGTATTTGGATTTACCATAGAACTTACATTAAGCAAACAGCCATCAATTCAAAATATCTCGATAAGTCTCCAAAATAACAAAGAACTTATAGCAAATTGCACCGACCACCCTTCCAAAAACCTCACTCTACGAAATCTGAAATCTCAACGTCAAAATGACTGAACCACGTGGTGGGAGCCGTATCTGCAGTCTATGGTTGGATGAGGTTACAACTAGGATCAAGTATCACTTGATCCTAGGGTTACAATGTGCAGCAAACCGTTAAAGATTATGCTAACACGGCCTCTCCTGATCGTGCACCGTCCTCGGCTGCATCTTTAGAGGTGTTCTCAGCATTTTAACGAAATCGTCATTTTAGTAGTCAGACTCTGTTAAAGAGAAATAAAGTATTAGTTAAGTCATCACAAACATAAATATGCCTGTTCTCTCATTCATCACAAATTCAAGGCCCTCGTTCATTTTATTCGTAGATTCACACTTAGCTATTTGTCACCTGAATTCTCAACTAGCGTACACCAGCTAGCATTCTTCCACATACGTTTCGGTCATCCTCATAATTGCCTATAAGAACCACCCCACACGTTAGAAAGGCACGTGTCTGCAGGACCGGAGTCCAATACGCTTAACAGAATGCGTCGGCTAGACCAAGGTCCAATACCTACACATTGTATTACGTGTCTGCAAGACCGAAGTCCAATACGCGTTATAGAACACGTCTGCAAGGCCGGAGCACACACGCATTAAAAATGCGTCTGCAAGGCTCGAGCCCACACGCACTGGTGAATGCGTCTGCAAGGCTGGAGCCCACACGCACTGGAGAATGCGTCTGCAAGGCTGGAGCCCACACGCACTGGAGAATGCGTTTGCACGGCTGGGAATGCCACCACATTATCTATGGTTAGATTCGCATTTGTGGCAGCAGCCTTTACCTGGGCATCAGTGATGCCACGTATGACAATCTGAACCATCAATTCTTCGCTAAGACTGACTGTACCTAAACGTAACAGTGAACGTCTCGCGTACTCGGCGTACGTAAGGAATTCGTCTGAATTAGTGCTCATAACTTACTGTGAGTCGATATAACTACCGACGATATTTCGGCTTCTACCGGAAGCCTTCCTCAGGATGTTGAGTGTGGTACGTCCGCCTTGGGTCGCGTCACGTTTCACACTGCGGGCGGCAGCTCGCTGTGCTCGAGCTGGCGGCGGGGGTGTTTCACGCTCAAACACACGTGTTTTCAAACATAAAATATAAATATGATCGTAAGTTTTTATAATATGACAGTGCTCATAACCTTGAAAAGTGTTTGAGCATAGTCAACTTTGCGCGGACAGAGCGACTTAAACTCTTTAGAGAAATTAGATCACGTGCGATCGTTCGTTGACCATTCGTCAAGCCATGTTTTCGCGTCTCCTTTTAAACAATTACCGACGCGCGAAAGACATTATGAGTCTTCCCACCCATTGGCAAGCTTGGCGCGTTCTACTTCGTCACACCACACCTCAAAGTTATTTATTGCTGGGTCAAAGTTTGAAACATAATAGGTGTGAGATTTTGCTTTTGTAATTGCATTTATTCAAAGTCAAAGTCAAAGTCAAAGTCAAAATCATTTATTCAATTTAGGCGTCTACGACGCTCTTATGAAGGTCAATTACAAATTTTAGTATTGAAATATTCTACATTGTACTGCCACGTTCAGCAAATAAATTGTATAGAGCCACTGCGAGAAGAACGGGCAAGAAACTCGGGGCCATTCTTTTAAACATCTTTTAACAATGTGTTACATACATACTATATAATAGAGTTATTACAATATTTGTTTAAATTATGTAGGTGACAGGCAATAGCTTGGCGGAGGCGGAATTGTCCAGGCATTTTTGTCGTTTATGTAATCAGAAACTGTGTAGTAGGATTTTTTAATCAATATGTTTTTCACATGCAACTTGAATTTCCCTTCTGTGAGCGTTGTAATATGTTTGGGAACTTTATTATAAAACCGCACACAATTACCTAAGAAGGACCTTTTATTTGTCTTTGCTAATCTAAAACCTGGCACCACTATTTTATCTTTATTCCTAGTATTGTAATCGTGATTGTCACTGTTTAATTTAAATTTACTCAAATTTTTACGAACATACATAATATTTTCAAATATATACAGACTTGGTAAAGTTAAAATATCAATTTCTTTAAAAAGATCCCTCACAGATTCCCTAGGACCCATTTTATATATGGCTCGAATTGCACGCTTTTGTATGATAAAGATTGTCTCTATCTCAGCAGCAGTTCCCCACAGCAATACGCCATACGACATAATACTGTGGAAGTACGCGAAATAAACTAGCCGAGCAGTAGCTACGTCTGTTAACTGTCTTATCCTAAGAACTGCATATGCAGCAGAACTAAGTCTTCCGGAGAGATCATGTATATGTGGATCCCATTGTAAAGTGGAATCCATTTTGATTCCCAGGAAGACTGTCGCTTTGTCAATAGGGAGTTTATCTGGGCCAAGCTTTATGTTTGGTTCAACATAAGGAACATTTGGTAAAGAAAACTTTAAACATTTCGTCTTTTTTGAATTTAGGAGAAGATTATTAGCGGCAAACCATTTACAAATCTTAGATAATACATTATTTACATGCGTCAGTTCACTGTCTTTCCTATCTACTTTAAAAATCAGAGAGGTATCATCTGCGAATAAAACAATATCGCAGAAATCTTTGACCATGCAAGGCAGATCATTAATATATGTTAGAAACAGAAAAGGTCCCAAAATTGATCCCTGTGGTACTCCCATTTTTACCAATGACCCGGAAGAAGTATTGCCATTTATTCCAACCCTCTGTAGCCTGTCTGACAGATATGACTCTATAAGATTCAGAGCTTTCCCACGAATACCATAGTGGGAAAGTTTACGAATCAGAGTGCAGTGCTCTACACAGTCGAATGCCTTGGAAAGATCACAAAATACGCCAATAGCATCATGTGAACTCTCCCAGGCTTCCAGTATATGCGACATCAATTGAACACCTGCATCTGTTGTGGATTTGCTCTTGGTGAAACCAAACTGATTCTCATTTAATAAATTATGCTTGTTAAAATGGGATAGTAGTTGTTTGAGCATAATTTTTTCGAATACTTTACTCAGAACAGGTAAGATGGAAATAGGTCTATAATTGCAAGGGTCAGATGTAGACCCCGACTTTAAAATTGGAGTGATTTTACTTTGTTTCATTAAATCGGGGAAGTTTCCACTATCGACACAAAGATTGAATATTGTTTCTAAATATGGTGCAATAATGTAAATTATAGACTCTACCACTTTTACTGACATACCCCACAAGTCTTCAGTACTCTTTATGTTTAAACTTTGAAATGTTTTTATAATTTCAAATCTTGTGGTGTGTCTGAAAGAAAAGTCCGGTGATTTGCTTGGAAAATTATTTTTTAACATAGTTTCTGCTACATTGGGACAAGAATCCAATGACTTAGTGGCTTCTAGGGGCAAGGTAGAAAAAAAATTTTCAAATATATTCGCCACTTGTATTGAATCAGAGATTTGATTTTTATCAATAGTTAAGACATATGTTGAATCTCTAGGTTTATTTTTACCAGTTTCACTATTTATAGTCTTCCAAATGGTTTTTATTTTATTTTTAGACTTGCTAATTTTGTTTCTAATAAAAAGAGATTTAGCACACAAGCAAACAGATTTGAACATTTTTGAATACTTCCTAACATAATCATGAAACTGTTTGCAAGATGTTAAATTTTTCCTACGATACAGATCAAACAAATAATCTCTACTTTTTCGAATACCTGTTGTTGCCCAATCACCGAACTTCAACTTTCCATCTATTTGTTTTTTCATCATCTATTTATTGCCGCTGCAAGGACTTGTGTAGCAGTAGGGGCGTCATTGTCATCTTGAGGTGTGCTGACACGATTTGGTGGCAATTCGCTTTGCGATACGTTTAAAGAGTTTTCCTCAATAGCGCTAACGCTATTGAGGACGCTAACGCTTGCTTTACGGAACTGTCACGGGTACAAGAACGAGACCCACGACGATGACGTGAGTGAGGTTTATGGTGGCGTCGGCGCGCGGCGCGACGACCCAGCTGATTTTTGACGTGAACAAGATGGTCGCGGCATCATAAATTGGAAATTTGAATCAACGGCTGTTTGTTCCAATGACAAAGGCAGTGTGTGGGCACAAGCCTATCCCACTTCTGATTTTAGCATCAGAAGTGTTGAGATTGAAATAAAAAACATAAATTTTATAACCTAAGAACAGTTTACATGTAATTACTTAGTATTTGGATTTACCATAGAACTTACATTAAGCAAACAGCCATCAATTCAAAATATCTCGATAAGTCTCCAAAATAACAAAGAACTTACAGCAAATTGCACCGACCACCCTTCCAAAAACCTCACTCTACGAAATCTGAAATCTCAACGTCAAAATGACTGAACCACGTGGTGGGAGCCGTATCTGCAGTCTATGGTTGGATGAGGTTACAATGTGCAGCAAACCGTTAAAGATTATGCTAACAGTATATATTAAGGGTATGTTCCATTAGTCGCTAAGAACGTAAATTTCGATAATTTTGATCACATTCTGCGTCTGTGGTTGTGATCACGTGATCGTTTGTAACTGTCATCCCCGTTCCATTTTTTGATAAGAACGCTAAGAATGACACTAAAATTTGCCACTTCTGTCACTTTTGACATTAGATGTAACGTTTAAGGCGAAAATAACGCCAAGACCCATGTGGAAAACTTTTTGGGAGTGTGATCGTTTTTAGCGTTTTTAGCGAATCTCACTCAAATGGTACGTACCCTAAATGGTTTAACATTTAATTTATACCATAGACACAACAGTGGTCAAAATTATCGTAAATAACGAAATGGGCGTCAAGTGGAGTACGGCCATACTACGGCTGTATTATATTCTCTTTGTTCTGTACCAGAGAGGATGTAATATTCAGTATTCAGTACCAGAGAGTTGAGAGAGTCCAGAGACCAATAATTCAGTACCCTAGTAACCGTCAACTGATGTTGTCGCTTTGTTGTGCATTGAAAAGTTCTATAATTCGGAATGAATCGTGATCGAGTATTAGTAAATAAATAATTTTGTTTTGATAAATTAAGTACTATTTTTGAATTAGGTGCGATTTCGATCCGTGTATAAATCCAAATTAGGTTCTCGGTTTTAAAAGCGTCAACATTATATCCATCCAACGTTGCAACTTAAGGCGCGAGAACGTTATTTTTGTTACAGTGTTGTAATCGAATAGCTTTTAATTTGAAATTGTCTGATATTTAATTGTTTTTACGAGTTGGTACGTGTACGTATAAATATATGGGTATAAGGTATTTTTGTGACATAGACACAGTGAGCAGGGACCACCGGGACAGTGTATGATGGGTTGGCGTTGGTGACCGGTTGAAAGCTTTAGTCGCGATGTCAGGCGCGACGACACCGGCAGCGGGAGCGCCGCCGGAGGCAGCGGAGTCAGGGCCCGTGTCGATGTCGGTGCTGGATGAACGGGACATGGAGCCGCGGACACCTATGAAGCGCCTCGGCTCCACCAGGAAACTCGCAGCTTTTAACAGTGAGTATAATATTACCACTTCACACAAAAGCTTTTTCTTCTTTCATGGATCTCATAATAATTGATAGTATAATTTTTCATTACAAAGTACATGAAAGTTTCAGAGCCGCTCATTTAAATATCTGCTTTGTATACCTCAAACTGAACAAGTATTTGGACATAGCAGTATCAATTTCTTATTTTCAAAGACACAGTAGCTTTAAAGCTTGTCTGACTGGGTACAAGTCATACACAAACACTCGGAGCCCACTGGGATTGTAAGTTGTTTATTATAAAAAGTTTCATTTTAAAGTGATGCACTGAATATGGACTTCTGAATCCAGCCTAATATCATGCTTTGTTTGGTTCAAATCATACCGCCTCAACTTTATAAATATGTGAGCAAATACTTAGGATATGAGTAGAATTGTTTAAACCTTGGTCTTAGTTAAAAATAATTGTTTCACACTAAATAATTTTCTGGCAAATAAATTATTATTATTATTAGAATATGATTATTAGAAATAGACAGAACCTAAATATATCTTATTTTTGTCTCTCAATCATACTTCTCTATTATCATATTATTTTAGTGTGAACTATTAGGAGAAACATTCCAGGTACCAATTGGGAACCACAAGTATCAACATTGTATATTTGTGTTGGATAGATGTAATGATATTCTACAGGCGTGTATGTTTATGTCAGACAGTGAGGATGGATGCTGCATGGACTTTGCTCCCACTTTTATTAAAAATACAGTTTTTTTCTTCAGCTATATAGATTTGTATACAGTGTAAACTCTATATAGCGACACTGAAGGGACTGTGCATTTTATGGCGTTATAGAGAGTTGTCGTTAAATGGAGTGAAGAAACATCAGAATTAGAAAAAGAAAAAGTTTATTTCCGACTATTGTTAGTAGTTATGCACATATGCATAAAAAAGAATGTTATTTGAACGCTATTGCGTATAGTCTGTTATTTTTGTCTGACGTCTTTTGCTGCACCAGTAATTTTGTTGTATTTTATTTACTTATTTTATTCATATCTAGCAATATTGAGGCATCTTGGTTATAAAGGAAGTATTTTTCCAATAATTTAGCTGCTCCAGAGCTTCTTTAATGCTCGGCGGAGGCTCAGGCTCATCAGTTTGCCAACATCACTTATCTTCTCTCCCGTTTCTATTGCGCGTATCAGTAAAACTTTTTCGTCAATACACAGTGATTTTCTTTTATTAGCCATGTTTACAGTTTGAAAGTTTGTGAGCAACTAAGAATATGATAAGGTATAGATAATCCATGACTCCTACTTATGAGTCATGCATGGTCAACAACAGTCTACACGTACAAGCAATCCCAATTTGTAAACAAATGAACGAATTTCTTAGAAAGTTCGGTATGCATGATGCCGACAGTCGAGTTTATTGCGGGCTAGGATAATAAAGCGACAATAGATCGTACACAGCTGCGCAGTTTTTACTAATTTTAGAAACTTGAAAGGTACTTTTTATTACTCAATTGTTGTCGTTATTGAGAGTGGGTGTAATGCTATGTAGAGTGAAACATTGTATGGAAGACAAGCTAAACCAACCAAAGCCAATTGATTTCGACGATTAAGGGAGTTTGTCGTTAAATAGAGTGACGTTACATGGAGTTTACACTGTATTTGAAACAACTAATAAAAACAAACATCCTAAATATGACCAATTTTCATATCAAATATCCTTTAGCTGGTTAAGGATATCTGCTAGAATCTAGCACATCATTATAAGCGTGATTTTATGTGTTGGTTCAGAACTATATTTCTAAGAAAAAATATACAGACGAGACAAATTTACTTAGCATTCCATGGATTCACCGTGCGGGTGCCGGGTCCATAGCATTGCAGAGCAAGAGGCCCAAGTCAAGGTGCCTGGGACTTGAGCAGTGAGTAAGGTAAAGGGGCCCCTTTATGGTGCATCAATGCTCCCTTTCACCGCTCGAGCCTCCTCCCCTTCCCAACCAACATTTGGTAAGATCTTACTAATGCCGCCTTGGATACACATTCTAGGATGGAAGTTACTGTTGTACTTGACAGGCCAAGGTCTTTTAGTAGGTTGTATAGGGATTTTGCTGGTATACCCCTTGCTCTGACTTCTACAGCATATAAATTAACCACATAAACGTTTTTGATTAATTCATTTGTTAGGTCATAATATTTGTTAGTTTTTATTGTATGTTCTTTAGGTATGTTTCCTCTGCACAGTAAGTTCTATAAGTACTATGCGTTATAATTATAAAATGCAGTACATAGGGAAAAAGACATACAAAAAAGATATTAAAAAAATAATGTTTAAGGATATAAATAAAAAAAACCTGATAAATCCTGTTCTTTGTATTTTTTTTTATAAACAACCAACATTCACTGTGGTAATACTAGCGGCAATTACTATTGAGTGCTTCCATGCTTAGGAGGGCATGTTGAGTCATTAAGGTCTTGGTTGTTGTCTTATGATGGCAGTTGTTACAGCATGGTGGTGTGGCATTCCAAAATGCCCACCGAACACCAACAACTAGAAAATCTGTTGCCAAGTACAGACAGTGTGTTTTGGCTGATGCCCTTGAGAGCCTGTAATTCTAAGTTAGCCTGAAGAACATCCTTGACCGCATCATCACTTAACATCAGGTCAGATAATTTTATCTGGGTCCAGCAAAAAACATGATTTATATACCATAAATATGAAAGTTAGAAATTCCTTATTTTTTTGTTATTAGAATAAGCAACATAACATTGTTTGTAAATTTGAAATTCAATGGTCACCATGCCATGTACCTATAGTTTTATTTATTTATATTTTCTTTTTTAACAGTGCAATGGATCATTTTAATTTTTATCAAAGTACCTACTAATATTTAAAAACCATTTAGAGATTTTTGGAAGCTTATACATTTTTATAAGTTTAATAATATTTTATTAAAGAGCTTTTCCTACTTCCTCCTGCTACAATCATACCTGTCAAGCAGAATATTCCAAGTTAAAGAGACAAACTCAACATCAGCCTTCTATGATATTAGAGCTGGAGTCCCACAGGGGTCAGTACTGGGTCCTTTATTGTATACACTATACACAGCTGACTTACCCCAGTGCGACAACATTACGACAGCCACATTTGCCGACGATACGGCTATTCTTGCCAGTAGTACAGATCCGGCAATAGCTTCTGCAACTCTTCAAATGGGATTGGACAAAATAACATCATGGCTTAAAAAATGGAGGATAAGAGCTAGTGTTACTAAATCCGTGCAGGTAACCTTTACACTTCGAAGGGGTGACTGTCCCCCAGTAAGCTTAGATGAAGCACCTCTACCACACCAAAACAAGGTGAGATACCTGGGTCTCCACCTTGATCGGCGAATGACTTGGCAAGATCACATAATAGCAAAGAGAGAGGAACTCAACCTACGCTATAAAGGCTTATACTGGCTCTTAGGTCGAAACAGCAAACTGTCCTCTGACAATAAACTCCTAATCTACAAAAGCATGTTGAAACCCATTTGGACCTATGGAATGCAACTGTGGGGCACTGCAAGTAACTCACACATCTCAAAGCTGCAAAGAATGCAAAACATAATCTTACGCACAATAAGCAATGTACCATGGTATATCACTAACACGGAAATACACAAAAATCTGAAAATGAGCACAGTGAAAGAGGAAATTGGAAACGCTAGTGAGTCCTACCACCAACGACTCAAGAAACACCCAAACACCTTGGCAGCCCAATTGATTACCCAGGGTTATAATAGAAGATTAAAACGGAAACAAGTCCTAGTAACCCGTTAAGTGTTAAGGACAGTTAATAACAAAATGAGGAGATGTACTCGCTGGAGACACACTCTACCTGATAATACGCCCACAACACATCTGCTTAAAGTGGCCACTGATTGTAGATGGAAAGAATAACACAAAAAAAAAAAAAAAAAAAAAAAGAGCTTCATTTCGGCTTTTAGATACGGAACCCCTATAATTTGTATTTTGTTGTTTTACATTAGGAAAATGCATTTACGTATACACACCCACAGGGGAACGGGTGTTTTTACCGGACTCGGGGAAAAACGAACCGCACTACCGACTAAAAACCCCATGGTGTTCCGCCGTTATCGGCTGGGGCCGCGGGCTCACTCACGCACTCATCCGCAGCCCTCACCGACGTCGTTGCCCGTTTGTCAGGCCCATCCCCCAGGAATTGTCCCCTTCTACCGCCCAGTGTGAGCACGATCAGCTCGTCTCCGTGTCCGCGCTCTGCGGAGCGGAAGAAAGAGAGAATCTCTCTGCCTCTTCCGCTCCTCCGCCTCTCTATGCGAAACAATAGTTTCGCAGAACGACGCCACCGTCTCTCACGACCTCCACTCGATCCTCGTATACGATGATGGCCGACAAGGAGAGGTCAGACCCCACAACCGCGATCAGGGATCGCCGCGGTCCCGCTCCTCCTGTTCATGTCTCCAGCGCGACACTGCCCACAGTGTCATCCACGCAGCTGCACTGGTGACAGGCCGGGGAGGGCTCCCTTCGTGCGACGTTACACAGGTATCTCCCGAAACAGCCATGTCCCGTGAGATCCTGCGTAAGTCTGAAGGTGAGCCTCCCACAGTTGCATCCTAGTATATAGGATGTCATTGTCAAAGTTGTCAATTTTGTTACAAGATCTGTCTTAAAAAATTAAAATAGTAAGGAAACTGTTTTTTTTAAAATATATAACTAGCATTTGCCCGCGGCTTCGCCCGCGTGACCGTCCCTCAGGAACCGTTACCTGTTTTTGGGATCCGTGTAAAATATGTCATATATAAAAAGGTTCCTTTTTAATCCTTTTAAATTTGCCCCGTTAATCGTAATCGTTTTATAGATCGACCTTCAGTACCAAATTTAAAATTACCAGTCAGTACCAAGTTTTCCATTCTGATACTTTTGCAAAACATAGTTATATACTTGCCCCGCGGCTACCAGTTCAAACATAGTGCCCCATGTCGAGTGTTGTAACATATCGATAGAGTATGTCCACAGCCGTAGTGGTGAAATTGTCTCAGTTACACTTAGCATCATAAGACAATATCGCAAACCCTTACCAATTAGCCGCTACATGGCTAACAATCTCTGAATTTCCCAGTCCTATGGAATAAATAGGACTGGAATTGAAAGTGGCAACTGCAAAAACAATGATTTTTCCATACAAAGCTTCATTCCCAATTTCACACACGTCTTCCCTGTCAAAAATATGTTGAACATGTATTTTTAATGATCTATCCGAATACATATTTTTAGAACTGTAAGTTAAAAAACATAGGACTTTCATACAAAGGTTTTCATCCATTTTTACCCCCTTAGGGGATGAATTGCAAAAAATCCTTTATTAGTACACCCCTATGCGTTAAGACAAATACACCCTCCAAATTTCAAGTCTCTGCGACCAGCGCTTTAGACTGTGCGTTGTCTGTCAGTCAGTGAGCCAGGACTTTGATTCTTATATATATAGATAAATAATTATAAAAAGACGACAAATCAAAATATAATAATTTGTTTTATCAACAAATACTAAAAAAAAACAGATATATATATATATAATGCATTTTGAAGCTGTGATAAAAATATATGGTTTTTCTTTTAAAAGCCATAAAACTTATTTAGTTAAGGTGAAAACTCACATCTGTGGCGGGAAATTCAAATTATAAACCGTTTTTTCACGCTTGTAGCTCCATGATCATAGTGTTCGTGAGCCAAGAATAACAGTGCTTGTATTTATCTTAAACAGTATAGTAAATTTCGGAAATTAGGATAGATTGAAAAACTTCGTCATCAGAAATAAAACAAAAACTAGAGATGTAACAATTAAAATCAAAAGACTGAAATGGAGACGGGCTGACCACATGATGCACAGACGTATTAGTGAACGAGTGTCTAATCTTCGCTGATTTAAATTATAAAACGTAGTCTCACTTTGCTTTGAACAAAATAATCGCGTACGCTATATAGGTACTGTGCTGGTGATCTGCAATAGTGATAGTGTCAAGTTCTGTACACGGATTTGACGAAAATCTGCAAATATTTATTGTTAAGTGCACTGTCGTAAATATCGTCGGTCTACCTAATAGTGTTGTTAGCTCCTCTAAAACCACTCATCCTCATCGGTTTTCAAGTCGTCCAACGAAGTGACCATGCCAAGAAACTTAGAAATCTTAAACTTAACCATAGAACATATAATGATACTTTAACTTCCAACTTAGCTCCCTTTTTGGCTCGTGTGATTATTATTGTTATTATATAGGTACCTCACAGAGCAAAGAAACTAAACCACGGCGCAGTAGTGCCGTGATAGATTTCAGAACCATTACAGATACGAGTAAATACTTCTCGGTGATTAAATTCTATCCTTGGTGCGGCAGGTAGGCGCAGAGTGTCGTGATGACGATACCTGAGTGCGAAGATCTTTCATACCTATCTGTTTTTATTACCTCTCACTTTGTTATGGGTAAAAGCTACGAATAAATAATAAGGGTAAAAGTATTATCTATGATTTTGCCATTTCTCTACATACCTACCGTTTTCTAGACAAAGCCAAGCTCTTATTATTTGACTACTCTTGCGATTTTCATTCCTTCATCATCATCATTCTGTGATGCACATGTGCTGGCCGCCGTCGTGCTGCCCCGTCGCCCTTTGACCAAGCTGTCAATTAATTATTCAAATGCAATTTATACTACGCGCCGCCGTCGCCGCCGACCGCCGCAATCACACATCTCGAAACTACCAAAATTGCACGAAGGCAAAGCGAGATTGCAGATAATTGATTCGTAGATAATTACAGATATCTCAGGTCCCATTCGCAGCCGGGATGCCGACCACTTGCCTCCGCTGCGACCTTTCAATTGTGTCCACAGTCACAGCTCCAATCCAGACCCAATTAACTAATAGCTGTACCCGCAACATATCATCTCATGTGTTCTATACTCACATCAGTTAAAGCGCTCACAAGTGCTAATTAGGAATATGGACAAAACTCGCGACACTTGTTTAGTTCAAATATAATTAATTTAATTGTAGTTAGTATATGTTAATTGATGATATTCTCTAAGGCCTAGTTGATTCCAAAACGCGCATTTTAAAATTTTCTTTTTAGAATAAAATTGCGTAGTTGACTCTAAATTTGTCTTGTAACGAAAATACGTTAATTATCTATGTAGCTATGTATCTGTACAAAATAGAAGAATAAAATAACAAAACATTATTAAGAGGGACAAGTTCATTCAAAATTTCAGTTTTTCGATTATAAGTTACTAGTTTGGTACTAATGAGTTTTCTTGAGTTTTTCACCAAAACTGATCGCTGCCTCTCTTTCACTCCTACGTAGTCAAATAGTGATGATGAAATTTCAGCATTTGCTTTAAGCAGCATACTTTTTGGTTTTTAGGTTTTCGTAGTATTGTTGCTGTCACTCTATTGTCTGTCTGTCCGCGTTTGTTAGTATTGCCCAGTAGCTCGTAAATGGTAATTTAGTTACGTCTGTGCTCATTAGAAACCATTAATCATTGAAAAACACTCTTTTAATTCGAATATTATTAAATAAATATATAAGTATATGTATATTCAGTTTATTTTAAGAATAATAGGTTTTCAGGGTAAGATCATTCTGATATCGGATTTTATACTAATTACGAATTTGTATTTTGTACATATATTACTAGTATGTAGGTGTACCATTGTTGCTTATACTATATTTTAACAATAAATACATAATAGAAGTGTATCAGACTCGTGTGAAGAGTTTCTTACTGAAAGTTTTTTTTTTTTGCAAAACATAAAATATATTGCTTGAGGTAGTATCTGAATCATTTTGGTTGTTAGCTTTGATGCATTTTAAAAGCCTAAAGTATTAGGATTTGGATATAATTGAAACTTTCAGTTATATAGCAACCCCCTTTTCAATGGGGGAGGCTGTGCTGTGTTTAGCAGTGGACAACCGGCTCATGCAGTACAATACAATACCTACATATAATATACCCAAATATTTCGATATAGAACAACATTAAGGACTTAACTTTACGTTCCTTACTCGTATTCGTGTGGGAGGATTTCCTTCTTGTAATGAGTAAATGATGTAATGTATCATTGGCGACTTCCCGCCGCCGCCGCGCCCTCTGCGCCACTGAGGCCGCGCGTCGCCTCGCGCCCGTCCCGCGCCGCCCACAGCCACTCCACCTGCCACATCGAGTATCACGACACACCTTTCCTGATATGAACCCTGGGGAGGTCCAGGTCCTCTCTAGAAATAATAGCCTCTCGCGTAAGTGTTACTGTCATTAGCAAACTTGCTGGGATTTGATGGCATTTTAAAGATCTTGATCATTTTACTGCCTTCACCTGAAATAGTTGGGCTCTGGATCGGCAAATGGACAAATTGTTCAACTCATCACTTACCTAAAGCCCAAGAACATGCTTATTCGCTGAGTGCAAAGAATATACTCGTATGTGTATATATAATTATGATCTAAGCTACGGGCTGCGGGGGAATCACTCCCGTTTAATTCTGCAGATCGTATTATTTGATACAAATCTCTTTTATTTATAGCTCGTTGGTTACCCTTTGTCCACTATCGCACCTGACGGTACGTGATGATGAGGTTGAAGATATTGTGACATTGTTTCCCGCCACCCCACGGGGGATGATGATGATCTAGACTTACTAACTCTCAAAGTCAACTGCCGGAATTTCCCGTTAGATACTTGGCGACAGATTTTCTACACGAAGTTGGTAGCTAGACAGACGGACATTCGCAAAATGCTCTACCAGCATGCTATATCGACAGCCATCATAAGATAACAACTTAGGCTAGCTATTATTTTATTACAAGTTGCATCATTGAGCTAGGGACTGGATAGAGACAAAGACCTCTGACACACATACACACGAGTGTTTCCGCCTGGACGGTTACGCCATCTACGATTATAAACAATAATGGCACGTTCCCTGATTTCCTAATAAGCTGAAAAACAACATGTTACCTTTGTTGTTACAAACAGCCAGTTAATTAGCTAATCAGTCATGTAAATAACAACTAAATGTTTTCCTATTGCCATTAATGATCATTTGAAACAATGCGTGATTGATTGTTGGCCGTGCCGTTGCCGCGTTGGACGTCAGTAAAATTCTCAAACTGTAGAGCCGTTTCATCAATAAAGTTGAGTTGAATGCCATGAAACATGGCTTTATGACTTGAGATGTTGAAATAATATTGATTTCTTGTGTACGTGAAAGCGCCGCGCCGCACTGTCCGTCGTCGCTGTTCCAAAGCGGTATTTGTTAGGGAGGTACTTACAAGACGTTCTCGTGTCGAGTCGTGACAGTGTACAAACCTTTGTACACTTCCCAATAGGCCAGCCAGGCTACAATGCGAGAAGAAAGTTAGATATCGAGTCGAGTACCCTAGATAGGTACCTACCTACCTACTCCGGCGACCGAAGGGCAATGCCGCGCTCCGCTTCGTTCCGCTCAATATGCACGAGTTCCGCGACTTCGTCTGTAAAACGAGATCCGATTCCTCCGTGACCAACATCATCTTTGTAATTCCTTATACGTGAATTCGTTTGTCTAATTGTTATAAGCTTTTTGGTGTCAAGGCGGTGATGTAGATCAATAAGGTTGCAACAGAAAATCAGTAAGGTACTATAGTATTCAAAAAGTTAATGTTCCCTATAAGACAGAATAATTGTGAACGTGTTGGGCGAGCCGCAGTCATTGACCGGTTCCAACCATTGTATTTTATTAAGTTTTCCTACAAACACGAGGCTATAAATAAACAAAGCATTCGATTTATTTTGCATCAGCATGCGCGGGCGGCGCGGCGGCGGCGTCGGCGGCGGCGGCGAACTGCGACTTGTCCCTATTCCATGATGCAGGAAAACCATTCAGAAGCAGGCTGAGCTGAGGTCTCATTTCATCACTCAGTCGAGTCGCAGCCAGATAATAACCAATTTAAATTCTTACATGTAGTTGCACTCTCACTATCTTACATAACGTTGCAATTAAAGTTTAAATCTACTAATTCACATTACTAGCCACCGCTGTCTTATTTGCATTGTTAATTTCAGTAAGCTCGTTCTTGTGGCGCACATGTGGCGCCCAAATGGGGCTGATGGATGCGCGGGCGCAGCGAGACCGCAGCTTCCCCTCGACACGTACTGTACCCGAGTCCCGACCGAGTAGCGCGGGATCTAGCCGTGGCGTGGGCTCTATACCTATATGTACCGTGCGTTACGTGAATCTTCATAAAAATCACTCCTCACACGAAGTATCTCCAACAGCTTGCAGCTATTGGAAAGTTCGACGATCTATTCAATTCATGTTTTATGGAAGGCGGCCATATGTTTCTCTATCGTGTTGGCAAGTGCCATTAAATCCCAGGCTTGTCCTGTGCATATGTTATGATCCAGCGTCATCGTGATTATGTTTAGTTTTAGTTTACGAAATGATAATCCTTCATTCCACCCGTTCTTCTCTTCTACAAAACAGTTCCCAAATTGTTGTGAGTTATTTAAAAACGTAGTTTATTGAAAATTGCCGAAGATTACAAAGAGTATTTAAATGGAGCTAGTGGAGATTTAATCCTTGAAATACTGGCCCTTCGATATTCTTCGTCGATTACACGTACAAAATAATGTATTTGATTGTATTCTCTCTTCTGTGCGGTATATACTTATGGCCGAAAATAACTGCTACACAATTAGTTAGTTGGACTGACAGCTACGATGGTGTAGTTGGGTGATTTAATGCAGCCATTTTCACGTAATAATTACTAACCTTATCTTTTTATTTTTCTATGCTTGATAGTATAGCTTTTGACCACTATCTCACCTGATGGTAGATGATGATGTGGTCGAAGATGTTTTTCAGGCTAACCTAGTATTACTGGCTCTCAAGGACATCTGCTGGAATACACCGTTAGGTGCTTGGCGACAGATTCTACTTGGGGGTGGTAGCTAGCCAGTGCATTCGCAAAATGCGCTACCACCATGCTATAACGACCATCATCCTAAGGGATGATTTACATTAGACCGGGCCGTGTCCGGGCCGGGCCGTGGACGGGGCGGGCCCGGGGCGGAGCCCGTCCGTACGTTAGTAGGCGGGCCCGGACGGGACACGGATCAGGCACGGTTTAATATAAATTGCTTCATACAAAATGTATGTAACGTTTCAACTCCGTGCCCCGTCCGGGCCACGTACACGGCACGCCACGGGCACGGCCCGGTCTAATATAAATCTACCCTAAGACGATAACCGGGACCGACGGCTTAACGGCTCTTCGAAGCACGGACGGAAGCGCACAGTAGTAATGTCACTAGCGGTCACCCATCCAACTCATGACCGCGGCGGACGTTGCTTAACTTTGCTGATCGGTTAGGACCAGCTAAGCAAACTTCGCTACCAGCGCTTCAAACTGTCAGTCTTCCAGTTCGGGAAGTATGTAGGACAAGATATGAATAGTGCAATTACATACAACCATGTTCCTCGTGGTATGTTGCGAACAAACAACATACCACGAGTCAATTGCTAATAATTGATATCAAAGAAGGCAATATCCACATAACATCCAAAATTATTTATGAAAGCCATTGTATAAAATAATGCAGGCAAAACTCTGTGCAATAAATTGATTTGTAACAGAAACAGAACGGAAATTATAAGTAAAAATGTATTAAAAAAGTAAAAAACCTGAATGCAAATTATTTATTTTCCTTTAATGAAATTAAATTAAAGCTTCAAGTTATTTATATGGAATCGTTTTTTTAAAGCCCTTCATTTTAATACCCCACTCGATGGGTTCAGGAAATAAAACATATTTTTATCGACAATATGGTGTCTACAATTCAACAGTTTTTTTTATTATTTACGAATCTAACAATATCTCATAAAATAAAATCGTTTATGCGGTTTAAAAGTTATGTTGGAATAAAGAAACTCACAAACATACATACATGAACCCTGAAAACATAACACTCCTTTTTTTGGGCAATCGTGTAAAAAGATCAGTTTTGTATAAATTAACCGACACGAATGTATAACCAATATAAAATATAATAAATGACTAAACAGTTATACATGGGACAAGTGAACGGAAGTGTTGGAACGGGAAGGCGTTCCGAAATCAAATTGAAGACGTTCTGAAGAAAGGCCAGGTCAGGAGTACCCTAAACCGACGCTCATGTGTGAAAGGGATGATTGTTGTAGATAAAGCGAAAGAGATATGTAAGAACCGTAGTAAGTGGAAATCTGTGGTCTCTGCCTACCCCTACGGGAAAGAAGCGTGACGTTATTTATGTATGTATGTTGTATAAAACCTGGCAGTATCTTATGCTGTACAAATCAACAATGGCAACATCCATGTCAACTAATCAAGAGTTCCGCATTTATTATGGCAGATTATCTGTTAGTGAGCGAATACGGTCCAAGTTTTTCTTTGTATTTTTTTGTTTGTTTTCTGTGTTTTTTTTAATATTACAGAATGCATTGCAGTTAGTCTTACTAGGAGGTAAGTGGTGATCTGTTGAATCTCATGTTCCATGTGAAAATCCCCGATTTCATTACATAAAATGTGTGGTAGAGTGCCTTGATCACCTCTCCGATTGTTTTCTTATCGTGCTGGCGGTTGTTGTTGGCTTAGCTTGAAGTGGAACAATGGACGCGAGACAGTACCTTACATTCAAACGGTAGGACAAATTCGGCTGACCAGTCCCGCTTCTAATTATAATTGGTATTGCGACAGAGCGGCATTCTGGTCATATCTTTGCTATAGAAGAATGTATTATTGAATCACTAATACATTAATTTTAATTTGACACATACGATACGCATTACGTACGCACTCATTCCATTTCAATTCAAGAAGCGACTGATATCGCGTTGTGTTTCTGACGGCTGACACTATGTACACGATTTATGTGTTAATGATTAGAGATGAACTTTGCTCTTGTTTTCCATCGGAAGCTTTTACTCGGCTATATGCTGGCAATGATTGTCATCTTGAATATCAATTAATATCAAATAGAAACGTAATTTCTAAAATTTCAAGGTTCAAAGGTGAGGTTTTTGCGACCAGTTTGGACATAGCGATGGCCTTTGATCTGGTGTGGCTTAACGCGCTAATTCTTTCGAAGCTTCCTTCCTATGAGCTTTCCGAAAAAATGTGCTAGTGGATCTCTAGTTTTTAGGCAGATAGGAGCATCAAGATCGTTGTCGGCGGTGCATGCGGTCAACGCTGGCGTTCCGCGAGGCTGTATGCTATTTCCGACTCCATTTCTCTTGCACATCAATACATGCTGCAGCTCAGCTATACTCATTGCTTTGCGGATGACAGTACCGGAGATGCCTCATATACTGGCCGTGCTAAATTTTCTCGGGAAAGCGTTGATGAGAGTCGGGACCAACTTTTGTCTGAAGACCCGTTGTCCAATGTCAACACTATGCCACTATGGGGAATCAGCTGCCATATGAAGTATTTCCGAACCGTGTTGGTTTGGAAACCCTAGGAGCCTTCAAGAAGAAAGCATATTGTGCTGTGCTCTTGGGCTGGCTATGCATCCTCGACCACTTGCGTTGCAGATGTCCGTGGCTGCAGGTGATCTTACCACCAGGCAAGCCGACTGCTCGTTTGCCATCCTACCCCTAAAAGTAAAAACAGGGAAATATTCACCCAAAGGGAGGTTAAAGACTAATCTGATGACTGAAATGAAGAACGTTTATGCAGCAAAATATCTAAAACTCCTGATCCTTATATGCGAGGTGCCTAAATTGCCGTAACATAAAAAAAACACATTAATTATGATAAAGCTAAATAAACAATTCGTGAAAAAGATCGTACCGCTGTACTCTAAGTTCTCTGATAATATATTGTACCGAAACAAAAGCCGTGGAAATCTATGTGCACGTGAATGTGAAAGAACAATCCAAACGATATTGTGATCGTTGGTATGTTTCCTGAAGCTTGCATCGTAGCAATGCTTTCGTTGTCACCGTCTCCTCGTCGCTACAGATTATTTGACAGTGTGTTCTTGTCGAGTCGAAGTGGTCGCGTGAATAAGGCGCGGCTACGGCGGTGGCGGCGTCGCGGCGGTGGCGGTGCTATATTTAGCTTCCTCGGCGAGCCGCAGCCCTCGGCTCATCCTTGTCTCTCGCTTCTAAAGCTGCTGGATTTCATTCACGCTCTCTCAAATCTAAAAACTTTGCAATCACCTTTCAGTGCATAGGTGTACCCACCCAAGTAATCCCATCACTGATACAACAGGATATTAAATGTATTAATGACACTATTTCTGATAAAATATAATAGAAAATTCCAAAAACTGGTCAAGTGCGAGTCAGCCCTAATTTTTGGGTACACTACGCACAAACCGACGCGTTTAGCTGCGTACGCGGTGGCGTTCAAGTTGGAAATCTGTTACTTATATAGGTTTCTTTTTGTGGTTGCTATTAACGTACGCTCATATAAAAAGCGTATATATAAACCGAATGATTTTAATTAAAATAACTGATCACCACCATCAACCACGCAGCTGATCTCGTTGATTTGACCTTTACTGATTTATAATATCGAGATTATGGTATGTAATGTACTCGGCAGTCGACAAAGCCCTTACGTCTTTATTATGTCTGTGGATCTAAGGTGTCAGGGAGCACCTGTCAGACACGTGCTGAAAAAGAACATGGATTGACGGTTGTTTACGTTGTGGCCCGAATGCGTTGATGAAAATTTTGCGAGGTGACGCGTAGAAGGAGCATACGATTTGTATTCGTATACAAATCGTATGCTCCTTTTCGTCAAATTCGAGTTGCTGCAACATTGGCGAGTACAGTATATGAAGCTAATAAAATAGAGGATGGCGTGCTTGAAATTTGGAAAGATGACTGGAAGAGGAAGGGAGTAGTGGTACGAAAAAGTATAAATATGGCTTGCGCTATGGCGCTGAAACCGCGACCCAAAAGGAACCGTCTTTATTTAGCAAGTTCCATTTTCAATAACGACCGAGCTAAAGAATACATAAGCCGACCACACGTAGCGAGTGATCATGGCAGGAAGAAGAATTGCCCTGTGTGTGTGGGATATTTAGTTACGCGTTTGTATGGCCATTTCCCCAGTCTGGATATTGGCGTGGGCGAACGGGCTTAACTGGATGATTGTCCTGTCTGGTGTCGGCCGACTGTGGCACTGGTGGCTATTCTGTGTGATGGTGGGCAGCGCCCCTGTCCCGCGGGAGCGCCGCCGCCTCGCCTCGCCCTGCCTCCAATTAACTAACAACCCCCGGTTAATGACACGCAACTAAATGAACACACAATACTGATCGTAAGTAGGCCCAACTCGGCTGCCATGTGCCATGTCGGTTACTAACTGATATCTTACCGTTGACCTCGCCCTTTCGCTCCCATCGGCCACCCTTTTTATAGATATTGTAGTTCGTTTCCGTGTTGAAACCGTTTTATGGTGGTAACGATAAAAATAATTATACACTTTAGATAACACATTGTATGCGTTCTCAGAGCAATGCACTTTCTAAGTGGAAATGAAATGATGAGAATTTGAATCCTGTTATCAAGTCGAACCACCTATGTCTCCTGTCCCGCACTGTAGAAGAAGCGTCAATTGGAGTTTGCTGAAGTTTCATTGTCATCATCATCATTATCAGGTGGAAAAACGCTACAATGGACGACTGTTAGCCACTCAGTCCACCGTCGTGTGTATCATGGGTCCTTAAAGACATCGTTGTACATTTATAGCTTACATGAGGCTGCCATTTGACACATAAGCAGTCTTAGCCGAGCGGTGGAGTCCGGAACTGGTCAGAATCTTTCCGGTAAATATAACGCGGGTCCTAGCCGGTTCCTAATAAGTTAATATGTACAAAACTCGCGATAGTTTTCAAATTGAAATGCATATAATTAGTCTAAAACCCCCAAATAAAATGCGTTTTAGAAATTCGAAATGAAATTATCAAGAAATTGTGTACCAAATGTAACTCTAAGACAGTATATTCAGTGATTATCATAATGAAATTTTAATAATTAAAATTAACAAAAAACCAAAAATGTTTCATCATATTTATTCTTTAATACTATGAAATTTCTATTTAAACAGATTACCCGTCCTGAAAGTGGATCATGTAATATACAAGGCTGTAAAGAAGAAATCGTTGTATTAGTACTCCCAGACCATAAAGCACTAATTTAGCGAGGACCGGTAAATAAAACATGTATGATTTAATTTTGGTACATCACGAGTCGAGACTATTCTACTGAAAACATGATTGCCGTGTCGCAGGTCCATGGTTCGATCCCTACCGCTGGCTTGAGCTTCACCACATGGTGGAAAGAAATTTTTCGAATGCTCGCCAGGCTAACCTCCATCCTTAAGTAGAAAATCTGTCGTCAATCACCTACCAGTGTGTTCCAGCAGCAGCCCTTGAGAGCCAGTAAGTTATAAAATTACAGGTACATGAGATTTAACAACCGTATGTCTCAGCGGGATGGGCGCAGTGAGTTACCGCAGAAGAGGTTATCGCTTAATATCAGGTAGGATTCGTGTGTCTTCCGTTACAAAACCATTAAAAAAACGGTCGCTTAAGGTTCGTTAGTACACATTGTATGCCCTTACTCTATTGTCACGCATGTCAAGTGGCAGCGCTTGGTGGAATACCTACCTACACTACCCAGCACCTAGTTACGTTTGATCCATTCGTCTGTCTGGCTGAGCACTGAACTGCCCTAGCACAAGACACCGTTTATTTCTACTATGATTTATCGAACGTTGTTGTCGCTGTGCTGTGTGGCCTGTGCCTGTGCGTACTAAACGTTTGACCACTATCTCACCTGATTGTAAGTGATGATGTGGTCGAAGATCTTGTTCAGGCCAACCTAGAATTACTGTCTCTCAATGACAGCTGCCGGAACACACCGTTAGGTGTTTGGCGACAGATTTTCTACTTCAGGGTGGTAGCTAGCCAGGCGGGCATTCGCAAAATGCCCTACTACAGCTATAACGACTGCCATCCTAAGACGACAACCGGGACCGACGGCTTAAAGTGCCCTCCGAAGCACGTGCACGCTCAGTAGTAACGTCACTAGCGGTCACCCATCCAACTCATGATCGCGCGCGACGTTGCTTAACTTTGCTGATCGGTTAAGAACAGCTAAGCAAACTTAGTTACGAGCGCTTCAAAAAAAACATGCATGTGCAAATGTATTTTAAACTTGTTATGTTGCACTCTCCAAGCAGAGCTGCGTCTGCCCATATGTAGGTACTTTACGGATAAATCATACTGCACGTATTGGTTTCCTCAGCGTGAAACGTTGCGTTTCGGGAGTACCCCACCAGTCTCTGTTATTCACTTCAAAATAGTGAACGGACATGTTTTAGCACCATTTTAGTTAAAATGTAATATGTAAGTGAATCGTAACTCCTAAAGTTACTCTTTAGGGTTCCGTACTGGAAAACGGAGTCCTTTTGCTAAGCCTCGGCTGTTCGTCCGAACTGTATCTTTAGAACCGTAAGTAATAGGTAGCCGATTTAAATTTTAACAGAATATGTGTTAGTATGGCGCACTGCTTCACAAATAATAAAGAGAGCAAAATCGGGAGTAATTGGCCTCGTAGGGTTCACCCTAATTATGCTATGTGTACGTACATTTCGTATAACTATGCTGCAATTGTGATGATGAATAACTGATAAGCAGCTTCGAACAGAACAGGTGTAATTTTAAATAATCAGATCAGTATAACTTTATGACTTGATTTTGAACAAGTATAAAGACTGGGCTTTCCTGATAGATTTCTGGTAGTGGTACAGCACATAGCTTTGACTGAAAAATATTGATTGTAATATGCTGTGCCATGTTGAGGTATACTGAGAGATAGGTTTTCTGATGACCTTAAATTGAGAGCACTTCCAAGTTCCTGAGTGAAGGAAATTAGATTTCCTGAGTGAAGGGAATTAAGATAGCGCGGGGTCAAAGGATTGATGAAAGTATTGTAGAGGAGAGAATGTGAGCATTCCGGCGAAGACGAATAGGGAGCCACTTGCGCTTGAGATCGAAATTGAGATATTCGGTCAGAAAGTTTGTCTTAAGAACATAACATGGTTCTGTATCTTAATGTGTACAGCTGCTATCTTCTCCATCGATAGACGCTGGTTCGGTATAGACGTTGGATTACTTTGTTTGATGATGGATCTTTCTGTAGGTGGATCGATCTTTACGGATTATGTTGTTCTTGTTATCCAATCTGATTCCGTTAGCTATTGACAATTCTAGCATTGCGATCGTCGAAGCCTCGTCCAATAACGCCATCAACAAAGCCATGAAATTCATATTATCCTAACGTACTTTTCCGTGCTTCGGAGGGCACGTTAAGCCGTCGGTCCCGGTTGTTGTCTTAGGATGGCAGTCGTTATAGCATGGTGGTAGGGCATTTTGCGAATGCCCGCCAGGCTAGCTACCATCCTGAAGTAGAAAATCTATCGCCAAGCACCTAACGGTGTGTTCTGGCAGCTGTCCTTGAGAGCCAGTACTTCTAGGTTAGCCTGAACAACACCTTCGACCACATCATCACTTACCATCAGGTGAGATAGTGGTAAAAGGATAACCTATCAGGCATAAAAAAAAACTCGAGCATTATAATAATGTCCAAAATCGATTTTCGATCGATGTTTATTTCGCTCGTTGAGATTCGTTTCCACATTCTGTTAATAAAAAAAAACAAATTTGACATGGATGCGGTTGTCCGATTTAAAAGTTGTCATCACGTATTTAATTGGTCATAATTTACGTGGGTTAGATGTTAAAATTCATTATCGTTGAGCTGTCACGAAAATTAATTAGGAAACTTTAGCTGTATTACAATTTATTACCTGTTAATCTATCAGTGATGAAAAGCCTTCAGCACGGATTCGTTACCAAACTGTCCTTACATAATATATATTTTTTCTGAATCCTAACAATGATCCTCTGACTGATGAGGAGTTAAACTTCAAAATGTCCAATATCAGGGACATGTCCCTTAATGTCTACTGAGTACGGTAGAGCGTTACGAGTACTGTGAGCAGCTCTCTCACTGATCTAGATCTTGTAGCGCGAGGCTCACGCCGACTGTAGCGTGCCTTGGGGCGCGGGCGCAGGCGCCGAGCCGGTCTCCTTACGTTGCACGTCTCCATATTAGATAGGTAGGTAGGTATAGATGTGGCAGTTGGCACCGGCTCCCAACACTTTACGAGTTTAATGGTAGCGCTCGCGTTGAATGGTAATCGCGGGCATAAACAAACGTTACGCGTTGCGGTTGCCGTTCGCCGAATCGGCTCAAAGAGGCGCCGCTCTACGTACTCACTACACTATGTTTAAATGGAGTTGGTAAGTACATACTGGTTCCCGGACCGGCGTCAGATTGGTTTGCAATACCTAATTAAGGTCACCGGGTGATTCCATATAGGTACCTACTTATAGCTATAAGTACACGGGTATTATTGCCAGAGCCGTTGTTTATCTTTACAAATGTGAATGATATTCACAATCTGGTTCGATATTACGCGATATTATTTGGTTAACTGAAAAATTTCACGGAAATGAGTCAGTATTAGTCATTGACCTGTCACGTATTAGGACAGTGGTATTAGTAGGTTTATTTTTTGTTTATATAGGTACCTATGTCATAGCCAATATCCTGCATTATCGAATTTAATGACGAGACTAATGAGTTTCACATGAGGAAAAGTTTATAAACAGTTTCGCGTTATGAACAACACGCTTGGGTACAGTAGAGTCGAGCTAAGTTCGGACACGGCCGACCAACGAATACGCGGACGCACTTCTGTATAGAGAAGCCTTGTTGTGACTGTACTGTTTAATTACAAAACACATGTATGGTAAGTCAATATCATATATAAAGAACCCTAAAACATAGAATAATAAATTACGACCAGAAAGTGAAAAGATAAACAAGAAGTCGTCGTCAAAACTCAAAATTGTGTCGCTCGTTGAGTTGCACACAGACCCTGAGAAAAAAAAAACAAAAGACAAAGAAATTAAAAACGCTTTATGGCCAGAATGAATCTCAAGACAGTTGCTACAAGCCCAAACAAGGTAAGGACGCGTTGTACATGGAGATCCAGTGCCTACCACCCGGCTCTATCTACATGTAGGTATACCACTCTGAAGGTAATATTGTATTGTCACCTACTACTTTTCACAATTGTCGAGTTTCATCAATAATTTTATTATAAGTGACACTTCCTGAGATTCCCTTGCACAAATGAACCCAATAAAGTCGTGATACTAACAGTTATTTAGCGGTATAACAATAATAACGTACAGCACATCTGAAGTATAAATAAATCCTTCCAAGTCCGGGGCCGACTCGCACACTGATGGTTCCGTACGAACACACAATGAGTTTGTTGTATGTATGGTTGTGCTTAGTCAATTATCAAAATATAGTATTTTTACGTTCAGTTTGAGATTCTTAGCGCGAGTCCGATTCGCAGTTAAATCGTTTTTATGATATATTATTTCACGGAGAGAGTTTTGTATTTACTATAGTAATCCCAAGTTAGACGCTTGTATATATGTTATGTACAGTTTATAAGATTCGAATTATGTAATACCGATCCAGTGGTAGTCCCGAGGTTTCGCTTCAATATCTACAGCACATCCAGTGAAGCCTCACCAGTATATGGTACTTATAAATATAATAATATACAAGGTGTCCCAAGAAGTAGTGATATACTGAAGCTGGCAGGTAGAGGATCTAGAGGGCTATCTGATTCACCCCCATGTATGTTCCGCGATATGTATGTACTATAAGAAGAATAAGTTCCATTTACAAATTTTGAAGTATGACTTAGTGTACTATACAGTTCTTGATATCAAACATTTTTTTTTTATATTCCTGACCGATCAGGAAACAATAATTAGTCTATAAGTTAAATTTAGATTAGACTACGTTGGAAGTATTTGGCACCACTTAACTCTTCCTGGACATCAACAAGCTATCTCTGTAGTAGAAGTGCACAGTGAGATCTAACCAAATCAAACAGGAGTATGCGCAGGCGCAGCGGCCTTTAGCGGCTACCTTAGTATTATTGTCATTAATTATTATTATTTAACAAAGTTTTTAGTAGCATATCTAGCCAGTATACTTACTTTATCTATGTAAATAATTCACGTTTCAAATAATTTAGCTCGTAATAAATAAATATAATAAATACATAAAACTTCATATTATTTCTTCCAAATTGATCTAAATCGAAAACTTCGGGGTCGTTACTAGCCACATATACTTATAACTTCACTGGATGTTTAGTTTAGACACTTCTGTTTATATCTTCGGGGAATACAGACGTGCGAAGGCGTGACGATGTAATAATATGTAAAAAGCTTATAGTTAGTGTGTAGCCAGGTGAAGGCAAGCAAGCATAAGACAATGGGCTGCGATTATTGTCGCCGTCTGCCCTCGACACCGGTCCGCGCCTGGCGAGCTTCCGGCGCGCGCCGCTCGATGCAACCTAATGAGGCTTCTGCCGTGCACATACTAACTATTGTTGAATCTGTGTCCGTGGTGAGGGCTGTGGCTGTGGTGCGGTGTGGCCGCAAGCCGAGGTGCTCGAGCTTCCTCGGGCGAGGCACGCTCGCACGTCTCCCGTCCCGAACGTGACGTGGTCGCTGCCACTAATCGCAAATTGATCCATGTCGGTGACGCATCCACGGCGTCGGTCACGCACCACCGACTCTCCTTATTCATTTAATGTAGACTCTACCTTTATTATTAAAGTGCCCATTCAACTTTCCATACAAAACGCTTGTAGAACAACTAAACATTATGAATTATGTTATGACACAATTCAATTTGCGCTATTCGGAAGTTCGAAATACTTATTGTAATTTGAACTGCCCTGTGGCACCATTTTTTGTGGTTGTGGACGCACTTAGTGATCTGTTTATTCTTTCGTGGTGCACGAGAATCCAACCGGTTCAAGGCTTCTACTATTGTCTGCCTTTAGCGGTCGTGCACTTTGCATCTTGATACCTGCCACGGTCTGTACCACTGTTACGTAATCTGTAACAAACAACATAACAACCGTCATTGAGCTTCTGAAGCTGCGTTCCCTTTCCATCTCATTATTGTAATAAGAATTGGGATGCCACGAGGTGATTGTTCCCTTTGTCGAGTCGAGCTTTTGTCCTTTTGGGTTTAACATTCCCGGAACATCTCCATTGTTCGAGACAAAAATCGAAATAGTAACTGGCAATCGCGCCATCCTTAACTCATCTGAGGCACATAAAAGTATTTACAATCATAAGTTTAGGTACTAATCTACTCCCTGAAGTTATAGTGTGATTTGTGATTCCGGTGCTACCCATATTATCTATTTGCAATGCATACAAAATGTTCGAAGAAATGTTTATAATTTTTGTACGGAATTGCTGCAACCAAGTCTCAGAAAGCAGCCATAATAAATATCTCCCTTGTTATCTCCAATCACAGGTGCATCGTCGCATCTGTCGGATTCGGCATTGCTTGAAAAAAATCTCACCTTTAACTTGTGACACTTAGAGTCCTTATTCCTCTGGAGTTATGTGCCCGTCCATATGTTCTGTATTTGGAGATTTAATAGCACTGCAAATCGAAAGAGCACAATACACCCGATCTTTGTATGGTCGTTCGATGCTAGCGCAGGTCGAGTCTGTGCTCGTAGCGGTGGTGTGGGGATTAGCTTGAAGATTTAACGACTCGCGTACGGTTTAGGCTTCTCACCATCTCTACATCTTTAGCTCTGCTTCCTATCTTAATTCAATAAGAAGTAACAAAGTAAAATTGAAAACAACTAAACTGGTCTTCTCAATTTTGCAAATAATATTTATTTTTTCTGTGTCGGTGTAGCTGTGAGAGTTGGCTGTCATTAGTTTAAAATTAGAATATAGTACCGTACGTAACAAAGCTCCAATAATGTTGCTGCGGCCACAGAAAGCATTCGTCATTTCCGGATTACACAAACACGAAATGCAGGAGAGGAGTGCGGTTCATATTTAATTTCGTTTCAGAATTAGCAATATTGAGGACGAATGAATAGTATGCATGTATCAGAAAAGTGCTAACAGGAAAATGTGTTGAAAGAATTGGTTCTGGTTGTTAGCTATTACAATTTATCGGAGCGGTGTCCGAGTTACATTACATCGTGATTTTAACTGAGGGCCGCGTCAGTTGTGGGGACCGGTTCTGCGCCCCTTCCCTCGAGCCTCCCTCCTGCACCGCCTCTGCACTTGGTTTACATTTATATTGATAAACCATCATTGCATTGAACTCGTTGGACTTTCTGGCGGCCTGTCGTTACAACTACCCAGCCTGTCTCCTAGTAAAGCGGGTAATATAATGATATTACAGTAATGACTGTATGTCACCGAAGCCGGTCCGTGTCAGTCTCGTGTGTAGAATCAGTGGTATATGTAATCAAAGTGATTCATGGTTAATCTGACACCGTGACTCACTTAACTAAATTGTATGGTTAATTAACTAGATTACGAGACCACATAATGTAGGGACATAAAGGCTATATACCTAGGTGCAACGCAATATACTGGTGCACTATTACTGCAAGCTGCTGCTATTTATAGTGGGGTTCCTACACCCGCGCCCTTCCCCGCTGTCTCGTGCCCGCACCCGGCTCGATATGATTAGGGGTGAGATCTCGTCTAGCGAATGCACACTACCGCAAATGCACGCACCTCCAACACAGTTACGGCATACTTCTAGAAGGACCGAAAAAGTCTCCTTTCCATCTTTTTCTTTATTCATTCTTGTGATAGACTTTAGATCTGCGATTTTTACTAAGCTTTATTTTCAATTCGTTATATACTTAGAATATTTTGTTTTCCTAGTGTACTATCAATTTGTTGTCGATATGAGTATTTGAAAGTATGAGGTCGCGGGTTATCTGTGAGGGTGAGAGGGGGGTGCGCGGGGCTGGGAGGGGGAGGGGCGGCACGTGGCGCGTCGGAGGCTGCGCGGTGTAGCCGGTGGCTGGGGGCGGGTCGGCTAGAGCCGGAGCCGAAGCCGGCAGTCGACCGTCGGCGGCCGTCTGCCGCCCGCCGCCTCGCCATGTTCCAGTGCATAGTGCAGCCGCGCCACGACTGGGGACCGCCCGACCTCGCAAATACATTTCCCGGTACGCTCACATCAACCACATCTCTACCAACGTCACAACACATCCGACCCCTAGTGCCCCGTGTCTCTTAGGCTGCAGTCCCGTTATGTTGTAATCCCGCGTAACTCACCTCTCGTGTTAAATGCCAATAACTAATTATAACCGTTCTCACGATGAGTGTGTATAACGAGCTTTTTTGTGCGCGTACTGACGACGCGACGGGCGCGCTCACGGGAAGCGCGCCGCGCCGCTCGTTCCGTTGGAATCTCGCAAAAACGTGTGTCGGAAGATGTTATGCATACAATGAGCGGGTCGGCCTCCTCGGCGAACACAACGACCCGGCGGCGGCGGCGGTGATACTGGTTTGTTAACAGCCGGTGCCCTCAGGCGGCGCGAGATTGTGTACTCTTGCACTTAGCGATTCGCTACCACAGTGCGCGCTCAGTTCAGGTACCAGTGGCACCCTCGTCCTCCCCTCGTCTCTTGCCATCATCGAGTGCGTATCGACGGCGACACCAGCTATGTTATTATTTGATAACTATGTAGGTACTTATGTAATTCATAGAACACGTAGAAGGCACAAGCGCTTTCCGCGGGACCACTGACGCCCGTTACAGAGTCGTGCGAGAGAGAATAGCGCGGCCCTGTCAAGTTGTACATAAACAACATACCTATATACTAGATAGGTAAACAATAACAACATCTCGGACGTAGAACGCCGCCGCCGATGAAAGACTTCTGGCCAGGATTTTCGGCTTATCGACTAAATATTGATTAATTGCGGAAGCTTTTAAGAATATTTCATCATTTGTTTTGATACTACTACCGAATCGGGAACTAATATACTTACTAAAAAAACGGACGGTTTCACATTTATGCTGGTGAATCCGAATGTGAACCTAAAGTGTTTGTGTATAAAGGCAAGAATCGCACCGCAGCGGGTGCTGTCGGCGCCCTCGGAGCGACTGTGACCCCTGGGGGTGCTCCCCTCGCTTTCGCCGCTGACATTGAAAACCACTCTTCCTGTATTGTTTGACCGTTGATGAATAACGGTGCAATGTTCCCACACAAATTGCCTGCGATTTATCCGCGCACACACGATATTTTTAACTGCGGAATGACTTCCGAGATGCATCATCGTACGGTATAACCTCTGCAGCCCCTTCAATAACAATCAACACATTTTTCCCAAGAGCAGCGGGTTCGGTGGGATGGGAACGCCTCGTGTGCTCTCAGAGCGTTGAACTTCCTCAATCTGTTGATCCCCGATGCCGCTGCCGAGGCAATGTCAACATCACCCGGCGCCGGCGCCGTTCGATCTATGGATCGAACGGAGATTGTCTGTCTGATTTTACATAAACTTTTCATCCATATTTTAAACACACCATTCCAACCAACTTGAGCTTTGATCACATCTTCTTTGGAACTTTTGCGTATACTCGGGTGGTTAGCTAGCATCGACAAAAATCTACCTTGTCGTTATGTACTGTAGATACTTATGTGTTTTAATTTAAGGTACAAAATGTGAACCAGAAAATCTATACTTACTCATAATAAAACTGTAACAGATACAATGCTGTACATGGCATATATTATGAAAAAAAATGTTGAGAGCACTCTGTAGCTGACACTGATGCCAAAACGGTATTTTATTTAATTTTTGCCTGTCTGTCTGTATCCCGGCCGCGTATCACTGCAAAACTACTGAATAAAATTCAATGAAACATAACACGATTTGAGTTCATAATACGAAGAAGGTTATTGTATACTTTTTATCCAGAAATTCAGCATGGTTCCCTCGGGAAAGGGGATGAAAGTCAAAATGTACGCTTAGTTGTAATTTATTAACGCGCAGTCCGATTTCAATTATTCTTGTTTTAGAAATTAGTTTTGCAAGCTTGCTAAGAAAAACTAAAATCTGGAACATTCGCCATAATCAGTTTTTTTAACTATCTATCTTTTGCCGGATATTTGATAATTTTCCATATTTTTTTTATTTTGGAGACTGCGCAATGGATGTGCACTATCTAATATTATTAGGTCCTTACATATGAAATTGGCGTTTTGTATGGGAGGAACAAAAAGTCGAATATTTTTTAATATAATATATTTAATTAATCAAAGTATGAACCATTATTTTCTATGCACTTTTGCCATCTCATAGGTAGTTCATTGATCCCTTTACTAAAAAAACCAGTCGGACGGGAATCAATAAAATCTTTGAAGGCGATTTGGACTGCCCCATCGGAGTTGAATTTTTTCCCTTGCAAGAAGTTATCCAAATTTCGAAAAAAATGGTAATCTGTTGGAGCAAGGTCCGGGGAGTACGGAGGATGTCTTAGACTTTCCAATTGAAGCTCTTCTAATTTAGTATCCGTCTGTAGCGCAGTGTGTGGTCTAGCGTTGTCGTGAAGCAGCAGTGGCGTGGAGCGATTGACCAGCCTAGGTTGTTTAGCCGCTAGCTTTTCCATCATGGTTTGCAATTCCTGACAATAGACATCAGCCGTAATAGTCTGGCCAGATTTGAAAAAACTGTAATGAACAATACCGGCACTAGTCCACCAAACGCTTACAAGTAACTTTTTTGGGGTTAATTTTCGCTTGGGGCAGGATTTGGCTGGCTGGCCAGGATCTAACCATTGCGCTGAGCGCTTCCGATTATCGTAAAGAACCCATTTTTCATCACAGGTAATGATTCGGTTTAAAATACCTTCATTATTGTGCCGGTTTAGTAATGTAACGCAGCAGTCGACGCGCGTTTGCCGGTTTGTTTCAGTCAATTCGTGAGGTACCCACCTTTCAAGCTTTTTAATCTTCCCAATTTGCTTCAAGTGAATTAAAACAGTTTTATCACTAACATCGCAGCCTGCAGCTAACTCGGACGTGGTTTGCGATGGATCCGCTTCCACAATAGCCTTCAACTCTTCATTATCAACTTGAGTCTCAGGCCGTCCACGGGGCTTGTTCTGCAGGTCGAAATTTCCAGAACGAAAACGTTGGAACCAAAAACGAACTGTGTTTCTTTTGCAACACGACCGCCATACACATCATTCACCCTTCGAGTTGTTTCCGCAGCACTAGTGCCACGGCGGAACTCGTACTCGTAAATAATGCGATATTTAAGGTTTTCCATTTTGTAAAATGAGTGACGCAAACAGAAAAAAACAGAAGAAAAAAAACAAATGTTTTCTCATTTACATACAGTCTTTAACAAATAATACCGTGGCATCATCTGCATACAGTACAGTAGAATGGTTTAGTAAAGAGGGTAGTTCATTAATATAAATGAGGGACAGAAGTGGGCCCAGGATGCTTCCTTGGGGTATTCCCAGAACAACAAATCAAATCAAATCAAATAATTTATTGCAAGAAATACATGTACAGAAGTTGTAATTATTGTAAAAATAGTTTCAATGTATTCTGCCTTCATAAGGCGTGCAATGTTTATATTATTACAAATTTCATTAAATTAATGAGACTAATTTTATATTTAAATACACCAAATTAATTGTCAAAATAATTCTCAAAATATAGCCTATTAATTATTATCATTAGTCAAAAAAAAAAAATAAAAAAAAATACGTAAATATGTCATGTTATCAAATATATGAAATTAAATTACATAATTAATATTAATAATAAAATAAACTAACACGAATACATAAATAGTCATCCGAATAAAAAAAAAAAAACTGATTTTAAAATGTCATGTTCTTGTCATTCAAGAATTCTTTAGATGTATAGTAGCATTTATTTAATAAAAATGTTTTCAATTTTCTTTGAAATACTCTAACCGGTAATTCTCTTATGGATTTTGGTAACTTATTATATATGGTGACAGACATACGGAAGATACTCTTGCGTAATAATTTTGTTCTAGAGCCTTGAACGCACATTTTATGGTTGTCACGTCTTTTTCTAATCACTAGGTCTGATTGCCGATGGAATATATGTGGATTATTTTTAACGAACATCGAAGTTTCATAAATGTATAATGACGGAATTGTTAATAAGTTGTACTTTTTGAAAAAAGGTGCACATGTGTCAGTCATTTTAAGACGAAACATAGCTCTAATAGCTCGTTTGTATTAAAGATTGAGTGCTTTCAATTGACTTGAAAGGTTCATTAAAACTTAATAAGGTAGTAGCCTGCTTCTGAAATATGAGCAAAAAAGCTATGAGCTGGACCACGGATACCGATTTGTTCGAGTTGTTTTAATAGAATGTCCGGCACAACGCAATCAAATGCTCTTGTCATGTCGAGAAATAGAGCTGTGCTACGTTTATAGATAATAAGTGATTCACATACTCTAATTAACACATCATAAACAGCAACATCAAAAACATAGTCGTTGATCTATCCTTTCGAAAACCGAACTGATTGTGGCTTAAAATGTTATGTTTGCTTAGTATCCTGTTTACTTTCAAATATTTTAGAAAAGGCAGGGAGAAGAGCTATTGGGCGATAATTAGTTGCATAATTTTTAGAGCCTTGTTTGTAAATTGGTTTAGTTATTGTAACTTCTAATTTATCGGTAAAACAAGCGTGCTCTAGCATCAGATTTACTATGTGCACCAAGAGCTCCACTATACATATCATACATGTCTTTACTACTTGCATTGTAATGTCATCATAACCACTGTTTTTTTTTAAGTCGTTTAATTATTTTAACATATGTATTTTCATTGTTGTCAGAACTTAAGGTCGAACTGGTACACTGGATACGCGGGTGAAGTCACTTGAATATAAATTTACTCGCAAAGATACATGAATGCACTGTATCATCGTAAACTATCGTTCGTTTAATACTTGTTTTACTCATTTTACTATGTATCAGTTTAACCTTTCTTGACTCCTGGTGTAGCATTAAGTAGGGTGTTAATGATTCATTCAAATTTAAGGTTATATATTCGAGTTTAGCCGTTGTGTCGCGTCGGTCCCGGTTGTTGCGCGGTAGTCCTTGTAGCAAGATGCTAGGGCATAGGGTTGGCTAGCTACCCTCAACTAGAAAATCTGGTGTCAAACACCTAATGATGTGTTTTGGCAGTCGTCCTTGAGAGCCATTCATTTGTAGATTTAGAACACGATGCGGTCGGAGTTTTTTTTTTTTTTTTTTTATTAATAGGTTCACAAAACTGGTTGTTTCACAATGCTTACATAAATTACAAACTTGTTACATCTTTCTCATGTGAACAGCCTTCTCGATGTAAACACAACGTGCTTAAATAAAATTACACTCAATAACTTAACTAACAGATAAATTTAAATGCATACTTATGAGAAAATGATTGAAAATACAAAATACTATTGTAGTTACTAATACTAAACGTTAGAATTTTTCAGTTAATAATTCTTGTTTGTTGTACAGTATGATATAATAAATTATTGAATTATATTAATACAATGTGTGAAAAAAATGTTTAATTTTATTTGTCGATGTATTGAAGATATCGAGGTCATGACCAATATTATTATAAGCGGAACTCATTCGGTAGACTGGCTTATGGTGACCATGGTTAGTACGACAAAAAGGAAGCTTAAATGTCATTATATTTTTAATTCTGCTTGAAGATCGTGGTATTGAGAAGCAAAATCTTTCTAAAAGAGTTGGGTAGTCAATAAGGCCAGTAATAATTTTGTATAGAAAGCAAACATCAGTAATTTTACGTCGCATTAATGGCTAAACTATCAGCGAAAAATAAAAGACAAGGACATAAACATATTGTAGATTTCCTGTTTCATCATTTTAACAGGGAAATGACTCGAGATTTGTTTCTTGACATTTTCCGCAGACATCAGATTGCAGCTGTGCGAGCAGACGCGCGTGCTGGAGGCGCGCGCCGAGGCGACCGCCGGCGTCGCGGGCGAGCTGCACGAGTACTGTCGCCGGCGAGCCGACCTCGAGCACGAGTACTCGCGGGCGCTGGACAAGCTGGCGCGGTGCGCCGCCGCCAGGCACGAGGCCGCCAGGCACAAGCGCGACCAGTGGCCGCTCGTCGGCGCCTTCGCCTGCTGGCAGGCCGCGCTCGAGGGCACGCGCGCGCTCGCCCGGGACCACGGCGCGCTCGCCGACCTGTACGGCGGCGCGCTCGCCGGGCGGCTGCAGCGCGCGCAGGAGGACGCCGCGCGGCTGCACCGCAAGTGTCGCGACGTGCTGCTCGAGCGGCACGAGGAGGTCGCCGCCGCGCTCGCCGCCGCCGCCGCCGCCGGCAAGCACCACGCCGCCGCGCACGCGCACTGGCGGCACACCGCGCTCAAGCTGCGCGCCGCGCTCGACGCGAGGAACGATCCCCCCAAACACAAGAAGATAAAGGCGCTCGACAAGGAGTTGGAGAAGCGGCGCGCGCGGCACGGCACCGCCCGCGCGGGGGCCCTGCGCGCGCGCGCAGACTACGTGCTGGCGCTGGAGGCGGCCAACGCGACGCTGCAGCGGTACTACCTGGACGACGTGGGCGACGTGATCCTGTGCATGGAGGTGGGGTTCGAGGCGGTGGTGGGGCGGTGCGCGCGGTGCGCGTGCGCGGCGGAGGGCGCGCGCGGGGCGGCGGCGGCGGAGGCGGTGGGCGCGCTGCGGCAGGCGGCCTCGGCGCTGGACGCGCTGCAGGACCGGCAGCGCGTGGTGGACGCGCACGCGGCGGCGTTCGCGCTGCCGCGGCCGCTGGCGGCGCCCGCGGCGGGCGAGGCGGCGGGCGTGGAGGCGCTGCTGGGCGAGGCGGGCGCGGGCGCGGGCGCGGGCGCGCAGGCGGAGGCGGAGGAGGCGGCGGTGCGGACGGAGCTGGCGACGCGCACGCTGCACCTGGAGGCGGCGGCGCGCGCGCTGCGGGCCGAGTGCCGCGAGAATGCCAAGACGCTCGACGCCGCCGAGGCTGAACTTGTTAAACAGGTACCCCTGTTTTTTTATTTATTTATACCTGGAAAACAAACAGCTATACGACTATCTATAACAATGAGTGAATACAAAACCAATTACTAACAGGTAAAAAAAAAAATAATAATAAAATAATCATAACACTCCCCACAGAAGACCTCCTATTAATTCAAAATTCTGCATGTTTGTTTTCCTGTTAGTGGATTTGCACTAAGATTTTAATTTTTATATTATGTTGTTTTGCTTATGTGTATGTGTTAAGTCTGTTGGAAAACCTAATAAATAAATAATCGGTTATAGAATGTCTGTTTTCAAGTGACAAGAAGTGAAATATTTTACAGAGGTCAGTGTAATTATGAGAATTGTACGGTATCATTAGTTTAAAACATAGGAATCTCAATAACCGTTTTTGGATAATTTCAATTCGGTCTATTTTTTTTATATAGCACACGTTCCATATTTGAGAGGCGTACTCAAGATGACTCCTAAAAAACGTACAATAAGGAATTTTGATGGTCTTGATATGCTTAAAGTTCTGAAAAGACACATGATGAATCCCAGTGATTTCGAAGCCCTACTAAGCATTTTATCAACATGGATGTCGAAAAGTAGTTTGGAGTCATGATACACTTCAAGGTCCCGCTTACTATCCCTTTTTAATATAGTTAATCCTTGTAAAGTATATCTTGTGGAAATGTCGGTATGTTTTCGAGTGAAGATGATAACAAAGCACTTAGATGGATTAAGTTCACGTTTATGAAGGCGACAATAGTCTTCCAAATGAATAAGCAGCTAGAAGCGTAAATTACATCATGTTTTGATGTAATAGTAGATAATATTTTCATGTCATCTGCAAAGCATAGTAGATTAGAAGATTTAAAACACGAATTAATATCACCCACATAAATGATAAAAAGCAGTGGGCCAAGTAGTGATCCCTTATGAACCCCGCTGGGAACAGGAACCCATCTAAAAAAATATTCGATATATAAGATTAGAGTTATATAAATATTAGAGTTCTGTTCTTAATATAGGATGAGAGCCACTGTAACAAGTCACCACGTATTCCCGATTGACTAAGCTTAAGTAATAAGGCATAATGGTCGGCTTTACTGTAATCAGTATAGACTTCATCTATTTGTTGCCCATTCTCCATAGCTACAGTTATGTAATCATTAGGAATAATGAGATAAGAAACAGTAGATTTACCCTTCAAGAACCCACGTTGAAAAGGACTAAATGTATGTAAACGAAGTGTGATGTGCCACATGCTTCATCCAGTTTGTCTGCTCATCCTCCTTGTTTGAAGGTATTGGAGAGTCCGTGGATTGAGTGAATGATTTAGGGTTGTTAGCCATAACTGATCTTTGGCTTGTTTTGGTTATGATCGTCGATCAAAACAAGAAAACGATCATTGATAGTTTTCGTGAAAAAAGCATAAGAGGTTTTCTGTTTATGACATATAAATAAATTAGAATAAAGGAAACAATTATTATTAACTAAGAAGTGAATGTGAAATAGAAGCTCTTAATGTTGTTTCTCCTTTTAGGTAAGTTTATTTATTAAAATTAGATTTTATTAAGAGGTTTGTAATCATAAAATTGTTTGTCATTGTGTAATATAATAAACTTTTCTCCTTTTACAGCAACTCAATTCAGTTTTTATTTCACAACTTTATAAACGTACATTATAAAACAACATTATACAGCTATGTCAATCCATTTACAATGGGCAAGTTGAAATTTGTATTTGTAATAAAAGCAAATGAAGACCCGTAATCCAATGTTATGTGTATTACCTCAATTATTTATACCGATAATTGTATATTTTTAATCCCCGAACAATATCAACCAAACCGAAATGGGCATGAAGCTGTTACCAAAACTCAAGCATTTCAAAAAGTAAAGACAACACTTAATAGAAGACACGAAAAAAGAACGGCATGGATATCGGTTACTCCAGAAATAGAAAAGACAAACAGAGATGAAGACGGAAACATGGAGTTCAAAGGATATCTGTTGGAGGAGCTTGTTCCGGAACAAATTACACAAAAACAAGCTAATGCTGGATTTTCGAAAGATTTTTTGACAAAAGTATTGGAGAATATTACTGAAATGAAAAAACAAGATAATACTAATAATATCAGAAGTTTAGCAGAAAAACTTGTACTACAAAACGTTCATGTGATATGACATAACATTCTTATTCATCGGTAATAACCTCCCCTACAACCTCCTAGCAGGAATAGGTCTATTAATCAGTAACCCTGTAAGTCTCGGTTGGATTATTATAGAATGATGCCCCTTGAGAACCGACTTATAATTGCTGATATCGTTATGCTTCATGAACTGCTTAATAGTTTTGTTCTGGGTTCACAAAATGTAGAAAAAAATACTTAAAATGTGCCACGTCCTGGCAGCGGTATCTTTGAACTTCCTTTTTGGGATATAAATATGTTAAAACCCTCTCCAATGTATCGTGTAAGTAATCACTACAACCGTATCAAGTTGATGTCGATATCTTGAACTCTATTTACGTAAGTTAAATATATTTTAAAGGATATAGTTGTTTATATTTTTATTGTTACACAATCATAATATTACAGTAGCCATTTATTTGTCACGTTTACTACCAAGCTGGTTTAGCGTTAGGAATATATCTGCTTCAGTTAAAATAAAAATGTTTTCGTATGTCCGTTTGTCCTCCTCTACAGGTCGCATTTCTCAACCGATTCTCGTGAAAATGTACGCATGTTTGATAATTCCATAATATTTTTTTGTTTCTTTTTTTGTCGATTTAGTTTTGGTAATTTTGCAAAATTATGGACATATGGGGTTTAGAACTTACAGCCTGGTGACAGACAGACGGACAGTGGAGTCTTAGTAATAAGGTCCCGTCTTTACCCTTTGGGTACGGAACCACAAAAACAGCCATTTCGTAGTGTTAAAAATTTCACATAACTTTATATAAATAACCATTTTATTTAACTTGAATGGGTCGAGGGCGAAGGGTATTATTTAATTGTAAGCTATGCAAGGGGAGATTCGCGACCTTTCCAGCTCCGACAGCCACTAGTGGACATGGAGGTGTACAACAAGTAATGCACCTGCTGTATATTGTAAAGTCCTTATGTGATTACAATTTTAAGGCCTTCCGATTGAAAGTAATAAAATAAAAGATCTATACTTATTTGATTGCTGTATTCTAGACATAAACTGTTTTTAAAATCCTCACAATTTTATTCCCGCGTATCTAAAAAAAGCTACAGGAGTAAGTAATTGAATACCTGCATAAAAAATATCTCATGTGTGGCAATTATAGACCGGTATTGATTTAACTCCGAATGGATAATTTGTTTTAATTATAATTCAAATGTTAACATTTTATCGCCATAATATCCTATCTCGAACTTCAGTCTCTACCAATCTTTTGGGCTATGTTACAGACATTCTCAATATTCGAAATAAGGTTAGACCAGTACGTAAACAAGAATACAGAATAGCACATGCCATATATAGTTTATAGCAAAGCTTTCGACGCAGTCAACGGCTACCTGTTGTTAGCCTAATTGCAAAGTTAAGAAATTCATCACACTCTTGCGTTTTCTACAAAATCGTTTGTAGTTAGTAGTTGTTGTGAAAGGATTTCGATCATTGAAAGCAGTACTTTCATCTGTTATGCACAACAAGGGTCTCACCTAGGTCCTCCTCAAGTAGAATCTAAGAGATTCTATTTATTATCGTATTTCATGATAGGTCGGCTTTGTCGTTATCAAATGTCAAACTGTTTGCTTATGATATATAACTTTACGACAGGTTTGGCATGATTAAGAAGATTTAATTATAAACCTTCTTAATCAGATTATTATTGCTATCAAAAAGGTCAAGAAAATATTTTCGAATCGAAAATTTCGTATTCGTTTCTCGCAAGTGCGTTGAAAAACGTCGTATGTAACTCGTGCGCGTCGTTTATTACAATCTCTACTCCATTTAGGTCTTCGATGTTCGATCTCAATCGGGACGAGTTTTATCATCTCATGAAATCCGTCTCGATCGTAATAAACAATTTCGCGCACTTGTGGCATAATGTACTATTTCAGTTTTTTTATGTGTATGATATTCGTTTTCAGATGGAGGGCAGCGACAGCGAGTGGGAGGTGAGCGGATTGTTCGGTGCGGGCGCGAGCGGAGCGAGCGTCGCGCCGCTGCCGCCGCCTACAGACGATCAGGAGGACTACTACCTCGCCGTTAGTACTCTTGTTCCCGTCGCTCTTCTCTCTCTCTACCTCCGCGGGTGTTACCGTCTCGTGTTGCGTTGCAGAAGTTCCGCGCGTACGTGTCGTGCGCCGGGCGGCTGGCGCGCGTGGAGAGCAAGGCGGCGGCGCTGCGGGGGCGGCTGGTGGGGGGCGCGGGCGGGGGGCACGTGGCGGCGCCGGCGCCGGCCCCGGGGCGGGCGGCGCGGCAGCACCGCGGCGGGTGGGCGGCGCCGCTGGAGCTGCGGCTGCCGCGCGTGCTGACGGAGTGCGTGCGCGTGGTGGGCACGTTCGGGCTGCGGCACCAGGGCGTGTTCCGCGTGTCCGGCTCGCAGGTGGAGATGCACGCGCTGCGGGCCGCCTTCGAGCGCGGGGAGGACCCGCTGCGGGAGGCGGACGGCTCGCTCGTCAACTCGGTGTGCGGCCTCCTCAAGCTGTGGCTGCGCGAGGTGCGCCCGCCGCTGGTGCCGCCGCAGCTGCAGGAGCGGCTGGTGCGCGTGGCGGCGCTGCCCGAGGACGCCGCCTTCTGCTCGCGGCTGCGGGCGCTGCTGGCGGCGCTGCCGCTGCCGGCGGTGCTGGTCCTCAGGTACCTGTTCGCCTTCCTGGCGCACCTGGCGGAACACTCGGCGCACACTATGATGGACGCGTGGAACCTGGCGGTGTGCGTGGGCCCGACGCTGCTGGCCGCCTGGGGGGACCCCCCGCACCAGCTCGCCGCGCAGAACCAGGTCAACGAGCTCGTCAAGCGCACCATCCTCCACCACGAGGCCGTCTTCCCGCAGGACGTGGCGCCCCACGCCCTCTACCGCCGCCCGGGGTGAGTCTACCCTCCTCCCGCTCCCCGCCCCTCGCCCCCCCCCCCCGCCCGCACTGACCCCCCGCCCCGCCCCCCGTTGCAGGGAGCCGGAGCCCGAGCCGGAGCCGAGCGTGCCGGAAGCGGATCCGGAAGTGGGCGCGATGCCGGACCTCGACGAGACTGACTCGCGCGACCGACTCTCGCTGCCTGACGAAGACTCAGACACAGAAGGTACCAACTACACCAGTTCTCTTAACGAAGTTCTTCTTAGTCGGGCACTCTCGGCAGAGTGGTCGTGGGTGTCGATGGACAGGGTTGCGTCTCGTCGTCGCCGCTCGCTTCCAAGGCAGCCGCACGTCTAACGATGTTCCTCCATTGGAGGCGGCTATTTGCATTGCGAGCACATTGTACTGCGGTAGCTTTAGTAGTACTGGTAATAAGGTCAATCCAGCGCGTGAGGGATCGACCTCGAGGTCTCCTGCCTTCCACCCGGCCTTTTACGACAAGTTTCTCCATGGAATATTCCTTTCTGGAGATGTGCCCAAAGAACTTAAAAATTCGTAGCTAAACAGGAGATTTTCAACAGTCGTCTCCAACACCACATCTCCAAGGCATCGGTTTTCCGGCGATCTTGTAATTTGAGCGACCATGTTTCAGCCCCGTACAGAAAGATTGGGAATACCAAACATCTCAATAATCGATCCTTTGTATGTTTGGTTATGCGTCTGTCTTTCCAAATCTTCCCCAATCGCTGTACCGCTGATCCTGAGACAGCACATCGGCGCTCGATCTCGTCCTCACATAAAGAAGCGCCTTATCAAAAGCAAATGTGGTGCTGGAGAAGGATGGAAACCATCAAATGGACTTATGTCCATTGAACAAATAAAAAGTAAAATAATAAAAATTAATATTTTATTTATGTTCAAAACCGCAACAGACACATCTACTACTCTGCTTTGAAATATATATAAAATATAAATATAATAATGAATGTTCGTTACACATTCATTCGTTGCTGGTTTGGTACAATTATCGTTATTTACATTTAAAACGTCGGAAATCAATGTTAGTAGCGTTACAACTCTCTCTGTAAGCGAATCCCTCCGGGGAACTACTCACGACTTACCTATTTCTACCGACAAGCAGTAACTACAGGCGCCGGAGACTTCACTACTCTATCTCACGATCACATATAGACTTACTCTAAACAGCTGCCAAAGCTCACTTTTAGCTACTTGAAATACATTTTCATAAATAAAATGTATATTGTAAATCTTTGAAATACACTTTCACTTCTAAAATCTTATTGCCAAAATGTTAGAGAATAGTACATATCTCATAGTAATATAAATATAAGTAAAGTACAGTTAGAGAGCGAGCATAGAGAGGAACGCGATGCGGTAGTGATGCCGCGGCTATACTACCTGTGTTGTGTAAAGTCGCAATGTGCATGAGTATAGAGCGAGATGACGTTATGTTCCAGAGGAGACGAGCGACGAGTGCGAGGGAGCCGACTGGTCCGCGCGGGACTCCGCCCACTGCCGCAGGTTACTTATCTACTTACTTACTACCCTCACTCGCATTACTGCACTGCACATCTACTACTCTACACATAACTACACACATTTCCTCGCACGAAGGCGCGCCCCGAAACATTTTTCAATTATAATTTTAAATACTAACGCCTACCCGAGTCATCATAATGACATTTTATTGTTTTACATTGTTTTACTATTAAGGCGCTCGCATAGCCTACTGTTAGCGAAAAATCACCCACTAATGCTAAAAATAAATACATTGAGCGTTCGTTTTGGGACGTTCTAGGTAATATTTTTTCTTACACGCTTCGAAGCGTACGTACGTAGCACAAGCATTTGATAAAGTGTGGCACTATGGGCTTATGCATAAACTAAAGAATTAGGTACCGAAGCAATTTGTTCATTTAATAGAACCTTATCTGACTCAAAGAATGTTAAGGGTAAGACAAGATGATTCATACTCAGAAATTAAACAAATTGGAGCTGGAGTACCATTGGTCCAACCTTGTATTTATTGTACACCTGTGATATTCCACAGTTATAACACCATTGCAAACTTTGCTGATGATACAGCTGTCATGGCTTTAGGGGCCACTCATGAGGAAGCAGTGGTAAAAGTACAATCAGCCATCGATAATGATAAAATAAGATTTCCGAATGGACCAAAAAATGGAGAATAAAGCTCAATTAATCTAAGTTCGTCCATATACAATATATAAATAAATAAATATACATTTTTTTTTATATTGTTATGATTGCAATAACGCCTGCTATGCGGATTACATTATATGTATATTTGTAATTTTGAAATATACATTTTACTAATAAAAATGCCAATTACAACCCGGTATACATAAATGGCCACGCGACACCATATTACGAAAATACTGCCAAATACCTTGGAATAACACTTGATGCAACGCTTCGCTGGAAAGCTCACGTGAAAAAGAAATGCGAAGAGTTAGAACTTCCTTACAAGAATATGTACTGGCTACTTGGGTAGCATTCCTCGTTGTCTGTACAAAATAAAATTCTCTTGTACAAGCAAGTCCTTATGCCAGTATGGACTTATGGAGCTCAGCTATGGGGCTGTACCAAACAAAGCAACATCCAGATAATGCAACGATTCTAAAATAAAGTACTCAAAGGTATAGTCAATGCACCATGGTACATTAGAACTGTCGACCTCCATCGTGACCTGAAATGGATGTAGTTATCGGTATAATAAAAAAACCATGCAGAAGCTTACGAACATAGAATTCACCACCACTTCATGCTCCTTGACAACACAGACATAGTGAGAAGGACAAAACTTTTTGAGTTAGTGCAGTTAGTGACAGTGATAAGTAGTGAAGTGAGTGCTGCATATAAAGAACACAAGAACACATAATGTCATCCCCTTAATAGAGACAATAAGATAGGTGTTTCTTAATTTTACTCTATTTAGCAGTATAAGTGAAACTAGAATTACTCATTAGTCCATATTGTTGGCTAGATTGTAAAGCAATGAGGTGCACTAAGTACGTCATAACAGAAACAAAACACGCTTCGTAAATTATTGAAAGCAGCTTACAGCAACATTATGAGATCGCGGAATGCTATTTTCGATCCATGCGCGAAGACAGTTATCGTTTTTTGACAATTGCGAGTTTGACAGTTAATCTACACTAATATTATAAAGAGGAAAGATTTGGATTTTTGTATATTTGTATGCAAAGCATATACTTAAAAACTACTGGACCGATTTTGTATGAAATTTGGTACGGAAATATTTTGAGACTCGGGGAATGATATAGGATACTTTTATTAAAGTGCCCAAAAAAGCTTTGGGCGATAACCGACGTTCGCGCGGGCGGAACTGCGGTCGGAAAGCTTGTTTCGTATTAATGAAAAAAAATTACAACTTTATGCTTTTTAAAAACCAATTTTTTTTATCTCGCTTAGTATTTATATTCGGTTTGTTCGCGTGAAAGACTTCATTATGACAGTATTTCTACAAAATTGGTACCTGTCGTTCGATTCGAAACATATGAGTAGTGAGCATTTATATCAAAATGATCAAAAGATTGCTTTCCGAACGCTTAGATATGAATGCCGATGAAGCAGCTACAAACGTAATCGTGTCAAACCGAACGCACTCTGTGACGTACCATTAACACGTACACGCACACTAACGCGTCGCGTCGCCTCGTGTACACACGGGACGCACACGCACACATGCGCACCTATCGTTCACTGTAGGGGCGCGCCCAAGTGCCGGAACAACTCTCTATGCAGAAACGTTACTTAACTATAATTACTAGAATTTTTATACCAACGGGATATTTACCGTGTTTTTGATTTATTTTGAGCTCTCGATATTAGGGCACTGTTGCAAGCGCCATGATCACGAGTAAACTGAAGTCTATGCGAGTGGCACTAAGAGCAGACGAACCGGTCTACCCTCTTTCTTGTACGTTTTTTCAGCAAGGCGATGCTGCTATTGTCACTGTCACTCACACCACTATTTACATTTCGACATGCAAAACTAACGATATCAGCTCGTGAACTATTTGGAACACTTGTTCGGCTCTTGCATAGGTTAACCACTGGATTCCAAGTTGTCGACAGTTGAAACCCATCTTCCCTATTGAAGTTTCGATACTTCGTTATTTCGATCGCTTCTCTTACCATTCTCGGTATGTAGAGTTCAAAAGAAATCAATAACACAGTAAATATCCCGTTTGCTATAATAATTATAGTGTTAATATTATAGCAAACGGGACATTTTACAGGGACCGTGACAGTTTAAAAACTCATAAGTATAATTACTCCGTAATGAAGCTTAAATCCTGTTTTTTTGTATTTTGAGAATGTTTAATGATCATCAGTGTTAATTGACGTGTGTGAGTGCGGCCATTACGTGTAATTATAGTTGTCGTTGTCATCAAAGTGAACGTTTCTCGTGTAATTGTTTATGGCCCCTCCGGCGGAGATGCACGCACGGAAGGAAACGTTTGTTTGTATGGCAACGGAGCTCGTCCTACAGTACACTACGAATTTTCTCACTTCGCCTTTACTACTCTCTAAAGTGGCTTACTCATCAGTCATTCGTCCCCCATTACTGACATCACAGACAAAAGCTATTTATTTTGTGTTCGAGGCCATTCATATAGTAACATTGATAATAAACAAAGTCGTCCATGAGTACCCCGGGTCCACACGTTATCCCAATTACAAATAGTGCATTGTGCGGTGGTGCCCCCCGCCCCCTTCCTGAGTATGCCGCTGTAGAGAGGACCCCCATCGGGCAGTGTTGGTGAGCTAGTTATCTGTCCGCAGGTCGTGTCCGCCCCACGCCGCCCCCGCCCCCGCCCCCGCCCCCGCCCCCGCGCCTGCCCAGGTACTCGAGACGACCGTGTGACGTCACAAACACGCCCCCCCCCACTACCCGCGCCGCGGGGGGAACACCTACGCTTGCAATCGTTACGAACTGTAGAGAGTCGGCTCGGCCTCGCAGCAAAGCGGACATGATAAAGCTGTATTGATAATACATTTCTTTGATATATAAACATTCGAACAGAATCAGATGTTACTATAATGGAACCAAAAGAACGAATTGTTCAGTTTAGTATCGGTATTGTGACCGACGCGACGTGGGCACGTTCAAATATCCAGCTCAATAACGGTATAAACATGTTCGTGGGTGGTCTCTCCGCGGCCGCACCTTCCTTCTGTACACAGGGTGTTTATACGACGATAACTAAACAACGGGAACACGACACACCGCCGCGTTTCACATTCATCTCTTGTTGTCGGTTGGAACTTTATGAAAAATGCTTAAAGTTATATCGACTTGTATGTTATTTATTAAATATCATTGTGCCGCTATCGTCCTAACAAAGTGTGACAATAGGACGCTTTGTTGATGTCGTTGCGTTGTCGGCGTATGAAACATCCTGTATACTGCACGCGCTGACACTCATCGATATTTTGCTCTCGTAATATAATCAGCATTAACCTTACCTAAATAGTAATTCTTCCCGCGGGGTGTCGGGGTACCATTGTACCTCCCTATATATTGATGCGAGAGTCGTAGGAGGCGAGGAAAGGAGGCACAACTGCCTTCTAAAGCTGGAGATAAACGGCGCGTGGCAACGCGAGCCGGCCGACGGACGGCGCACCGTCCGGCGTGTCGTGCGCCGTTTGTCTCCAGCTTTACACTTTTACCCTAAAATCACTGCCAAGCGTGGGGAGAATCGACATCATTTCCATTTCTTTATCCTCCACATAGCAATATATTTCAAAGAAAATATTATACATTAATTTCTTTAAACACTATAAATAGTTTCTATTTGAATGTTAATTGCTTGTAGGGAACATAAAAAACTATATTTAAAAAAAAGTAACTATCTTTTATCTATAATATTCCGTTTCCTGCGATGACATATTTCTCTCCCGTTATTTGCGATGAAGAAATTACTGAACTGATTTTATTGAAATATCGCGGGAATCAAACTGTGACCTGTACACGCCGGGTCGTCCACAGCTGTACACGACGCCGCCCCTACATTCAAACGTGCCGTAACCCCCCCCCCCCCCCCCCCCCCTCCCCCCACGCTCGGCTAGTATTTCGGGGAAGGTATTAAAGTAATAGTTCAATATACGGCGCTGCAGCCTACCGTCTGGTATTATTCACATTGTCATCTCTTACGGTTCCCACGAGAACATATGGAGGGTGGGGTGCAATTTTAGCTCGGTACCCCGCGGGGGGAAGAATTATTCAAATTGGTTTATAAATTAGGCCATTTTAAGAACAACCAAATGGAGAACCTGCTTTATTCGGTTAAAAACGTGATGTTCCTTTGTTAAGACAAAATAGCTTTGAGCGTGAAGCGCTACATTTTCTCTAACATTATTGTTGTTGCATGAGTTCCGCGACTTGTCCGTACATTGTATTATAATATATGTATATTTAGTAAGCGCTTGTCGCGCTGTCGGCACTTGTGCTGCTTATGTGCGCTTGTAGCAGCTTAGCTTGTTTACGTAACGTTACCTACATAGTGCTTGTTACTCGAATAAAGACTGAACTGTAGCATTTTATTTATAAATAAGAGTATAATCATTTAATTTAGGATATATTATGTTACTTGATACTGTCAGGAACAAATTGCTAGATACATGCATTTGTTTGCCGTATCTTAATCATTATGTGAAGTTATTTAATAATAATTGTATATATATATATAATAAATATATATATTTTTTTTTAATCTTTAGAATAATAAAAAATGCATTGTATTTATTATTTCGAAAATTCTGTGATCAAGTTGGTGTTGAGTGTTGACTAATATTAATCTACCAGCCTCCAGTACGTTATTTGGGTAGATTTCGCCACCGACGGGAATGTGTGCATTCCATACGGGTAGAACAACATGTAGAGTCGAGCCCTCGCTTCTATAGCATTACTGGTAATGCACCAGGACGGTGTTATGGGGTTCTACTCTCACTCGATATTATCTTTTTATATATGAAATAATATCTGCACAGTTTGAATACCTGAATATTAAAATAAATAATAGTGAAGTGCCTTATTTATATAATTAACATGTACTGGCAGTTATAACGTATAATGTTAGCTAATGTATGTTACAGAAACATTTGTAATCTACAGTAATATTAGAAAGAGCAAAGACTTATATTTTTTTATGTAACGAATAAACATGTAAACTACTGGATTCGGTCGATTTGAAAAATAAAACAATATCAAAAAATATATATAATTTATTTGATTTTTGTTAAGTATCGCTAGTTATTGTATACTATACATAAGCTTAGCGCGTTAGATATTCAAATATTTGTATATATTCATGTAGTTTTAGTACGGTTTTAAATATATTGAAGTAACAGTAGTTGGTATGCAATTTGTATAATTACTCGTAGTTACATAGGTATGTATAGTGTAGTGGTGTGGGTGTGGTTGTCGTGGAATCATTAATAAATGTTATTGTTTGCATGTGTGTGTGTGTTTAATTGAACTTGCATCGTACAGTCGACGTCGGGACTCACGTAAAGCGGACCAGTTGCAATGTTTGTATGCGTCTTGTGAATTTCATCACTGTTCTAACTTTGCTTCTATAATATAGTTCAAAGTTGGTGGTACAAAGGTGGTTGGTACCAACGTTGGTGATTGAATGGTGTCAACTGTACTTGTATGTACTTAGTATATATGTTACAGCCAAAGTAACAAATCTGGATATTATATATACTGTCTAGCCATTATATATAATGTCTACTTAATTTAGATAAAGTGATAATTGACACAAAATTTTGATATTATTCATGAGACTCATATTTCTATTGGCCACGCAGGGCGCACCAGAATGGTTAAAGAGCTTAAAAATAAATATAAGAATAGTAGTAATTTATGTGACGCATCGCCGGCCGCTGCCGCGGCACGCTCGCTTCGCTCGCTCGGCTCGCGCGTTGTTGTAGTCACAAGTAACCTAACGCTCCTCCTCGCTTCGCTCGTCGTCGCACCTAAATATGACTTTGCCCTAGACTAAATTATATTTAACCCCTTTTTATAACTTTTACCAATAAGTGTCGTGAATTATTAATAATTACTACTAAAAGTAATACATTTCGATCGTTTATTCACATTTACCAAAACAATTTTGTGTCAATTATCACTTTATCGAAATTGAGTAGACATTATATATAATGGCTAGACAGTATATATAATATCCAGATTTATTACTTTGGCTGTGACATATATATATATACACGATTATGGCGGAAAACAGGTATTTTTTGTTGGTAGGTTCTCTAATTATTGTACTCATCACGTTATTCTGGAATTATTCCCAGAATAATGTGATGAGCACAATAATCAGAGAACATCATTACAATCAGTGAAACGGAAATATTAAAATTTATTTGTCGGTTTTGGTGTTCAATAAGTTTGGAACATAATGTGAGCAATATTATTTAAAGTTAGCGAATAGCATGACTATGTTGCACGGTTACCATATAAACAGTAAACATGTGGAAGGGCTCGCCACAGACGTGAGGTTCCACTTTAGTTATGAATGTAACCGTGGTTGCTATGGTGCCGCGTGCGATATATCTCGCCGGCCGCGGCGGGCGCTAGTGGCGGCGCGTGAGAGAGAGGCAACGTCACGTGTGCCTCTCTTCTCTATTGGATGTCGGTTGTAGCTGAACACTGTGCTGATTGTGGAATGTTGTAACTATTTGGTTGAAAGCGTCATACTGAGAGCGCTAGTGTGGAACTGATCCCCGCTGCAGTAGACACGGGTACCTCCATGCGCATGCATTCCCCGACGCGCGGCGCACTCCGGGAACTAAATTTAACTTTGAAATAACCTTACATTAGTACGAACTGACGGACGCATGAACAGTTCCTTGTACATCTAATATCGCCATTAACAGACCCTCGGGAATAATAATATTTTTGCAATTGCCTTGTAAGTCCAGCGTCCAAGTAAAAGAGATCATTGAACCGAAACATTATTTTTGACATTTATTTTATTACAATTATCCAATGTCAAAGACATACTTGCGCTCCAGGATAGTACTGCGCGCAATAAGGATCTTCAAGTTTATCATAGTGTCATGTTAGTAGGGATATACGGCCCATTGCCATCATCTTCGCCCTTTTTATCCGATTAGTAACGATTAATTCTGTCAAGAGGAGTGTAAAAGAAAAAAACGTATTATAATAAAAATTATTCTGCTCTTAGATTAGATGTTGTGGTGTTGTGCTAATGGCTTCGAATGCTTCGATAGCGCCAGCCCTGCCCTTAGGGGAGGGAATATCTCCCGCTTACACCGGTAGTGCATGCGCCCTTACACACGACATTTATCGAAACCGCCATTAGTATCTCTAAACAGAATATTATACATAAATCGTCAAAAATATGTTGACTCGATATCTGAGCAGAGCTGTTACCCGAAGAAGAGCGTAATCGATTTATATATTTTATTAAATGCCTACGATACAGGTGTTTTAGAATCTAGCACAATATTTTACTATATCTGCCGGATTATCCACTGCAGAACACAGCCTCATAACATGGGGATTTTTTTTTATTTTTTTTCTGCCCCGAAAGAGGAGTGACATTCTAGCATGACCTTTTTTCAAATTATAATTATTATTTATCTCTAAAAACATATATAAATACGTTAAACTTGCAAGTTACTAGAACACGGTAAAATAGGAAAATAATGAAGGATCCCCAAACAGACGGTCTGCATTTGAACTGCATGCTGCACCACAAATAGCAATTTGGATGCAGTTTTGTGCAGTGGACATAGAACATAGATGCGGTTATATGTCATCTGCAAAAAACATTTAAAAACCTCCGGCATCCGGCTGTGGGTTTGCAGTTGGGATGCAGTTCGTCTGTCTCGGCCACACAGGCTGGTTAGTGTGAGCATTACAAGTAAATACAAAACAGTTCGTCCTCCAGCTCGAGGTATTTAATAATAGTTACCTACTCGTAAGTACTAATGGTGCCTTTTCGATAAATGTCGCACGAGACAAGGCTCTGGCATGGTAGCGTTGGTCCTTCGAAGTGAGTACCGTGTATGCAGTAGAAGCATTGGCGCAGGTCCCCACCGAGGCCGCGCCGGAGCCCTCGCCCTTCGCCCCCGGGGACTGCGCCCCCACTGCTGCACCATCACCGGCATCTACACCTGCCTGCAGGTAACCTCTACTCTCCGACATACATATTTCACTTTTATGGATTTCCTGCTATAAACTGGACGTTAATACAAAACGTAACAACCCGTCTTAACTTTAAATTGTGAACATTTCAAATATAAATAACGAAACGAAGTATTTTATTAGTTTTTTGGCCAGTTCTGGCGAAATATGTACAGAAAACAAGATATTTCTACTATTTATCTTGCTTTGCTTTTGAATTGGAAATTTGTACGTACAAAATGATTGTCTAAGCTCTGTGTGTTATTTTGTAATTTGGTTGGTAATAGTTTGTGATTAAAAGCGTCATTCTGACCGGAACAACGCTAGTCAGCGACCGCGACGTTGCCTTTAGCGACCCTTCTGGATTAATAATAATATTTCAACTACAAGTCCAGCTCTATCTGATAGAGGTCAGTGAACCCAAATTATTTTTGATATTTATTTGATTGCAATCAATCCACTTTGGCCATAAAACACTTTTTTATATTTTAGTTCCTGTGTAATTATATACCCCTAGAGCCAAATAAAAATATTCTATAAAAATGAGGAAGCTATTTTTACTACAGGGAAATAAAGCTACTGACCACATTAAATAAACACAACGTAAATGCAATAGGTAATATGTCAACAGTCTCATGGGCGTAATGACTTGCTGGACAATTGTGTCATTTATTAGTAAAATAATTATTTGATGAAATAAAGATGGAGAGTGTGAAAGTGATATAGAAAGGGGAGTGCACGCTGGAAACATGGTAAACGGAGCATTGCCCGCGTTTATAAACAGTCAGAAGGTGTCTAACAAGGCTCGTCTGGCTGTTCATACTTCGGAGGAGTGTTGGTCCCGACACTAATGTATAGTAGTGAGAGTTGGGTATGGCAGAAAAAGCGTGAAAGTAGAATAAATGCAGTGGAGATGAGAGCATTGAGAAGCATGATTGGAGTCAAACGGAGTGGCAGGATAAGGAATAGTGTGATAAGAGAACGATGTGGTGTGAATGAGGATGTAGTGACAATAATCGAGAAAGGTATGTTAAGATGGTTTGGGCATGTGGAGAGAATGAATGAAATGAGAATGACTAAACAGGTATACATGGGACAAGTGAACGGAAGTGTTGGAAGGGGAAGACGTCCCGAAATCAGATTGAAGACGTTCTGTAAAAAGGCCAGGACAAGAGTATCCTAAAGCTCCTAGCATTTATCTATACTCATCAATACATATCATACATGACCGACGCTCGTGTATGAAAGGATTGATGAGTGAAGATAAAGCGAAAGAGGTATGTAGGGATCGTAGTCAGTGAAAATCCTTGGTATCTGCCTACCCCTACGGGAAAGAGGCGTGATGTATGTATAATTATTTGGATCACAGAAAAATGTCGGTTTTCCGATTATGTATTCCCATTTCTAACTAAAGCCGTTAATACATTAAGTCCATCTATTGTAAACAGATTTAGTTCGTATCAAATGTGCATACGTATCGCGATACCGTCATTTTTCTATGATTTAAAACTAATTATTTTGTTTGTAACAAATTACAGAATTGGTCTATATCCTCACATGTAGTACCTCATTTATATATTTATGCCTCATTATTATATATATGCATAGACGTAAAAACTGCTTTTTTACTGTTAGGGCTAGACAAAGTTTAATTGCACATAATTAAAACAAATTATTACAATGAAAAATGATTTATCAGTAGCGTGGGAAGTGTTGTCGAAATATAAAAACCTATATAAAGCTGCCAGTAAAATAATTCATCTTCAATATTTAAAATTTTTTTTGTGCCTATTCCTCGTTGTAGTGAGGTGTTGAGCTCGGCAGCAAAGTTATTTTGCGTCTCGTACCGATGATACCTCTACGCTCAGGGTCTGGATAACAACTTAGCAACCTTGCACAACAAATAACTATTATTTATCCTCACAATTTTGCTTATTAGTGATTGACATAATTAAGTATTAGTGACGCAATTTCCATATTGAAAAAATAACGGCCTATTGGTAATAGCTATGCACTGCCGTGCCGCAAGTCCCTGGTTCGAACCCGACCGCCGGCTTGAGGTTCACCGCATGGTGGAAGGGCATTTTGCGATTGCCCGCCTGGCTAGCTATCAGCCTGAAGTAGGAAACCTGTCGCCAAGCACCTAACGGTGTGTTCCGGCAGCAGTCCTTGTGAGCAGTGAAATTACAGGCACATGAGACTTAACAACTACGTCTCAAGGTGACGGGCGCAGTGCAATTCACAAAGCAAAGCACTCGGCGGTTGGCGAAGTCATCGAGGCTAGTGCATGTAATGGCTCCTTCAGTCTACAATAGACTGCCAGAGGCTGTACGGTTTTCTAGTACGACGCAATCCTTTAAGAATGCCTTGAAAAAATTGCTTATAGAACAGGCTCCTTATGAGTTTGATTTCTGAGAGCAAATCATTGTACCTGACCAGCACCTATCTGACATTTAAATATAATTTAATTAAATTGTATTTTTATTATATTCTAATAATTCAATTAATTAATTAATTTTTTGACATCTAATTATGATATTTTATAATTAATTTATTTATCATTACAATTATGACAATACATAATTGTATAATTTATTTTAATGTATGAGATAATGACGTTAAGTATACTATTGTATACCTGTCCTTATTTCTATTAAAAATTATTTTGTAACCATAGCCATATATGACATGTAAATTATTTTATCAATAAATAACTATGAACTATGAACTATGAACAATTCGTCACTTGTGATGAAATGCATCTGTTATAGGCAGAGGTTAGTCTAGTTAATATCAGGTGGGCCACGTGTTTGTTCCGTGACAATAACATTTTAAATTAAAGTACACTTTGTTGGGTTTCTACATAGTTTTAGATCGTTGATTTTCTAGTTACGGCGGCATCATGGCCGTGATACAGCCGTGAACTTTAGAACGTTGTCTATGGGCACGACATGGCGCGGTGTCCCATAGAGCGGTACTTGCGTGGCGGCCGTGAGGACGGCGCGCGATACTTCCTGACCGTTTTCTCGATATTGGTGACGAACGTTCTGACGTTAGAATACAGATGGCCGTAGCGGTGGTATAACTTTCCACAATGTCGTCAAGCTCTGGTTTCGTAGGATAGCGATGCCGTCGCGTAGCGGATATTACATTACAAACGCAAAAAGATGCCGTCGTATGTATATAGCCAGATAAATTACTGGAGGAACGAGATATAAGAACTAACGGCTCGGAGGGACGAGCGCAGGGTAGTGTGAGCAGGATACGAAAGGAGACACTAACAGTGATGGATAGGCGTGACGCTTACCATCTAGAGGGTCTTTAGGGAATAAGTAGACAAGTGTGGAACTGATCGGGGTGCGCATAGAGACGTGCCTTGTTATCCTCAAGTGTACCGTCCTGTCCGCAGCCGACGGCTAGCGGAGAGCACGCCCGACCTGGTGCTGGACCTGCCGGCGCGCCCCCCGCCCCCCGCCTCGCCCCTCGCCCCCGCCCCCTCGCCCTCCCCCGCCCCCGCCCCCGCCCCCGCCCCCGCCCCCGCCCCCGAGGAGGCCGCCCCGCACCCCCCGCCGCTTGCCGCCGACACCTTCGCACACAACCGCGACACGCTCAAGAAACGACCCAATCACAAGTGAGTATATTATATGATTTTACTGTTATTATTTTCTATTGGCATTTTTTTATTATTAGATAGTAGGACAAACGAACAGGCGGCTCCCGTGATGATAAGTGATCACCGTCGGTCACGAACATCTACAACATCAGATGCCACGAGGATGCGTTGCCGGCCTTTGAGAATGGAATATGCTCTCTTCTTGAAGGTCCTGTATCGATTCGGAAATAGTCATACGGCAACTGGTACCACACTGTGGCAGTGCGAGACAGAAAATGCCGTGAGAATGGCAAGGTTGTGGAATCTCTTGGCGAAATTGAGCTGCAGGTAGTAAATCACAGTGGTGAACAGTTCCTCAGAACATGATTAATGCGGTAGAAGATGCAGAGTGATCCAACATCTCTACGTAGTGCCAAAAGGTCGAGCTGGTGGGAGATAACTTTACCGTCGACTATAGATTATATAATAGTGAGGTGTCGAAACATGTGATGTGTGGCGGGTAGGTGAAGAAAGTTGTAGTATTTATATACATAAATATACAATATGTGTAGTAGATATATCCACTTTCACACAATGAACTTGAAAATACTGAAGGGAATTATTGCGTTCTACCTTCGGAACTGCAAATTATTATCTAATTTGTGGGTAACGTATCATGTGGCCGAACATAGCAAACATCTGAATGTTAGTCTGAATGCATCACCGCTTCGTCAACCAGAGAGCAGATACACACCATGATAGATAACATTCAATCAACCATTTACAGGTGTACGTCCGTGCGAGGAATAGCGAGAAAATTCATTAAATTAATATTTCTTACTCCCTGCTTGTGCTCCAAATATGAGTATATAAACATTTTTTTGCGTACAATCTAGGCCAGCTAGACGCGCCTTTGTAATCCTTTTTTTTAGCATCTAACTATTACTTGCCAAAGAAAATATGTCAAAAATAATGTAAAAAAATTACACATTTTACGGTCTTGTTCGTACCAGACAAACTTTTAGAACAAAACAGAATGATTTTAGTCTAGTATACATTTTGTTAAAACTTTAACGGCAAACAAAAATTGTATCGGCTCAGTTTTGAAGGAGAAATCAGGAGAGTACGAAACGTCAATATCGTGAATTTTCTTCCTTCAAAGTCCAAGTCAAAATCATTTATTCAATTAGGGGTCTACGACGCTCTTATGAAGGTATCTCTATTACAAATTTTAGTATTGAAATATTCTACATTGTAATGCCACGTTCAGCAAATTAATTAAGCCTGTACGAGGTACAAATAAAAGATGCTTTTGCTTGATAATATGTTACTTGTTTAAGGCTTTAGCGGACAGTGTCCATGCGCGAACCAACTATTATTACAAATCACGTAAACCACGATGTATAAATTGCTGACATACAAAATTGTGCGGTGACTCGTACACAGCCACTGCGGGAAGAACGGGCAAGAAACTCGGCCCATTCTTTTAAACGTCTTTTAACAATTAGTGGGTTCGGATAGCCTATCGGTGCCAAAAATAACACTCACAAACGCTAAAAATGATCACACGGGCCGTTCGATTTGGGACATCGTGAGCAAAAATATCGTTGTCGCTCACCGTTCGGATAGCTTTGAAAACGCTACAAATGACAGAAAAAAGTGATATTTTTGACGCATGTCTCACCGTGGGATCGTTGTGATCGTTTTTTGACAACTGCTGGTTTGACAGTTGTATTTGGCGCGATTGAAGAGTTTCACAAGTTTTTTATATACCTACTTGTTTTGTTAATTTTAGAGACTGATTCCATGTTTCGTACTGTGCAAAATTGTTAAAATATTTTTGGTTGTCAAAGTATGTTTTAAGCCGTTCGGATAGCATGCAGTAATTGGTGGTCAAACATAGCAAAAGCTTCTATCCGAACGCTAATACACAAATGCCACTTTTGAACTGCTACAAACGCAATCGAGCCAAAACGAACGCACCTATGGTGTTACATACTTACTATATAATAAAGTTATTACATATTTGTTTAAATTATGTAGGTGACAGGCAATAGCTTTGCAGAGGCGGAATTGTCCAGGCATCTTTGTCGTTTAAGTAATCAGAAACTGTGTAGTAGGATTTTTTAATCAATATGTTTTTCACATGCAACTTGAATTTCCCTTCTGTGAGCGTTGTAATATGTTTGGGAACTTTATTATAAAAACGTACACAATTACCTAAGAAGGACCTTTTATTTGTCTTTGCTAATCTAAAACCTGGCACTGCTATTTTATCTTTATTCCTAGTATTGTAATCGTGATTGTCACTGTTTAATTTAAATTTACAAAATTTTTTACGCACATCAAATATATACAGATTTGGTAAAGTTAAAATATCAATTTCTTTAAAAATATCCCTCAGAGATACCCTAGGATCCATTTTATATATGGCTCGAATTGCACGCTTTTGTATGATAAAGATTGTCTCTATCTCAGCAGCAGTTCCCCACAGCAATACACCATACGACATAATACTGTGGAAGTACGCGAAATAAACTAGGCGAGCAGTAGCTACGTCTGTTACCTGTCTTATCCTAATAACTGCATATGCAGCAGAACTAAGTCTTCCGGAGAGATCATGTATATGTGGATCCCACTGTAAAGTTGAATCCATTTTGATTCCCAGGAAGACTGTCGCATTGTCAATACTTCATATTCCTCGGCCGCGTTTTCTTAATGAGTAGAATTTTAGAAGTATGTTTAACAAACTTGAAATCATTCTGTCAAATAACTACATAATACGAAATTGAGATATGAAATGTTTGTTGTCATGTCATTGAATATCTATTATCTCACAGTTGATCATTTAGCGTGGCTGATATTTAAAATAGATATGTACTTTGTGCCCGCAGACAGAGCCGGTCTGAGGGTGGGGGTGTGTGCGAGAGAGAGAGTGAAGAGGGCAGCCCGGTGCCGGTGCGCAACACTGCGCGCGTGGCGGCCAAGTTCGCGGATCTGACGCTAACGGGCGGGTCGCTGAAGCCGGCGCTGCCCGTCAAGCCGCCGCCCGCACTGCTGCGTCGCCCCACGCCGCATCCGCACTCGCACTCGCACTCGCACTCGCACCCGCCCCGCGCTGCCTCCGCACCCGCACCCGAACCCGACGGAGGACACTGAACTGACGCGATGCTCGCTGCTCTCTTGTCTACTCAACTGTGCTCCTTATTTTACTCAATTATGTATAATGACGCACACAAATCACTAACACAAATCCGACTACAATGTAGAATGTAGATGTACATCCGGTGGGCTTTATCAAGGAGGTCGGGACGGCCGCGTCCACGTCTCGCTTCGCACCGGATGTGGTCGAAACTGTAGTCGGTGTCGTTAACTAACATTTGTATAAATCGCGTTACTTTTTGTAAAATGTGCTATTCGTGTTATTTAAGTTAAAATGCACAATGAAACCACTCAAGAAGCAAAATTATTACTTAATTATCTTGTACGAAATGGTAAATCTTTATTCGGTTGTCTACACACCGAAGCCTACAGCCCGACGGCGTGGCCCAATGAGTTGGTGCAAGCTTTAGAGCCATCCCAGATCTAGATTGGCAACTCGGTGCTGGTAAATACGAGAGCGACATGAACCACAGTAATATAGAGCCCATATCAGTTTACGTCAAAATTCAATCGCTCCGTCCAATACGCGCGATAAGCGGAAACTTTTCATGCATAAACACCATTTTACGATTTCTAAATAGAACACAAATTAATATATATATTTATATATATATATAGATATGGTTTTAAGTTCCATGGGAATATGTACTGAAACTATACTGAATTTATATATTAATAACATATCTTTTAACAGGAGAAATTGTATTTTAGATTTGGTCTACATATTAAACGCAACAAGAAGTACAAGCATAACATATTAGACTTACTGATATTATTTTTTGTTTTGGATATAGGTGACACTTTGAATTATACCATATTATTATATGTATAACATACGTTTTGAATGTAACTAAGACACAAAATTAGCAAGTTCATGCTTTTGCGGCCACTTTTTGCTGTAATTTCGTCCATGACATATATAATCTATTATAAAATATTTCTTCGTAATCAATTGAATAAACATAATCTGTTAGTAAAAAGTGAGTCTCGAACTTATTATCATGATTGTAGCATTTAAAGGCAGTTTCTATTTTAAACCAGAAAAGCCTTTCAAATAAGGACGCACAAAAAAGCCCGACGCGGTCTGAACTGGAACTATAACAGTTCTCGCCCGGGCCGGGAATTGTCGACGGGCCGACAGCTTCGGTGTGTGAACACCTTTACAATCCGTGTCTTTTATAATAATGGAATATAATAATAGTTATTACATCAGCATGTTGGAAGGTGCCGCTGTTTCTGTTTTGTTGATGATTTTATGTATATTCATATACTTATAGAGATAACCATTGCATTTTATTGTTTCTTTTAAACGTAATAATGTAGTCGAAGACGATATTCTTGGATGTATATAGTATTTTAATGTATTAATGTTATTTTTGATAATAATGACGAGGTGCAATGCGGCTCTCACGGCGCCACTCCATCGCCGCTTCGACTGTCACCTATCTACCATCGAATATAACTAAAGTGCCCGAACCGTACAAAAGTACTTGTGCCATTGAGATCGGTTGTTCCAATGGAGTGGAGCCTTGGGACGTCGCTGCTTAAATTAAATAATGATATCGAGGGTGTATACCACACGTATAGTTGTAATGTAAGGAATGTGGCAGCGACGCGACAAGTCGCTGCGACCTGCGACCGGCGACCGACGGCACTCCGCTCGACGCTTCTATGCTAAATTATATATAGTTTTGTATTAATATTACTCATACAACATGTTGTAAGAACAATGCCTACGCCCATCTGATTGTATATTCTTGTTACCGATGTATAAGTCGACCGAGATATAACTGTCGAAGCTGAACGCTGCGTGCCGGACCTCCGTATATAATACGTATTGCAGATGTGTTATATTATTATATTTTTATATGAAACGTATGTAACGTTTGTGCCAAACAGGCCGGTCGGTCGCCGCGCGCGGGCATATGTAATATTATACGGTGAATGTATCATGTACGTACGTATCTCTAGCTATATATTATTTTTATACGCGGCGCGTGCGCACCTCCTTTCCAAACCCCCAATACTCGGCTTAGTCGGATGAAGGGGGGTTCACCCCCGCACCGGGAGTGGGGGGGGGTGTAGGTGGGGGGTGGGTGTGCGCCGCATTATACACGCTCGCGGGGAGGCGCTCGCTCCTCGGTACTCAATAAACCAGTATTACCGACATACAGACTTTGTTTTTCTTTACGTGTGTATATACGGGTGTGAGTTTACTTAGATGGCAAGTAATAAGATAAAGTGGAAACACGTTTGTCGACCCCCAATTATCTTGGGATACGGATGAGAAGAAGAATTGAAAGGTGCTTTAATATTTATAATGTCACCTGCATTTGTTGTGTTCAGATTCAGGAATAGCAAGGATATTATAACAAATACTCCGGCTCGAAGGACCAACTTTAAAAACATGAGGTGAGTAAATGTGCTGTGTTTTTTACCGGTTCATAGACCCAATGTACTTGACGTTCGGCTATGAGCCATATCGTCAAATTGATATTGGTTAAAAATGGGGTGGTGAAAAATTACATTATACAAGGATCACTGAGCAAGTTCAGATCACTGAGTTTTACCAGGGATAACACCGTAGATAGACGCTAGGGGTTCCGTTCCAACCAGATGTGGTTGGCAGGGTTCCCTAACTAGGCTAGGAATGCATACATAAAACTTACAAAAAAGCCGTTTACTCACCGTTTACTCCAAAGTCCACTTTCCTGAGCTGCAAAGCTCCATGGTTCGGCCTAGCGATGGGCAGTCCATATTTGAGAATGAAGAGTCCCACATGCACGTACAAACTTCTTTCCCATGCACTTAATAGTTCCGCCGCTGCTACGGTGGATACAACTGATTCATGTTCGCGTAGAAGATAAAACGGTATCAGGTAACTATATTAATAATGTTTTGAAGATGATCATTGGCTGTTGGTACACGCCATGATACTCTCGTAGTAATGTTCGTAGTTCATTCATGCACCGCGTGTAGGCAGTACACGACGGTCAATTGTCATCGATCCGGTTTGAAACGCGCAATTCAGCACACAGTACTTGCGGTTGTAAGGAACCATTCAACCAAAAATATCTGGCGCAGACATCGCCCCCATCTTGAAAGGATTCCTTTCAAAGAGAAAAACCAATATGTCATCGCTTGTAGAGTATTTATTATTCAGGGCTCCATCTATTCCAATAGGACTGGAAGAGCTTGTACATCAATAAGAACCGCGAACGTAACCTTTCCACGCTATCTATAACTGGTGCAGATCGAAGCGAACGCAAAGGAACGGATGCAGAAAATGCGCTGGAGTTAACGCTACGAGCTCTGAAAGATCTGGACCAAAAGCCTGCCCTAAAGGTCTCGAATTTAATACAGCTTCTATCTAAACCAATAGCGTCCGAAGCTCCTTTTAGGAAAATATTTGAGCGCCAATTGAACGCAATAGATGAGCTTTAAACCCTATCAGCAATGGTTCCCACCTATCACCCGAGTGGGGTGAATTGGGAGGTATATCCCGAATTTAATGCGTAGACTGGGCAACTCAATTTCCCATTGTTTCTTATGTTGTTCCAAACTCAAAAACGCGTGAGGTTATTTAAGTATGCTCACGTATGCTCACCTACGAAATTTGTCGCGTTGTCAGAAAAAACTTCTCTACAGGGCCGCGTCTACCCCAAACCGTTTCAACGCATTAAGAAAGGCATCAGTGCATAGACCCGGAATGAAGTGTAGGTACATGGACAGCCTGAGTACCTAGTAAGATAGATAAAAATACAAATATAAGTCTTTTGGCTTTCTACACCTCGGTTGCGCTTTATGTTAATTGTTTTTTTAAATGTTATTGTGACGGATCAAGCTCGAGGCCCACCTGATGTTATGCGCGGACTAACCTCTGCCTAGAACAGGTGCATTTCATCACAAGTGACGAATTGCACTGCGTCCGCCATCTTGAGCCATAGTTGTTAAGTCTCATGTGCCTGTAATTTAACTGGCTCTCAAGGACTGCTGCCGGAACACACCGTTAGGTGCTTGACGACAGATTTACTTGAGGGTGGTAACTAGCCAGGCGGGCAATCGCAAAATGCTCGTCCAGCATGCGGTGAAGCTCAAGCCGGTGGTGGGGATCGAACCAGGGACCTGCGGCAAGGCAGTCCATAGGTATTACCACTCGGCCATCATTGCTTCAAAACGGAATATAAAACCGTTACTATAAAAAACACATAGGACCAGAAGCATCAGATGCTCTTCTTGACCCGAAACCTTTCAAGTTCTGTGACCAGTTATCAATGATGCATCGAACCATATGAGATACCTACACCAAAAAGGTCTACTACTAGAATCTTGCCTTGGTACCATTGAGTCAATGGTACCACGGCAAAAGAAATTTGCCGTAGTACCATCAATGGAACCGTATGGAGTACTGTACACGGAGGAATCGCATGTAATGGATTACGTGCATTATGCATCGAATACAATTTCGACCCCCGCATCGGACAAACCATCCAATTCAGCATCACTATCTTCTAACAACTTTGGGTTACCATCACACGAGTGATTTGTGCAAGACACTGGTAATGATGTACTCGACTTATCGCTTTGAAAAAGTAGCAGGTATGATGTGTTTTTGTTTGAAATACACTACAACCATATTTCGGGTTGCACGCTGGCGAACTGTGATGAATACACAGACAATTCACACAAGCATTACATTTTTTTGCTATATTAAATCGTTCCTTAGCCGAAAATGTAAGAATATCTGTGCACTTTGAAAAATAGTTGTGACTCGCAGCGTTACACAGAGGACACACTGCACCATGTCCCGAGTACAGGTATAGGCACCGACTTTGAACTCATTGCCGCTCGACCATTATCCGAATTAAACGAACTAATCTCACTCGCACTAGATCCCGATCCTCACCGTTCTAAAATCTTAACAACAAACATATTAGAACTTTATATAAAACGACAAAGCTACTCAACTTCGAGTAGGATTCGTAGATAATTAGATATTAGCAAACAATTTGTAGTAAGGAGGATCATTGTGGCTATTTTAAAGAACTGAATAGTTATCAGGGCCATGTTTCTATCGGCATAAATAAAATCATCTCTCCTTTCTTTGAACAAAAACAACGATATAATAGGAGTATATTTTACTTATGCTATACTGTACACAAAATTAATTCAGCAAAAATTACATTCAAACGAGTTAGGTAGTGCTTATTACTAGATCAAATTTCATAAAACGATAAAATAATAACAAGGCTTTAACCAAACCAAGTTTAACCAAAGCCACGGAATGGCTGCCATCACGACATTGCCAATATTCAAAGCTGTCTCTCTATTTTCTCTATTACATGATGAACTCTTTATTACATGACTGTATTCATTTTGTATACTTATAATACTTATGGTTACTTAACAATTTGCTGGAATGTCTGAAGTTATCTCAGGGGAAATAGTTACTTAAATATTATATTATGAAACCAGCTATGACAAGACTAAAAAATAAGACCAAACGTTCTTATGTACCTAACGACCAACTATTTTATAGTCTTCTCTATACAAAAAAATTTGGTCGTAAATCGTAATGGATTTGGAGGGTTTTTAAGTTAACCGTACTATTGAAAGCTTGTGAACAGTGGACGTACTTTTCTTTTGGTCGCTTAGCAAATTATTATACAAGGTAACACTTATCATTATCACTCGTTTCGCTTCAGTCTTAAGTATCACGAGGTCGCACCGTTCTGGAAAATTTTATCAGGATTTGTGAACTACCTACTGAGTATTTGACTTTCTTCGGTGTTTGCACCAGAATCCATGCAATAACTATAAGAACAAAAAGAAAAACAATATATTTTTGGAGGTGCCTCTTCCATTCCAAAAAAACGCCTAGTGTTTTTCACTATTGCGGCAGAGCCACTTTGCAAAACATTGCAAATGACCTAAAGCTGCTTCACCTCTTAAATGAAAATTTTCCTACGACTGTACAATAGGTACAAGAGAAACATGACAATGATGATATAGGTAAGAGGGATTGTGTAGAGATCTACTCCTCGCGCTGTCCCTCTCTGTAGGCGTGCTGGGTACCGTATTTATAGCGACGCGGACGCGTTCTGAGATAAGTGGTCTGCGTATACCTAGTTTGGAGTAGGTAATAACTTCAGACATCCCATAGCAGCAGTATCGGGCTTACTGGGATATATGCGAAACTTGTCGGCGAGCGATATTTGCTTTACTCCATAGGTGTCGGCTTTAGCAAGTTTGACGTTATAGCAAATAATATTTATATATCAGACGTTATACGCATGCTGTATCTTGGGAAGAATGTACGCAATTTTAGAGTTTTTGTCACGGAAAAGAGAGAACCAGAATGTCAACAAAATAACTATCTATGTAGGAGGTTCTCCCCTTCATCTGATCGTATGCAACTTAGAAGAAGATAGGTACATTTCGTTCCAGCCGACGTCTGCAAATAGAGTGCTCTCAAATTCCTGGTCGCGAGCAATTTCAACATTTCAGTTGGCCATTTTGCCAGTTAAACTCGTATTACGATGCCAATGGTAAGGTAGTTCGGATGCGCTAGTATCGCAGACAGTGGTCGTGGTGCTGCATGGCTTGCGGTTGCGTCGGGGGCTGGGGCTGGGGTTGCGGCTGCGGCTGCGGCTGGGACTGGGGCTGGGGCGGCGCGTGGGTCACGTGGTGCGGCGCGGGCGCGGCGTTCTCCTTATCCCTCGCGTAGGGGGGCGGCGGGGCCCCGTGCGGGGACGCGAACTGCGCCTCCAGCCCCGCCTCGTATTCGTCGCCCGACCCGTCCGACGCCTCCAGGTACCCGAACAGCCGCGCCGCCCCGCCCGCGCGCACCTCGCGCCGCCTCGCCCCGCCCCCGCCTCCGCTCGCCTCCACGGCGTACTGCGCCGCGGCCGGCGGCGACGTGACCGCGGCGGAGGGCACGCCGCGCGCCGCCACCACGCTCGTCGTCGGCACCTTCAGGTTGCGGCTCTCGATGTGGCTGCGGGCGGAGAGAGCGCGGTGAGTGCTGGGCGGCAGGAAGGCGGGCCGCGGTAGGTAGGTACTCACTGCGCATCCCTCAGGTGATGGTGCAGCTGCGTGGGATCGTCTGCGAGGAAGGGGCACTTGCCGCACGCCTTCTTGTTGTGCACCTTGGCGACGTGCGTGGCGAGCCGCTCGGCCCGCGCCGCCTTGTACTCGCAGAGCGCGCACGCGAACGGCTTGAGGTGCGTGTTGAGGTGCCGCTTCAGGCACCAGTTGTCGACGCCCGACCACGAGCAGTAGCAGCACGCGTACCGACGGTCGCCCTGCTCACGGGAAACATTACTCTAGGTGGTACTCTACATGGTTGTAGGCTCATTGGTTAATGCCATCGTGTACCACGACGACAAGGCGACTTAATGAATCTTCATTCTAATTGTTAAACTATCAAGACACAAAATAGTTGTCAGCTGAGATGCGATGATTTGAATGTGTGCTATTGTATTTATTGTCTGTCTTTTAAGTGTGAGCTTATATTTCCGGTCCGGTTCTTATTGCTACTAGGTAAGATTTTGAACCTGGTTGCCGCCTTACCTACACATACTGGTTCGCCCAATTCTTAATTTTTATTATAGTCATGAGACAGCTGGCACCGTGGGCGGGCGTGCATCGGCTACGATATGGACGATGATTAAATTGTAAGGCATTGTTAGTTTGATTTAAAAAAAAATGCTTTTTAATTACTAGATAATATTTATAAATCTTTTGTGCCTACTTATTTAATTATATTTATAAGATAGAATTAGCATGTCCAACATTTCAATAATAATCGTGACACACTAAGCAAAATTATAACTATACGCAAAGTAACAGAGTTGAGAATACACTGACGCTGGGATACGGCGCGGGCCAATCGGTCGCGACCGAACTGTCTCCGGCGATGGATAGCGTTAGTAGTGGGCACCTTTTGCTTACCGTCTTGGGCATTAGCCACGCCCCGGCCGGTTGCCTGGCACTGCTCTTGCTCACCAGGCAGAATTCAGCGTGTATGAGGCGAGCAGTAGGTATATTTACTGCGCGCCTCATGTGTTGAAAAACGTCGTATGAAACCCGTGTGCGTTGTTTATTACAATCGAGACGGGTTTTTGGCCTGAGATCGAAGATCGAAGGTTTTAATGGAACTAAATGGAGTAGAGATTGTAATAAACAACTTCGTGCACTTGTTGTAGGTATAATGTACTATTATTACAGATAGATATAGAGCCTAATAATCAAAGCCACATAAGATCAATATTATTTTAGGAAGAATTTCTTACTGTATTAGGTATCTATATGCATTACCGGTATTTTTTTTTACTTTTCTTTTTTTGTTTTTTGCCTCTAGGGGCATTTAATAGACATCTTATCAAAGTAATCTATTTAAAAAAGTTTTGTTTCATTGTGAATAAATAGATAATAATACTGACTGGTAACAACTACCAGTCAGTACTATTTAAGACAACGTTGTGCAGTAATGTACCTAAGTTCTGCCGCTTCTCTCCTCTTATGTACAGGAAGAAGGTGATGATGACTACAAGACTCCTCATAATCAGAGTCACAGCGTTTTGCCTTGTAATGTAGGTACATATCGTAGAAACTTTTTTTGACGTCTTTCTAAAATATCGATATACTTATCGTACCGTGGATTCCGAACTTGCAAAGGCATATTTCAAGATGATTTCTGACAAACGAAGAATATAGTATTTTCAACGTTTTTATTTTTTTAAGTCTTTTGTAACTCGAAGCAACCTACTCCAAGCAAAACCTAAGGTTTTCATGGCTTTGGCACAAATGTTATTAATGTGTTGGTCAAAAAGAAGCTTGGAATCGAGCGTAACACCGAGGTCGATAACAGAATCGGGTCTCAACAGAAACATAGCCATTTATTTTATAGTCATACTTGAGTGCCTTGGTTGATCTACTGAACGTGATGCAACAGCATTTACTAATATTTAGGTGAAGTTTGTTCAATGAACTATAGGAATAGCAGTTATCAAGATCCTTTTGAAGTAGATTTTGATCAAGCTGGTCATTGATGACTTTTTAGATTTTCATATCGTCAGCGAATAATAGAAATTGAGAATGTTTGAAACAGTTGCTTATATCGTTGACAAAAGCTGTGAAGAGAAGAGGAGAGAGAATCGATCCTTGGGGTACCCCAGAAGGAATTGGCGATGACGCATTCTGGGTTCGACCGTTGACATAAGAGGTAAGTCACCTAAATAGGCCTCCTCTTATTTCAAATAGGTACCTACATATAGTTTAGCAAGAAGTGTGTAATGATCAATTCGATCAAATGCCTTTGTGTAGTCCGTATAGACTGCGTCTACCTAGCCCCTCACACTCCATGCCAACAGTCACTTTATCAGAGAAACAGATCAGGTTAGTAGTGGTCGACTCCTTTCATAAAGCCATGCTGTTGAGGCAAAAACCAACGCTTAAAAACAGCATTTAATTGGTAATTATCAATCCTTTCAAAGACCTTAGCTAATACACAGAGTTTGGAAATAGGTCTGTAACTCGATATCTCACGTTTGGTACCTTTTTTATGAATAGGTGTTATCAGTTAAGGACTTTTTAAATAACAAACTAACGGGATAAACCAAACTATTTGCACAACTAACCTATAAGCGTGGATATAGGTCATCAGGTCCAGCTGATTTTTTGCAGTGTAATGTTTTTCATAATTGTACCTAATACCTACTTGGGGGTGATAAAATTCTATTGAACTGATATCAGCCACAAGCTTGTCCATAACTAGGTTTGTGGTAGAAGAAACTGAAGTAAGCGGAGATGAGGGCAAATAGTTTTAGTTAAAGAACTCAGTAAAAGGCATAACAGATGTCTACAACCAACTTAATTGATTTATCCTTGTATGTCATTGTTGATGGATAAGAGTTGCGTTTGTTCGATTTGTTGTACGACCAAAAAGCTTGCGGATTGTCGCGAATTGAGTTTTCAACATCTAAATTGTAGGTATTATAGCATTCGCTTTCAATCCTTTTCCTTGCTCGCGCAAGACTAAACGAATTTCTGTCAGATATAATACTGTGTGTGGTGCCGGTGAAATCACAGGCACCCATACCAGAGTTATTAAGTCTCATTAATAACTCTATGCCATTAATAACTATACATATCCGGGTGATGGGTGCAGTGCAGTTCGCCACTTATGACGAACTCCATCTCTAAGTCAAAGTCAAAGTCAAAATCATTTATTCAATTTAGGCGTCTATGACGCTCTTATGAAGGTCAATTACAAATTTTAGTTTTGAAATATTCTACATTGTACTGCCACGTTCAGCAAATAAAGTGTATAGAGCCACTGCGAGAAGAACGGGCAAGAAACTCGGGGCCATTCTTTTAAACATCTTTTAACAATGTGTTACATACATACTATATAATAGAGTTATTACAATATTTGTTTAAATTATGTAGGTGACAGGCAATAGCTTGACGGAGGCGGAATTGTCCAGGCATTTTTGTCGTTTATGTAATCAGAAACTGTGTAGTAGGATTTTTTAATCAATATGTTTTTCACATGCAACTTGAATTTCCCTTCTGTGAGCGTTGTAATATGTTTAGGAACTTTATTATAAAACCGCACACAATTACCTAAGAAGGACCTTTTATTTGTCTTTGCTAATCTAAAACCTGGCACCGCTATTTTATCTTTATTCCTAGTATTGTAATCGTGATTGTCACTGTTTAATTTAAATTTACTCAAATTTTTACGAACATACATAATATTTTCAAATATATACAGACTTGGTAAAGTTAAAATATCAATTTCTTTAAAAAGATCCCTCACAGATTCCCTAGGACCCATTTTATATATGGCTCGAATTGCACGCTTTTGTATGATAAAGATTGTCTCTATCTCAGCAGCAGTTCCCCACAGCAATACGCCATACGACATAATACTGTGGAAGTACGCGAAATAAACTAGGCGAGCAGTAGCTACGTCTGTTAACTGTCTTATCCTAAGAACTGCATATGCAGCAGAACTAAGTCTTCCGGAGAGATCATGTATATGTGGATCCCATTGTAAAGTGGAATCCATTTTGATTCCCAGGAAGACTGTCGCTTTGTCAATAGGGGGTTTATCTGGTCCAAGCTTAATGTTTGGTTCAACATAAGGAACATTTGGTAAAGAAAACTTTAAACATTTCGTCTTTTTTGAATTTAGGAGAAGATTATTAGCGGCGAACCATTTACAAATCTTAGATAATACATTATTTACATGCGTCAGTTCACTGTCTTTCCTATCTACTTTAAAAATCAGAGAGGTATCATCTGCGAATAAAACAATATCGCAGAAATCTTTGACCATGCAAGGCAGATCATTAATATATGTTAGAAACAGAAAAGGTCCCAAAATTGATCCCTGTGGTACTCCCATTTTTACCAATGACCCGGAAGAAGTATTGCCACTTATTCCAACCCTCTGTAGCCTGTCTGACAGATATGACTCTATAAGATTCAGAGCTTTTCCACGAATACCATAGTGGTAAAGTTTACGAATCAGAGTGCAGTGCTCTACACAGTCGAATGCCTTGGAAAGATCACAAAATACGCCAATAGCATCATGTGAACTCTCCCAGGCTTCCAGTATTTGATACATCAATTGAACACCTGCATCTGTTGTGGATTTGCTCTTGGTGAAACCAAACTGATTCTAATTTAATAAATTATGCTTGTTAAAATGGGATAGTAGTTGTTTGAGCATAATTTTTTCGAATACTTTACTCAGAACAGGTAAGATGGAAATAGGTCTATAATTGCAAGGGTCAGATGTAGAGCCCGACTTTAAAATTGGAGTGATTTTACTTTGTTTCATTAAATCGGGGAAGTTTCCACTATCGACACACAGATTGAATATTGTTTCTAAATATGGTGCAATAATGTAAATTATAGACTCTACCACTTTTACTGACATACCCCACAAGTCTTCAGTACTCTTTATGTTTAAACTTTGAAATGTTTTTATAATTTCAAATCTTGTGGTGTGTCTGAAAGAAAAGTCCGGTGATTTGCTTGGATAATTATGTTTTAACAGAGTTTCTGCTACATTGGGACAAGAATCCAATGACTTAGTGGCTTCTAGGGGCAAGGTAGAGAAAAAAATTTCAAATATATTCGCCACCTGTATTGAATCAGAGATTTGATTATTATCAATAGTTAAGACATATGTTGAATCTCTAGGTTTATTTTTACCAGTTTCACTATTTATAGTCTTCCAAATGGTTTTTATTTTATTTTTAGACTTGCTAATTTTGTTTCTAATAAAAAGAGATTTAGCACACAAGCAAACAGACTTGAACATTTTTGAATACTTCCTAACATAATCATGAAACTGTTTGCAAGATGTTAAATTTTTCCTGCGATACAGATCAAACAAATAATCTCTACTTTTTCGAATACCTGTTGTGGCCCAATCACCGAACTTCAACTTTCCATCTATTTGTTTTTTTATTTTTGGACATACTTTTTGAAACTCAGTGTTTACTAAAGAAAATAAGCCATTATAAATGTCATTCGGGTCACTATGAGAAAAACTTGTAATGCCAAGCTTAGCTTCTATGTTGGTACTGAGTATTTCCAGCCTACTAGTTGTTAATGGTCTATGTTCAATTTCATACCTCTCTGTTTTTCTGATTCCATCAAATTTTATCGCTAGGCCCTCATGATCAGATCTAACACCCTTCATTATTGACTTTTCTTTAGTCTTACAGTTTGAGTATATATTGTCTATACAGGTAGCTGAAGTGTCTGATATCCTAGTGGGCTCACAGAATAGAAATTTCAAATTAAATGACTTAAACAATGAAATAAGATCAGTCTTATTTTTAGTATTCAATAAAATATCTATATTAAAATCACCACATACAAATATGGGTTTTTTGCATTTTGAAATTTTCTGTAGTATATTTTCCAAAGTGGATAAAAATTCTGTAAAATTTTGAGCACGACCTTCATCTGTTGGTGGTCGATATACGCACAACACGAGATGCCTATCCACCTCCACACAAGCAACCTCACAGACACGTTCGACAGAATATCTGACCAGGTCACGGCGTTCTTTAAATTTTAAATTATTTTTTACAAGTATAATACACCCTCCTCCTTCTGCAGATGATCTGTTAAACGCACTACCCACACTAAAATTCTTAACATTAAATAACATTTTATCTGCTCTAAGCCAAGTTTCAGTGAAACATAATATGTCAAATGGATATTTATCTAAGAATATTTCAATTTCAAGTATTTTGCCAGGGAAGCGATTTATATTTTGGTAGTATAGTGCTATGTCAGAACACTTCCCTGTTGTCTCTCTTAAAAGTTTAAACTGTTTGACTGAACATTAGTACATGTACTAAAATCTGTAGCGTCAAAACTAGACTTAGTTATATTTCCTATAACCGACTCAATATTTTCAATATTTTTTCTTATCGGCAGAGGTTATCGCTTAACACCAGATGGGCCAAGTGTTTGTTCCATTATAATAGCAATAATTTAAAATGCGAACTCTAATAAGTAGGTAGATATCAACAAAAATTCCTGCCTAAAAATTAATGGCATCAACTTTTTTGAATAAAAGGAGAAGATAATCTGAGACATTGGATAACTTAATTTATAGGCAAGTACCAATATTTCAATAGCTTTCAACTAGAATAAATAAACGGGAAAAACGTGTTTCTGTCTTAAGTTGTACGGTATTAATGGGGAATAGTTCTTAAACAGTAAATTTTTTATTAAGAGACTAAATAAAACATCATGGAGAGTGTCACATTGGGATCTTCTCTTCTTTTGTTATTAACAAATTTTTGACCAAACAAAAAATTTAAATGTGTATGACTTGAAAAGCGGTGATTTTTGTCTCGTGCGTTACTAACCTTGCGTCGGACGGCGGCAGCGCCCTGCGCAGCCTGAGCGACGGGCGCGGCGGGCGGTGCGGGGGCGGGCGCGGGCGCGGGCGGCGGGGGCGGCTTGTGGAGCTGCGGCGCGGGCGGCAGCGGGCCCGGCTCCACCTTCAGCTGCACGCGCTCCAGCTTCACGGGAGGAGGGACCGCGCGGTACTCGGGCTGCGGCGCCACCGCGGCCGTCGGCGCCGGCGCGGGCGCGGGCGGGGGCTCCGCCGGCGGTTTCGTGTAGTAGTGCAGCGCCGGCGCGGCCGCTTGCGCCGGCTTGGCCGCCGCGCGCCGTATGCGGTTCAAATCGTACGGCTGGTCGCGGTGCATGCGCAGGAAGTGCTTCTTCACGTGGTCGGCGCGGTTGAACTGCTTCTGGCACAGGTAGCAGTGGAAGGGCTTTTCGTCCCGGTGGATGTTCTCGTGCCGCGTGAACAGGTCGCGCCTGTCCGTCGAGTACGGACATGCGCCACAAGCGTAACGCTTGCCCGCTTCGCCCGCCGCGCCCGCATCGCCCGCAGCCTCGCCGCCGCCCGCGCCGCTAGACGCGCCGCTCGCTGTTGCCGTGCGCCGCTCGTTACGCATCGACTCCACCTGTCGGGGGGAGAGAGAGAGACAGAGAGATGAGAAGGGTGCGCAGGTGGTGTGGGCAGGAGAGAAAAGAGTGTACCACACCTTGGTCTTGAGGCGTTGCAGGTAGCGCGTGAGGTCGTCGAGCGCAGGGTTGTCGCGCAGCAGGTGGTCGGCGGCGGCGGGGTCGGAGTGGTGGTCCCGGGCGAGGTGCGTGCGCACTGAACGCGCCCAGCCCGAGGCGAACCCGCACCCGCCCACCGGGCACTGGAACGCGCGCGCCTGCACACACACACACACACACATATATAACCAGTAAAGTGGCGCCGTTCCAGGCCGTCCCCCCGACCTGTAGCGCGGGCGTACCTGCGAGTGCGTGCCGAGCCAGTGCTCGGCGACGCGCGCCAGGAAGCCGACGCACTCGCAGTCGGCGCACTTGAAGAGTCGCTGCGCCGGGTTGTAGGCGGCGACGCGCGAGTGCGCCCACGCGAGCGGCTCCTCGGCGGCCGTCCAGCGGTCCTCGGCGGTGGGGTCGGTGCGCGGCGTGAAGTTGGCCTGCAGGATGCCGGGCGGCGGGAAGCCGTTCTGCATGAGTGCAGCGAGCCCCCAGGCCGTGATGTGCTCCTCAGGGCGCAGGTCGTCGTCCAGGTCCCGCTCGGCGGCGGGGAACTCAACACCGACCACGCCGCCGCTGGCCGCCTCTTCGCCGTACAGCTTCTTGGTGATCTCCTTGAACATATCCTCGCAGTCCAGCGTCAGCGACGCCACGCTGCCCGCCCCCGCTCCGCCCTCCATGCTGCCCCGCTCGGTACAGACCCTCCCGCAGCCTCGATAGACGCTCCCGCTGCCGAGACCGTTCTTGCGATTATGTGCTCTCGTAATCTGTCATGGAAGAGGAGGAATGGGTCAGATGGGCGCGGAGGGTAAAAGAGGAGCGCAGGTCTCCCCCTGCAGATGCACCCCGGGCCCTGCGACCCTCCTGCCGCCGCCCCCGGCCCGGGACTCGCGGCCGGGTGCCGGGTGCCGCGCCGGGCGGAGGCGGTGGCGGCGCCCTTCCTAATTAAATGATTGTGCTAGAGCGCGCGCCGCTTCCCGCCTGCCGCCCTGCACTGCTCACGCACCCGCACTACTGATTCGAGTGTCAATTCAGGTACCTACTTTCGGGAGTTAAAGATATCACGAATGATTTGACCTTCCACTGGATGGGCACAACCAAAATGGCTCTTAAAGATGGTGCGTACATTTTGACTCAGGAAGAATTAATTGCATCATTGTTTTATTAATGCCCGTCAATACCTCTACATAACGTTAGTAAATAAGAGGCACAAAAGGAAGGAAGCGTATTTTATCTGAGATTATGATGATGTGGTACGAATGGGGTGCCGGACGGCGCGGCGCGCGATGCGTGCATCGGTCGATAGTCGCGGGGGGCGGGTGGCGGCGGGCGGCGGGCGGGGGGCGAGGCGGAGGGGAGGCTGAGCCCTCACCGCTGGCAGGCACAGCGGCGGCGGCGGTCGGTTCGCGCGGGGGACACCACAGCTCGTGGCGGCGCGCCGGCCGCGACTGAGGCCACCCGCCGCCCGCCGCCCGCCCGCCCTGCGCCACCCGCCCTACCCACAAGGCCCATTCACCACGCGTATTGACCGTCCGGCACACTCCGACTCCGATAATCGTCACACATCTTTCTGCGTTTATAATTGCTTGTCATGTTCATACCGAATTATGATTCACGAAAATCTACTGACAATTCTTGCTGGTCTATTCGCTTCCTCACGATAAAGACCTACAATGACTGTAAACCACAAAGATAAAAGCCTTTCCCGGCAGGACCCCTCTAGTGCACGCGTAAATGTTTATTTTTTATTTCTGTTATCAAATGATCAGACATTTGCTGGCAGTAGTTCGGTCTCTTTGCAAAAGACGGTCTTGATGGGTAAAATATTTGACTTTCGGTCTATATGTATAACCAATACACACCATACACATTTCTATCTCAATAAAACTATAAGGTATGCAGAGATTAACCACCATACTGTCCTAGTTCGTGTTCCTATCCCATCCTTAATAAGGCTAAGTAAGTCGACTAAAGCGTTTGTACTTACTTGTGGGCCTGAAATGGCCTTAAGTTTTAATATTATTTTTTTTATACATATCACACTCCATGCATCAATTACAATTATGATGGTTTGTAAACTTATGTTCTATCTTAAAAACTGAGTGAGTCCATAAATTTTTCCTTTCCTTTTTATAACTTTTTCATTATTATTACAAGTGGCTCTCCGAGCTGTAGATCTCGCGAGGCTGCCCTTGCATAGCTTACAATTGAATAAAGGTTCACTGCGTATTAGGGAATGGGTCAAGAAATACAAAAATCTAGATATGTAATGTAAACAATAAATGATAATTGTATCAGAAATAGGTAGGTAAGTAGTAAATATACAATAATTTTACATATTTCGTAATGTATTTATCTCAAATTAATATCATCATCATCATCATCAGCTGGAAGACGTCCACTGTTGAACAAAGGCCTACCCCATATAACGCCACAAAGAACGGCTATTAGCCACTTGTAACCACTGGCTACCCGCGACTTTCACGATGTCGTCAGTCCACCTGGTGGGGGGCCTACCAACTCTACGTCTTCCGGTGTAGTGTGGTAACCACTCAAGAATCTTTCTTCCCCATCGGTTATCAGTTCGTCAAGCAAATGTGGCCCGCCCATCGCCACTTCAACTTGCTAATTCTGAGAGCTATGTCGGTGACTTTGGTTCTTTGGCGAATATCCACGTTCCGGATTTTATCGCGCAAGGAAACTCCGAGCATAGCTCTCTCCATAGCTCGTTGAGCGACTCTGAGCTTGTCTATAAGGGTCACAGTTAGGGACCACGTCTCAGTGCCATAAGTCATCACTGATTAAAGACTTTGGTCTTCAGACTCTGCGGGATCTTCTCGTCGAAGATCCCGCAGTTGGATTCTTTGGGCGACCTCTTTGTCGAAGTTGGACCTACCTAACTGGACAGTCTGTCCCAGGTAAATATAATGGTCAACAACTTCGAGCGTATCGTTCCCAACAACTACAGGTACGGGTGCAACATGAACATTAGACATAATTTTCGTCTTGTCCATGTTCATTTTAAGATCCACCTGTTGGGAAACTTTACTGAGGTCGCTGAGCATTGTACTGAGTTCCTCAAGCGACTCTGCCATAATGACTATGTCATCGGCGAAACGAAGGTGAGTGATGATTTTTTGTTGAACCATCAGGGCTTATCCACGTCCACTTCCTGGATGGTCGCCTCTCGATAAAGGAGTTCATCGTAAAGAGTCCCTCCTTTTCCATGAAGTCGACCAGCCGTTGGCCCCACTCTCAACTCATCGCTATTCCGTGTGCCCAACTTGGCGTTGAAATCCCCCATAACAACGGTGAAGTAAGTTTCGGAGGAATGCATGGCTTCAGATATCTCCTCATACATAGCCTCTACTTCATCGTCTGAGCGTGTCGAGGTCAGTGCGTAAACCTGTATGACCTTCAGCGAATACCGTTTGGTGATTCTGAGTATAAGGTACGCTACCCTACTCGACACACTTTCGACTTTTACGACGTTGTTAACAAGGGACTTCCGGACGAGAAACCCAACACCACCTTGAGATTTTTGGTGATCTGCCTGGTAGAATAACAAGTTACCGGAGTCAAGGATAACGGTGTCCTGTCCCTGTCTTCGGACTTCCGATAATCCCATGACATCCCAGCGTAACTTGTTCAGTTCTTCTTCCAGCTCAACAATCTTGTGGTCCTCCCTGAGCGTACGGACATTGTGTGTTGCCAGGGCCAAGGGTCGTCGTTTATGAGTGCGGTAGCCGTGCATCTGCCAGGGATTCTTCGCACCCCCTGCTCCACCGTTACCTGGCCCGCTACCGGGGCCACGAATAATAGAGCTGCCGGGGACTGGGGGCCGAGTTGTGTTTGTGCTTGTCATGTGGAGGGTTTTGCCATAATCCCCACGCTTGGCAGGCGTCTTGGGAATCGTAGTTATAGTTGTAAAGTTCTCAGAAGGCGCTGCTGCCCACCTTCTGGTATTTTCAAATTAATATACTGGCTACAAAAACATGGAAAATAAATAATTGATTACATGTGAGAGAGAGAGAGAGCTTATAGTTTTTAGACAACTGACCTGCGTTTCAGCCATTTATGCAGCATTGCCATTAAATTAAGCGCAGGTGTTCATACTTTCAACACCTTATAATGAATATCTTCGTCATTTTGAAAAAAATCCAAAAACTGAATCGACCAAAAAAAACTTATGGACTTACCAAGCCTGCTAACAAAATTTCGTGAGAATCGATGAGAAATGCCACCTGTAGAGGAGAACAACCGGACATACCAAAGCATTTTTGTCTAAGTTGAAGAAGAGACGCTTCGCTCGAACTAAGTTCTCGCTCGGTCAATTAAGTATATGTTATTTGATATATTCTTCTCTTATGATTGTTTATTTTATGTTATTGTGATGGAACAAGCCCGAGGCCCACCTGATGTGAAGCGGTATCCTCTGCCTATAACAGATGCATTTCATCACAAGTGACGAACTGCACTGCGCCCATCACCTTGAGACATACCTGTTAAGTCTCATTTTGCCTGTTATTTCACTGGCTCTCAAGGACTGCTGCCGGAACACACCGTTAGGTGCTTGGCGACAGATTTTCTACTTGAGGGTGGTCGCTAGCCAGGCGGGCATTCGCAAAATGCCCTTCCACCATGCGGTGAACTCAAGCTCTGGGCGGGATTCGAACCATGGACCTGCGGCACGGCAGTCCATAGCCAATGCCACTGAGCTATCACTGCTTCAAGATTGTTATCATTATTATGTTGGTGAGTTGCATGCTAAGAATTGTAAGTTACTAAGTGTCATTTCACTATCATTACGTCTCGGAAGGACCCGCCACTGACTCCGGGGTCCTTTTTGCCTATAGAATCTCCTCCACGACCTCTTCGTTGCGGTCTTTTATCGCCTAGTAGTTATTGTTTTGTATCTGTGTATTGGGTTAATTTGTGTGTATATGTGTGTATGTCTGTGCATCATACGTAGCTTCACCTGATCCTATTTATAACATTATGTTTTATTTTTTGATACGATTGTTGAGAGTATATATTATATCTTAGGCTATCTCATCATCACCCATAACGTCCACTGGATTAAGTCCTTCCCTCTTAGAGGGTTTGCCGTATTCTTCGCTTGGCAGACGGCTTGGAGATCGCACTGTAATATGGCGCTGCTGCGCACTTTGTGCTATTTTTTCTTTCGTGGCTTTTATAATTATAGTAAACATGTTTCATAATCATAATAAGGTCAAAAAGAAAATAAAGAAATGAAAAAAGAAACGATATAAACATAACCTATACTGTAAGAAATTCTTCCCATATTTATGATCTTATATGACTTTGATTGTTAGGCTCTATAATATCTATCTGTATTAAAATTAATTTAAATTTTCTCTTAACTTTTCAGACCGCTTAATCATAAAATATCATTTATTTTTATTTCAGGCAAAATTATACCCATGTGCATTAAAACATTAATAAGTAAATCACTTTGTAACAAATGCCAGGCAAAAATAAAATCATTATATCAATCAATTGGAATACACTACAAATTGCACATATAATAATTAAACACAATTTCAAATAAATTAATAAATCAAATAAAGAGTTTTCAAAAGTCAGGTCAAAAAGTAATAATATTAATGATAATTTATAATTAAAGGATAATTTAATTCTCAACAAGTCCAAAATAAGTATATAAGTAAGTCAAATCAAGCATGGTCGGTCACACTTCAGTCATATATCTCCGTCCGGCTTTTGTGGAGTGTGGACGTGCGCACGTTAGTTTCACAGTAAATATTTATTTTATATCACAATTATTTTAAAACTCAGTGCGTATATCAAAACGTTCAACGTAGTTATTTGTGTTGTGTTTACAACTGGAGTTAACAACGTGAACTGATCTTTGTTTGTTTGTATTCGGTGACGACAGTCAACATTGTGTCTCGAGCCGATCACTAAGTCACCGCTGCGGTAAAATAGACCGTAGGCCAGTAAATTGCATGTCGATTGGATTGCATTGTTTTTAAAAAGTTTGTCAACATGAGTACATGCAAGGGATGCCAGCAATTAATAAGTATCACTGACAAAATGTTTTGTTCCAATTATTGTGGTAGGTATCACTATAGTTGTGTTGGTATTATTAAAGATAACTTTTCTAAGTTAGCTTCGAAGGCGAAAGTAGCATGGAAATGCCCGGAATGTAAAGTTCAACGTACGAGGGCTGATAACAGCAATACTCCCATCAAGGAATCTTCGGTGATGCTGGACGACAGTGACAGCGTTAGTACTTTAGACATGCTCAGTAGACGCATGACTAACATGGAGTCAACCTTAATAAAAAAAATTGTTACGCTCGCTTCATCTTATCAAGATTTCAAAAAGGAACTAGGCGCCTTAAAATAGGACGTAGATCTTATACCTAAATTAGTGAAATCTGTGGATTTTATGTCAAAAACGTTTGATGACATGCGCAAGTAAGTAGCTGTATTGCGGTCTGAGACTGAAAATCTCCGTTCGAATTCACAAACTCTTCATTCAGAGAATTTAAGTCTTAAAACTGATGTCAGCATATTAAAGGAACAGATTTTACAAAAAGAACAAAACGCGCGAGAATCAAATATTGAGACCCAGTGTGTACCAGAGCACGCGAACGAAAATCTCTTGTCTACGGTGCTTCAACTTGGAAATACGGTATCGTTCCCACTCGTTGAAAAGGACGTAATGTCGTGCATAAGAGTCGCTAAATCAAATCAGGCTTCTAAGCGTCTTAAAGCTATTATTGTTAAACTGTCTTCTCCACGCGCCCGCGTAGAGCTTCTGTTGGCATGTAACAAGTACAACAAAACTAAGTCAGCTGATAAGCTTAACAGTTACCATCTGGGAATCAGTGGAGAAAAGCATCCAATATTTATTGTGGAACACTTGTAGCCTTCAAACAGACATCTTCACGCACAAGCACGTGTATTCAAGAAAGAAACAATACAAATACTGCTGGATTCGTCATAGATATTAATTTCACGATGTTTTGTCAATAATTTAATAAAAATGGGTATCTTAAGTATATACACTCGAGAGCAATGAATCCGGGTCACTTAAAGAATGTTAAAAATCTCGGAAACTAAAAATGATAGGTTAATGCAATAAATTGTATTTAATAGACAATGTAATACTCCTTAAATGAAAGTAAAAAAAATATGAGTCACCATACATTTTATTAACACAAAATTACATAAAGAAAAAAACTGCTGATCACTCCTTAAAACAAAAATAGGAAACATGAAATTTTTGAACTTTATTACGATTTTCTTGAATTTTAATACTTCGTATTGCCTCCTCGTGCTTCCATTACTGCGTTTACGCGGTTTGGCATGCTGTACACCAAGTTCCTTATACGATTTTGGGGAATATTCTCCCATTCCTCTGTGAGAGCAATTTTGAGCTCACGAAGCGTGATTGGGGGAGGGTTTCGTTGTTTTACGCATCTGCCTAGCTCGTCCCAAGCATGCTCGATCGGGTTGATATCCGGGCTGCGCGCTGGCCACTCCATACGAGTAATGTTCATCTCTTGAAGGTAGTCATTCACAATCCTACCTGTATGAGGTCGGGCATTGTCATGCATAAATATAGCATCCTCACCTAAATTGACCATAAATGGACCAACGTGATCATTGAGGATTTCTTCCACATATCTTACGCTAGTTAAAGAGCCGTTTTCTATGATCACCAGCTCTGTGCGACTTTCAGAAGAAATTCCGGCCCACACAAGTACAGACCCACCACCGTAGGCTACTTTTTCTTCGATGCATGCTTGCTTGAATCTTTCCCCTGGTCTTCGATACACTCTGTGTCTTCCATCGTGCTTGTAGAGCATAAATTTTGATTCGTCGGAGAACATAACTTTTGACCAATCTTCAATACTCCAATTTACGTGGCTCTGGGCATATCTTAGTCTCGAAATACGATGCCCACGCTCCAGTTTAGGGCCGTTTGCAGGTCTAAGGGGTTTTAAGTTAGATTCAGCAAGCCGACGTCTTACTGTCCATGCACTTGGGTTACTTCCTCCGAGGCGTCGAAACTGATTGGTGAGTTCAGTTCCTGTGAGAAAGCGATTTCGAAGCATGTTGTTCACCAAGTATCGGTCTTCTCGTGCTGTGGTACACCTGGTTCTGCCCGTTCCTGGTCTGCGTAGGTTAGAACCAGTTTCTTCGTAACGTCGGAGAACTCTTTGTACTGTTGACAGCGACACACCGACAGTCCTGGCTGTATCGCGCTGACTCCGGCCGGTTTCCAGCATTGTAAGTATTCTGGTGCATTCTTCAGGCGTAAGCGACATAATTTCAGCTTGAATAATGAATATAGAGCACTATCAACATGGTTTATGTACCCACATAAATGACAGATTACAAACAAAAGCAAAACCAAATGCTGTAATTTCGTAGTTCCATCTTCGAAAGTGGCCCTTTTTCAAATTTGATTTTTTTATGATATAACTTTACAATAACTAAGAAGTTTTAATACCTTCATTTAAGGAGTATTACATTGTCTATTAAATACAATTTATTGCATTAACCTAGCATTTTTAGTTTCCGAGATTTTTAGGATTCTTTAAGTGACCCGGATTCATTGCTCTCGAGTGTATTATCAGAATGCTCGAAGCATTCGTGGTAAGTTATTTATCTAGTATGAATTGTGGATATGACGTTATTGTAATAACAGAAACATGGCTAAATGATAGTGTATATGATATCGAAGTTCTAAATAATTGTTATAGCATTTATCGAAGTGATCGTAGTAGTAGTAGTAATACGAAACAAGAAGGAGGAGGAATCCTTATCGGAGTCTCTAAGAAATTTAACTTTTTATGCAACCCACAAGCATAGCCAAAATAATCAGTTCATTACGAAAAAAAAACTCTACAGGATACGATAGTATATGCACAAAAGTAATTAAGCGTGTTTCTAACATAATAGCTCCCGTTATTTGTCACATAATTAATCTATGCATGGAGTGCGGATGCTATCCTAGTAAATTAAAAATATCTGTTGTCACGCCAATTTTTAAGAAACATGACAAACAAAATTTTAATTCCTACAGACCTATTTATTTTATTTTATTTATATATTTATTTCAGGTTACACAACCCATAACTTATATCATAACAAATATATACAAAGAACGAAACACAATCAAGCAATAATTATACAATAATAAATAGGTACACAATAAAATTAAGAAGACCCACAATGTAAATACAGCCAATGGTGGAACATCGGGCTATCCCATCGTTCAGCTAATGTTTTTAGAATAATGTTGGAGCTGCCTCGCCATCTGCACAGAAGTGAGGCGCATCTTTTACGTATAATGGCGTGGAATCCATCTATTCGCGCCACCGCAAACATGCCAGAAGCACTGCAGTAGCGAGGCAGCCCCATGAGCATCCTAAACCCATTATTATACTGGACCCGGAGGTCACTGTATGCCCGCTTTGTATAGTCAACCCAAAGGCTGCACGTATAAAACGATTGACAGTAAGTTATGAACAGCGGCTTTTTCACGTCTGGCGAACATCGTGCAAACCTTCGGGCCAACATATTACTACGTACAGCCAATGCCCTCCGTTCCCTATCAATATCAATATCGTCCTTCATGTCCTCAGTTAACCAGTGCCCCAAATACTTGAACTTCGTTACTACATTAAGTATTTTTCCAGCTAAGGTAACCTTAGGTAATGAGTACGATTTTGCTCCAGCTTTGAATACCATTATCTCACTTTTCCTAGCATTGTAATTAAGACCATGGGAAACCGGATAAGTTTTGCAAATTGATATCAATTTTTGAACAGCACCCATCGAGGGACCCAACAGCACCATGGCATCCGCATAACTTATGTTGTTAACAGAAACCCCGTCTATAATAATAATAATAATAATATTTGTTTATTTCAGGCATAAACCCATAGTTAAATTAATGTTACGAACTAACACTGTATAGACATATCTATATGACATCCGACCTTAGTGCTACTGAGTTTCTCGATGAGGCCGTTCATATACAAGTTAAACAGCATAGGGGAAGTAAGACCCCCCTGCCTAACTCCGCATTCTAACTGGAACTCCTCCGACAGTGCCCTACCCCACCTAACGCGGCTTACTTGATTGCTGTATAGCTCTTATACCCGGTTTAGGTAAAGTATTTGAGAAGGTTTTGTACAACAACCTAAGTAAATATTTTGACAAAATATTTTTTTTGTTGAAAACCAGCTTGGATTTCAGAAGGGGAAGTCCATTAACATGGCCATAATCCAGATTTTGCAAACTGTCTTGATGGGACTTGAAAAAAAGAAGCTGGTAACAGCACTATATACGGATATGACAAAGGCATTCGAATATGCTCCTCCATAAACTTGAAACCTAGAGTTCGAAGCAAAGCTTCGGACATTTTATAATCTTATCTTAGTAATAGACAGCAATATACAGAAATCACAAAAATCTGTCCTAAAACTAAAACAGACACTAAGTATCTTTCAGACCCTAAAACGGTTACATATGGAGTGCCTCAAGAAAGTAATAAGGGGTCCTTTTTTATTCTTGGCTTACATTAATGACTTTCCTAATGCCATAACACACCCTATGGTATTATTTGCGGATGACAGCATGACACTTTTTACAAAAAATAATGATAATCATGAACTTGAAATAAACAAATCTCTCACTGACATAGTACATTGGTGAAGTAAAAATAACCTTAAAATTAATCTGAAATGACGGTTTACATCACTTTTACATACAAAAATTCAAATCCAAAATCCATAAAAGTACATTATGATGGTAAAATTATCACAGAGACGACTAGCACAAAATTTCTAGGCATTAATATTGACTCGAACTTGATTTGTAGAACACATATCGAAGATGTTTGTATTAAACTTAATAAATACTCATATGCACTCTACACGCTCAGAAAAATAGTAAATAAAGATACTTTATTGACGGCGTACCACGCTTACGTCGGATCCACCTTAAGATATGGTGTTTTATTCTGGGCCAATTCTGCTGAGGAGACAGTCTTTAAGGCACAAAAAAGTGCATTAGGTCTATATGTGGGTTACACAAGACTGATTCTTGTGTACCTTATTTTAAGTCTCTTAATATTTTAACATTACCTTCTTTGTATATCTACGAGGCATCACTCTTGGTACGGACAGATATAAATAACTATAGGACGTTTAGGAGTGTTAGATATAAGACTAAACTATGCTCAGAAAAATACAGGGCCACACTAATTAGAAACAGCATTTTCGGAATGGGAATTCAAATTTATATCAAGTTACCACAAATGATTAAAGAATCGAGCTCAGTTTTTTAATTCAAAAGTAAATTAAAGAGATTTTTGACAGAGAAGTCATATTACACCATTCAGGAATATTTGAGTGATAAAATAGTATTAACATAATGTAAATTAATATAATTTTAATATTATGAGTATTAGGACATGTTTTTTCTTTATAATGGGACAGGACATAATATAATATAATGTATGTATAATTTGCAATAAATTAAATAATGCATAATATAATGTAATGTAGTTAAAATATTTTCTTGCCTTAAATGAAGTTTGGCTAAAATGACATTTGTGCAAAATATATTGATTTCCTAATTGTGATTATGTATACAAATATTTACATGTTATTATTTTAATTAATTTGATGGATAATTTGTTTACTTTTAATTTGCATACCCTACCAGGGTTGAGTATGGCGAACAATATTATTATTATGACCATATTTGTATTACCTGTACTCTGCAAATAAATGATTTGATTTGATTTGACTAGTGAAAGGCTAGAATGTCAACTGAATACCTTTAGTGAAAGTTTAACTTCTATATGCACTAGCGACATCTTAATTTTTGGAGACTTTAACGCTTCTAATAATATTGATAGATTCTGACTCTAGTAATGACTCACCAGGTGTTGGATGGAGGTGCTGGTATAAGTAAAATTATTTCTAGTTTTATAATTTATAATAAAGATAACTGGGTCCTCGATCTTGTATTTAGTAACAACGTCGATTTAAAACTTAGTCAGGCTACCGTCCCCTTACCAAACATTGACCCATATCACCCACCACTTCTGCTCAATTTATCATGTAATGAGATTAAATACTTGTCTAAGAAACCATCAGTACAGCAAAAATTCTTTTGCGCTGATTATTCAAAAATTAATTCTGAGTTGAATAACATCGTATGCGATGACATTTTAGGTTCATTTGATTCCATTGATGCTATGGTTGATCATTTCTATTTCATATTGAGTGAGTGAAAAAAGAAATATGTACCTAAATCCAAAAAAATATGTGGTACCCATCCGGTACGGTACTCTAAAAAATTAATAAAATTATTAAAAGAAAAAGATAAATATCGTATTCTGTATAAGACACTCAGGAATCCCCTTGATGAACAAGACTTTATTGCCGCTAGAACAAAATATCACAATTTAATTCAAGTGTGATATGATACATATAAATCCTCGCGAGAAATATCTATATCTAAGAACAATATGAAAGCATTCTGGACATATATTAAACGAAATGATTTTAAAAGACGAAACCTTTAATTGTCAGACCAGTATTTGCAATGCAGCTCTCTTCTTCAGTATTTAATAAAAATATTTCCGCCTCATCTAGTTGTAGTCTTGCTGATAGTAATAACTATTAAGTTTTTGATACAATATCTGATGATATCCCAATATGTAATACTTTAAATAATATCATGGTTACACCTTTTTCAATTTCAGAAGCTATTAAAAAGTTAAATACAGCTTTAGTATCCGGTTCGGATAGACTACCAGCAGTGTTTTTAATTAATTGTGCAGATAGTCTGTCAAAACCACTTAGTATAATTTACAATCAATCACTAAACTTAGGTGTTTTTCCTTCTATATGGAAGACAGCTAATATTGTCCCTATCCCTAAGGGTGGTAAAGCTAATCTTGTAGCGAACTTCACTTTGAAAACTATCGCGAGTTTTATCCATATTAACTTATTAGGAAACGGCTAGGATCCGCGTTATATTTACCGAAAAGATTCCGGCCAGTTTCGCACTGTTTTGAAGTCCTTCGTCTGGGAGTCACGATTGCGCGAAGCGACGAGCACGGGCCTCAGCGCGAAACTGTAGCGAACTATCGTCCAATTTCACTTTTGTGTATTTTAGGTAAAATATTCGAACCTTTGATATGTCCCTTTCTTACGAATCATTTACTCATTCCGGAACAACACAGGTTTGCAGTAAGAAATCAACTGTATCAAATTTGGTATGCTATGTCTCTGACTTATCTGAAGCTATCGACGATGGCCAGCAGTTTGTCGTTGTCTATACTGACATAAGTAAGGCTTTCGATCGAGTTGACCATCAGTTGCTCATTAACAAGTTGTATGCATTGGGGGTCCATGGCCACATCTTAAGATGATTTTCTTCATATTTGTCCGGTCGTTTGCAGAAAGTGGTCGTCTGCGGATGTGAGTCTCAAGCATTTGTAGCTAATAGTGGAGTTCCCCAGGGATCACATTTTGGTCCTGTCATTTTCTTAGCTTTTATCAACAATACATCATCGATGGTAAAATATTCAAAGTTTTCTCTTTTTGCAGACGACTTCAAATTGTTTAAAACTATTAACAACATTGATGATTCAAAAATACTTCAGCATGACCTCGATTGCATTCTCAATTGGACTATTGTTAACAAGCTTCTTTTGAATACAGATAAATGTAAACATATTAAATTTACCAATACGATTTTGTGTATTCCAACTGAATGCAATTTGGGGCTTACTAAGCTAGAAGAATAATAATAATATATTTATTTCTCAAAAAGGTACAAATAAAACAACTGAAACTTAAAAATAACATATTAAAAGTGGCCTAATTAGTTGCAAATAATACTTGCATAATCTACACTAAGATGTACTCTTGTGTTGTAAATTCTGCATTCCCTTCGTAAGTACAAAATTAGTAAATAATACATAGTCTATATTGATGCTTCCAAATTCAAAATTAAAAAAAATAATTCAATTACAAAATTAAAGTTATATATTACTGAATTTACATAATATATATATAAATATAAAATGATATGTGTGCGTGAGTATGTGTAGATATGAGTGTTTGTGTAGTGTGTAAGTGTGAGGCTATAAGAGTGAATAGGTGAGATAAGATTATATGTATGTACCTGAGTGTATATTTGTCTGTAGTGGTATGTATTTAGATTAGATTGTAGTGGTAAACTGCTGTATCATTCAATTATCTTTATCAGCCTTTCTGTTTCTTCATGGGTTAAGTTTTGTAACCAATTTTCAAGATTATTTTTTGCTTCCCTATTATTTAACTTTACAAAACCTTTTATAACTCTGTTTACAATATTGTATAAATACGGTCCAAGGAAGCAAAGATGTCGCTTTGCAAGTGCAAAGTTAAATCTTTTCCTATTAAAAATTATATCTTTCCTTCTTTTATTACTAAAGTTATAGTCTAATAAACTGCTTTTTTATGTAGCGTGAGTATGGTATTTTGGATGAATAACTAGCGAACTGTCAGTACTTTACAGTCCGCGTAAAGATCTGTAGTTGGAAAAAGAAATGGTCTTGATGTTGCAACTTTTAATACGGCTCTTTGTGCACGTTCTATTAACATCATATACGTTATGCCGGCGCCACCCCATGAGGTATTACAATATGTAAGTATAGATTAACAGAGGGCTTAATACACACTAATAATTAATGTACGATCGGCAACATCACGCAGGTTCTTAAACACGAAAATAAGCTTTCTGACTCTTTTACTGATCATCTCAATATGATTTTTCCACGTCATTCTTCTATCTAAGGTCACACCTAGGTATTTCAAGGAGGGGACATTTTGTAATGAAGGACATACACAATTAGGTTGATCACAGTTAGAGTGTACTTTGAGATAGATGTCAGGTATTCTCTCTCGAGCGTTGGTGAATGTAACAAACTTAGTTTTTTCAACATTCAACGTGAGCAAGTTTTCTTGCAGCCATTGAATAACCGTATGCAGTCCAGCCTCTGCCTGTATTTTGACCTGTTCCCAATCCTTTCCCGCGAAAATTATAACTGTGTCATCGGCATATGAGAATATCTTTACATCATATAAATGTAAGTTGCACAGGTCATTAACATAGACTAGGAATAGGCTAGGACCCAAAACGCTGCCTTGAGGAACTCCAAAGGTGTTAACTTCCTCATTACTAGTCACATCACCCACTCGAGTGGGTGATGTGACCACCACATTGAGGGTAGACCGCGCGCAGCGCGAACACAAGTGTAAACAAAACGGTCTCTAAATAATAATATATTTAATTGGTTTAAAGTACGAGTTTAGTGTGAAAAAGCTATGTACGGGTTAATGTTGTTGTAATACGACAGTTTTTTTCAATATCGAAGTGATTATTCAATATTGTGGTGAAGAATTTTGTGTGAAAAAAAAACCGTCAAAAGTGCTTCATTAAACCTTAACTATCAATGCAACCGCATTATAAAGTACTTTGTGCAATTCAGCGTTATAACTGTGGACATTAAGAATAACTGTGAACATTAAGAAAGTGTGCTATTTTTAGTTAGGAATCAATAGTGAAAATTTTCCCTCAAAAGTGTCTTATTGTTAACTTACAATATCAATAATAGCATTAATCAGTACTCTCTTCAAATCAGTGTCATTACAGTGAAAATTACCACGAAACTGTGCTATTAACAATAATATCGCCATATTGGACTAGCGGTACGTACATACGCCAGTTAAGGGACTATATACTTCGGTGTGTGCAGGTTCGAAACCAGTAAGCTCAAAACTATAAAAAAAAAAACTTCTTTTTGCATTATACATTTTTATTCTGAGTCTTAAATTTGCATTTGGTTGAAATTATGGATCCTTCAATGACTAAGTTCAGCGCAATGACTACAGAAGACGCTACCAGTAACTTGGATTATGACATAGAAAATGTAACTGTACGTAAACGGCCATGCATGATGCCAAGAACGTCTTCTTTGCCAGATCTTTCTAAGGAAACTATCTTTGACACTACTATGATGAGCCTACAGAACAGCTCATTGAATGGCTCTTCAAATAGTACCGACTTAAGTGAAAAAATTAAAGTCCTTACAGAGGAACTACAAAGCACCAGCATGGAACTGAAACGTGCACACCAAGAGATAGAATACATCAACAGTGAAAACTATCGTCTAAAGATGGATATAAAAAAATACATCACCATAATTGAAAATTACAAAAAAGTAACCATAACGGATCAAATCAAAGGAACACCCTTATCACGAAAGAAAAAGAAGAAAAACAAACAGGATAGGCAATCCGCGTCCACTAATCTTTTTCCAAAACCACCAGCTGAAATAAATAATCTCGCCTGTGAAAACGCGGAAATTTCTCAAGAATCATCCCGTATCACTTCCACACCTAATAACCCCGTGAACCTGCACGTAAAAACTACAAGAAAATTATGTATTTTAAGTAATAGACATTATGCTGGCTCACTTGATTTAATGCATGACACGTTCTCTTCAGAATTTAATTCTTGTCGCTACTTACTGCCTAACTCTCGAATTAAGCAACTGTTCACTAACCTTAAAGACAAACTACGTGATTTTACTATGGACGATTACTGTATTGTTTTATTAGGAGAATCTGATTTTAAACTGAATTGTAACTCTATTGAATTAATTAATACAATTAGAGATGCAATTAAAGAAATAAATATGACCAATGTAATAATTTGTGCACCTACATATATATTGGGATCGCTCATGTATAACTATAAGATAGAATTGTTTAATAGTCTGCTATACGTAGAGTTACAAAATAATCAATATGTACATTTTTTTGACTCAAATCAAAGCCTAACATATAAAATGTTCTCAAATTTAACAGGCAGAATTAATAACTTTGGCATTACAGACATTTTTCAGAGTGTTATGAAGAATGTACAAATTGATTTTGAAATATTTCCTCTTACTGCCTCACATTTAGATATTGAATGCAATAGAGCCACTGAGAGTAGTTCCAAATCTAACTATAGCTCATCAAACCATTTATTTCGTGATTAACTCCTTAAGTATACTTCATCAAAATATAGATGGTCTTATAAATAAAACTAATATGACTTTGGTAAATCTAGAAACCTTGAAAGATGCAGGAAATCCAGTAGATATTTTGTGCATAACGGAGCATAACATGATGGAATGTGACTTACATCAACTTAACTTATCAAACTATAGGCTGGGATCCTACTACTGTAGAAATAACCATCATGGGGGCTCTTGTATTCTCATTCAGAATAACCACGAGTACGAAAATGATACTGACATAATCAAACAATCGATCCAAGATGTCATGGAATGTTCTGCAATAAAGTTAGTGCAACATAAATTATACGTTTTATGTATTTATAGACCCCCTCGAACTAGAGTAGATTTAATTAATTTATTTCTAAGTAAACTGGAAGAAATTTTAAAATTCCTTACTAGCTTAAGCAACTACAAATTGATTATTTGTGGTGATTTCAATATTGACATTTTGAAAACAAATAAAACTACTAATGACTTCCGACAGTTACTATCAAAATATAACGTAAAATTACAATTCAATGAACCTACTAGATTACGGAGCAAGACTTGCCTTGACAATATAATACATAACATACGCGGCGTTAAGGGCCAAATAATAGAGTTAGCTCTATCGGATCACATGGCTCAATATCTCAAGGTACCGGTTAAAAGAATTTGTAGATTAAAATATTGGTATACACATAGGCGTGATTTTTCTCTTGAAAACATAAGGAAATTTAAGGATTATCTTGCAAGGCTAAGTTTCAGCGAAGTATATGAATCAGACAATGTCGATTCAGCATTTAATACCTTCCATGATCTATTCACGTTGTTCTATAACTTGTGCTTCCCAAAAACGACAGTTAAAATACCTTCTATGAGAAAACCCAAATGGATTTCGAAAGGTATAAAACTTTGTAGTAAAAAAAGACGTCAACTTTTATGGAAATATCGACATCGTCCAACAAAAATGAACAAATCTACATTTGAAACCTATTCTAGAAGATATAAAAGTATAATAAATTTGACTCAAAAGGCTCAAAATGACCACTTCATTAAATATTCTAATAACAAATCTCAAGCGACATGGAAAGTGATTAATAAATATAATAACAATTTACCAAGGGAAAATATTTCCAGTATTTTAATTAATGATAATGAAATAACAAAACCGATAGAAATTGCGAATGCTTTTAACGAGTTTTTCATTAATAATGATGAAAATACCCATAATGATGATTTTAGACTGTTTTCTGCACAAGATGTTCAATGTAACTCAATATTTCTATCACCGACATCTACGTCAGACTTAGTAATAATTATGAAAGCTTTAAAAAATACTAACAGCGTAGGTTATGATGATGTTTCAACCAAAATTATTAAGAAAGTAGCAAATTTAATAGCACCAGTCTTATGCTACATTGTAAACTTATGCTTAGAACAAGGTAAATTTCCTGATAGATTGAAATTGACAGTTGTTATTCCCATGTTCAAAAAAGGTGATAAGATAATGATAAATAACTATCGTCCGATAGCTTTACTTTCCATATTTTCAAAAATCATAGAAAATGTAATATACCAAAAAATCAATGGGTTCTTTGAGAACAATAACCTTTTCACAAAATGTCAATATGGTTTTCGGAAGAACAGGTCGATAAACATGGCAATCGTTGAATTTTTAGAAAAGGTTGTCACTAATGTGGAGAAGCGTAAGCCTTCTTTAGCTTTATTTATGGACATGTCAAAAGCGTTTGACAACGTACATCATAAAACTCTACTCAAAAAACTAGAGAAATACGGTATAAGATGCAATGCCAACAAACTTATTGAATCATACTTATCTAATAGACGACAAATCACACACATAAACAGAGTTGATCCTATCACTGGTACTAACACTTGTTACGCGTCGAATGAAAGAATATTAAGAAAAGGGGTTCCACAAGGAAGCGTGTTGGGCCCACTCCTATTTATCATTTATATAAACGACCTACCTTATGTGACTAACCATTTTATGACAATTTTTGCCGATGATAGTACCATTTTATTCACTTATGACAATTTTAATAATGTAGAATATGACATAAATAATACACTAATATCTTTAATGAATTGGATGACATTGCATTACTTGACTATTAACTTGACGAAAACATATTTTATTAATTTTAAACTAAGAAATAATAGCCCACTAGAATTTAACATTAATTACCTAGCCAATCCAATTCAAGAAATAGAATCTACAAAATTTTTAGGTTTAATCATAGACAATAGGCTGTCATGGAAATATCATATTAGTAATATAATAAAAAAATTAAATCAATTTTCCTACGCACTATGTAAGTTAAGAAAAGTTGCAAATGTCCAAACACTCTTAGCAACATATCATGGATATGTAGCATCTACTCTAAGATTTGGCATAATGTTCTGGGGAAACACTACTGACAAGCAGAGCGTTTTCGTAGCCCAAAAGAAATGTATACGGTCTATGTTTGGCATTATGACAGACGATTCGTGTGAACCTTACTTTCGTAAGTTTAAAATTCTAACAGTTCCATCGCTGTACATAAGTGAAGTCGCTAATTTTGTTAAATGTAACCCTCATTACTTTAAATTTAAACCTACTGGAAGCAGACGTCAAGGTAACTTAGAGACAACCCATAAATGCAAAAGCCTTCTTAAGAGAATAAGTGTAAATTGTATGGCACCTACAATCTATAATAAAATTCCATTATCAATTAGGTCTCTTAACGATAATAAACGATTTAAAACTGCACTCAATGGTCTCCTTACTGAAAAAGCATATTATGACATAAGAGATTTTTTGAATGAAAAAAATGTACAATAATAATTTAAATATTATATAATGACTGAAATGTGAATAATTTTATAATTTATTTTGTGAGCTATTGACATTACTCGTATTAAATCTTGAATTTTTATTGTGTAATTTTCGTATATCATTATCTAATTGTTCAATTTTCATGTTAATTTAATTATTATTTTTATTTAATGTCATAATTTAGTCAATTTTATAATATAATTTTCATATGCTGATAAGGCGAAACATAGCTGTACTTCTCCTAATTGTCATCATTGTTAACCTATGTTTTATGAAATAAATGAATATGAATATGAATATGAATATGAGTCCTCTGATTCCTCCCCCTCAAATAATCTGCCATGATATGTAATGCAGTACCTCTTATTCCGACATGCTCAAGCTTGTTGACAAGTTTAGGCACCGAGACAGTGTCGAAAGCTTTGGCAAGATCAAGAAAAACTCCTATAACCTTGTTCTTGTTATCTAACTTACTCACTATGTAATTTGTAAGCTCTGATACTGCATGTTCAGCTGGTCGACCAGTTCTGAAGCCAAATTGGTTTGGAGATAAAATGTTAAATTTTTCAAGATATGACATGAGACGTTTATTGATCATCTTTTCCAATATTTTTGAAACGAAATAATACTGAAATCGGCCTGTAGTTCTCGACACTGTCCCGGGTACCATTTTTGTGGATTGGGGTGCTAATAGATGTTTTAAGGATTGAGGGAAACCCAGACGACAAGCATAAGTTACATATATGACTAATGATGGGTGCTAGTATATGTGATGATTGTTTAATTAATCTTGTAGAGACACGTCAAATCCAACTGCGACTCATTTTTCAAACTGTTTATAATATTCATGACCTCTTTTTCATCAGTTTCTATCATACCTATAGAGTTCGATTGGAATGGAATTTGTGTTGGTTCTGAAACCGAGAATTGTGGTGGTTACTTTGAATCTTACTGACGAGAATTTTCCCGATGTTTAAAAAATAGCTGTTCAAAAAATCAATTGAGTCTTGATCTTTTTAACTGTCTGCCATGTTTTTTTTAATATCATTTTTATTCTTTTCAAGCTGCTCTTTATAGTAGTTATTTTTTAGTTTTTTGAGTAAATTGATGCAGAAATTTCTATACCTTGAGTAAGTTATTTTAAGGGTTGCGTTATAAGGGTTATCTTTCAGGCAAGTATGCATTTTGTCTCTAGTACGGATACAACGGAGAATTCCAGGGAAGAAGTAGAGTCCATAAGAAATGTTGTCTTGGACAGAAAATTTACATTTATTCCCCATATTGATAATATTATAAACATATCTTATACAATCTTAGGGGTTACTTGGCGAAAATGTAAGCAGTTCAAAAGTGTACTCACTTTAAAAATCGTTTACAGTGCATTGGTTCGTAGCATTCTAGATTATGGTTCAATGTTTATTCAATGTATATCAATGTCATATTGATAGGTTAGAAAGGATTCAGAAGCGATTTCCTTTCTTTTTGACTGTACACCAAAGAAAAATATCACAGCTAAGCTCATATTCGAAGCGTCTGGCTTATTTCAATATGTTAACCCTAGAAGATCATCGTTGGATAATGGACCAGGTTCTGTTATACGAAATTTTGAATGGTCCAATAGATTGTCCAGAACTCGTCGCTAAAATTAACTACACAGTTCCCCGTATGGGGGCTAGAATACTGAATTTTAAACCATTTGCTCCTAAGACGCATAAAACAAATGTTGGACGTCATAGTGTTCTCGACAGAGTCTGTCGAGAGCCTTAAAAACGATAGACTCTGTCGAGAACATAATATTCTTTTTAAGGCTGAGCAGATTGACATACTATTCTTTGCTCAGCTAAAAATTTAATGTTTAAGTATATAAAAAAAATATGGAGTACTAACACTCCTTAGCATATTTAATGTGTTATTCATGTATTAATATGTCTCATCGTTTGCTTATCAAATATTTATTTCTATATATGTATTATCCTATATATGTATATTTAATTTTCTATTTACAGTTTTCCTTTTATTATTCATTTAATTATGTAATATAACGTTTACATAATTTATAAAATATGGGTATATATGATACTGATTGTTTCCATAATACACTTTGTAAGTGCATATGCGTTAAAACTGTATAATAGGTACATGGTGTGATACGTGCCTACATAAGACTATGCGGTCATAGATAGCTAAGAGAAACGATGATTTAGATCTAGACCAGCACGTCTCTTCCGACCTCTTACATATCTCCTCTGTTACATGTATCAATCACGTACTAACTAAGATAAGTACCAATTGTTGTAGTTTATAAATGTATAATATAACTTAAAAAAAGGTCTTAATACAGTCTTATTACACGATGGAACGTTAAAGGATATAACACCTCTTTCATTTGGTGGCTCCACCAGCCGCCATCCCTTCAAAACATCATCATGATGGTTATGCGTAACACACTTTACATATAAGCCGTTTGTTCGTTAGGCATGTTGTGTTTTCCTGTAATTGGACTTTCACTATAATTTGTCTATTGAACTCTGTATGATATGCTCGTTTAGTGTTAAGCCTGTTGGAAAACCTTTATAAATAAATATCTTCTCGCAGGCATAATTAATAGGCTAGCAGCGATCATCTTCAAGACGGTATTGGAGCTGGCCCACACTCTGCGCACCAAGGAGGCGGCCCGATTGCTCATGGTCGCGTGGAAGCACGCTGTGCGCGCTTTCGCGCACATACCTGAAGCGCTGCAGAATCGCGGTAGCCCCAATATCATTCTGAATGCATCATTATGCAGGCACGCTAATGTGAAAATGGAATATCACCTATAGAAAGGAACAGAGTGCGATTGTGCAGAGAGTGTTCTGCAAGGCAAGGACTGGAATGGCTATAGGGGGGCCATTTCGGGGGTTACTCCCATAAACTGTGGATTGAGGAATAAACCAAGTGTTCAAGTGATATGCGTCTTCTCATTTGCACGATATCCGCATGTACGCCCACGTTATAAGAGTTCTGTCATTAAACCTGTCGATGTCGAGAAGAAAGCCCTTACTTGCTACGCATATCTCTCCGACAAATAAGATGATCATTTATGTCATTAGTTTTAGGTACACATCTGGCTTTCTTTAAATGTTTCAAGATTTTTGTCGGTGATATTTTAAGATCATTAGCTGTTTTCTATTTGATGAAGAGATGTGAGCCACTTCCACAAGTTTAATTAATTTGAAGTTTAGTGCACTTATATGGTAATCAAAAGAACTGGTAACATTGACCTGATGCAGCATCACCTAAAATCTTCAGGATATATAACTTACTACCAACTTACAGAGTTTTCGGGTTGGGCCTCATTGGAATGGTGTCAATGAATAGGTTATAAATTTATGGTATCAGGGTTGGTTGATGTCGGTATTATAAATGTATTTATTTTATAATATAAAAAAAATATTTATATAAGGATAAGTCTAAAAAACTTGCATATTTGGGATTTGTAAACCAATGTATATCATGAACTATAATGATGGCATTCATTTATTTTTTTATTTTCCTTTAATACAAAATTTCATTCAGGCAACAAGTAATACAAACGGCTAAGTGTGAGTCGCATTTGTGATAGGGACTCTCATTTTTGAAGCGCTCGTAGCGAAGTTTACTTAGCTGTTCTTAACCGATCAGCAAAGTTAAGCAACGTCGCCCGTGGTCATGAGTTGGATGGGTGACCGCTAGTGACACTACTACTGAGCGTTTCCGTGCTTCGGAGGGCACGTTAAGCCGTCGGTCCTGGTTGTTGTCTTAGGATGGCAGTCGTTACAGCATGGTGGTAGGGCATTTTGCGAATGCCCGCCTGGCTAGCTACCACCCTCAAGTAGAAAATCTGTCGCCAAGCACCTAACGGTGTGTTCCGGCAGCTGTCCTTGAGAGCCAGTACTTCTAGGCTAGCCTGAACAACATCTTCGACCACATCATCACTTACCAGATAGTGGTCAAAGGCTAACCTATAATGCATAAAAAAAAATAAAAAAAAGGGACCCCAAATAAATAAATATCGCATCGTAGCTCATAAATATGCTAGTGAGTGTGTGTGTCGCTCGTAGCATCGTAGCTCATAAATACGCTAGTGAGTGTGTGTGTCACTCGTAGCATCGTAGTTCATAACTATCTTTCGATTTCGGTTCGGAAAGGTAGGTCGGTAGGGAAAGGGTAACTCCGACTTTAACTATCTGTCCGTCCGTATGTCATGTGTATGTTGCTCTTAAACGGAATGAGTGCCAAATCTAAAATATTGTTATTTTGTGTAGAAAGACTCCCAAAAGAACGAGAAGCCGAAGAAAAAAATGGGAATGAAAATTAAATTATTTTTCATAGGGCTCAGATACCGAAAAATAGTAAATTGCTTACCGCAAACAACAAAAAATAAGTAGGTGCAATTTACGAATAAGAATAGTTCGTTTATTTATGTAAGTTTAGTTTTTGTTCATGTTTATATTAGGACAAGTATAGAAGTGCTTCGTAACAATTTTACCACTGCCGTCCGTTACAGTTGACGATTTATGTACAGCTTGAAAACTAGAAATAGTCTTAGTAAACGTCGTCTGAGGATGTAGTTTTTAACAAACTACAATATTGTGTAAGATGTAAAAAAAAAATTACTCTAAATATATTTACTTACTGAAAAAAAAACAACGTTTAACTTGTTCATACAATGCAATATTTGTGATTGATCTCTTTGGTGATGGTTTTACTAAAAATATCCATTAACTAAATTCAAATCACTATTTGTCACACAGGGATTAAATAGCTATTTTAGCCCCTGTTTACAAGGAATAAACTAGCTTTTTTCGAATAGATTTTGAACGGAGAAAGTATTTGTGAGGAAAAAGAAGTGGTTTGTTTGTATACTTGTAATGCACTGATTATAATAATATTTGCTAATATAAAGAAAATTACAAACTAGGTTACTGTGACAATCGCTTACTCTCAGTCAGCGCTTTGTGTAGCTCATCGAAATGTCTCTATTGCAAAATATATACTTATACCGGCATGCCCGTACAGATGGGATAAAACAATATTTACTGCACCGAAGCTTACAGGATGCCATCGTGTAGAACAAAACAAAGAACAACAGAGTAGATTGTACAATGAGTGCATAAAACATGGCTTAATTTATTTCTTCGAGTTATTTGATCTTGAAAGTTGCCGAAATAAAAGACGATTCAACAATATGGTACCATCGTTTTTGTCTATATTTGCTCAAAGATAATTTTGCTATATTGGCCCCTTTATTTACATATAAATTTAAATATGCTGATGCTTCCGCTTACTCTTTTAAAGTGTAAATATGTTCTGAGTACATTTCTTACTGGGCTAGACTATGGAGAGATTGAATCCTTTTTATATCTTGACATTTAAATAATAAATTGTGCTTACCTTCTCAACCTCCACACCGAAACACACACACACCCTGACATATACAACCTTCACACGCGTACCTATGCACTCAAACGCATAATTTTTTTGTTAAATAATAATTTCTCATATGTTAGTTTCATTGAAAATATTATTACAATAGATTTTTGATGAAAACATTTTAGTGAAACGTGAATATATATTGTATTTAATTAAATTACATTACAATCACACTAAATTGTCATAATTAATAAAATAAAAACTTTATGCATAACACTTAAGCTTTATGTTCTAGCTTTTATTTATTTTCTTCTTTTGTTATTCTTTGAAACGTAAGCAATTTTTTTTAAATACGGATTTGTAGTTAATGAATAATAACTTAAATAGCTCATTCAAATAGTCAAGTTTATCGTGCATTTTAAATTGAAATATGATATTGTATTTCAGTAACAGTATTTTGTTGTACTTGGAAATACATAACTTACGGGGGTAAGTTATTTGAGTATGGGGATACTCAATGAAATAGTGGGATTAAATAATAGATTGTTATACAAGGGTCGAAAGGAATCAATTCCCATACGAGGTATTTAGACGCCCGAACGTAGCGAGGGTGGCTATAGTCCGAGTAAGAATTGATTACTTTCACCCGTGTTAAGGACTCTACTTTTCATTTCGAATATAAGGAAAGTAATAAATAGTAGTTTTTTCTAAATTATTCATTAATAATAATAACATGAATAGGCAACTATTTAACATTAAGTAATTGTGATATTAGAAATATTTGTGAAATTTAAAGTTAAATTTTGCTTGCAATATTTACGGACGGCTATCGTCCAAATAGGAATTTATGACTTTCACCCTTGTTAAACACTCTACTTTTCACTACGAATATGAGTAATATAAAAAATGTTTTTCTATAATATTTATTGATAACAAGAACATGAGTAGAAATTATTTAATATGATTGCACTAATAGTGAAAATAGTATAACTTACATCCGTGTTAAACACTCTAATTTTCAATAAAAATATGAGAAAAGTAAAAAAAAAAGTTTTTCAAAAACTATTAAAAACATCTAAAATATTTACTGAAAACCATAACATGAGTAGAAGAAACATATATATAATTAATTGAGGGATAAGAACAATTTGTAAAATTACGTAAATTTTTTGTTACATTTTTTTATAATTTTACTTACCATCCTAGCAATTTATTTATAATAAATTGCCTGCATATATATATATCTAGTCTTTTTTAAATTAAATACATGGCACACAAAAGGTATTTTATTAAAGTTGTTTTTAAATTTACCCTTAAACATAATTAGTGACTAAAATGTTCATATAAGATACTCTAACTTGAGAGAGTCACATTAATTCTGTTATAGAAGTCTATTTTTGTTTACAACCATGGTTGCCATGGTTACAGTTACAGCAGAGTACCTTAGAACGAAAAAACAAACATGTTGTTACAAGCCATTCCGGCCCAAGAGAGGGAAGCATTTACTATGACTTTTTCCCACTCTTAGGTGGGAGCCAGCGTTTTCCACCCGCTACTCAGATCAAATAAACACTATTTTCCGAGTATGAGAAATGAAAAATAATTACCATTATTATCTCTACATTGCTGCCATCTAAAAGGAAGATCATTTATGCTTTTGCGATATAACTCTGCTGATCTAGATTCGACAAACTGTGTGAAAGCATTTTGTACTGCCTTCTGGGAAGAAAACTTTTTATCACGTAGAAAATTGCCCAAGTTACGAAAAAAATGGTAGTCCGCTGGAGCAAGGTCAGGCGAATACGGAGGGCGACGAATGGTTTCTAATAGAGATAATTCCTGTAGAGTTGAAACGGTTTCTCGTGCTGTATAAGGTCTCGAGTTATCATGGAGCAATAATAGTGCAGATCGATTGATGAGTCAGGGCTGTTTCACTGCTAGTTTTGCTGTTCGGAGTTCGGAACAGTAGACAACTGCCGTTATTGCTTGACCAGATAGGAAAAAGCTATAGTGAATAACACCATGCTGAGACTACCAATCGGTTACCATTACCCTGAGCATTGCTTTAGGACCCTGTTCCGGCGTTTGACCTGGGGTCAGCCATTGCATTTTTCACTTACGGTTATTGTAAAGAATCCACTTTTCATTGCATGTTAGAATTCGATCTAATATTCCTTCATTTCTTTATCGATTCGACAAGGCAACACATGTTTTAACTCGCGTTTCTTTCTGCAGATGAGTTAAACTATGAGGCACCCATTTTTAATATATATTTTTTTATTTATTTGACGCAAATGAGTGAATATTGTTGGTAAGTAAACGTTAAACCATTCCTGAGTATTTTGGCTTGGATCGGCTTCCACCATCTCTTTTAATTAATTGTTATTCACTTGTCTGGGCGAACTTCTACGTGGTTCGTTCTACAAATTAAAGTTTCCATCACGAAAGCATTTAAACCAAAATCGCACAGTGCGTTCATTAGCTGTCCCCTCTCCAAACGCAACATTTATATTGCGAGCTGTTTCTGCCGTTTTAGTTCCGCGTCGGAACTCGTATTCAAAAATCACTCGAATTTTCAAAGTATCCGTCTTTCTTGTCTAAGCTGAATATAAAAACAACTGAAAGTCGATAATTGAATGTTGCACATTTTATTATACCCTCAACCTCATATATACGTACCATGTGAAAAAAGTTTCTCTAAAAAATCTCAAACCATGAAGGTTCTATGGCAATTCGAAGTTACCTATTACAATAAAACGCAATTTCATACTTTAACCCCTATTATAACAGAAATGTTTATTTATTTTTATTCTAAATCCATATAATTTGTAATATGTAGCGAAGCGCTCGTAGCGAAGTTTACTTAGCTGTTCTCAACTGATCAGCAAAGTTAAGCAACGTCGCGCGCGGTCATGAGTTGGATGGGTGACCGCTAGTGACATTACTACTGAGCGTTTCCGTGCATCAGAGGGCACGTTAAGCCGTCGGTCCCGGTTGTTGTCTTAGGATGGCAGTCGTTATAGCATGGTGGTAGGGTATTTTGCGAATGCCCGCCTGGCTAGCTACCACCCTCAAGTAGAAAATCTGTCGCCAAGCACCTAACGGTGTGTTCCGGCAGCTGTCCTTGAGAGCCAGTACTTCTAGGTTAGCCTGAACAACATCTTCGACCACATCGTCACTTACCATCAGGTGAGATAGTGGTCAAAGGCTAACCTATCAGGCATAAAAAAAAAAAAAAAAAAAAATGTGATTTTAGCATAGCATGCGATAGTGCTTGAAATCATATTACTATACTAGCTGTACCTGCGACTTCATTCGCGATTGCCGTACCTGCAGACTAATTATTCATATTTGAGCACTGTTTATCCCATATAAGCAACGCTGTGGTCTTTGGCGAAGCACTTCTAGTAAAGCATAGCTCACAAAGGAGCTTTATACTTTGGGTTTGAAAATTCCCGGGTTGTATTTTGCAGAAAACAGTAGTTAAGTAACACAGAGCGTTCATTGCGGTCCGCACAATAAATGTTGAAGCAAAGTACTTTGTGCGTTTCTTGGGAATTTCGATTTTAAAACGGCGTCTTTTCGCCGAGGTTCTCCTTTTTTGGCGGTAGAACGAAAATATTTTAGATTGTGCACTTCCATTGCGCAGTCTCCAAAATGTATTCGACAAAAGATCGATAAGACTTAAAAAACTGATTGTGGCGAAAGGTTCCAGATTTTAGAGTTTTAACTTACCAAGCTTGCAAATCTAAATAAGGGTGCCGGGCTGCCCATGGGGTGCCGGGCTGCCCATGGGGTGCCGGGCTGCCCATGGGGTGCCGGGCTGCCATTGGGGTGCCAAGTTGTTCGTGGGGTCACTCGTCACTATTCTTATAAAAAAGAATAACTGAAATAGGACTACGCGTTAATAAATTACAACTAAGTGTACATTTTGAGATTCATTCCCTTTGAGAGAGATTCGTGCTGAATTGCGGGATAAAAAGTACACAATAACCTTCTTCCTTAGTATGAACTAGTGTTAAGTTTCATTGAATTCCATTCAGCAGTTTTGGAGTGATGGCGGCCGGGATACAGACAGTTTTGGCATCAGTGTCAGGTACAGAGAGCTGTAATTTTTTTTTTCAATTTATCTGCCATGTACAGAATCGGATCTGTTGCAGTTTTATTATAAGTATAAGATAGATGTTGAAGTGTAGGGATATCATTCCGAGAGTTAAGTGTTTGAATAATCACTTCTTTCGATCTTATGAAGTCTAGTAGTCTGGTTGATGGCCGCGCATCGCTGACGGTTAAAGTAATACAATTGGAGCATTAAAAACGGCTCAAAATATCGTGCCCAGGTGGCCGAGTGGTTTAGGCATCCGGCGCGAAAAAGAAGAAAATGAGTTGGATTCCCGCGCGGAGCATGAAAAAAAATGTGCTCAAATAATTTGTGAAATATAGGTAATACATTTTTAAACCACAAAATTTTTTCGTTACTGTTTTGTGCACAGTTTCGACGTCATCGGATTTTTTTCATTTGAAACTTGGGGCATAGAATCAGCATTAATTACTAACTATTCCAATGTGAATGCATTGCTATAGTAAAGTCACAGCAGAGTACCTAGATGGAGTAAAGTAGAGTAGCTTCCCGTAGCACCACCAAGGGAATCTTACTTTACCATTTGCTTACCTTACCCCGCCTCTGTGTTCTACTCGCTACTCTATATATGTAACATATCACAAACAGTTGATTATAACTATACCTGGTTTTCGGGGCTGAATCATCCGCGTCCATAGGAGAGAACCATATAGCGATTACCCTACACGTGGTCCCCGTTGGTGCTAATCAGATGACATACCGGTGGTAGGTTTCGGCTGAGGCTAGTGAACACCCACTGGACAAAACCAAGGCGCCAAAAGACCTAGTCGTGTTCCGGCGCGTTGTACAGTGACGTCGTATGAAAGTTGGCTCAGAACAGTAGCATCCCAGCAGTAGAATAAGAAGCAGCCATGCGTAGCAACAGTAGAATAAGAGGCACTTCGTTCATCCGCATTAGGCGACTAGTCGCGGAAGGTAGCGGGATCCGAGGTTCGGTGCAAGCGGGCCGACCGCAGTTAGTAGGGGACCTAATTGTGACTTAGCCACTCATGAAAGGCTGTCCTGCTTACTGTGAAAAATCCCAGGGAGGCGCCATTACGACGGTCGGCAACAGGATGAGAGGTCGCGATGGACATCTCTTTGGAGTTCGGGCGTCCCTGCAGTCTCCAAACCAATCCCCCGTCGATGTGTGCAGTTTCGTTGTGTTTGATGGGTTCTTCTGGTTGTAATACCTCATTCTACTGCCGAATTTCAACCTTTTTTACTCCTAAACTTCCCAACTATGAAGAGAATCAAAAATGAGAGAAAGATTTAACAGCGGATGCATTCCCTCTCACTGAAAGTGCGCTTCTGCAACATAAGTCAGTGCTCTCACAGCGCCCGCAGGTGAAGGTCGCTCGCTCGCTGATTACTTACCTGTGTTACCGACATACCTACTTAGTTAATCTTAGTTCGCGACTATCACTGTTTCGCGCGTTTGAGTCGTCTCTCGTTTATTAGATAGGTAAAATGTTGAAGTGTCATGCGTGTAGCTCCGAGCACACTGATGGAGTGAGGTGCTCGAACTGTACTACATTCTATTGTTTCGTGTGCGCCAATATCATCGAGAGAAATTATAGGAAATTGAGTCAGGTGAAGAAAGATGCCCTGCTATGCCCTGCCTGCAAGACGCCACCGCCTACCACAACCAACTTCCCGATGGTGCAGCCAGCGGCCCCTGCCACCCTTGACCTAGTTCTCCACGAATTACGTGATGGTATTCGCGGCATCAATGTCCGCCTCGAGCAGCTGCCAGCCCTAGTGCAGGATGTTCATGATTTAAAGGAAAAGTTCCATAACTTTGAAATCTCCACGAACGATAAAACGGCGGCCTTGGAGTCACGTATTGCGGCTTTAGAGATAAAAAATAGCACCGATGAAACCTACCCACATTTCCGGGACCAATGCAGCTTACTGAGAATCTCGCGATCAAGGAGCAACGTGAACGCATAAACAACATTGAAATTAAAGGCGTTCCCATGAAAAAGCATGAAAATTTAATTGACATAGTGTGCAAACTTGCCGAGTCAGTTGGTCAGTCTATTCTTCCCTCGGATATTAATTTTGTTACGAGGGCTCGCTCATCCTCCGACAACAAGCCAATTATTGTGGGCTTCCTAGGAAGATACACAAAAGAAAATTTGTTAGCTGCAAGCAGATCACATAAGAACCTGACTGCTGAGTCATTAGGTATTAGTGGAGCCGCGGCCCGGATTTTCGTGAACGACCACCTTACCCGAGAAAACAAACAGTTACTCACTAAGACAAAGAAACTGGCCGCTGATAAGAATTACAAGTACACATGGGTCCAAAATTGCAAAATTCTAATAAGGAAAAATGATACCTCACCTATAATCCACATACGCCAAGAAGAAGACCTTGTTAAAATTAAGTGACTATATTTTATTATTTGTTTTGCATTTAAAAAGCACCTACTGTTTACTCTGTACCCATACTTTATAACAATGCCAGTTGAACCTACTCATCATAACTTAATAAAAATATTATTATTTTTTCATATCTTAATTTTCATCTATGCGTCGGTATATTTTAATCCTGCTAGTAAGTATCACATAAAACATAATTTCATCAGTAATAATATACAAACTAGACATATATCAATAATTATATTATATTATTTATCAGTTAATTTTACTCATTTAATTCCCATGAAGCTAAGTCGAATCATACGCACTATGTCGCTTCCCACGACGCCGCCGCCGCTCCGCGCTGGATCGCCGCTTCTCTCTTATCTATACTCGTATATACAGTCACGTATCTCCTTAGCGCCATGCTGCATCACTATGCCCTCTGTAGCGCGTAAACCCGACTACCTGCCGCCATCGCAGGTGTACCAGTACCGCATAACTGAATACTTTACAGTGTATTATTTTACAAGAAATAGCCATGCATTACTTAACTCATTTGACCTTTATCTACATTACTCTAGTGGTACTGTCCATACGCGGCAATGGCTAGCACATTTATTTTTAATTTCGGTCAATACTTTCAGGTATTATTATGCATTTATCACCTTTAACTTTACACTTTCATGTTCGCAAACACCTGACATACATTTTAATAGTATCACACTTATAATATATAACAGTGCACTCTCCGGCCGAGTTCTCGCTCGGCTGGTAGGTGTTCATGGTTGTTAATATTTATTATCAGAATGTCAGGGGTTTGCGAACGAAAATACCGGAATTTAAGCGTAATGTTCAACTATGTAACTACGACATAATTGTGTTGACCGAGACGTGGCTCTGGGAAGGTATTAAAACTGAAGAGTTATTCAGTGACGTTTACGCAATTTGGAGGCGTGATAGGGACTACGAACGTCTCAACCAGACACGTGGCGGCGGAATCTTAATCGATCCGCAGTGAGCTGGCTGTGCTTGCGCGTCCAGAATGGCATTCCACCGCTGAGGACTTATGGCTCACTATTAAAATCAAAGCGTCTAACAATAGGTCGTCTGTTGATTTGCACATTGGCTGCCTTTACTTGATATCAGAGAACCTAGGACTATCGCTATCGGCTCAGCTTGCAAACTTCTGCGATCAAGTACTGTCCATTTCGGCTAATAATCCAACTGACAAACTATTAATCTTAGGTGATTTTAATCAAAGCAATATAACGTGGACGGTTTCGCCCGACCATACTCACGTTTTACCGGTGATAAATGGCGCGGATAATAATCACCTCGAAGTACTTGACTTAATAAATTTGAATAACTTAGAACAATATAATCATGTTAAAAACTTTTATGATGGTAGTATACTTGATCTAGTACTAAGTAATGATGATGTGTCTGTACTTCATTGTCTGGACCCACTGGTGAAGGAGGATGTTTTTCATCCTGCACTTATTTGCAGGCCACATTTTATTCACTTAAGTCATCTGACCCCTACCTCCAGGCCTAAATACATATACTCTAAAGGCGATTACTCGGCAATTTGTAGTGAGCTTGACACTCACGATTGGAAATCACTCCTCGCTTGTGGTACCATGGATGACTCGGTTGCCCTTTTTTCTAGGATACTTCTTGACCTTAGGGACAAACATGTACCTTGTAAAATGGTGCGGCCAAATAAGTATCCAGTGTGGTACTCACCAGCTCTGCTCAAAATTTTGAAGGAGAAAAATAAATATCACATGAAACTTAAAACATATAATAATATTTCTGACAGGAACTCCTTCAAGGTATTGCGTGAGCGAGTGAGGAGAGTTGAGCGTGAGTGCTATCTAAACTATATAGCTAATATTGAAAGTTCTATTCGGGATAGTCCTAAAGCATTTTGGTCATTTATTCAGTCAAATAAGCAGCACAATTCATATCCGTCATCTATGTCATATAATGATCGCTCAATCGATACCGGGGAAGGCATTTGCAACGCATTTGCTGAATTCTTTAACTCTAATTACTTGCCGTCTACCTCTTTAGCTCCTGTTTCCACTATCAACGATATTACAACTGATTCCACAGCTGATATATGTACCATTGAAATATGTAATGACAAACTGCTTAAATTATTAAAAACACTCGATTGCAATAAATCTGCCGGTCCTGACGGCATTGATCCACATTTGCTAGTTCGCTGTGCTGAGAGCTTGGTGAATCCCGTCTGTCTGCTCTATACAAGGTCAATTAAGGCTGGTATAGTCGCTACAATTTGAAAGTCAGCAATAGTTACGCCTATTCACAAGAAAGGACAGAAGCGGGATGTATCTAACTACAGGCCTATTTCCAAGCTCTGTGTACTGGCAAAGGTCTTCGAAAGATTGGTTCATGATCAGTTGTATGCCGCCCTAAAGCACACTTTCTTGCCCCAGCAGCATGGTTTCTTAAAAGGAAGATCAACCACTAGTAACCTGGTCACATTCACTGATGTGCTGACGGCAGGCATGGAGGGGGGGAAGCAGGTTGATGCGGTCTATACAGATTATAGTAAGGCTTTTGATCGGATTGACCATTCTATCCTTCTCGATAAACTTTTAGCAGCTGGAATCAGGGGTGACCTATTTCGGTGGTTCACCTCCTACGTTAGCGGTCGTATCCAAACTGTAGTACTGAAAGGATTTGCATCTCCTTCAACCCCCATTCCATCTGGGGTACCCCAGGGGTCGATTCTTGGCCCTCTACTCTTTGTAATATTTGTAAATGATATTTATCGCTGCTTTAAACATTCGCACTTCTTGTTGTTCGCTGATGACATGAAAATTTATAAAGTTATCCAAAGCCCCAAAGACTCTGAGCTACTTCAAGAGGATCTTTACAGACTGCACACCTACTGTTCACTCAATAAACTTGACCTAAACATACTCAAATGTCTCTGCATATCGTTCAGTCGATCTCCTAATATTTTTATGTGCGTCTATAAGATATGCGGTCAGTCTTTGTTGAGAGTCGACTCTGTGGTGGATCTCGGCGTGACTCTCGATTCCAAACTCCTCTTTGATAAGCATATAGAACTTATCTCTGCTAAAGCTATGAAAACCTTAGGCTTCATCATCCGCGTAACTAACGACTTTAAGCAAATTAAAACTCTAAAAATCTTATTCTGTTCGCTAGTTAGGAGCCAGCTTGAGTATGCGTCGCAGGTTTGGAATCCAAGTGGTGACATATACATTAAGATTCTTGAAAAACCACAAAAAAAGTTCCTACGCTACCTAAATTTTATAACGAAGACATGGCGCTATGACTATGAGGTGAACTGTTTCCACCACCATTTCTTGCCTCTCCACAAAAGGAGGGAGGCAGCTGATCTTACAATGCTGCACAGTATCGTATCCAATAGGATCGATTGTCCATCTTTGCTCGCTAAGATAGGGCTTACAACTCCTATTCGGTCAGTGTCTCGCAGAAATTATCTTCAACTACACATCCCTAGCCATCGGACAAACTATCGTGCAAACACATTTCTCTTAAGCACCATGTCAAACTTCAACTCGCACCACTCCAAATGTACGGACCTATTCACTACGACACATTATACTTTCAAAAATCTTATATCTAATCAGTTCTTTGATAGAATGTCTACTCAAACTCGAAAATTTAATAATAATAAAAATAACAGGATTAAAAGAATACCGACTGCAAACAAATAAATAATACTTTTTATTAGATATAGTATTTTACTATTGATTCTATTATTACTCTTTTTATTTTTTATTTTTCATATGGCATTGACTTTAAATTTTCTTTTTGAGCTTATTACTGTATTTTTGGTACTATCTACATAATAATATTTATATTATATATTGTCATATTGATATAACTTACCTACGAGTGTTACTATTAGCGAAAACTTCTTAAGCTTAGAGTATTAGACTACTGTTCTCATTATTTTGTATTTGATAAGCTGTTTGTTTTCCTTGGAAGATAAAAATAAAATAAAATAAAATAAGAGGCTTGCATTCTAATCTCATTATACTCATAATATTAATAACATCGATGTAATTAAAATACGGGAGATGCGGAACACAATTGAGAACCACTTCTTTTACAGAAGTCAGTTAAGCAACCCCTTTCTTATAGAGAATATGGTTGCCTAGCACCACCTGTTGCGGATCCAGCTACCATAATGAATCCAAAGGTCAGCCCTGCGCAAAACAGATATATGCTGAAGAAACTGAACCATAACCATAATGAGTGTTAGGTAAATTTAAATAGTTTTTTGTCAGCTGGCATATCCAGCCTTATACTTTTAAATTATTATCTTTGTTCATGTTTGTATTAAGTTTTGTATTTAGCTACCGTCTGACTTCAAGACACGCCCGAGTAGAAATATGTCGCGGTAGCTACCTACGTCATACGATACAGTCCACTATTTTGTTATTGATGTTAATTTAGTTGCAATTATTATTAGTAATTCTAGGTTAACCCTGTTAACACTTTCGCCACATCATCACTTACCATCAGGTGAGATTGTGGTCAAAGGATTAACTATATGCAATAAAAAAAAATGTTTCCACCGACACATGTTCGTTTTACTTCTACAAATCTTCCCCACAAATGTGAACCTTACTACGATCACAATGAGTAAGTACATATTTTTAAATAACTAATAACAATATAGAAATAAATACTTATAAAGATTCACAAAGTAAAACGCATATAAAGTAATAGATATAAACCCGTTACGATATATTTTTTAGACATGTCACTAACTGAATATACTCGTAGCAAATTAATATTTAATGTTCGAGTTGTAGTAGGTAGAAGGACGCGCCGTAGAGCCTCTACGCTGCGCCGCGTAGCGCCCCTCGCCGCGCCACTCGAAGCGCGCCCGCCGCAAGCACCGCCGCGCCGCGCGTAGCCCGCCCTACGTGGACGGCCTCGAGATTACTAAACTTTACCTTCATCTCGTGTTCTCCATTAAACATTGCTACAGACATGATAAAAACAAATTTTATTACTTTTAAATATATATCGAAAGTGGAAGAATAAAGGGATACGATTCCTACCGACACCTACTATTCCTTTGTTGTCGTTTCATGGAATAATATAATGCGGTAAGATATGAAATGTGCTCCTGCGTCTTCGCATCTCTTCTGTTATACGGAAATGCTTGTATGTTCCGTAAAGATAAAATCAATAAGCGGAACTAGAGTGCGCGGAGCGGTAGGGCGGCGGCGGTGCGCGGTGGGTTTCATTCATAGAGCGCGGGGCGACGGCCTCGCGGCGGCGGGCGGCGGGCGGCGGCGGCGGGCGGCAGCGCGCAGTACGCAGGCGCGGTGAGGCTCGGGACCGCGGGGCGGTCGATCGCATCAGTCGCGCCTCGACCGCGGCCCGTCCCCGTGCAGCCTCCGCCGCCGCCTCTCGCGCCGCCCGCGCCGGCCGCGCGCCCGCCGCATGCCGCGCCCGCGCCCTCGCTAGCGCCGGCGTGGCCGGCGAGCCGCCCGCCGCCGCCGCCGCCGCCGAGCCGCGCCCAGGTGAGTGTCGCATCGATCCACGCGCCGCCACCGCCGCCTCTCCGCCTCGCCGCCTCTCCGCCTCTCCGCCGCACCGCCCGCAGCCCGCGCATGCGCGCACCGCCACCGCCCGCGCCCCGAGCCTCTCTACTCGTACCCGCGCGCTCTCCGATTATGCACCCGAGATATTGACCGCGCGCGGCCTCGCCCTCGCCTGCTGCAGGAGTGTACCGAAGCCCCGAGAGGAGCCAGCGCGGCGGAGACCAGCTCCGAGCGGCCTCGGGTCGGCCGCCGCCGCCGCCCCGAGGGCGGTGCGCCGACCGAGCGGCCGCCGCCAACTCTCGCCTCGATGTCGAGCTCCTCCGCCGATCCCCACGATGATATCGTAAGGTTTACGTGGACGTGGACGCTGGCGGTGGCGGGCGAGCGGGCGCGGCGCTTGTTTACAGTGGCTGCGGCGGCGCACCGATATAGCGCGCAGTAAACACGCCGGCCGCTGCGCTGGCGCTCAATGAGGGCGCGCTATAAATACGTGCCGCGGCCGCGCGCTCGACCCTCACCTACTACCCTCTAAACTTGTTTATTTTCGCGACTCTACTTCTTTACACCGCTTCCGCAATCGGTTCGCGTCTCGAGACGCCACTATACGCGGAGCCCGACTCCGGAATGGCTCTTGCAAAAAGACGAAACAGAGTTCATACATTGATTAAAGAGTTACTCGTAATAGCAGCGAATGTGAGAGAGAGCCGATTCTGGGGCGGGAGCGGTGTGCGCGGGTGGAGGCGGGCGCGGCAGTGAGTGTGCTGTGTGTTGCAGATGTGCAGCCTGGCAGCGCTGGCGCGCGGCTGCCGGCCCGCCGCCGCCGCTGCCGCCGGCGCCAAGCCCTCCTGCTGCCTCTGCTGGTGTTGTTGCTGCTCCTGCTCATGGTGAGTACCCATACCGAGATCACCATCTTTTATGTTAAGAGCCTCTTCCTAGATTACATACTTATCAATCATTCTCTACTGCATGACATTTCATGCTTATTTCGTAGAATCGAGGCTATGAGTGCTTTGTTAGTGCAGTGTTTGGTTTGGTTAGTCGTCAAGAGATCCCAGTCAGCGTGATCTTTGGCGATCTTGTTCTACGGTTATAAAACTTCGTGCTTACAATGAATTCTGTAAGACTCCATAGACATTACACGTTAACATGACAGGAAAAATTTAAGTGCCTACTCAGAATAACTAATAATGTTTTAAACTTATAGAAATGCCTATATTTACATATATATAGTTATTCGAATTAAAAACACAGTTCACGTAGAAAGATGACTGTATGTATACATACTTGAACGCCCATTAAGGCTGCGTATCCATAAGCAGAGTTGCGCGAGGAACATGAGCAGTGTAAGGGGAAACTTAATGTTTCGGCAATAGTTTCAACCCTTTCGTCTTGGCCAACATAACCGACGACGAACAAATAAAATATGGTTGATGTAATACTCATTTGTGATTTCGTATTGAGTGCTTAGAGTCGCACTCACACATCTTTGAAAAAAAAAAGATATTCATGTACGACCAATCACCGACATAGCTTATAATTTGCAAGTGAATGGGCGAGCCATACCGCTCGACGGACGTGCAATGTTCAATAGTAGGCATGTACATATTAACGTCGATCCATCGTTTATTATTGCTGATATGTTAGCGTTTGACCATTATCTCACGTGCTGGGGAATAATGAGTTGCTAGCAAACTAATCGTAGTAAGGAATTGGCTTAGATAATCGTCAGCTGGCGCAACATACCGTCAGATGTGACGGTCCGAGTGGTGACTCATGTGATCAGTCACTCATGGACATATAAATATTAAAGAGTAAAGAAGGTCAATGACCTATAGAACTTCAATCATCTTGATACAGAATGTTAAACGATGCCCCAAACGCTGTGACACAATGATTAGCTTGTTCCACTACTTGTTTGCTACGTTTGTTTGTTACTCGTTTACGCTGAACCGGTCGATTTGGATGAAACTTAGAATAAACATGGTTATGATCATAAATTAACCCATATAATACTTTATAATTGTCATCACTTGTCGACGCCGGCGACACCGCGGGGCACAGGCAGCGCCCTAACAGACATAATTAATACTTAATGCAATATGATGAAACTGTATCGGGTCCTTTAACTTACACTTAACTTAAAGTCACAGCCCCGATTCCGTGTAGGTTGGTTCATCATAATCATCATCATCAGCACGAAGACGTCCACTGTTGAAAAAATGTCTGCCTCATAGAACGCCATAGTGAACGGCTATTAGCCGCTTGTAACCATTGGCTACCAGCGGCTTTTACGATGTCGTCAGTCCACTTAGGGTCTATTGGTTGACACAAAATATAGAAAAAATCTGCTATCAAAGTAAATTGATGTCAGATCATAATCTCTCGATAGAGTAGGTCGGCTTTTTCTGATGGAGAAAGTATTTTTTTGTGTTGTATGGGAATGATAATTAATTTAAAGTTCATTTCTGTAAGTGGGCGGCATAAGAACTACTGACATTATTTGCTGGTGCACCTTTACAAATGTTGTATAAATGATATATTCTTCTGTGGTTTGATTGACTGTACTCCAATATTCAAAACTACGATGCGTACTGCGTACGTTTTATTTGATGTCATTAATTTAAGAGCCATTTCACAAAATCACGCTACTGAAGTTTAGGTAAATGCCAGCGCATCGCTTACACAAGCGAAAGAAGTGACGACGGAATAGCGTGACTGTGAGTAACATATTTTGATACTAGCATTCATTAATAAACAAATCTAAGTTGCGAATTTAAAAATTGTGTGATTGGCATGAGTAAATAATCAATTTCTTGTCGATTACTTGCTAATGTTATAGAAAAGAAGTAGGCATGTACATTAAATAGTCAACCTGCATGAATCTTTTATTTAAAATTCATCCTTGATGAATAAAAAATAGATATGTTTGAATCATTTATTGTAACAAAAAATTTAAATAATTAAAAAATTATACGGCTTAAAATTATATAAATATTTGATGTAACGGCATTGATTAAAAGCTGCGGACTAAAAGCTCTTTCTTTTAAATTTTCCAAAAATTGCTGTTTTCCTCGTTCACACTCTTCAGTATCTATATCCAGTCGTTAACACTATCTGTCATAATGACCATGCATAGGATTGAGGTTTATTGTTCTGTGCATCCGGAAAACAACTTAGTACCAACCACAAACGTCCCATGACGTTTTTGGTTTTCCATTACTTTAACATGTCACCCTCATATTCCCATACCATATTTTCATCTATTTAGTTTGAGTAGACCAAACAGCGATATGTAAATATATATTTACAGATTTTGAGGTTTTTTTGTTTTTAAATCGAATATCTTTGATGCAATCTATAATCAACATATATATACTTCCGAAATCAGATTGAAGACGTTCTGAAAAAAGGCCAGGTCAAAAGTACCCTAAACCGACGCTTATGTATGAAAGGATTGATGAGTATAGATGAAGCGAAAGAGATATGTCAGGATCGTAGTAAGTGGAAATCCGTGGTCTCTGCCTACCCCTACGGGAAAGAGGCGTGATTTTATGTATGTATGTATATACTTCTTGGTACCAATGCAATCCTCGCTATATACTCTTATGCTCACTATTTCCTATATAGAAAATAAATGATAATACACCTTTTTATACAAAAAAATACTGGAAATGGGGTTTGAACACACGATAAAAATGGTGGGAAATAGTAATTTAATTGCTATTTCTATTTTTTCGTAACTAACTCACCTAGAACTTCGGTTTTTTTTTTAATATGATAATTTACTATTGTTCTTTAGCCATGAATTGTTACAGATTTTGACGCCAAATATTTTAAAGTAACAAAATTAAAACAACCCAATTGTTTTACGAACTTTGGCGGGAAAACTGTATTGGAGAGCAATTATTTTTTCTGAAAAACTATACCACCTACGGCTTTGGTCCTTCTTTGATATTATTATTTACATGTAATTTATACACCTGTATTATTTCAGATTTTTTGGTTTAGAAGATTAAAATTAGTTACGAGATTAATTAATACGCAAATTTGCATCGGTAAGTGTTTGCGTTGCAAAATATATCGAGTGAAAAATGACTTATACATATGCAAAATTGCGGTTTTCTAGATTTATAACTGTTGAAGTAGTTACGATATTAATATGAAATGACGTAATATTTTGGGGCCAAAATGTAATTTGTGCTGGTTTCAGATTTCATCAAAATATTCAAAATACTTCCTACTTCATACGTTATCTCAGAAAAATATGGATTTTTTCTTGTATGGGCAAGGATGCATCCTTTTGAAAACCATTTGGATTATGAAAGTCGGACTTACGCAGATTTATGGTAAATTTGTAAATACGACTATCGACCGCTAACTGGTATCCCGGTTTGTACAAATGATGGAAAAGCCGGGAGGCCGGTTTGTACAAATTTTCAATAGAAGGTAGTTTAATTTCCAGCTGAATATCGCTGTGTTCACTTATAGACATTAAGTGAATCCAAAAATATTGGAAACCATTTGGATCCGAAACCATTTGGATGAATCCAAAAATATGATAGTAAATTAATTATTCGCCTGTCATCTAATCCTCCTAAAACAAAAGTTATAGTGAGTTACTAATTTAAACTAGAATAATATAAAAACTAGCAGACCAAAAAGAAGAAGTCAACCCTGTGATGTTGTTAGCATTTTTCCAATAACGCTGTATAAGGGATGATTTATATTAGACCGGGCCGTGTCCGGGCCGGGCCGTGGACGGGGCGGGCCCGGGGCGGAGCCCGTCCGTACGTTAGTAGGCGGGCCCGGACGGGACACGGATCAGGCACGGTCTAATATAAATTGCTTCATACAAAATGTATGTAACGTTTCAAATCCGTGCCCCGTACGGGCCACGTGCACGGCACGCCCCGGGCACGGCCCGCTCTAATATAAATCTACCCTAAGGCTGCATAATTGTGACGTTTCCTTTTTTTAACACAATGGATGAACAGAAACTAAAGATGTAGTTACTTAACAAGACAACAATACTTATATTATGGACAACAAAAATAAAGTATAGTTTGTTACTTAAAAAAAATATCGACATGATCAAAACTCTGTGGTCGCACTATAAACTTGCATCTAAGCGTTCCGCGTACGAGACGTCAGAGCAAGGAAAACGAACACAGGTCCTACCTCGATGGGCGCTCGCGCGGTACTGATCGCCTCGCGCTTGTACATTTCAATTTATGTGCATTTCGAGTTATGTTAAATATTTTTTCTTGTCTAACAAAACAGAGTTAATATTACAATTTATTAAAGATCAGATTAATTAAAGAATGAACTTTCTTTTTATATAATATCTGTTTGGAATTACACTTTATTAAACGCAATATATGGTGGTAAACTGCTGATATAATTCGTGGAAATTGGCGCAAGATCTTTATTTTTTTTTCTACAATGACGATTAATTAGCGATATTCTAGTACACTATGTGTCAACAGGATTATATGCCTGATGCACAGTTTTTTTTTTTAGTTAATTTGATGTATCTTTATACAAGAGATATAACTATGAAGTTGGCTATGTGTACTTTAATTCGTAAAACAAGGTGCGGTAGATTGGTCACTACAAAATAATTAATGTTATGTTTGTAAATCTGGTACATTAACTGAAAAGAGAACAGATTATTCTATTTTTATCAATTATTAAACAACTTGTAGATATTTCCTATGATAGTAAATTAAGCGCTTAAAATCTTCGTATACCGCATTAAAATGTGAAATGCCTCTTAATGGATTTTAATTAGAAAGGAGTTTTATGCGTCGTCTAAAATTTTGAATATTTTCCATCACGTACTACTACTAAACGTGCCAGTTGTTCTACTTGTAGACCTTGAACTGAATGAGTTACAAACCTGAAATATAGAAATGTTGTGTAGAACGTTTACCCAAAGACGACTGTTAGAATAAATATTAAAATTGTATTCCTTTTCATTGAGGGTTCCAATACTTGTAGGTCCGGAATAAAATAACTATTTCACATAGCAAGGATGTAGTATATCATAGTATGGAGCTCATCGAGTAAAATATTTTTATTTATCGTATAAATAAATAGGGGTCTATCTAAAATATTAATTATTTTTCTCAGATATTATTTCTCAGATTCAGTAATAATACGAACCATATCATCTAAGGATTTTAATCTTCAACGAATTTTGTAATTTTGCCAACATTTTGTAGCTATATCTGCTACTAAATATATATTAAAAATCCCCCCACCCTTTAACCTCTTTTTTTATTGTTTAGTACTACTTGATATTTGATATTGATATGCGATGTAAAAACTTGTAATTGGCCCAGTTTTTAACTCCTAAGTTCAGCTTTAATTTGCTTCTAATAAGGCTGTAAGTTCTCCGAAGAAAGTAAAACAAAATACAAATACTAAAAACAATAACAATGGGAAAATAATATATAATAGCTAATAAAACTCGCGATAGTTTTCAAAGTGAAAATCAATAGTCCTGTTTTAATTTTGTATGACAAACCGAGCTTATATAACAAACCTAAATTAAAAAATGTGTATATTAAAAAAAAGTTACATCATGACCAATTTAAAACACATTCTAAGTGAAGTATAAGAGCAATTAGTTCGTCCTAATTTTAGATAAAAAATTTGGCAAATCTTTTCTCCAAGACAAAGTAATACAAATCTAGGGTATTATTCTCAATCATTATTGGTCTCAGTTTGTCTATTACTAAAATGACTGTCGCAAAGCTTTTTCCATATCTTAATTAACTTAGTTTTATTTGTACGCCTCTTCAATTTCACTTGTTTCTTTTTAGATAAGTATTGTGTAATGTAACGAATTGAAATTAAACATATAAGTAATCTATCTATGTATAATAATATATAGTGGTTCTCAGAAAGTATATATATCACTATTTATTTTACGTTCATTGTATGTTTATGAGTACGTCACAATGAAAACAATTCGAAATAATGTTAATCGCAACAGCATCCTTTCGAGGTTGTGAGCATCGTGAAATATACTTTCTAAGTAAAATAAATCGAACTCGTGCTGTCGTGCTTTAAATAAAACAATGATTTTTTGGAGCAATGATGGCTGAGTGGAAGTACCTATAGACTGTCGTGGCGCAAGTCCAATTTCCACCGCCGGCTTGAGCTTCACCGCATGGTAGAAGGGCATTTTGTGAATGCTCGTTTGGCTAGCTACCACCCTCAAGTAGAATATAAAGAGAGCTAGAAAATTACAGGCACGTGAGACTTAACAACTGTATGTCTCAGGGTGATGGGCGCCGTGTAATTCTTCACTTGTGGCGAAATGCATCTGATATAGGCAGAAGTTACCGCTAAACATCAGGTGAGCTTCGTGCCTGTTCCCTCACAATCAAATAACGTACCTACGTCGCAGTTTCGAAGTTAGAAGTTGAGGAATACAATCAATTAAACCATCTGTGGTTATGGTAGAATACGTATTAATTGGTACCACATTTATTATTATATAGTTATATTATTTTTTACGAATGTAATATAATCGCCATTTCTTCGCAGTTCTGTTCATCGAAATTAAGAAGGATTGTAGAAACATCTAATTATGTATCAGATGAAAGGACTATTCTAATATTAAATGACACCTTGAATTGAGGATTTCCACCTTATTAAGAAGACGGTTAAAGATTTTTCAACAGTTAAGAGTTCTGAATGGGATTTCCTTTATTGGCTTTAATTCTGTTTGTTGAATTTTACCAGCATCTCTATTTCCCGGTAGATATAATCTGGAAGGCTTCAACTACTGAGTGAATAGGTATATCTTTAAGGTAAGCATGTTCCACCAACGACTGCTTCGACCCTTTCCATGAGGTGAGACTGCGGTCCATTACTCGCCTATTAAATGTAAAAAATATCAACACTCGTGTAAAATATGGGTGAATAGAAATGGCAGAATTGGTGAGGTCTCTGTTTGTGGTGAGCTACTATAGTGACAGTAAGAACAGCCAGCTGTTTGCGATATCAATATAACTTCGACAAAGTATAGCGCATAATGGCATATTGGTAACTATTATGTGTTTTCATTTGTTTCAGGGCTAAATGGTAAGTGAGAACGTCCTCCTCAGCAACAACTCCACTCACAGCCACTTGGATTGTTCAGTAATATACATGTATTCACAATGTTGGTATGTATAGATGATAAGTCTAATATTACCGTATAACTGTGTACACAATGTATTAAACTCCAAAAGGATAGGCAGAAGTGTAAACATCCACTGGCTCTGTATACGTACTTATGAATAGGGGAATGTCAATATTTGCTTTTTTTAATTATAGGTAGCTTTTTTCTTTAAGTGATCTTAAAGTGAGAGTGAGATTGATATGTTACGATACATTTGAAAAGGATTGTAAGGTAATCAGAGTATAGAGATGATTCTAATAAAAAATGCGGTTCTTGGGCGCGCTTATAGGATTGCTCTATAGTGAGTGTCCTGTGATCCCCTGATTTAAGTGATTGTTGTTATTCGAAAAAGTTGTGGTAATTTAATATGCGCAAGCAAGATTTCCTAATTGGTCAACTGTATGTATAATAGTGTACAAATGGGTGGCAGTTGAAAAGGGCCAAATACTCAAAAAAGTTCTTGTGTTATTGTGTTAGGAATCTAAGTCTATCAAAATAATGTGGTTGAGGTGAGAGACTTAATTCAATTAAATATAATAAATATTTGAATTGAATTAAGGCTCTCTAATCACTAAGGTTAAAAATAGGTACGGAAAATACTTAAGATAAAATAGATTTAGTTCTCTACAGTCAACCAGTCAACTGGTGTGTATTACATACATCAATATTCATTTTATTTTATATCTATACAATGCATTAAATGTGGGGTAAGTGTGGCGTGGGTTTACAAGTCAGAGTACGAAACTATGTGGAGCAACGTGGAGTGAAAGATCTTGTTGTAACTTTATCCTAAAAAATATTATGTGATGTTTGACACATGTACACGAGATGATTGACAACTCAGTTAAGTATTTAGCCGTGAAATTATTACCTACATGTAGGTAATAATTAACTTCATGATACCATCAAACACATAATTGAATAATTGGATCCAATGTGTGTAGTTATTATACGTAGCATTGGTTTTTCAAGTTTGTGAAAGTAATGTAAACTCGGATAGTTCACAAATTTATTTATTTAAATAAATAAATAATATATTATTTGTCAGAGTTTAAACCACTTTCTTCAAATGCATTAATAACATAGTTTAGTAGAAAATTACTACCTACCTACTATAAACATGACAGTGGTCACGGCTGGTAATCTAAATGGAAATTAATTGTGATAACAAAGAGTCATGGTCGCGATGAAATTCTAACACAATTTGCACCTCCAAGTGTCACCGTGCCCGACATGGCACCGCGCTGCTTACGAGTATCTACTGTACAATATTATTCTAAATTTAGTATTATTTAGAAGCGGTTTTTAATAGCTGTTATGCTAGTCTTTGATCACTATCTCATCTGATGGTAAGTGATAATGTGATTCAAAATGTTGTTCAGGCTAACCTAGAATAAATACTAACAAGGACAGCTGCTCCCAAGGTAGCTAGCTAGGCTGGCATTCGCAAAATGCCCTATCACCTTACCATTACGACTTTACAACTGCCACTCTAAGACCAATGGCTTAACGTGTTATCCGAAGCACGGGAACGCTCAGTAGTTATGCCACCGGCAGCGGTCTCTCATCCAAGTAATGACCACAGCGGACGTCGCTTCATCTAGACGATCAGTTAAGGACGACAAAGCAAGCTACGTTACGAGCGCTTCGGCACATAATGAAATATTTTCCTTTCGTTTGAAAAATGTAACCAAAATGGTATTTAATCGTGCTCACTAAAATCGATTTTATTCTATAATTTATCTCTAATTTCTATCCTTCCGTCCCATTTAATAGATATGGAAATTTATAAATTGGACTTGCCAATATTCTCCCTTATCTGTATTTTGAACGTATTCCACGTTTAGCGAGGTAGGTATCAGAGCTTCTGAAACTCTTCTCGTTCACCTTCAAACATTTCCATTTCCTAGCCATTTATTTGCAACTGGGTTCGTTAAACTGAAGCACTATAATGCTTGCACACAATATAAGCATGTCTGCTTCGAGTGAGAACATCTGGCACTGTGAATGTTCCCGCAAACCGCCAACACACGATGTATCCCTTGCACGAGGCCCCTTGTGCAAGTGTCTAGTGTTGCTTGACCTAATTAGTTGGCCTCGGCTCTTGTGATTTGCATCGAATCCCGACGCCACCGCCGCGCGCCGCCGGAGGGCCTGTGCTTTATTTCTGTCCCAGTGGAGTTAGTAATTAGTAGTGTAACTGATGGAGATTTGTTTTATTTCCATGTGTCGGTGGTGTGTCTCTCTGTGTGTGCATGCGACGGCACAGCCTGGCGGCGCGCGGCTCGGACTCGGGCCCCGGCAAGAAGCCGATCTCAGAGCTCGGGCCGCAGGAGTCGCTGCTCGACGGAGACGCACCGTGAGTATATTAACATATCGAAGATAACATACTACAGGAACGATTTCTCTCGGCCTTACTGCCTCCTCTCTGCCCTCTTGAGTTTCCATCACTCGTATATTATTTTCTAATTGACCGACCTTTACCATTTTCTTTACTTTAATTTTTTTTTGTTATTAATGAAACGCCTTAGACGATAAGGTCCTGATAATTTTTTTCTATCCAAATGCACTAGGATTGCATTTTGGACTACTTCAACAGGCATCGTACTTACCTAGTAGTCTGATTTGAACTATTTGTATCAATGAATATAAATAAATCCTCAATCTACATAACCCTCAGCCCCGCCGAGTTTAGTGAAGTACGAGAGTACGACGAGTTAGTGACAGTCGTATACATGTTCAATTACTATTTTTAAGATTTTGCTTCTAGCATTGTACATAAAAAGGAACATGCGCCCTGTCTGTTGTTGAGCTTGTCCATCCGGGTAGAGCACGGTAGAGTTCTGTGAGACGATGCATACAATCTGTCCTTCCTATAAGCTGTGCTGTCTTTGAATCCAATAGTGACAGGTAGAGTGTGACGCTTGGGACCGTAGGACAGTGGCATGTGTGTGTGATGTGTTGGTGACCCGTGTGCGTGTGTGCGTGTTGCAGGCCGACGCTGGAGGAGATCCGCAGCTGGGGGCAGTCGTTCGACCGCCTCATGCGCAGCGCAGGTGCGTACTCTAGTCTCTGCCCTACCTTACCTCTCCACACGCGCCAATGCATTATGTAACGTCGCCGGTGGCTAGACGTGGCGAGGTGAGCCCACGCGACGCTACCACTAGGTAATCTAACTACCAGAGCAATGCATCTCTCTTAAATGCCACAAAAACATTGCTAACTATTACCACGGTAGGTACTGCGAATATTGTTAAGTTTTTTCAATTTTCAATTTATGTAAGTCTCAATTACTAAGTAGAATAGGGGCGAAACTGGAAATAGAAAAGTCAAAATAGGTCACAAAACACTTGTTGCTTTGTGTTAAAATATAATATGAAATAGTCGTTTAGAAATGAAATATTAATAGTACATTGTACATCGAGGGGAGAAAACGATCTATTTCTGTTCGAGAGCTTGTTTAAGCCCGACGCGCAGCGGAGGGCTTAGAGGCGACTCGAGAACAGAAATAGAACTTTCTCCCGAGTGATACATAGTGCTTTATACTACACCTACGAGGAAAATACAATCATTATAAGTTTTCTCGTACTTATCTCGAGATTTCTCAGGAAGTAAGTTCTTTATGACTTCTTGAGCTGCATTTCTTATTACTGGTGGCGTCATCATTATAAATTGTCACTTTCACTATCAGATGACTTTTTGGAAAATTATTTAGATTAATTAAACGTTACTTTTATTAAACTGATATTTTAAACTGTTAAAATATCAGTTTAATAAAAGACAAAATTTAACTAAGCATAAGAAATTGTCACGCTTTTTTTCTCGTATTGCAAAAAAAGGTTGCCAACCTCCTTTCATTGCAATCGAGTACAAATAAAAATCACACCTCTTTTTTCTAATTATTTGGTATAGAACCTTTTTGAGCTTGTATTTTTTTATGTTAGCAGCTAAAAAACAAAAGAACGCTACCAGGGCAGGTATGGATTTTCATACAACATTCCTTTACTGCTACGGAGTGAAGGAATGAAAATCCATATAACTTATCGCGCCGTACATTTATACGGGAGAAATGACGAACTTTATAACATGTTTTTGAACGAGTAATGAGAAGCTTTCTGAGTGGGTTTGGTATAAGATATATATTTTTTTGTTGGATGAAATTATATTTATTTTATCAAAGTACCTAAATTCGTGCTGCATAAATTTCTGCCATCCAATAGTAAGATCATTAAAACCTTTACTATAAAACTCTGTGAATCTGGACTCTACAAACAGTGTTTTATACTGCTTCCTGAAATATATTTTTATAATGTATAAAGTTTTCTAGAGTGCGAAAAAGTGGTAGTCTATCATCCATCCAGATCCATTTTTCATCAGACATACGTAATTTAAAATTTTATTGGTTTACTGAAAATGATTCACTATAGTGGGTATGCTAACGTCAAACCATGCTGCTAATTATTTGCTAGTTTGACACGGATCTGTTTCCACCGTCACTTTCAATTCATCGTTATTTACTTTAGTGAGTGGACTTCCTCGTGGAGCTTTCTTTAGGTCGAAGTTTACACTACGAAAGCGGACACTTAACAGATAGTTTCTACTCTCACATCGATACTCTTATTCAAATATTCAACTCACAGAACATTCTAAGGATAGTAAAGTGTTCACGTTAATAGCTGAAGCATAGATGCATTTAAAGTGGTTTCATGCTTCATTGTTTGAATTTAAATTGTGTTTACATTTGCTATATGAGTTATTAGAGACTGTTAGATAAAAAATGGATTTTCTACGATTGTCGCAATTTTTTTTATATGCTTGTTACTGGAGCGTTTGACCACTATCTCACCTGATGGTAAGTGATGATGTGGTCGAAGATGTTGTTCAGGCTAACCTAGAATTACTGGCTCTCAAGGATTGCTGCCGGAACACACCGTTTGGTGCTTGGCGACAGATTTTCTACTTGAGGGTGGTAGCTAGCCAGGCGGGTATTCGCAAAATGCCCTACCACCATGCTACAACGACTGCCATCCTAAGACGACAACCGGGACCTACGGCTTAGCGTGCCTTCCGAAGCACGGCGGAAGCGCTCAGTAGTAACGTCACTAGCGGTCACCCATCCAACTCATGACCGCGGCGGACGTTGCTTAACTTTACTGATCGGTTAATAACAGCTAAGCAAACTTCGCTAAGAGCGCTTCATTTTCTAATACATTAGCAACTACCTATTTTTCGTTGATCACATTTTTAAAATATAATGTGTATTGAAATGTATTTTGACTATCGTAAGTAAAATCATGTCAAAAATAACGTAAAATTGCTTAAAACTTTTGATCATGAAAGATGTAAATGATTGTCCATCTTCAATACTCAATGATTTTCAGGAAACGGTACAAAATTGCTTCGTAGAATTTGATCAGATTACCAAATTTCTATCGCATAAATAATTTTCTTCGCGGTGGAAGAAAAGTAAGGATAATAAGGATTATTAGTAGAATAAGTATATTCATTGTATTAAAAAAAGTATGTTCGTAATTTTCAATTAAAAACAGCAATTTCAAACTTCAGCGACTTAATATTATAGTAATTAAACAACTTTAAACCGTTTAAAGTTGTTTAATTACTATGTGTAATAATCGCGAAAACCTAAGACAACATCACTTAATATTATGTTGAATGACTTTGAATTTATGAAAGGGGTGTTAATTAGGATTTTATGATATTGTTTATTATGTCATGAACAATTACACTTTGGTATTCCAATACCTGTAATAATCTGTAGAACGAGACAAGAGGCGTATTTAGGCGGAATCTAACTTATGTACATGTGTGTGTGAATTTATCGTATGGAGTTGAACTACCAACAAATAACATTCGAATAATTAACAGAAAATGGCGTCAACTCCTATTAAAATTGTATATCGTATAAAAATTTACTTCAACCCTGCGCTGATTGTATCATCTTTTACTAATGCCCTAAAGTAAAATATACACAAATATGGCAAACTGACCGTATATATATTTAACAATAGAACGTTATAGCATCTCCATGTGTTCCAATCTCTTCGGAATTGTAGGAAGTGTAGGTTTCCAATGAATGTATTTATGTACTTTTTCGTTATAGATAATGTTCGCATCGGCAAAAATTTATTTACCCAGAACAATGTCTTCATATTCATATTCATATTCATTTATTGGTAATAATTTGATTACAAGTCCTATATTCGTTACATAAAAATTAAAATGTTATAGGTATATTACATTCATATTATTTTACCATTATCTGATAACATATAAATGCGAAAAATTCAAATAAAAACATGTCAAAATTATATTAAAAATACAAATGTAAATTACAATGTCAACATAAAATAAAATTCATAGAAATGGGAAAAAAAACAAAATCCACAACATCATAACAATAGATTATGAAGTTGGTTAAAAAAATATGTCAACATACTACAAATTAAATAATTATGAATAGTTAATGCGAATGAACTCAAATGTCAAAATTATAATATAAAAAAATGTCAATCATTGTGTCAAAAAAAATAAAAATAAAGTCAATAGATATTGGTAAAAATAAAGTCATCATCATCATAACAATAATTTAAAGTATGTCAACATACGACAATTAAAATAATTATTAAAATACAAATTCGTCAAATGAATAAAAAGACTTCTCGACAAGCCAATCTTTCATTCGACGTTTAAAGATGTGCGTTGAAGGGGCATTGTGAATATTGTCCGGCAGCCGGTTATACACAGCTGGTGCTATGACATGTACTAGCTTCGACGACTTGACGAGACGGCGCGGCACTGCGCGGAGCTTGTGCGCATAACGCGTGCTGTAGCCACTGTTACCGAATTTCGAGTATTCCTCCAGGTGACCTCTTGCGTAAAGAGCGGCTTGGAGGATCACCAAACAAGGTACAGTCAGGATTTTTAATGCCTGGAATATTGGTTTCGCGGGAGTGTCTTGTGGCACTCGCATCACGGCTCGTACGGCTCTTTTTTGCATCCGAAAGACGCGTTCCCACTCAGCCCCGCGCCCCCAGAGCTCAATGCCGTACTGCAGGAGCGAGTGCACAGATGCGAAGTAGCAGTTTCGGGACATTTCCGTTGGTAGTACTGCCGACACACGCCATAGTGCGAAGCAACCACGACCTATCTTTTCACATAGCTTGTCAATGTGGGTTTCCTACGTGAGACCACTATCGAGCTGGAAACCTAAAAAGGTTGTATGTTTCACCTGCTCTATAATTTCGTTCCCAATAGTTACCTTTAGCTGAACATTATTTAAGCCTGAAAGGTCAAACTTAATGAACTGCGTTTTGTTGATGTTCAGGATAAGACCATTTTTTCTAAACCAGAGGTTTAACTCCGCCGCTACCTCATTCAGTTTGACTTCCAATTGTTGATTAGAGGGCGCAGTCACCACTGCGGCGACGTCATCTGCGTACATAAAAGCACAACCTTTGTGCACGTTTCCAGGCAAGTCGTTTAGAAGGAGGGAGAACATAATATTGGAGAGTGATGAACCTTGTGCTACTCCTATATATGTCTGCAATGGTATCGATTTTACTTCGCCTCCCTCACTGACAACTATTTGATGCCGGCCTGTCATAAAATCTGTTAGTAATGCAAGTGCTGAGCCCTCGATCCCATAGTGCTGCATCTTAGCGGCGAGTACACTGTGGTCAGCGACGTCGAAAGCCTTAGACAGGTCACAGAAAATTACTGCAACCTGCTGTGAACCTTCCCGTGCCTCCAATACTTGTCTTACCACTTGTCGAGCCAGACACGTGGTAGATCTCCCGGTACGATATGCATACTGCTTGTCTGACATCGCCCCACAGGCCGTCAAGTATTCGATCAGTCGTGTGCTAATTCCATGTTCAAACACTTTCGCTATTGCTGGAATGATTGATACTGGCCTGTAATTATTTACTTCTCCTTGTTTTCCCTTTCCTTTATACAGAGGAGTAACTTTGACATATTTCAAGGTTTCTGGGTAGATACCTTGCTTTATGCATTGATTGTATAAACACGACAGGGTTTGAGCTAATGGTGCTGCCACTTGGTGGAGAATGGAGACGGAAATGCCGTACACGTCTTTTGACTTTTTCTTTGCCAAGCTAGTCGTCAGAATACGGTACACCTCCACGTCAGAGAAAGGTTTGATCCTGAAAGACCGGTCAGAAGCATTTCGGACTGCAGCGAGCGCGCTGCTCGCCGCAACAACATTGGCTGCTGGCGCGCCACATATTGCGGCCGCCCTCACAAAATGCTCGTTCACCGCGTTGACCACATCATGTTTACTCTGAAACTTGGACCCATCAGCTTGAACGAGAAAGTCTGTAAAATCATGGTGCTTTCTTGACCTCCCCGTTTCAGTATTTACCACATCCCACATTGCTTTAATTACGTTATGGGATTTGTTTATGTTTTCACAGTAATAATTACTTTTTTTCAACTTAAGCGTGTCATTGTATTTAGTCTGGTATTCGTAAATTTTTAATGCTAATTCATTATTTGTAGGGAATTTCAATGTCAAGTTTTTCATGTCACGTATTATATCCTGTAAATTTATTATATCAATTGTCACCCACGAATCTTTTTTTCGTCATAATCGGTATGGATTTTACAGGAAAACAAACGTTAATTAACTATTGACGTGGCGAGGCAGTCAGGTGAGCCTACGTACTCGCTAACCAGTTCTTTCCAGTCTACACTTTCAACAGCAAAAATAAAGCTGCATATGTTGGAGTGAGTGTAGGACCGGCCGAGCCTGGTGAGCGCGGGCGCGGGGCCAGCTCTTGGCTGGCACGGCACCACAGCTTGCACTGCATAGTGGTCGCTGAGGCCGGAGCGCACAGGCGAAGCGCGCGACTCACGCGCCAGGTCGCCGCTCACGTACACGTGGTCGAGGCTAGTGCTTGTCAATCCCTTCTCCCTTGTTGGAAAATCAACGATATTAATTAGATTATTATTATCCAAAATTTTTTTCAATTTTTTATAGTCACTACATAATACATTGCTTATATCGATATTTAAATCACCTACGACAGTGTAGCTCTTCCCAGTTTCAACCAGCATGTCGAGCGCTTGTTCAAAAATAGGAAAAAACTGCGAGGTTTTAGTTAAATTAGAACGGTAAATACACATTATAATTATATTTTTGTCAAACAATTCTATAGCGGAAATTTCGCATATTTGCTCAGCTGATAAACTGGTAAAACTATCTAAGTTTTGAAAATTCAAGTTACTGGTATTATTAATATAAATACATGAGCCTCCATGAGCGATGGTCGGCCTGCAATAGTGTGACGCTAATGTAAAGTTATTTAAATTAATACAAGTCAGTTCATGATCCTTTAACCAATGCTCTGTTAGGCAGAGAACGTCGCATTTCATTTGGGAATGTAATAATACTTCAAGCCTATTAGTTTTAACTTTCAGCGAGGCGATGTTTTGGTGACATAATCGCAAACCGGTTACGTTATCATCACCACTTACCGCTGCAGACTGGGTATACACGGGATCGTGTACTTGCGAAGTGTGCGGTCTCATTCTGGCAGGCGCGTCGATTGCGGGTGTGAGTGAAAAAACCACTCGGTGAATCTGATGCCCTGAGGCCAAGCAGAGGGCGTCGTTACCTTGTCATATATGCTATCGGGCATACCGATCAGGAACGATGCATGCCTTTTAGATTTAATATCGCGTTTTTTAACGGTGTATTCGGCGTTGACTATTTTATTCAGGAAAGATTTCACTTGTTCCGGCGTCGTTTCTATTTTAAAATCCCAAGCTTGGATATGTCTTATTCTTTCCACAGCTTGTATTTCGTCATTCTTTCCTACACCTATGACCACGGACCGTTGTGTATGTTTTTTAGTAGGCCGGTGGCGCTTTGCAGCAACCTGCCACATACTTCCATCGTTGTTATCATAGTTATCCACACTTGCAGAGATCGTGGACACCTGTGGTATCGTCTCAGCCACCGAACGCTTTGTGTTTGCGCTAGTTGTAGCTACACTGTCCTGTAATGTAGCCGTCGTCGTGTTTGTTATTATCTCACTCTCAGCGTCATTGAGTGTAGTCGGCGGTTTTTCAAGTGATGACTTCTTAGTGGCAGTGGCATATAGTACCTTAGGCACAGTAGACATAGTGCTAGCGGTCCCGGAGGCGATGGCGAGCTGGCGAGCTCGTCGGACCGGTCTTCGTGATGCAGGCGGAGTGGTAACGCGCGCGGTATTTTGTTCCGATGATGTTTTCTGCGGTGTACCCGCAGCTGATTTTAAATCTGCGATCACTTCCACTTGTTTCATTATAATTACTTTTAACTCGTTCACTGTACAATCCAGGGCTCCTACCTTAGATGTCAGGTCGTTCACAATGTTTGTTAACTTCTGGTAGGAATGTAGTAGGTATATTAAATAATAACATAGAATTTCTCAGATATTCTCAGTATGAAGTGGTAAAGTATATTTTTGACCGAGCGAGAACTTAGTTCGAGCGAAGCGTCTCTTCTTCAACTTAGACAAAAATGCTTTCGTATGTCCGGTTGTTCTCCTCTACAGGTCGCATTTCTCAATCGATTCTCGTGAACCGGTTTGATAACTCCATAGAATTTTTATGTTGATTCAGTTTTTTGATTTTTTCAAAATGACAGTTATGGGGTAGTATGGGAAAAAAATCGTCAATATACCATATCGAAAAAATTTCAAACATGTTTTATAACACTTATCAAGAAGCAACTTTTTTGTCAGAACAACTTATTCATCCGAGAAACTAAACGAGGCCGGGGCGGAAGAGAATGAAAAAAACACGCTGACTTCTTGTGTCATATCAAATAACAATGGAATTTCACCTTTTGTTGACTCATACTATAGAAGACGTAAACCAATTACCGATAGTATTGGCTTCTATGCTCATTACCAATCCCTACCCATATAGCTTTTGTACGCTACTTTTTTCTCTTCAAAACGTAATAGAAAGCATATGAAGAAACTTAAATTACCTTCGTCACATCAACTTAAATTCATCAGTTTTTGGAACATAACTATGATTTTTGGTTTATGTGACCCATTCCCCCATTAGCACGCGCAGTGAACTTTACTCAATTGTAAGCTATGAAAGGGCGGACTAGCGAAGTTAACAGCTCCGCGTGCCACTAGTATACTATATGATACAAATATGTGGTATATTATATGATATAACCAAACATCCGTTTATATTATTCCAAGCTAAATTAATTTCATTTAAAGTTTGGCGTCTATGGTTATCATATTAGAAGGTCGATTACAAAATTATTGTACTATTACGTGCTTTGCGCCACAACACGCGGGTAAGACACTCTGAACTTTTAAAGTATCTGTATACTCTACCTCTTCGCCGTGTAAGAAATCACAAACATTTTTGTATTAATGATATAATAATTCTTAGAGATTAATAGTCTGGAATTGTTCAATGCAATAATCCATTAATATTAGTAGAACAGATTAACAAGGGAACAGAACGTTAGGTACTTGAATTTACCTTTCGTGAGCAATTTAGGGGCGCTATTATAAAATCGCACACCGTTCCCTAAGAAGAGCTTTATATTCAGTCAGTGCTAGTTTTAAAATATCCAGACTACACCCTTTCACAAGATAGCACAATACATTCTTCACAATACTTTCTCAGTTTGGAAATTGTATCCCTTTTTAATCTCAATAAACAACCCTGCGATGCTCACACACTAAAATGATTGTATCGTGGTCTACCTTTGTGCCTTCTAAAAGTTGCGATCAACAATTGGAAAAACGTTAAAAAAAACAGTTTTCTAACGTAATCTAACTAACGTAGAGCGGTTAATATATGTAGGGCTGCCCCTCGTTCAAAGTGTAATTTGGAGATGATGATTGACATTTTGTTACTTTTCCAAAAACTAGTCACTGTTTATGAAACAGATATATAAAACTTTTTCGAGAAATAAATTGGGTACTAGGTATGAGGACATTATTAAGTTATGAGTATCAAGGTTATGTTGGTTTTTATCAAGCCAACTCAAATTGAGTCGTCATTCTGCATTTTGACACAAAGTACAATACCTTTTTTGAAACGGACCATACTTCTAAACGTATGGAATAACTTGAAGTCAGTACCATCGTGATTAAGAAGACTATGAAATCCCATTTTCATTGTCCGAAATCCAGAAGTTACTGAATGCTTAGTTAAAGCTGCTCCAAATATGAAATAAAAAACACCCTATTCAGTGATATGCATACCGCTTACAAGATTGATTTTGATTTTGAGACACGCACACAATACTGTTAGCCATTGGAAGAGTTGAAATTACCATGATAACCAGATATAGGCTCATTGGCATTCTTTTTTCAGTTAATTGAGTGTAACTGGAAAACTACTTGATGTATGAAATTTAAATGAAAGCTAATTTAAAGGTATATTTTACGTAATAAAAAATAGAATCATAAAGATTGGATGATATTGGTACAAAGCGATCATGAATAAAATAGTCAAAAAAGATACTCTTAAATAAAGGAGAAAGGTGCTTGAGAAAATACTACATTTTTTAAAGTTGGTTAAACATATGAAAGAACCTGATAGTATGTCTCCCTATCACGACTTACGTATACCTCCATAGTTTACCTTCTTTACCGTTTTTTTGGTGTCAATATATTCTGTACTACAGAGGAAATTACTTTACATGCACTTGAGTATTTTTCTACATTAACGAATAAAATTCCTACTATTGATTGGTGATATAAGTGATGTGATTTAGTGCAGGAACGTATGTGTGTTCGGTCCGGCATAGGTAGAGCAGCGTGGAGTAGCGCGCTAACGTATCGCGGGGAGGGAGGGGCCGTGTGACGTCACTGTTTACACGATACTCGGCGCGGCTACAAGCTAGCTACAGTGTCGAACACATGCAATAGGAATTCGCGGCGTGTTTACAGCCACAGGCGGCGCGTGGAGCGGCGCCTAAGCACCTTAACCTTCCCACAGAGCTCCGGCCTTGATCTGACACAGGTATTTTGATTTATAAAAAAAAAATAAAAAATACTGAACCGATTTGATGAAATTTTTAGGACTAATCAGAAATTATAGTTAATGTTTTCAAGTTAATGAAAATAATATTTGAAACAGTTAATAAATGACAGAGTTAAGAAGTAACTATCGACAAAAAAAAAACAATCCAATTGAGAACCTTTTTTGAAGTCGATATAAATAGTATCAATTTCTCCGTATGTACATATTTATTGTAATGTACTTACAGTGCACAAATGAATAGAGATATAAAGTCAGCACATTTCGGAAACGCTCGGGAAAAAGTTACATTTATAACAATATAAATTTAATATACGTATATTTCCTTTTTACCTAGGAAAAAATTAGAAAAAAAACATTAATTTCACGTGATTAAATTCACTAGATACTATTCTGCCTGATCGCCACAATTGAACAAATACTGCACTTGGCCATTACTTTGTACTCGCACCCTACGGTTATTTGCAACAATAGAACAGTCAATTTATCTAATTTATAACATCACCGGAGTCAATTCGGTTTTAAATCATTAATGCAAGGAAATGACTACTACTGTTACCTAAATCACACCAATGTCTTTAACAAATTTTTTTTGTGCTAAAAATATATATATTATAAATAGGTATTTATTTAAAAAATAAAACTAAGGTTTTGTTGATTAATGATACAGATTTACAAATTTCTCTTCGAGGTCTCTCTAAAGAATGTGGAAGGTTCTAAGTTGATCACAATCCCTAGGGCAATTTCATATATAGTATATAGGCAATACATTTTGTATCAATGTCTAATTGGCTCTTAGATAATGTTTGCCCAATGGGAGGCCACCTCCACGGCCCTATAAGATGCGATTTGAGGTCATCTTGTGTGCAGGTGGTCGGGCACTGGGGACATGACAGTAAGTGTGCCACATTTTTAGGAGCACCACACTCCCATTTCACATAAAAAATAATAAAGTAAATATATAAAGTAACGTTACAATACGGCATCACGGCGACAGTGGCGGCACTGCGCTACTCGCCGCGCTTCCCTAACTGCGCCGCGCTCTGTTCCTCACTTGAAATAAAATTAGGTCAATAATGAAATCAGATGGAAGCAGCACGAGTTGCTTACCGACTTGCTTTACTAACTGCTAACTACATCACGATTGATCTCAACTTGTTTGTAAAACACAAGTAAATAGAACTCAGATAGATCAGTTTTACAGGAATGTGTTTAATATAATGTCATTTGCTGAAGGACAACTGATAAAATAACATTGAATATGTTATATGGTGACAAAATATAAAACGAAAATCCCTTATGACAAGGCATTAAATTTAATTGTATATACTTCAGCAGCGGTTCAGTTGGCTGTTCCACGCTAAACCATATTATTTTTGAATAAGCTTTACTTATAGGAGGTATATAGTTTTACATCTTGCGTGCAGGCTGGTTGCACATTTTCCTCGAAGGTATTAGCTACACTAGTTCTAGGAAATGTTTGTGTGTATATAATAAACTTAAAGATTATTGAAAAAATCCATAACCTACGTTCATCAGGGATAATGTAGGATTGTAATAATGTAAAAGTTTTTTAATCAGCGAAGTAGTTTTTAAGTTTATTCGTTACATACAAAAATACAAATCTTCCCTCGTTATAATATTACTTAGTGAAGATTCAATTTTCAAGTCACAAGAACAAGCAAAGGTGTATCATTCGAAATCTGCGTGGAGAAGTGATTTTTGTGTGCTAGAGTGGAACAGGTCCAGAAAAACGACAAAAAACAAAAAGAAAAAATGTAATTTTACTATTCATTTTTACTGTAAATTAACGCAAATTTACTTAATAACTTAAGCTTTCTTGCCTGCCCTTAGAATTTTCGTCGCAGGAATGAGGCGAAAAATTGTGTGTTGCGCTCGGTAACAAAGTTATTTTGCGTCTCGTAGGTACCCCTGAAACCTTCGGTACGCTCAGAATTATATATTTTGTTATATTCCTTCGCTTCTCAGGTTTCACGAAAAGTACTCGACTGTGTAATATAAACTATTGTTAAGATTGTAGATTTGTTTATTGTTTAAAATACCCTCAGAAAGGGGGAATGCCCAAGAGTCCGTCCTTCTGCCGATTAAATGTCATTCATTTCAATATTTACATATCTTTCTAATTTGTTTGTTGTTTCGTAAGAGAAGCTCTGATGCTCAAGTCTTCAGTACTATGCATGGCTGGAATACCATGGGTTCCACTGTCTTTATACACGCATCTAGTTGCATTTTTTTATTTATTGCTGATAACCTTTGACCACTGAGATAGTGATGATAAGATTGATAAGTGATGACAAGAGATGATATTAAAGAAGATCTTGTTCAAGCTAACTTAGAATTACTCTTAAGGCTCTTAAACACACCAATACGAAACCAGATTACTCTCGATTCGGGTAGAAAGGTCATATCATGTCTTGTGTAAAGCCTATTTGAAAACGGTAAATTTTAAAGAAAGCGTCAAAATCAATAAACGTACTATTAACAGTTCACGAAATAAAATCACTCTAGCTACACGTTACCTCATAATAATTCTTTAAGGTTATATTTCCTACATTATTTTGTACTATGCAAACGCAAGTAGTTGAAATTTTCAATAAGTAATTACTTTCTTAATAATATTTTTTTACTCAGCAATACGTTTAAATTGCCACATTCATACCCTTTGTCTACACCAGCGTCATTCTGGAAGGTTTTTGAAATGTTATTTATAACTTACAGCTGGACACTTTTTTAAGTCTTTTAACCATATGAGATGACTCTCCTTACCTCTACCCTCCATAGTAATCTTATGCGCATTGACACAATGTTGCAGTAGAACTCCAAGTGCTAGTTCATCCGGCCGTAGTACTGCCACCATACCAATATCTACCGCTAAGCACTAATGATCACATTTACGTGTAAAGTTAAGGGTATGCGAGCCGGTGACATTGCAGGCACATGAAACTTAACAACTTTATGTGTCGGGTGATTGGGCGCAGTACAGTTCGCAACTTGTGATGCAATGCATTTGATGAAGGCAGAGGTTATCGCTTATCACCAGGTTGACCTCGTGCTTATTCCATCACGAAAGCATTAAATAACCGTTGCAAAGTTGAATCTTTATTACCTTTTTAGGCAACTGAGTTATCTGAAGTTTTCTCAATGCTCGAACGCTGTTTGCCGATCATATGGCGATCAATTGAAGTAGTGAACTGCATTTTGCTAATCGCTAAGTTTTTTAAAGTTTTATCTTTGATGTAGTCACACGATACTAAATCATGAATCAATCTTGACGTAAAAGCTTGACTGGTGTCGCGTTTGAAAGGCGCCAGCGCTTTGTCATCGCTTAGCAGTAGGCCGCGGGGCCCGCGTTACGCTTGTCGCTGACACCAGTGAACACTCCCGGGAAGCTACTATAAGAAAATTTATAGCAGATACCCAGTCAAAGTGAAAAACAAACAAGCAATTATAATCTTCTCTGTGCTCGGCCGCTTCGCTTTTGTAGGTGTTGATCGTATTGATACATTTTTTTTGCCCTTAATTTACCTACCCTTTTTTAAGTATATATGATCAAATTGTAAGATTCACATAATATTTATAGCACTGTGTGACGTATACCCGCAACTAAGGCGCGCTTCTTCGCGACTGAAGTAGTACACTAATGCACGGTGACGTCACACTTCACGCCAACGTACAATATAAAGATGGCGGGTGTATGCATTGACATTTTAAAATAGTTTATATCTAGGCTCCTATTATATTTAATTATGTTAAAAACTTTTTAAATATTTCTGGTGGGATCATATTTTCTTGTGTAATAAATAGCTGCTGAAAAAAGGAAATGACAGAGGCAAACAGTACAGCATGTTTTTCCTCTTAAAAGCCGTCAAGCAGTAGTCACCCATGACTAATTCTTTCTTAAATTCTAAGTTTGTCTCATCATCATCACCATAATAACCTGAACAACTTCCGTTTAACAAGGTTTCTTGGGAAAGGGCTTGCCTTTTTTATGTTATAGTGACCGAACAAGCTGGCCCACCTGATGTTAAGCGGACTAACCTCTGCCTATAATAGATGCATTTCATCACAAGTCACGAATTGCACTGCGCCCGTCTCTATGAGACATAGTTGTTAAGTATCATGTGCCTGTAATTTCACTGGCTCTCATGTCCTCCTGTCGGAACACACCGTTTGGTGCTTGGCGACAGATTTTCTACTTGAGAGTGGTGACCGAACGAACACGAATGAAGGGGCATGCATTTAAGTAAGAAATGGACAAGAGTATATACAGTTAATAAATAGCATCGTAACAGGTATAAATAAATTTAAAAATAAAAAACCCGACTGCAATTTATTTATTTTTATTAAGCGTTTTATCGTTCTATTGCAATGAAAACTGAAATTTATATAAATATATTATATTTGTGGAATCGTTTCTTAGTCCTACATTTATATACTCGATGGGTTAACAAAAAAAGTTCGTAATTTGTAATTTTTTAAATATAATAATTAAGTAAACATATAATAAAGGGGTTTTCAATAATAACTTTGTTTTCTTAAACTAAATAATACACAGAATTTAGATGAAGATGATTCATATTTTTATTGTATTAGAGAAACCTTTGGCATATTATTAACCTTTGGCACTTATGAATGAAAAATGATATCTGTCAAATATCCACCACGAGCACGCTGACAGATGTCGATTCTTTCATCAAAGTTTTTAATCACTTTATGGCGGGTCTATTTCGTTAATCCCATGACGGATTATGAGTTTTAAGGCTGCAATCGAGTCGATTGGCTCCGAATGCTCTGTCCTTAACTCGTTGTATTAGTACTCCCAGACCATAAAGCACTCATTTAGCGAGGACCGGTAAATAAAACATGTATGATTTAATTTTGGTACATCATGAGTCGAGACTATTCTACTGAAGACATGAAAATGTTAGAAGTTTACTTAGTTTTAATGAGATCTAAGAATTGCCAAATGAGTATTTTTACTCAATATACAGAAAAAAAGTACATAATCTATTAACATTATACATCAGTTAGAAGCCCTAAACTCATTCACATTCCCGTAATGAAATGTATATACAGACAGAATAGCTTTGACAAGTGCATGCAGATAAGAGAAATAGAGGCCACTTTTAAACAAACGTTTTTTTATTCGTAAAATATGTCCCGCATTGGTTAAAATACATAGAAAGATACATAATAGATTAGTTCGTAGTAGTTCGTATATAATAGATACAAGTAATAGATTCTCTTTTTATTATTTTAAGGGACTTCCATTAATCACGTGATAGCATGTTTAACAGTACCTACAAAGAAGCTAAATTTTTTTAGAATTTTATCTTTAAATACAGGTATAAAGTATAATCTAATATAATTCTGAAATGAAGGACCGAGGTGCACGCATGTATTCGGCGCCAAAATAACAGAAAAACTGGAGGCAGCCACCCCGCTCCCCCCTTGTGATATTTGGTGCTGAACCACCAGATAAATGGACGGTCCCTTATCAATGAAACCAATGCATACAATTTCCTTTACATTCAGTGAACTAAAATGAACTTAAATATTATGTTATTTAAAGTGTACATATTTGTTTGAATAATTGTCAACTAATAGCCTCGGTACTGTACGAGTTCGTCAGCAATGTACGATATTATAAAATATTTAGTTACATGTGAAAACTTTTAACGAGCGATATATTTTATTAACTGTTACTTGTCCGAAGAACATACAATAATACAGTATAAAAATAACATGTACATAAGAATACTTCATCGTAACTAATTGCAAAAGAAGTGAATTAACTTTTGCTACATTACGATTAAAAAAATATTTTTCTAACGTGTATTTTGTCTATATTGCCCGCAACAGCGTGAACAAATGCTTAGAAATAGATTCAATAACGGCTACACCAAAAACTAGGAAATTTAAAAATATAAAACCTACCTTGGCTTTTTTTAAATCCCGCAGTTCTTGTGTTTAGTAATGTTTTGTGTGATTATCGTGTATTTTGGCTGAAAATATTAACGTAATTGGCATGTCGGGGTACGCGCTGAAATGATACACATTCCAACGGCAATTTGTCCATCAGGATACACCACCTACAGCAGAGTCCCGGCGGCCATTTGGCTGAAATTATATTCCATACATAATGTCAGCGAATATCCTTTGAAATAAAATAAAAAATGGGGCAATATCACTTAAACAGGTTTTATTTATTTTATGTTTAAGTTAACGCTGTTAATGAAAAACCCTGTATAACCTCAGTAATCCTGAAGTTAACCGATTCAGAACATAGGTTCTTACGCTTCACTTTGGTACTGATGGATACCGCTCCCTTCCATCAGGTTCCAGGTTCTACGCTCCTGTAGCTTCCTCTTCCGCTGGTTAGTCCGCACCGACAACTGTAGTATCCGCCTTCCCCACCGTTGAGGTCTTCACCCTGGGAAAGGGTTTTGTGTTATACCCTACAATACTGGGTACTTTGCCATCTGCACATTCTGGCCACTAGAGTGAAAGATGCCCACCCCCACGAGGTGGACGCGTCAGACAGGAGTTGCCTTAGTGACGAGTAGAGAGGCTGACTCTATTCTTCCAGAAACCGAGTTAATAGATGTGTATATAGCTCCACGCCCAAAGGCATGAATGATATACACACTTTTAAAAATAATCTCTCTGATTATCTAATGGTCAAGGCGTACTATATTATAGACGAATGCCTAAATTATAAAGATATCAATATAATATTATGCATTGAATCACTATATATATGTTTTATTGATAATGTAACTATAGTCATCTCTCTTTATTATAAATATGATAATTGATTACGCTCATGCTTTAATGCCTTGCAGCGGAATCTAGTGCTACTTTCGATATTTCAATAACCTGTAGCTTAGAATCACAAGTTAATAAATTTCATTTTATTTCAATGTTATTTTTTTGATGAATTATATCACTTAAAATTATGAAACAACTTGTGGAAGTCGGACCATGATGATGTGAGCTCAAATTGTTTTGAATTACCATGGTACTTCTAAAGTACTTTGCCGTACCAGAAGTATTAACTGAACTTAAAAAAATACATACTCGTATGTCATGTATTTTCAAAACAAATTATAACTGGCTGGTTTACCTTAGACAGCTACTTAAATATATAATTCAGTTTCAGAGTTCTGCCACTTGCTTCAGCGTCGATGCTTGGTGGCAGGGCATTTTGTGAATTCAAAGAAAGTCAACTTGCCTGGCTATCTACCACCCCAAGTAGAGAAATCTGACTAAGAAGTGTCTATCTAATAAGATAAGATATGTCCTGAGTGAGTGTAGGTTATGAAATGATGTGTGAGGGATCTATGTGATTATGGGTACTGACGATGGATATGTGTGTGTGTTACAGCGGGGCGCAAGGTGTTCCGCGACTTCCTGCGCGGCGAGTACTCGGAAGAGAACATCATGTTCTGGCTCGCATGTGAGGAGCTCAAGCGTGAGACCGACCCCGACGCTGTCGAGGAGAAGGCACGCTTCATCTATGAGGACTACATCTCGATCCTGTCGCCGAAGGAGGTGAGTATCCGCCCGCTTGTTCTGTCAGACGGCGGCCCCTACTACGACACTGAGACGCTCTCCTTGTCCGCAGGTGTCGCTCGACTCGCGGGTACGCGAGGTGGTGAACCGCAACATGGTGGAGCCGACGCCGCACACGTTCGACGAGGCGCAGCTGCAGATCTACACGCTGATGCACCGCGACTCGTACCCGCGCTTCGTCAACTCGCCGCTCTACAAGACGCTGGCGCGCCTCTCGGAGCCCGCCCTGGGGCCCGCGGCGGCGGATCCCGACCCCGGCCTCGCCGCGGCGGAGACCGCACCCGCGCGCTGATCGCCGGCCTCTAAGCCCCCTTGTAAATATCTCGATATACATTCATTTAAACGGGTACTAATTTTGTACATAGTTAGGTTAAGTGTGAGAGTAGGTGAGCGGTACTTCGCTGGTCCACCACCGGCGCTCAGTGCGTTCCCCTGCGGCCGCCGCCGGCGCCCAGTGCGTCCCCCAGCGGTCCGCCGCTGCCGCCGATCGCACAGCGCACTCGCGCGTATCTAGTTAGAAGCAATAAAGGTGGACCAATTAAGTTTGCCGACGAGTCAACGAATAAACTCTGTTCTACATGGTGCGTTTTATTGCATCTACACCGACCTCCCTAGCGTGTCCTCTCCTCTAAATACCTGCCTTGGAAAGCTGAAACTTCGAGGCTTACATACGATTACCCATACCTAATATCTAGTCACACAGAGAATAGCTGTAATACATCATGGGTGACCAAATTAAAAGCCTTGCTCAAATCTGCACGGAGAGCGTGAGTCTTACCACCTTTGTCGAGTACTTCTAAGACATCATAAACGTAACCAATGTGATTAGTACATGTAAATCTACGTGGCATAAATCTATGTTGATGTGAAGTAAGTAATTTATCAAGTGATCTGGAATTGTAAATTTAAAACTTTAACAAACTACTGTAATTTTCTAATACATCGAGTCATATTAGCAATTCGGACTTTAGAGCCCTATGAGTTTTATTAATATACTCATATATATTCTAGTCGGACCTTAAAAGTGTGAGCTAAGAGTATTTAAATCTGTATGGTACAGGCTTGAGACGAATTTACCTAGCATTTCATGGATTGACCGTGCGGGTGTCGGGTCCATAGCGTTGCAGAGGAAGAGGTCCAAGTCAAGGTGCCTGGGACTTGCAATCCAGTGAGTATAAGGTTAAGGGGCCCCTTATGATGCATCAATGCTCCCTTTCACCGCTCGAGCCTCCTCCCCTGCCCAACCAAATTTGGTAAGATCCTACTAATGCCGCCTTGGATACACGTTCTAGAATGGAAGTTACGGTTGTTCTTGACAGGCCAAGGTCCTTTAGTAGGTTGTTTAGGGATTTTGCTGGTATACCCCTTGCTTCGACTTCTACAGCATATAAATTAACCACATAACCGTTTTTGATTAATTCATTTGTTAAGTAATACTCTTTGTGAGTTTTTATTGTGTGGTCTTTAGGTATGTTTGTTACCCACGGCACAGTAAGTTCTATAAGTACTATGCGTTTTAGATTTTTTTAGTTTAGTAATATGTCTGGTCTGGATGACGAAACAACAACATCCTCAGGGATTTAGAATTTTTTTCGAACTTGTCCTTCAAAAGATTCCAATCGGAAACTGCGCCTAAGATGGAGTAAGGCTTGGATTTAGATTTTGTAGATGACCCGTCTTTTACAAAAGCAACGTGTCGTTTGTTCGTGGTCAAACCTTGTTTTGCTCTAGCTACTGAGAGACTCGCCGCTTCTTGTATGATTTCGAGGACTCTATCGTGACGTCGGGAATAATGACCCCTATCAAGGAGCACCATGCATCCTACCAATAAGTGCCTTGCTGTACCTATGGCCTCCCGACAAGCAAATTAAGACAATTAATATAAATTAAGACAAGACAAATTATTTCACATTTTTCGGTGTTATAACACGGTTCCGTTTTAAAAGTAATAAAACGTATCTAAGCTAGTAGTTCTCAATAAATTACAATTAGGTACGTAGGTATACTATTTACGAATAAGTTGCAAGTTTGTTAGGAATTTGTAATAGCAAATGACAGTGCAACACGCACATTAACCACAATTTCATCTGTGTGCTAGGTGTTAAGGCTAAAATCAAATATCGATAGATTATAATTTAAAGCAGAAAAAATCGGAACAACCCTGTACTGACTGACCATTTATTTCTATCTACCTTCACAATAATACGTCATAAAAGTTATCAATTTGCTAAGGGATTAAAAGTGAATATGTCCCCGAGGGTTGAAAGGATCTCTTTCAATAATAATTAATGTCTTCTGGCTCCGGAAGTAGGCAAATCTTGTCAAAAGACCAGCGAATCGTACCACTAGAAGTTTAAATATCTGCAACTTTGACAACGCCATCATTTCCGGGATGTACAACGATAATTCGGCCTAACCTCAACTTCAATGGTGGCGAGGTGGGTGTTGAGCTTGAGACCCTTACTTCAGCGCCATTTGGTTTGAAGTTGAGGCTCTCAATAAAACAGTAAAGTGGTGTTGCAAATACCCAATATTGACAAAGAACTCTCAAAGTGCCACCGTAAATATTAAAGTTGAGAACAAAATCAAAACTTTAGGTATTACGTCGAACTCAAAAAACCGATAATTTTTAATTAAATTTACATTTAAAACATTGTAATGACACAATTATAAACGATGAGTTACCAACTGATCTTAAGGAAGAGTGGAATACTTACCTTGATCGTTTTATGCATGCTGAAAACATTTAGTTCCACAATGACTTCAACTTTCAGATGCCTTGAATAAACGGGAACTGCAGGGATTTAGTGCTGCTTCTATTACTGCCTATGCAAGAGTTGTATACCTTAGAGTTTCAAAAGATGATGATAAAATAATGGTAAGACTTGTTATTGCAATATCTAAAGTCACCCCAGTTAAACAGGTTTCCCTTTAATGTCTTAAACTCTATTTATTTATTTATTTATTTATTTATTTATTTATTAATAACAATAGCTAACTTACAGTACTAAACCAAAGTGCTAACTATTTTAGATTTATAAACATGAACTTTAAACACATTTGCGATGGTCCGTATTGTGTCAAAAAACACATCTACATCCTGGATCTGCGTGGTAGCATTAAGAAGAGCCAGCGCGCGTTGTGTAGGTGCATTCCTGGCATAGCTCGTTCTTGAGACAGGACAAAGAAACAAATTATGCCTACGACGTTCACCAGAGCGGATATAGGTATCGGGAACGAATAATTTAATAGCGCTTAATACAGTTGGATCGACTATCTTACCGTGCAGTATCATACAGTAGTGAATGACAATACGCATATGCCTTCTGAGTTCCAGCGTCTCTAAGCTAACCATACCTAATACAAATAAGGATGGATACATAAACGGATAGTATCCATACATTCGCTTATAAATATATCGTGCAAATTTCCGCTGAATTCGCTCTATCAGTAACGTATACTTTTTATGAGGCGGATCCCATACTATACACTCGAATTCAAGCTTACTACGCACCAAAGAATTGTACAGTGTCATTGCGACATTAATGTCCGGGAACTGGGATGCAGTCCGCATAATGAAACCCAAAGTCTTGTATGCACTTCTGCAAGCGGAAATGATGTGCTCCTTAAAATCTAGGTGTGGATCAAGCATTACTCCCAGATCGCGAATCTATGGTGCAGTCCTCTTGGCCAAAACTGCTGGACATATTAAACCTTTTATTCACGATGATTATGTGTATGTCTGGACAGATTCTACCATCGTTTTGGCGTGGCTGCGTAAATAACCAAATAAATGGAATACATTTGTTGCTAACCACACTTCTAGAATTTTTGATTCTCATTAATGGTAAACAATGACACCATGTTAGTTCAGCAAATAATCCTTCTGATTAGCATGCCGTGGAATTTACCCGTATGATCTCCAGCAGTCTAAACTATGGTGGAATGGCTCTCAATTTTTACAAAATGCTTTGGACTGAGAACATTATTTAGGGGATATATATTTGTTAGATTTGGAGATGAAATACAAATAAAATACTAGCCAATACTAATTTGATCCATAACGATGATGCAATTTCTTATCTAAAACGATTTTCAAAACCGTCAAAATTAATACGAGTGACTGTTTATTGTTATTTTAAACGATGAAAAGCCAGGATAGCTTATTAACTGAGCTCACTTATTTGAGCACTAATGGTTTTGATTTACAGATGGTATTTATTTATTTATTTATTTATTTATTTATTAAACAAAAGTTCACAGCTGTAACATTGGTTTCTTATAACTATTAAAATATATTCTACACATGAGCCAAATAGAACCTTCACTTTGTAGGAATAGGTACATGTATACATGTTTACCACATCATTTTACGGGTAGTTAGTCACATTATGAGTTAATAAATACTTAACTACGTAACTGTTGACAGGGAATATATATAAACAATTTTTGGTGTAACAATAAAAACAAATGAAAAGAACTAGAAAAGTAACATTAAAATTACAGAAAAATCTAACATTAATCCTTCAAGCAGAAATTATTAATGAATGCTATTACAATAAATATCATGTTTTGTATGTATGGATTGCGTGTTGTGTATGTAAATAAATGTGTGTGTGTGTGTGTGTGTGTGTGTGTTGTCAATGTGGGAGGCGAACTCTGTAGTATGTTTTAGTTATAAACAACAAAACCGCTAAATAAAAATACATTACAACAAATTCAATAAACAATATCATTCGGGTGTTCGTCCGACAAAACTAATTAATCAATACTTCCAACTCGATGTCAACAAGTATTAAGTTAATAAGTAGGACTACTTCAAATTTTACGAAAAACAACGCAAGTGCTAATGTTCACTAACTATAATATAGTTACAGCTCACAACAACAACTTATATTGAGCGGTGCAGCTAACCGTCCAGACCAGTTTTAGCTTTAGCGGGACGCAAGTGAGGCTTACATGGCGCAAAAATATATACATATTTTAATTATTTTTATATTTTCTTTACATACGTTATTGATTTAATATATTTAATTAATTTTTATTTTTTATTTTGTTTAATTACTTTTTATTATTATACACATAGTTTGAAATAGTTACTGTTTCACGAAAATGGTTTTACCTTACAAAAAATTGTCTTTAATACATTTAGATACTGCATTTTTAAAAACATGTTTAGATTTACAAAAGGGATCAATTTCGCTAAATAATTTGTTGAAAGTTCTAGGCATTCTACTTGTAAGGCTATTTGCCGAGTAATTAGTGCGGTGGGTAGGCACTTGGAACAGTTGGGTGTGTCTTGTTCTGCGAGGCGGAGCTCGTAAGGCTAGCACATCGGCGATTAACAAGGAGCAATCGAGTGTGCCTGAACAAATGTCATGAAATAATGACATATCATTTAAAATACGTCTATTACGCAACGTCATCAATCCGTGTTTTTGACAAGAGGCTACATAATCGTTAAATATAGTCTTGCTACGGAATTCTAAGTGCTTAATAAATTTTCTTTGAATTGATTCTATATCATTCTCGTAAATAACGTATTGCGGATTCCAAATTGGGCTGCAATAATCAAGTACGCTGCGCACATACGCGAAATATAATACTTTCAAACATAGTAAATCAGTAAATGGCCTAGTCACACGTAGTATAAATCCTAAATTTTTGTACGCTTTATCAACAATATATTCAACATGAGGTGCAAATGTAAGACTTTTGTCGAGGAATATTCCTAAATCCTTAACGCAGTCTTGTTTGATAATTAATGTATTATTAAGTTTGTACGAAAAGGAAATAGGGTCCTTCTTGCGCGTGAAGTTTATAGACATACATTTATTCAGATTGACATCAATTCGGTTTTTATTGTAATATACTGTTAATCTATCTAAATCTTCCTGTAATTTAAAGCAGTCATTGATATTTCGTATTTTGTAATAAACCTTCTTGTCATCAGCATAAAGTAAAAACTTTGCGTTATGGAAACATGATCCAATATCATAAAGATAAGCCGTGTAAAATAATGGGCCTAACAACGATCCTTGCGGAACGCCAGAAGGGATCCTAATGTAGTCGGAACGGGCCCCACCGATCACCACTGCTTGACTCCTATTATCAACGTACGATTGCACCCATCTCAAAAGATCACCCTGTATGCCCAGTTCTTGCAGCTTTCGCAGCAGGATGACATGATCCACACGATCAAAGGCTTTTTCAAAATCTGTATAGATCACATCAACCTGCGCATACAACTCCATACCCTTCAAAATATCACTGACAACAACGCCGAGATTGCTAGTAGTTGAACGGCCTCTAATAAAACCATGCTGCTGCTCTGGTATGCTTTGAACAATGAGTGGATAGATAGACTCATATATAATTTTTTCGAAGCATTTACTAAGAACGTTTAGAATGGAGATGGGTCTGTAATTATCAATTTGTGACTTAGATCCTTTTTTATGCAGAGGAACAATGTGTGCCTGTTTCCATATAGTAGGAAATACTCCTTCACGAATCGAGCGGTTGAAAATAATGGTTACTGGTTTAAATAACGTTTCAGCGCATTGGCTAATAAAAAATGGGGGCAAATTATCACTACCCGGTCCTTTATTGGGGTCTAGACCGCGGAGTAGCTTGAGCACTTGTTCCTCAGATATGACAATCATATTGATAACTTGTGAACTTGACCCTACAACAGGCAAAGGAGTTGTGTCATATAAAGTAGAGGGTTGCGCAAACATCTGTTGAAAGTACAAGTTGAAAGATTGAACTATTTCAGCAGTGTTTGTTAGTTTCTTTTTATTGTGAAACATAGAACTCGGATACGCGGTCGCTGATTTTCTCTTACCTTTAATGAAGCTCCAAAGTAATTTTGGGTTGGATTTAATTGATTCTTGTGACCTGGAAATGTACTTCTTATAACATTGTGTCTCAACCCGCTTAAATCTAGATCGGAGAAATGAAAATTCGTCATAATCTAAAGGGTTTTTATAGAGCTTCCAGCGTGAGTGCACCTTATTTTTTTCTTTGTTTATATTAATGAGAGATTTAGTATACCAGACTGGGTATTGGTGAGATCCATCTACTGTTATTTGTGGTACTAATGCTAATATTACGTCATTAATCTTTTTGTAAAATTTAGACACTGCATCTTCAACCGTTCCCTGATACAGATCAGACCAATCTATAATAGATAAAGCGTCGTTAACGTCGGCATAGCAAGCTTTTCTATATTGGAATTTTTTGCGGAGAGGCTTAAATAAAGGAGCGACAGTTACATCCGATGCATCAATGTTTAGCGTAACATGAAATATGTCTTCTTTCACTAACGGAGTGGAACATTTACAGATATCTATATTAAAATTACAGAAAATGAGATCCAATGTATTTCCAGAGCAATTCAACAAAGAATTAAATTGTTGTAGGCCCAAAAAGTTACATTGATTTATTAAATCTAAGGCAGAGTGTTGTAGTTCGACACTTCCCTTTTTTATATAAACAGGGTTATTGTTTTCCCACTGAACACAGGGCAAATTAAAATCTCCAGCTATCATGAAGTAATCATTAGAGGATAATGACATAATGGTGGAAATCCAATCTTTAAGTTTCTTAAGCCGTTCAGGCCTCTTGTCGTCCGGCGGCATGTAAACCAAAGCTATGTGTAAATCCTTATCAGACTTTATTGTTCTCCCTTCTATTGTTACCCATAGGCATTCAACGTCCAGGTGATCATGTTGCCAGTCTGGACGCGAATGTACGTTGAGTCGGTCGGAGTACAATATCATTATACCGCCTCCATGCGATCCGCGGTCACGTCTTATTATGTTATAATTATAACTTACCAATTCCGAGTCTAAAATTCCACTATTCAGCCAAGTTTCCGTAATAAGAACGATATCATGATCTATAGCAAGTAAATTGCTACTAAACTGGTGCGTTTTCGTTCTAAGTCCGCGTACATTTTGATATAAAAAACTTAATTTTGTATTACCCATTAAAAATGTACTGAAGTAAGCCATACTTATATAAAGTGACTGATAAAATTATAGTTATAACGTAATGGAATGTAATTGTTCGCATAATATAACCAATCATAAGATACAGAAAACATTCTATATGAACTTGAGCATGCGTTGATGACCAGATGATTGATATAGCGTTTAATAATGAAAGTTGTTGAATGTACAACAGGAGTTGTTACCTTACACTATAGTAATGTATAGTACTATAGTAATGTATAACAGGAGTTGTTACCTTACACTATAAGGATATTGTTTTTAAGAGACCCATCGCTAAATTGTGTCCTGGATAAGTCTGACTCACAGTAATTTAAGTTTGTTATTTTTTTATGTGATTGTGACGGTACAAGCACGAGCCCTACCTGATGTTAAGCAAACTAACCTCTGCTTATAACAGATGCATTTTTTCACAAATAATGAATTGTACTGCGCCTGTCACCCTGAGATATGCAGTTGTTAAGTCTCATGTGTCTGTAATTTTACTGGCTCGCAAGGACTGCTGTCGGAACACACTGTTAGGTGCATGGCGACAGATTTCCTACTTGAAGGTGGTATCTAGCCAGGCGAGCATTCGCAAAATGCCACTTCACCATGCGGTGAAGCTCAAACTGGCTGTGGGGCGAACCATGGACCAGCGGCAAGGCAGCGCATAGCTATTACCGTTCGGACATCAATGCTTCAAAATTTTTACGTTTTATTTAGGATTGTTTTTAATTTATTTATACATGTCTTTAAGGACTGTAGTTTAGCTAATTGCTATGCCAGGTAAAAGAAATATTAGTTTCTCGTCATTTGACTAGATGGCGCTACACGTAAGATTGAAAGCGTTGTGTTTCTTACAGTTCATGTAAGTTGAACGTGCCTTGTCGTATAGAATGTTCTTACCAGTGTATGTGTGCGGTATATAATAAAAGTGTTAAAGTAAAGTAGCTTTAATTAATCAGACAAGTCCTGCAATCCTAACACTGTATGGCGAACCGCAGATCGGAGGCATGTTAAGCCTGGCTTACGATACTGTGTATTATAGCTTCCGGAATACTAGAATAGTACCTGCATTATGAGGTGAAAACAGACAAGCCGTACACCCACAAATTAGTGCTACTCTACCGAACTGTCTGTAGATCAGTAACTTTATATTTTTTTATTGATCACTTTTGTTTTATAATTACTATCCACTGGTAGATTAGAACTAGAACGGCTGAGAGGTGACAACCACACAGACAACATTATCATATAACAAAGTCAAATTAATTTATAATTATTTTAATGTACCTACACTTCTACAAATCTCTTATGAAAGTAAATATTGATATATTTTATTCTACTGCCACGAAAAGCAAAAAAGTGTTAGAGAAAAACGAGCGAACGGAAAAATACTCCGGGCAATTCTTTTCAATCATCTTTTAACAATATGTTACAATATATATAAGTATTACATAAATTTATTCTTTGTTTACATTTTGTAGATAGAATAGTGGCAGCTTAGTAGAGGCAGTATCGACCAAGTATTTTTTTCGTTTAAATTATTACAAAGTGATTAGTAATTTATTATTACCAAAATAATCAAAATGTTTTTCCCGTGAAACTCCATATTGTGAGCATTGTAATAACTTAAAAAACTTAATTATGAACTCACACTCAATTCACTAATTTGTTATTCCTAATGAAAATGTTTTTTGATGTTTTGTGCAATAAATCCAGACACTGACCAAGTAAAATAACCCATAATGCCACCTATTAAGAATCATCCATAATAGCAAAACGTGAAAATGTTAACGGGTATATTTTCTAAGACTATTTTCGTATATTTTTGTGGTTCGGTTTAACCAAATTTGATGTCATTGTATCTGCTATACTTCGGTTTTTTTAAACATACAAAATTAGGTGCATAATACAAAAAAAATATCCTGAACACGACCAGTTCTCGTAAATTTTGTGTGAAGAGGCTATGGGAAATCATTTTAACAATATTAGATATAAAATAATATATATAATATTTTAAAAAATAATCTATCTATGGCAATTGTTAGTTTTGCTACATTTAGTTTAATTTAGTCGTAAATTCTACCAAAGAACGGCATATTTATGTCAGATATGCAAACGCGTTCTTAATTTTGATTTCTTACCTGGCTGAGTGTGGATGTAAATGCTAAAGCACATATAATTTGTCTTGTATGTGTTAGTTTATTATATAAACCTGGCATCACTATTTATTTTTGATCCTAGTGTTAGAATCATGGTTGTTACTGTTTAATATAAATTTTCAAAGATATTCAGACTTAGGTAAAATAACGACTACTTTAAAATGTGTCTCATACACACTAGGATCCACTTCACCTATAGCACGCGTTCGTGCCTACGCTATTATCGAGTATTTTCACATGAAGCCGTCAAGTTCCAATTTGGTCAGGCGTTATTAGTTATAAGGACCGTGTAGGGTAGCTGCGTAAAAAATGAATTAAGTTGTCAGATTCAGAGTCCTAGCATACATCTCATGTACTTATATTGATTCTAAGAGGTGTGTCAAACATCATTTAATTTGGAGGAAGTAACTGGAATTTATTCAACATCAATCAACTACAAAACATTGCTTTTGGCGCCCGAACTAAAACAATAGTCATTACAACATTGTCACTATCGTTCTACCTCACATTAACATCAGGTCCTGAGAAACGCAGAGTCAACATGTTCCTTGACTACCTTTTGCAATTGCTCTAGCTCTTAGCAGCTCTTGCTTCCATGTTTTTGGTGGAGTACGTTGAAAAGCCATATCGGTAGGATTGCCATTACTTCTAGGAACCAATACGGGACGTTTTCTCTTCCGATGCCCTAAGTTCAACACATTCAACGCCGACACGCGGTGTATGTGTACATGTTCAACACATTCAACGCCGACACGCGGTGTATGTGTACATGTTCAACACATTCAACGCCGACACGCGGTGTATGTGTACATAGTGAGAGACAAACTACGTGTTTTCAGATACCGTCTGATCTCAACCGTATGAAAGTGTGAAAAAAAAACATCATACACTATAATATCAAAGATTTTATTAGAAATTTTACATTTTAAAATTACAAATTGACGACAGGAAAAATTATATGCATGTGAGGGATATAAGTATTCAAAACGTATTAGTTGTAGATTCACACACACACTTGCGCGGTTTATTATTTAGAACTAACTTTATACCTTTTAAGATTACAACAGATTGTTACAAAATGCATACGGATTAGAATTTTATCTATTAGGTACAGTTGGGCCCATGACAACCAAGAGATAGAGAGAGAGACGCGAACTCATACACAAAAGAGAGGCATTCCGGAACGATGAGAAGTTTTCTATATACAGATTGGAGTTGCTATATTTCACATAGGAAATATTATCCCCATACATAATTTTAACAAAAGTACAGCCCCGTGGGAAGTGGAAAGAGGCACATAAACTGGCTTGTGTTCCAGACGTTATAAAGCACGTGAAGACAGCCGAGAAGTTGGGCTGGCAGACCAAACGCCGAAGGACATGATGTAAATCTGTAAAAAAAAAGAGCAGATAAGAGGTTAAGTGGGCCCGATCACTACTCATGCGTAGTGGTAGGTAGTTGCAGTAAGTACTCACGAAGATGTGCTGGTCACCACTAGAATCACCCCTGGCTTTAGCTCCGGATGTGTTAACGAAAATCATGGAGTTGCCTTCGTCAGCCTGCAGGCTCACGGTCGAGAGGAAATGTCCATTGATGATGCCATCGCTCGCCACTGCAAGACAACACACGCCCTTCACTTCTCAAGCAGATCCATCCCCCAATATTATACAGTCGTCGCTTTCTGCTGCCTACTGTCAGCAAGGATTGTGAGTTCACTACGGTTCACATCAGATGTTCAAATCACATCATTGTAGGCTCAAACATACGGGTATTATATTTTATAAATTTGACGGCTCTATTACCAATTTTCTCCTTGGGAAACCGGCCTAGAGTTGCAATCCTCATATCTTCCTGTGGGAGTCGTAAGAGGCAACGGAGGGTACAATATCCGGAGGTGGGCAGCACCACCTTCTGTAAAACTGCCATCTCCCACTGCGATCTCTATAATGCCTGCCAAGCGTGGGGAGTAGGGCAAACATGGAGGACTTTTGTTAAAAAAAAACGGGCGTTATGACTGTTGATGATTACTTATTATAACAGTATCCTATATAGCTGCAAAGCCCGTTGAACATATTAAAAGTACCAATGATTAATTAGTCTTTAAAAACTGTGTGTTTTTTCGTATTTATGAATGTATACAATGGATAATCTACTTTTAACCTTTTACAGTGTCATTACTTTGTTATTAATTATAGCATAGAGATCATAAATATACAAATTATATATATTTGCAATGACATTATTTCTATAGTAAAAGTACGTAAATTATTTATCATCTCGACGTCCCTGTCGTCGTTAGTAACGTTGCTACGAGGTTTTTCCAAATGTCACACCAAATTACACATACTAATTAATATTTTCGTTATATTAATATATTTTGCCCGTGGGTACCGGGCTTCCCGTGGGGTGCCGGGCTAGAATGTCACCCCTCCATCTCTATCCGTGCGTGTCGTAAGAGGCGACTATGGGTAACACACCAGAAGGTGGGTAGCAGCACTTTCTGGGGAACTGATATAGCACACTGCGATCCCCAAGCCGCCTGCGCCAAGCGTGGGGGAAGCGTCCATTTCTGGGGGAGGCTGAACACAGCCTTAGATGTTTATACGACGTCATTGATAGACGAATAAAGTACCAATCTGTACATAACTAATTGCAGACGGCTGAATAGTGTCATTTATATTATGTATTTATACGTGAATGACGTCACTCAGACTAGAATACCATTACAAAATTAGAAATATACTATAGGAAAAATATAAGTCATGTGTGGGATTCGAACCCGCGTATATTTGTAATTTTATAATGTAATCCGCATAGCAGGCATTAGTGCAAACATAACAATATTAAAATTATAAGGTTGCGTCATCATTTATAAGTATAAAACCAATTGCAAAATTGGTCTTGTTTGTAGTACAACGCAAGTGGTACTAGATGTCGCTCCATCCCAATACGATGGTTAAAGAACGATAGGAAAGATTTGAGTAATGACGTCATGTCTTGTTAGCTCAATTGTTTAGAGCATACCCCGGCTAAAGGGATAGATGGACGCGGGTTCGAATCCCGCACATGACTTAATTTTTTCCTCTCGTATATTTGTAATTTTGTAATGTAATCCCCATAGCAAGCGTTATTGCAAACATAACAATATTAAAATAGAATACCATTTTTATAATAATATATAATATAAAGCAGTAATGGCTTAGCGGTGATGACTACGATCTGCCGCGCTGGAAGTTCATGGTTCAAAATACACATTGTGCCTGAGCGTAAAGGTGGTAAGGTATTTTTCGAATGCCCTAACGCTAACTACTACCGTCATCTTTGCACCCTAATCCCAGGTGTGTGGGGTCAGTGCAACATTCCCTCTTTAGCAACTCAATGGTTTACGAACTTAAGAAAATACTACAAAAGGTTTCGGTTTCGGTTTAATGGGTGGCCAACCGATGCCAAACCTTCTGGGGGAATGCTCTTGTTGGCACTCGCTATTAACTGATTCGCTACTACCCATTAATACAAAATGTGTCGCCAAGCCACTACTAGTTTATTCCGGCAGCTATTCTTATGAGCAAGTTTTAATTATACGCTAAGCCAGTTTACTACTACAACTACTACTATCTTAAAACACATCATCATTTACCATCACGTGAAAGTATGATCAAAGGCTAATTTAAAAAACCTACAAGTAAAAGATGTACAAACAACGACATGCATAAGAGAAAAATTACCGATTCATAACGTTCAAGGTATAAACGTCGTTACGACGTCAATATTAGACGAATAAATTACCAACCGATGTACATCAATACTATGTCATTAATAAAGGTATAAAATATCAAACTTCCGTCCGTCCAGCAATGGGACGTTGTCATAGCGTGGGTGTCGGGCAACAGTGAAGATAATCTGTGGTGAAGAGCCACACACGGAGGTAGCGCCCATTGTCAGCGTGATCACCAGCCCACCCAGCCGCATATCATGCTCCGTCACTCGCCACGCTCTGCCTGGACCTATACCGGACTGGAGATGGTCATAATGGTTCTTACCATGAAGGGGCAGGCCGAACCCCCTGTGAAGTCAGCTTACTCCTCGGCGTGGCGGATACGCTCGGCCTCAGCGATCCCCGCGGCCTCCTGCTAGTAGTGCAGGGGTTCCGTGAGACCTTTATCCACCAGCTCTGTGCTGAGCACAGCAGGTAACAGCGAGCGCAGATCATAACAGCGGCAGGAACGGGTCCATCTTGGCCAACAAACGGTTGATTAACAATGATTTCTACCTCTTTTATATGCGACCTACATTCCGTATCCTTACTAATCCTATACCCTATCGTTAATGATTAATCGGGTATTTGTCTCAGATTATCAAGTAATTGCTTCCTAAAGATTTGACTTTAATGATTATAGGTAGGTGCAGCTTAACACACATTCTTTTAAGATAAGGATCTAAATAATAACACAGTATTATACCTATATATCATATTCATCGAAAAACGAACCCCAAAAGAAGCAATTCTATTCTGATTGTACAAAATAAATTCAGACAATTTTTTTTCTTATCAAAATAAGTTCTTGGCCACCGCCACGTGATTTTAGTGTTGGGACGAAATCAATGTGCAAATTTAATCGATAAAGATATTAACGATATTTTGATGAAATACATTAACGTGGTAATATAACAATTAAATATTTTGAGTAGGTAGGTAAGCATTTACCAAAGGTACAAGCCTGCCTAATGTTATCTAAGTACCTAGTGCTACCAAAGTCAAAATTAGTTTCTGGTCTCGAGTTGAGGTGCGGAATGATTCGCAAATTATATGTAATAGGTACTCTCGATTCATTTATCAATACTTTCAGAATATTGCCATTTGCTTTTTATTGACTAAAAGTAACTTATTTTAATTAAACTATTAAGTTAACGTGAACCATTCATCGTTTATTACTCTGTTTTTAATTAAATCAGCACAGCTTTAATGATGTCACATAATATAGTTAATATTTTAGTTTTAACACCTACAATAAGTTATATTAGTTGTAAAAAAAGAATTAAATACCGAAGATTCAGCACCATAAATAATTATAATATAAGTTACAATGAGTGCTTAACATTGTTTTATGAGCTCTAATTAACAAAGATTATTGAGGAAAGTATGTGATCGGAAATCTCACTCCTAGAATGAGACTTACTCAATATATAAGGCCCTTTCGAAGTATAACACGTTTATGAATAAAATAAGTATCATTTTTAAACACTCCTAAGTGTTTAAAAATAATACTTAAGTTTTGTGAAATACATACATATTTTAGTACTATATAAAAAATATAAATATATAAAACTTATCAGAGCGCTGGGTCGATGCGACGCGTGATCAAAATGCAGGCACCTATTTGGCTCAAAGAATAAGCATTGCAATTCAACGGGGCAATGCAGCCAGCATGCTGGGCACGCTGCCAACTGGTAGTGGGCTAGAGCATTTGGACTGCCTATGAGTCTGCAATGGCTTATAGGGATCTAAATGCTTTTAATGTAGTAGCTGTAGTGTTGTATATAGTTCGTAGTATTTTGTTTATAAAGGCATACCGCCGGTTTAAAAAAAACTATATATGGCAAAACTATATATAGTACATCATGTAACCATAATAATGAATGATTATGATAGTAAGTAGTAGCACGATATCTGTTTCAATTCCACTGCTTATATATTTTATAACGGCTCGGCGGCAATGGCTATACATTCCGGCGCCGATATTCCATACATTCGAACTGCGCTGCGGGCTTGAGCTTCACCGGATGCTGATATGGCATATACAAACGCCCGCCTGGCTAGCTACCACCCTCAAGTTAAAAATCTATCTCCTAGTATCTAACGGTGTGCTCCAGCAGATGTCTTAGAGAACCAGGAATTCTAAATTTTAAGTGTTTCTCAAATTTTTTGAACGTCTGCGTCCTTCATGAACAATTTATGTGTTTGACGCATTTGATGTTGTTTCATAGAAACTGAAACTGAAACGAGATGGTGAGTGTGCAGCCATTTCTGAATACATCTTTTTACAATCCAATAGTTCGGATGTGTCGCCCATACAATGAAATCTTTAAAGAACACCATAGCTCACTGAGACATATTTGATTAAAACCTTTACATTTTCAAAAGGGATGTGGGCAAAGTTCTTTTACTGTTTAAATTGATCGTAAACGTTACAAACACCACTTTATTTTTATCATTTTCATTTGTAATGTCTCCGCAATGTATGTATAGTATAAGTACGTACTGCTAATTATGCTGATCATGATGTGTACACATATTAAGGGATATTGTCTGGCCCGTAAATGTTAACCTATATCACTGTGTATATACTTTTAGTGTTTTTTTTTATGTTATTGTGACGGAACAAGCCCGAGCCCCACCTGATGTTAAAGTTGACTAACCTCTGCCTATAACAGACGCATTTCGTCAACGACAATTGCACTGCGCCAGTCACACTGAGACGTACAGTTGTTAGGTCTCATGTGCCTGTAATTTTACTGGCTCTCAAGGACTGCTGCCGGAACACACTGTTAGGTGCTTGACGACAGATTTTCTACTTTAGGGTAGTCGCTAGCCAGCGGGCATTCGCAAAATGCCCTTCCACCATGCGGAGAAGCTCAAGCTCTGGGCGGGATTCGAACCATGAACCTGCTGCGCGGCAGCCCCTAGCCAATGCCACTGAGCCATCACTGCTTCAAAATTGTGTTCAAGATTGTGTTCTGTTTTGTGTATCAATATAAATAAATAAATAAAATTTATTTATTATATTGTTTCAGTGCATCCCAAACACCATAATATAAACGTGTCGAATCAATAACCCCATTTTTGTAGTCGGTAAAAACATACAAAATCTGTATACTCTTTTATTATGCTACGAACATTGAATTATTTTTTCCTTTCTATTTTTTTCTACTTTTATTTTTTTATTTATAGCTGATAGGCAAGCCTTTGACCACTATCTCACCTGATGGTAAGTGATGATGTGGTCGAAGATGTTGTTCAGGTTAACCTAGAACTGGCTCACAAGGACAGCTGCCGGAACACACCATTAGGTACTTGTGATCCTTCTACTCCTTGGGGATTTACTAAGACTTTAAAAGAGAAGAGCAAAAGCAAAATTATGTTACTAATTTAATTTCTTGATATTTTTATGTTCGTATATATTTGATTGTGATAATATTTCGTTTATATCCTATTAATCAAACATTTGTCACTTTTAATCATTTTAATTATGATAAACATCGATACCTCATTTTAGGTATAATAAACAGCTATTTTTATAATTTGTTATGCCACTTTATTGGACAAAGATTGATGTTTTCTCATGCTGTTGTAATCAGATAGACATAGTTATAGTGTGTTATTATGACTTGACTTTAACGAGGAACAATGTCGTTATATCTAATGGGCAAGACAATACGATAGCGTATATAGTAAGTATAACAAGTTCTGAAGCAGTGATGGCTCCATGGTTCGAATCCCGCCCAGAGCTTGAGCTTCACCGCATGGTGGAAGGGCATTTTGCGAATGCCCGCCTGGCTAGCGACCACCCTCAAGTAGAAAATCTGTCGCCAAGCACCTAACGGTGTGTTCCGGCAGCAGTCCTTGAGAGCCAGAAAAATTACAGGCTAATGAGACCTAACAACTGGACGTCTCAGTGTGACGGACACAGTGCAATTCGTCGTTGACGAAATGCGTCTGTTATAGGCAGAGGTTAGTCCACTTAACATCAGGTGGGCCTCGGGCTTGTTCCGTCACAATAACATAAAAAAAAAAAAAAAAAAGTAACAACCAATAAATGGTTCTATTCTAATTAATAAGGTCCTCCTACAGCATATTTTGATAATGACTAAACTAGAATAAGAGCGTGACTTCGTAAAATCATTTTAGGCTTGACAGACGATCGCTAGACTATTTTGGGGTCATAAGTAAAAAAAAATCTAAAGTTGCTAATTTCTTGCCTGTGGATACAGTCACACCTATAAAACTTATTTTTGCGTTTTGTGCCACATCTGTCACTTGCATTTTCAGCAATTCAATGTTATGTGGCTAATTTGTTTAAATCAAACCAAAACTACCAACATTAATTTAAAGTTTAAAAATATGATGGCATGGTATCTGAGATAGCCTGCGTAGTGTGCAAACCCAGTTTGTGTCATTTTCGTCCAGTGCAAACAGCTCTAGGGACAGTATGTAAAAAAGGGGGCGAAAAAAAATATTTAAATAATAAATATTAACTACATCAGATCACCAAACTATGGCCAATAAATAAATTTGTGCCATATTAGGTCATGGAATTCTTAGATTTTTAATAATTTTGGTTTTCCAAGCTACAAATCCTTCAAAAAAATATTATAATCACTAGTGTTCACATATTCAATATTGTGAATGCATGAAAGATAGACACTGTAAATTTGTGTCATTTTCATGCATGGAAAACGCAATTAAATAATGTTTGCGGATAAGGTGTGCAGCAGCGGCGGCGCGCAGCAGCGGCGCACGCGGATGTTTCGATAGCTGGCATGCACACGTTCTTATTCCAAGTGAATTTAGTATTTACATTATTATTATTTAGGCATATTAACCTTTATCCCATTACTACTTATACTTTATATCTACGATCAAATAAAAAAAACATAGTATATATTTATTGAGTATTTAGTTATTGACCTTTATCACCGCTAAGTTTAAAGAACAGAAGTGTTATAATAAGTTACGCGCGAATTTAGTACAAAGCGTGCGTCTGCAATCTCAATACCAATTAATCCTTTTATCTGTGGAGTTAATGGTCAATGTGCTTCATATATCCACAACAATATCATACAAATACATTGAACTCGGTATTTCTTGACCTAAACACTAGCACTAACAATAGGGTTATTTTTTTTAAATCACTTGTTGTAACCCTACTTGTTGTACTCCCCCTGTAGGAAAAAACTACAGACAAAATTTATTTATGGCGATACTTAGCAACCAATTCAATAACATCTGCAGGCTAATGTTCTAGATCTAGATACTGATATTTAAACTTTGTTGTCAGTTAATTTTGATTTTATTACTTAATCATTAATTTTTTTCAATATATTAATATTTAACTTTTTCACATATTTATGTTTAACAAACGATATTTTTATTGCTCACGCTTTATTATTATGTTGTCACAACACGTGAAAGCCTATAATTAGCTTTCTGTTACTATTAGTATTTTATGTATATAAGGTACTTTGGCTGTTGGTTTTCCCTTTAATTTAGTAAATAAAATAATTAAAAAATTTGGAGGTTCGCTGTGCAGCTTTAGTTACCGTACATTTGACGGAGTTAATTGAAACCAAAGTGTAGAATAGTGTCCAACTTATAGTTATTTTAAACTAGTTAGTTATCTAAATTATGGTAGTTATTTTTCTGTTCAACCTAAAATTGAATTTCATATAAGGCTTGCGAATAAAATAGTAAAAAAATAGTAGATCTGTTCACATTAAAATTCAATATAGTATTACACTTGCGAATGACTTTCTTGAAGTTGACTTTTGTATTCACTTGCGATACATTTTGTCGTCATGTATCTTAGAGCTTTCCAAAATAATACAAAACTGAGTAAAGCTTAATAGATTAATCGTATTTTTAGAATGGTTATTTTAAATGTTACACAAATGTGGATTTTAGTAAAAACAGAATAAGGACTACCATAGCTTAGAAATTTTTTAAGTAAGAGAATTTGTATCGAATCTACCCCAGTATTTAAGTACTTATGAGAACATGATGCAGCTACATAAAAACATGTTAAAATAACAACACGTACACGTATTAATATTGTTTATAAATAAATCGGTCTTTGAATAAAATCATCGTAAGTTTACGTCGTGCTTTTAACAGGTGAAAAGGCAATCGTAGTTGTGATATTTTTAAGGTATATTTTTCACAACTGTTCTACGTATAATGTTGACTTAGGTTTTCGCGATTATTACACATAGTAATTAAACAACTTTAAACGGTTTAAATCGCGTATATTTATCATTATTTTTGTCCCGACGTTTCAAACACTTTACAGTGATCGTGGTCACGGGGTGACTAATTGGTTTTATTTGTCACATGAGTTATTAAGAAAATTATTTGGTCTACCGTCCGAAATTTTTTATATTAATCATAACGTTCCCTATTCACGCAGTATTCGCTCACAGTGTCCAGAGGTCTTGCAGATTTGTGTCGGCCTTGAGATTTAATTAATTTGATGACAGGATCCCAAGCAGGTGGTACTTGCCAACCAAAATCTCTATTGAAATTTGGTTATTTTTGATTTCAATAGCCTCGCGTAACATTCTTGGCTTTGTGGTAGCATACCCCGGCTAAAGGGGTGGATGGACGCGGGTTCGAATCCCTCACATAACTTAAATTTTTCCTATCGTATATTTGTGATTTTGTAATGTAATCCGCATAGCAGCCGTTATAGCAAACATAACAATATTTAAATCTTTGAACATCTCTAAATTCTTATAGGTATGTAACATTACAAAAGAGACATAAAATATCATAACCAGAGAAACATAATAGCCCTATAGAGTCACAACGGCTGACCAGTACTGTACCTACGTAAATCATATTTAATACCTCTTTTAAAAATGATATGGACGGAAAGCTATTCACTGTTATTGGCATTTTTAGTTTTCGTCCACGTTTACATCGCATATGGCTCATGATTTGAGTGGATGGCAATTGAAAACGCGATTATTTAGTTACCCAATTTATTTACATAGCTAATTAAAAATCTTTAAATATTAATAATGAAACCGGCAAAAACACTCACGTTGAGGATTGAATTCCTTGACCCGGGTTTCGAGCATATCAGATGCTCATCATCAGTGCGCAGCGGCGTCTGCGAGCTCCCGGGGCACCGGTGCCCCGGGAGCTCGCAGACGCAGTGTTTTTGCCAGTTTAATTTAATAAATAAATAAATAAGCCTTTTATTCCCAAAATAACACTATACAGTAACAAAATACATTTATATGAATACATTTTACTCTAATTATTTACATTACAGTTTTAATTTTTAATTTTAATTTTTAGGTTCGGGCACCCAAAACTGGGCGTAGGCCTCCTCCATAAGTTGCCACTTAAATCTATCTTGCGCGAATCTCGTCCACGTCTCGCCTGCTATTTCTACGACGTCATCTCGCCATCTCCGTCTTGGTCTACCTCTAGGCCTTGCATTGTCGCGTGGACACCAATGCAAAATACGTTCGCTCCAGCGTCCGTCTGTGCTCCTTGCAATGTGGCCAGCCTACATCCACTTCAAATGGCAGAGCATGCTTGCTTGCAGTTTAATTTATAATATTTAAATAATATGTGAAACTCACGAGCATTTCATTTCAAAAATGATTAAAAATTATTGAAGTTTTACAAACTCCTACAATTCAGAAACTAGTACAAATCTGACTTGCATGTACCTATCAATTTGTGTCCCACGACGAAGGAGACGATACCTGTCATTGTGGAAGAAACGTATTGTAATAATATCAATCCATTAAAATTACCTAATTACAAACGTTTCAAAACGTAGGTAGGTACTACACAAATCTCGCTATGTTTCATAAGCTCTACTTGTACCTACGACTGATTTTTCATTTTTCACAACTAGATAAATACTAAATAGGCATTCTACCAACTGATCATTTAGCTTCGTAATAATTATTTAGGTAACTGAAATCAATGAAATCGAAATGTATGCAATATAAAAAGTAGCACCAAATGTAAGCAAACTAGACGCGCGCCTGGCTGGCCGGCTCGTTGTTGAGCTCCACTCGCACCCGCCCTCTTCCCCGCGCACGCCCTCCGCGTAGTTTCTGTTTCTTTTGTCAAATACTAAGATTTCATGGATGAAAACGACACAAAATAAGAAGACAGAAAATTAATATTTTAAAACGTAAATCTAATAACTTGGATTTTCTTTTGTAGCTAATACAGGGGCGTTATGAGACAAAAATATAAAATATACAAAATCCATGGATGAATTTGGCACAAAAATTTTGAACAATAGATGCTGCTAATCTAAAACACCTTACACATATTTTACCTACTGTAATTTTTTTATAAGTATTAAGGCGACATGTAAGGTTCTAATTAAATATCAGTATTCCCGTGGACAGAGATGACACAAAATACCTATGTACATCGGTTACTACTTCGTTATTATCATGGAAGTAAAATTTTCATCTCTAATTTTCTTTTCATCCGATACGGTACGAAAAGACAAATACCTAAATACTTACCTAAGCAAGCGCCTAGCATGACACAAACTGATGTATTAGTTTGGGCAATGGGTCCGGAAACAACATGCGAAATATAAACAACTTTAATATTTTTGAAACCTCAAAACCTAGCGCTACCGGTCTACAAGTCGGAAACAGGAGAGACTGATCACCGCCGCTTCAGAAATGGACACAACGCGCCTGCACAACCAACCCTTCCGAAACAGCTGCACACTCACCATCTCGTATGCAAATTTAGTTTCTATCAAACAACAATAAATGCGTCAAACACTTAAATTGTTCAACAAGCACACAGACGTTCTAAAAAATTGAATGTCACCCCCCATCTCTACCAATGAGTGTGGCGACTAAGGGTAACACTACAGAGGGTAGGCATCAGCGCTTTCTGAGGATCTGATATCACACGGCGATCCCAAGACGCTTACCAGGCGTGGGGATTATGGCAAATCCTCCCATAGTTAGGGAGGCTGTGTGACAATCTGCCTGATATAGTGAGGCAAGCTTTGCCCTTTTGAGCCTCTTACCTCGTTGCCTCTCAGTTAATTAAATAGTCTCTAGCTGATATTTAGTGCATACATCTCAAAACTCTCCAATAATACAATGGTTTTTTTGTAGATGCCAATGCAGGAAAAATATTGATTGAGTAATAAAAAACATTAATAATGTTAAGTACTAAGATTGCAACAAAATGTTAATTAAGAGATATATTATAAGGAAACTAAGCAGAATTTGAGTAAACCTTAGCTGCGCCTCAATGGACTCTTAGTATAGAAAAGCTGATTTAATTTCATGATTTTAAGGTTACCCTCGTGGTGAAATTTGTTCATATTCCTGTTCTTGACAACCCTGTATAAGTATGCAATTTCCATACTAAATGTGTCCGTATATTGTGGCGGTGTTACCTATATTTACTGCTTATGGAGTGGTCCGACTTTGGTGCAAAATACCTAAATATAGACCTATCTATTATGCGTATACGATAAAGTGCGAGCGCCAGCTTAAGATGAGCCGTACGTTCAAAGGTTCCTGAACATTCCGGGTTTTAAGTTATTTGGAACATTGTGATATTTGTAATTTCTGAACCCCAAAACCTATGACTTAAAAGACTTATGAAGCAGTGATGGCTCAGTTGCATTGGTTATGGTCTGCGACGCAGCAGGTCCATGGTTTGAATCTGCATTTTGTGGATACCCGCCTGGCTAGCGACCACCCTCAAGTAGAAAATCCGTCGCCAAGCACTTAACGTTGTGTTCCGGCGGCTTGTCTTGAGTAAATAGTCAAGATCGGAAAAAAATACGGACTAAATGAGCACTAATGAGCAAGTATAGTCGGTTATATACTAATAATTGTTCTATTGTATTTAGCAAATCTAGATAGTTAATATATAATCAGTAAAGTGTGGTTGTTTGTTTTTGAAGTAATGAAAGATAACAATTAAACAAAATATTTGGTAAAACCCAACAAGCGAAACTATCAGGCATTGAACAATTTTGATAAATATCAAAATTAACTGATTAACTTATCTGCAATTTAAAGAGTGATTTGTTTTTAATTAATCAATAGTACTTAGCAATGTTCACGTATTTGTTAACTGATAAACATACTTTAAGCTTTATATAGGTACTAGTTTTTCGGGCAGTGTGCGGGCCGCATGCGGCCCGCATCTATCTTGAGTCAGTAGGAACTGTCAAAAAAACACCTGATACAAAAATAAATGTGTTCAAAACTCCAATAGAAGTATGAAATCCCATATAAACTCTCAATACAATAAAGAGCCATACTGTAGCCACTAAAGCAAATTCACCCTACTGCCATAAAAAGGTGGTACGGGCAGAATGGGACCAAGGTTCTGAGTCTTTTTTGTTAAGGAACCCCACTCGTAGGTGCTTCGGTTACCGCAGGCAGTTGCCATGGAGACCAGTCGGTGACGTGGAAAATACTCTCAAGTCGGAGCTCGGCCTTCGGCCTCGCAAGTTACTAACACGGCTCGGCCTGCGGCCTCGCCAAGCGCTCGCCCTTCGGGCTCGCGCGTCATACGCTCGGCCTTCGGCCTCGCGGACCGAAAGTTCGGCCTTCGGCCTCACCAGGAGCTCGCCCTTCGGGCTCGCAACTTCACTAATGTAGGACAGTAACTCCAAATTCAGTCGAAAATCCCACAAAAACTCCTAATACAGTCGAAAATGTAAGGTAAAACACTCCAAATGCAGTATAAAGAATGATAGGAGCACGTGGGTCACATCCAAAATGTCGGATTTCAAGACGGCCACCATACAAACTGCTCCGTCCCTACTGAAGCTCGGCCTAAAGGCCTCGCTTCAGCAGGCTCGGATCATTTTGTATGGCGGCCATCTTGAAATCCGCCATTTTGGATTTTTAACAGCTGTCATTCGACTGCACTCCCGATTCCCTATGACATTTGGTCAAGCACCCCCAATCTATCTCTTACCGTTTTTGAGATATGTCATCCATCTACACTTGGCAGGCGTCTTTTTAATGATTTCCGATTTTTCTCATACTAACCAAAACCACCCGAACATTTTTGCCATACTTCATTTTTACCCTACTCTGCTCCTTCTAGGAGAACATTTATGTCAGTCAGTGGTAATCGAGCTTTATATATTATAACTAGTTTTTCGGGCAGTGTGCGGGCCGCATGCGGCCCGCATCTATCTTTAGTCATTTGAAAATTTCACAGAAACACCTAATTCGATAAAAAAAAGGGTGTTCAAAACTCCAATAGAAGTATGACATCCCATATAAACTCTCAATACGTTAAAGAAACAAACTGTAGCCACCAAACCAGATTCACCCTACTGCCATAAAAAGGTGGTACGGGCAGAATGGTACCAAGGTTCTGAGTCACTTTTGTTAGGGAACCCCACTCGTAGGTGCTTTGGTTATCGAGGGCAATTGCCATGGAGACCAGTTGGAGACGTGGAAAATACTCTCAAGTCGGAGCTCTGCCTTCGGCCTCGCAAGTTACCAACACGGCTCGGCCTCCGGCCTCGCCAAGCGCTCGCCCTTCGGGCTCACGCACCACACGCTCGGCCTTCGGCCTCGCGGGCCGAAAGTTCGGCCTTCGGCCTCACCAGGAGCTCGCCCTTCGGGCTCGCTATACACCAATGTAGGACGGTAACTCCAAATTCAGTCGAAAATCCCACAAAAACTCCTAATACAGTCGATAATATAAGGTAAAACACTCCAAATGCAGTATAAAGAATGATAGGAGCACGTGGGTCACATCCAAAATGTCGGATTTCAAGACGGCCACCATACAAACTGCTCCGCCCCTACTGAAGCTCGGCCTAAAGGCCTCGCTTCAGCAGGCTCGGATCACTTTGTATGGCGGCCATCTTGAAATCCGCCATTTTGGATTTTTGACAGATGTCATTCGACTGCTCTCCCGATTCCCTATGACATTTGTTCAAACTCCCCCTACCTATCTTGTACCGTTTTTGAGATATGTCATCCATCTTCACTTGGCAGGCGTCTTTTTTATGATTTTCGATTTTTCTCAAACTCACCAAAACCCCCCGAACATTTTTGTCATACATCACGTTGTTCCTACTCGTCTCCTTCTAGGAGAACATTTATGTCAGTCAGTCAGTCAATCAGTGAGTCAGTGGTAATCGAGCTTTATATATTATTAATAACTAGTATTTCGGGCAGTGTGCGGGCCGCATGCGGCCCGCATCTATCTTGAGTCAGTAGGAACTTTCAAAAAAACACCTAATACGTTAAAAACAGTGTGTTCAAAACTCCAAAATAAGAATGAAATCCCATATAAACTCTCAATACACTAAAGATCCATACTGTAGCCCCTAAAGCCGATTCACCCTACTGCCATAACAAGGTGGTACGGGCAGAAAGGTACCAAGGTTCTGAGTCACTTTTGTTAAGGAACCCCACTCGTAGGTGCTTCGGTTACCGCGGGCAGTTGCCATGGAGACCATTCGGAGACGTGGAAAATACTCTCGAGTCGGAGCTCGGCCTTCGGCCTCGCAAGTTACTAACACGGCTCGGCCTGCGGCCTCGCCAAGCGCTCGCCCTTCGGGCTCACGCGCCATTCGCTCGGCCTTCGGCCTCGCGGACCGAAAGTTCGGCCTTCGGCCTCACCAGAAGCTCGCCCTTCAGGCTCGCTATACACTAACGTAGGACAGTTACTCCAAATTCAGTCCAAAATCCCACAAAAACTCCTAATACGGTCGAAAATGTAGGTAAAACACTCCAAATGCAGTATGAAGAATGAGAGGAGCACGTGGGACACATCCAAAATGGCGGATTTCAAGATGGCCGCCATACAAACTGCTCCCCTACTGAAGCTCGGCCTAAAGGCCTCGCTTCAGCAGGCTCGGAGCATTTTGTATGGCGGCCATCTTGAAATCCGCCATTTTGGATCTTTGACAGGTGTCATTCGACTGCTCTCCTAATTCCCTATGACATTTGTTCAATCACCCCCTACCTATCTTGTACCGTTTTGGAGATACGTCATACATCTTCACTTGGCAGGCGTCTTTTTAATGATTTTCGATTTTTCTCATACTCACCAAAACCACCCGAACATTTTTGCCATACTTCATTTTTACCCTACTCTACTCCTTCTAGGAGAACATTTATGTCAGTCAGTGGTAATCGAGCTTTATATATTATAATAACTAGTTTTTCGGGCAGTGTGCGGGCCGCATGCGGCCCGCATTTATCGTTATGCAGTACTAAACTATAACAATACACCTTTAACATTAAAAAAAAATATTTCAAAACTCCAATAGAAGTATGAAATCCCATTAAAACTCTCAATACAATAAAGAAACAAACTGTAGCCTCCAAAACCAGATTCACCCTACTGCCATAAAAAGGTGGTTCCGGCAGAATGGTACCAAGGTTTTGAGTCACATTTGTTAAGGAACCCTACTCGTAGGTGCTTTGGTTATCGCGGGCAGTTGCCATGGAGACCAGTTGGAGACGTGGAAAATACTCTCAAGTCGGAGCTCGGCCTTCGGCCTCGCAAGTTACTAATACGGCTCGGCCTACGGCCTCGCCAGGCGCTCGCCCTTCGGGCTCACGCCCCATACGCTCGGCCTTCGGCCTCGCGGGCCGAAAGTTCGGCCTTCGGCCTCACCAGAAGCTCGCCCTTCGGGCTCGCTACTACACTAATGTAGGACAGTTACTCCAAATTCAGTCAAAAATCCCACAAAAACTCCTAATACAGTCGAAAATAAAGATAAAAAACTCAAAATGCAGTATAAAGAATGATAGGAGCACGTAAGACACATCCAAAATGTCGGATTTCAAGACGGCCGCCATACAAACTGCTCCGCCCCTACTGAAGCTCGGCCTAAAGGCCTCGCTTCAGCAGGCTCGGAGCATTTTGTATGGCGGCCATCTTGAAATCCGCCATTTTGGATTTTTGACAGGTGTCATTCGACTGCTCTCCCGATTCCCTATGACATTTGTTCAAACACCTCTAACCCATCTCTTACCGTTTTCGAGATACGTTATCCATCTTTACTTGGCAGGCGTCTTTTTTATGATTTTCGATTTTTCTCATACTCACCAAAACCCCCCGAACATTTTTGCCATACATCATTTTAGCCCTACTCGTCTCCTTCTAGGAGAACATTTATGTCAATCAGTCAGTCAGTCAGTCAGTGAGTGGTAATCGAGCTTTATATATTATTAACTAGTTTTTCGGGCAGTGTGCGGGCCGCATGCGGCCCGCATTTATCGTTATGCAGTACTTAACAATATCAAAACTCCTTTTACATAAAAAAAAAATATTTCAAAATTCCAATAGAAGTATGAAATCCCATATAAACTCTCAATACAATAAAGAACCATACTGTAGCCACTAAAGCAAATTCACCCTACTGCCATTAAAAGGTGGTACGGGCAGAATGGGACCAAGGTTCTGAGTCACTTTTGTTAAGGAACCCCACTCGTAGGTGCTTCGGTTACCGCGGGCAGTTGCCATGGAGACCAGTCGGAGATGTGGAAAATACTCTCAAGTCGGAGCTCGGCCTTCGGCCTCGCAAGTTACTAACACGGCTCGGCCTGCGGCCTCGCCAAGCGCTCGCCCTTCGGGCTCACGCACCATACGCTCGGCCTTCGGCCTCGCGAGCCGAAAGTTCGGCCTTCGGCCTCACCAGGAGCTCGCCCTTCGGGCTCGCTACTACACTAACGTAGGACAGTAACTCCAAATTCAGTCGAAAATCCCACAAAAACTCCTAATACAGTCGAAAATATAAGGTAAAACACTCCAAATGCAGTATAAAGAATGATAGGAGCACGTCAGACACATCCAAAATGGCGGATTTCAAAATGGCCGCCATACAAAGTGCTCCGCCGCTACTGAACCTCGGCCTAGCAGCCTCGCTTCAGCAGACTCGGATCACTTTGTATGGCGGCCATCTTGAAATCCGCCATTTTGGATTTTTGACAGGTGTCATTCTACTGCTCTCCCGATTCCCTATGACATTTGTTCAAACACCCCCTACCTATCTCTTACCGTTTTCGAGATGTGTTATCCATCTTTACTTGGCAGGCGTCATTTTTTTGATTTTCGATTTTTCTCATACTCACCAAAACCTCCTGAACATTTTTTCCATACATCATTTTAACCCTACTCTACTCCTTCTAGGAGAACATTTATGTCAGTCAGTCAGTCAGTGAGTCAGTCAGTGGTAATCGAGCTTTATATATTATAAATAAACTAGTATTTCGGGCAGTGTGCGGGCCGCATGCGGCCCGCATTTATCGTTATGCAATTTGAAACAATATCAAAACACCTTATATATTTAGAAAAAAAAACAATATTCTATAACAGTATGAAATCCCATATAAACTCCTTATACAGTAGAGAACCAAACTGTAGCCACCAAACCAGATTCACCCTACTGCCATAAAAAAGTGGTACGGGCAGAATGGTACCAAGATTCTGAGTCACTTTTGTTAAAGAACCCCACTCGTAGGTGCTTCGCTTACCACGGGCAGTTGCCATGGAGACCATTCGGAGACGTGGAAAATACTCTCAAGTCGGAGCTCGGCCTTCGGCCTCGCAAGTTACTAACACGGCTCGGCCTCCGGCCTCGCCATGCGCTCGCCCTTCGGGCTCACGCCCCATACGCTCGGCCTTCGGCCTCGCGGGCCGAAAGTTCGGCCTGCGGCCTCACTAGAAGCTCGCCCTTCGGGCTCGCTACTACACTAATGTAGGACAGTTACTCCAAATTCAGTCAAAAATCCCACAAAAACTCCTAATACATTCGAAAATAAAGATAAAAAACTCCAAATGCAGTATAAAGAATGATAGGAGCACGTAAGACACATCCAAAATGTCGGATTTCAAGACGGCCACCATTCAAACTGCTCCGCCCCTACTGAAGCTCGGCCTAAAGGCCTCGCTTCAGCAGGCTCGGAGCATTTTGTATGGCGGCCATCTTGAAATCCGCCATATTGGATTTTTGACAGGTGTCATTCGACTGCTCTCCCAATTCCCTATGACATTTGTTCAATCACCCCCTACCTATCTTGTACCGTTTTTGAGATACGTCATTCATCTTCACTTGGCAGGCGTCTTTTTAATGATTTTCGATTTTTCTCATACTTACCAAAACCCCCCGAACATTTTTGCCATACATCACGTTGTTCCTACTCGTCTCCTTCTAGGAGAACATTTATGTCAGTCAGTCAGTGGTAATCGAGCTTTATATATTATAAACTAGTATTTCGGGCAGTGTGCGGGCCGCATGCGGCCCGCATTTATCGTTGTGCAATTTTAAACTATATCAAACATTTATAAATGTTAATAAAAATGATTCAAAACTCCAAAAGATGTACGACGTCCCATACAAACTATTAATACAGTAGAGAATCAAACTGTAGCCACCAAACCAGATTCACCCTACTGCCATAAAAAGGTGGTACGGGCAGAATGGGACCAAGGTTCTGAGTCACTTTTGTTAAGGAACCCCACTCGTAGGTGCTTCGCTTACCTCGGGCAGTTGCCATGGAGACCAGTCGGAGACGTGGAAAAAACTCTCAAGTCGGAGCTCGGCCTTCGGCCTCGCAAGTTACCAACACGGCTCGGCCTGCGGCCTCGCCAAGTGCTCGCCCTTCGGGCTCGCGCATCATACGCTCGGCCTTCGGCCTCGCGAACCGAAAGTTCGGCCTTCGGCCTCACCAGGAGCTCGCCCTTCGGGCTCGCTACTATACTAATGTAGGACAGTAACTCCAAATTCAGTCAAAAATCCCACAAAACTCCTAATACAGTCGAAAATATAAGGTAATACACACCAAATGCAGTATAAAGAATGATAGGAGCACCTGGGACAAATCCAAAATGGCGGATTTCAAGAAGGCCACCATACAAACTGCTCCGCCCCTACTGAACCTCGGCCTAACGGCCTCGCTTCAGCAGGCTCGGATCAATTTGTATGGCGGCCATCTTGAAATCCGCCATTTTGGATTTTTGACAGGTGTCATTCGACTAAACTCCCGATTCCCTATGACATTTGTTCAAACACCCTCTACCTATCTTGTACCGTTTTCGAGATATTTTATCCATCTTTACTTGGCAGGCGTCATTTTTATGATTTTCGATTTTTCTCATACTAACCAAAACCCCCCGAACATTTTTGCCATACATCACGTTGCTCCTACTCGTCTCCTTCTAGGAGAACATTTATGTCAATCAGTCAGTCAGTCAGTCAGTGAGTGGTAATCGAGCTTTATATATTATTAATAACTAGTTTTTCGGGCAGTGTGCGGGCCGCATGCGGCCCGCATTTATCGTTATGCAGTACTAAACTATATCAAAACTCCTGATACGTTGGAAAAAAGTATGTTCAAAACTCCAATAGAAGTATGAAATCCCATATAAACTCTCAATACAATAAAGAACCATACTGTAGCCACTAAAGCAGATTCACCCTACTGCCATAAAAAGGTGGTACGGGCAGAATGGGACCAAGGTTCTGAGTCACTTTTGTTAAGGAACCCCAATCGTAGGTGCTTCGCTTACCGCGGGTAGTTGCCATGGAGACCAGTCGGAGACGTGGAAAAAACTCTCAAGTCGGAGCTCGGCCTTCGGCCTCGCAAGTTACCAACACGGCTCGGCCTGCGGCCTCGCCAAGCGCTCGCCCTTCGGGCTCGCGCATCATACGCTCGGCCTTCGGCCTCGCGGACCGAAAGTTCGGCCTTCGGCCTCACCAGGAGCTCGCCCTACGGGCTCGCTACTACACTTATGTAGGACAGTAACTCCAAATTCAGTCAAAAATCCCACAAAAACTCTTAATACAGTCGAAAATATAAGGTAATACACTCCAAATGCAGTATAAAGAATGATAGGAGCACCTTGGACAAATCCAAAATGGCGGATTTCAAGAAGGCCCCCATACAAACTGCTCCGCCCCTACTGAACCTCGGCCTAACGGCCTCGCTTCAGCAGGCTCGGATCAATTTGTATGGCGGCCATCTTGAAATCCGCCATTTTGGATTTTTGACAGGTGTCATTCGACTAAACTCCCGATTCCCTATGACATTTGTTCAAACACCCTCTACCTATCTTGTACCGTTTTCGAGATATTTTATCCATCTTTACTTGGCAGGCGTCATTTTTATGATTTTCGATTTTTCTCATACTAACCAAAACCCCCCGAACATTTTTGCCATACATCACGTTGCTCCTACTCGTCTCCTTCTAGGAGAACATTTATGTCAATCAGTCAGTCAGTCAGTCAGTGAGTGGTAATCGAGCTTTATATATTATTAACTAGTTTTTCGGGCAGTGTGCGGGCCGCATGCGGCCCGCATTTATCGTTGTGCAAGTTTGAACAATATCAAAACACCTTATACATTAAAAAAAAATATTTCAAAACACCAATAGAAGTATGAAATCCCATATAAACTCTCAATACAATAAAGAACCATACCGTAGCCACTACAGCAGATTCACCCTACTGCCATAAAAAGGTGGTACGGGCAGAATGGTACCAAGGTTCTGAGTCAATTTTGTTAAAGAACCCCACTCGTAGGTGCTTCGGTTACCGCGGGCAGTTGCCATGGAGACCAGTCGGAGATGTGGAAAATACTCTCAAGTCGGAGCTCGGCCTTCGGCCTCGCAAGTTACTAACACGGCTCGGCCTGCGGCCTCGCAAAGCGCTCGCCCTTCGGGCTCGCGCATCATGCGCTCGGCCTTCGGCCTCGCGGACCGAAAGTTCGGCCTTCGGCCTCACCAGGAGCTCGCCCTTCGGGCTCGCAACTTCACTAATGTAGGACAGTAACTCCAAATTCAGTCGAAAATCCCACAAAAACTCCTAATACAGTCGAATATATAGGGTAAATCACTCCAAATGCAGTATGAAGAATGAGAGGAGCACCTGGGACAAATCCAAAATGGCGGATTTCAAGAAGGCCACCATACAAACTGCTCCGCCCCTACTGAAGCTCGGCCTAAAGGCCTCGCTTCAGCAGGCTCGGAGCATTTTGTATGGCGGCCATCTTGAAATCCGCCATTTTGGATTTTTGACAGGTGTCATTCGACTGCTCTCCCGATTCCCTATGACATTTGTTCAAACACCCCCTACCTATCTTGTACCGTTTTTGAGATATGTCATCCATCTTTACTTGGCAGGCGTCTTTTTAATGATTTTCGATTTTTCTCATACTCACCGAAACCCTCCGAACATTTTTGTCATACATCACGTTGTTCCTACTCGTCTCCTTCTAGGAGAACATTTATGTCAATCAGTCAGTCAGTCAGTCAGTGAGTGGTAATCGAGCTTTATATATTATTAACTAGTTTTTCGGGCAGTGTGCGGGCCGCATGCGGCCCGCATCTATCTTGAGTCAGTTGGGACTGTCAAAAACACAACAGATACGTTAAAAAAAAGTATGTTTAAAACTCCAATAGAAGTGTGAAATCCCATACAAACTCTTAATACAATAAAGAACCAAACTGTAGCCACCAAACCAGATTCACCCTACTGACATAAAAAGGTGGTACGGGCAGAATGGGACCAGGGTTCCGAGTCACTTTTAGTATGGAACCCCACTCGTAGGTGCTTCGCTTACCGCGGGCAGTTGCCATGGAAACCAGTCGAAGACGTGGAAAAAACTCTCAAGGCGGAGCTCGGCCTTCGGCCTCGCAAGTTACCAACACGGCTCGGCCTGCGGCCTCGCCAAGCGCTCGCCCTTCGGGCTCACGCACCATACGCTCGGCCTTCGGCCTCGCGGACCGATAGTTCGGCCTTCGGCCTCACGAGGAGCTCGCCCTTCGGGCTCGCTACTTCACTTATGTAGGACAGTAACTCCAAATTTAGTCAAAAATCCCACAAAAACTCCTAATACAGTCGAAAATATAAGGTAAAACACTCCAAATGCAGTATAAAGAATGATAGGAATACGTGGGTCACATCCAAAATGTCGGATTTCAAGACGGCCACCATACAAACTGCCCCGCCCCTACTGAAGCTCGGCCTAAAGGCCTCGCTTCAGCAGGCTCGGATCATTTTGTATGGCGGCCATCTTGAAATCCGCCATTTTGGATTTTTGACAGGTGTCATTAGACTGCTCTCTCGATTCCCTATGACATTTTTTCAAACACCCCTTACCTATCTCTTACCGTTTTCGAGGTACGTCATCCATCTTCACTTGGCAGGCGTCATTTTTATGATTTTCGATTTTTCTCATACTCACCAAAACCCCCCGAACATTTTTGCCATACTTCATTTTTACCCTACTCTGCTCCTTCTAGGAGAACATTTATGTCAGTCAGTGAGTCAGTCAGTGAGTGGTAATCGAGCTTTATATATTATTAACTAGTATTTCGGGCAGTGTGCGGGCCGCATGCGGCCCGCATCTATCTTTACTCATTTGAAAATTTCACAGAAACACCTAATACGTTAAAAAAGTGTGTTCAAAACTCCAATAGAAAAATGTAATCTGATACAAACTCTTCATACACTAAAGAACCATACTGTAGCCACTAAAGCAGATTCACCCTACTGCCTTAAAAAGGTGGTACGGGCAGAATGGTACCAAGGTTCTGAGTCACTTTTGTTAAGGAACCCCACTCGTAGGTGCTGCGGTTACCGCAGGCAGTTGCCATGGAGACCAGTCGGAGATGTGGAAAACACTCTCAAGTCGGAGCTCGGCCTTCGGCCTCGCAAGTTACTAATACGGCTCGGCCTACGGCCTCGCCAGGCGCTCGCCCTTCGGGCTCGCGCATCATACGCTCGGCCTTCGGCCTCGCGGACCGAAAGTTCGGCCTTCGGCCTCACCGGGAGCTCGCCCTTCGGGCTCGCTACTTCACTTATGTAGGACAGTAACTCCAAATTTAGTCAAAAATCCCACAAAATCTCCTAATGCAGTCGAAAATATAAGGTAAAACACTCCAAATGCAGTATAAAGAATGATAGGAGCACGTGGGGCACATCCAAAATAACGGATTTCAAGACGGCCACCATACAAACTGCTCCGCCCCTACTGAAGCTCGGCCTAAAGGCCTCGCTTCAGCAGGCTCGGAGCATTTTGTATGGCGGCCATCTTGAAATCCGCCATTTTGGATTTTTGACAGATGTCATTCGACTGCTCTCCCGATTCCCTATGACATTTGTTCAAACACCCCCTACCTATCTTGTACCGTTTTCGAGATACGTCATTCATCTTTACTTGGCAGGCGTCTTTTTAATGATTTTCGATTTTTCTCATACTCACCAAAACCTTCCGAACATTTTCGCTATACATCACGTTGCTCCTACTCGCCTCCTTCTAGGAGAACATTTATGTCAATGAGTCAGTGAGTGGTAATCGAGCTTTATATATTATACTAGTTTTTCGGGCAGTGTGCGGGCCGCATGCGGCCCGCATTTATCGTTATGCAGAACTAAACAATACGTTAACACCTTGTACATTTAAAAAAAATAAGTTCAAAACTCCAATAGAAGTATGAAATCCCAAATAAACTCTCCATACAATAAAGAACCATACTGTAGCCACTAAAGCAGATTCACCCTACTGCCATAAAAAGGTGGTACGGGCAGAATGGTACCAAGGTTCTGAGTCACTTTTGTTAAGGAACCCCACTCGTAGGTGCCTCGGATACCGCGGGCAGTTGCCATGGAGACCAGTCGGAGACGTGAAAAAAACTCTCAAGTCGGAGCTCGGCCTTCGGCCTCGCAAGTTACTAATACGGCTCGGCCTACGGCCTCGCCAAGCGTTCGCCCTTCGGGCTCACGCACCATACGCTCGGCCTTCGGCCTCGCGGACCGAAAGTTCGGCCTTTGGCCTCGACAGGTAATTGCCCTTTGGGCTCGCTATACACTTATGTAGGACAGTTACTCCAAATTCAGTCCAAATTCCCACAAAAACTCCTAATATAGTCGAAAATGTAGGTAAAACACTCCAAATGCAGTATAAAGAATGATAGGAGCACGTGTGACACATCCAAAATGTCGGATTTCAAGACGGCCACCATACAAACTGCTCCGCCCCTACTGAAGCTCGGCCTAAAGGCCTCGCTTCAGCAGGCTCGGAGCATTTTGTATGGCGGCCATCTTGAAATCCGCCATTTTGGATTTTTGACAGATGTCATTCGACTGCTCTCCCGATTCCCTATGACATTTGTTCAAACACCCCCTACCTATCTCTTACCGTTTTTGAGATACGTCATCCATCATCACTTGGCAGGCGTCTTTTTAATGATTTTCGATTTTTCTCATACTCACCAAAACCACCCGAACATTTTTGCCATACTTCATTTTTACCCTACTCTACTCCTTCTAGGAGAACATTTATGTCAGTCAGTGGTAATCGAGCTTTATATATTATAATAACTAGTTTTTCGGGCAGTGTGCGGGCCGCATGCGGCCCGCATTTATCGTTATGCAGTAGTAAACTTTACCTTAACCGCTTATACATTTAAAAAAAAAAAGTTCAAAACTCCAATAGAAGTATGAAATCCCAAATAAAGTCTCCATACAATAAAGAACCATACTGTAGCCACTAAAGCAAATTCACCCTACTGGCATAAAAAGGTAGTACGGGCAGAATGGGACCAAGGTTCTGAGTCACTTTTGTTAAGGAACCCCACTCGTAGGTGCTTTGCTTACCGCGGGCAGTTGCCATGGAGACCAGTCGGAGACTTGGAAAAAACTCTCAAGTCGGAGCTCGGCCTTCGGCCTCGCAAGTTACCAACACGGCTCGGCCTGCGGCCTCGCCAAGCGCTCGCCCTACGGGCTCGCGCATCATACGCTCGGCCTTCGGCCTCGCGGACCGAAAGTTCGGCCTCCGGCCTCACCAGGAGCTCGCCCTTCGGGCTCGCTACTACACTTATGTAGGACAGTTACTCCAAATTCAGTCAAAAATCCCACAAAAACTCCTAATACAGTCGAAAATATAAGGTAAAACACTCCAAATGCAGTATAAAGAATGATAGGAGCATGTGGGTCACATCCAAAATGTCGGATTTCAAGACAGCCACCATACAAACTGCTCCGCCCCTACTGAAGCTCGGCCTAACGGCCTCGCTTCAGCAGGCTCGGATCATTTTGTATGGCGGCCATCTTGAAATCCGCCATTTTGGATTTTTGACAGGTGTCATTCGACTGCTCTCCCTATTCCCTATGACATTTGTTCAAACACCCCCTACCCATCTTGCACCGTTTTCGAGATACGTCATCCATCTTTACTTGGCAGGCGTCATTTTTATGATTTTCGATTTTTCTCATACTCACCGAAACCACCCGAACACTTTTGCCATACATCACGTTGTTCCTACTCGTCTCCTTCTAGGAGAACATTTATGTCAATCAGTCAGTGGTAATCGAGCTTTATATAATATAAATAAACTAGTATTTCGGGCAGTGTGCGGGCCGCATGCGGCCCGCATTTATCGTTGTGCAAGTTTGAACAATATCAAAACACCTTATACATTAAAAAAAATTATTTCAAAACACCTAAAGATGTACGATTTCCCATACAAACCCTTAATACAATAGAGAACCGTACTGTTATCACCAAACCAAATTCACCCTACTGCCATAAAAAGGTGGTACGGGCAGAATGGTACCAAGGTTCTGAATCACTTTTGTTAAGGAACCCCACTCGTAGGTGCTTCGGTTACCGCAGGCAGTTGCCATGGAGACCAGTCGGTGACGTGGAAAATACTCTCAAGTCGGAGCTCGGCCTTCGGCCTCGCAAGTTACTAATACGGCTCGGCCTGCGGCCTCGCCAAGCGCTCGCCCTTCGGGCTCGCGCACCATTCGCTCGGCCTTCGGCCTCGCGGACCGAAAGTTCGGCCTTCGGCCTCACCAGGTGGTTGCCCTTTGGGCTCGCTATACACTAATGTAGAACAGTTACTCCAAATTCAGTCAAAAAACCCACAAAAACTCCTAATACAGTCGAAAATATAAGGTAAAACACTCCAAATGCAGTATGAAGAATGAGAGGAGCACCTGGGACAAATCCAAAATGGCGGATTTCAAGAAGGCCACCATACAAACTGCTCCGCCCCTACTGAAGCTCGGCCTAAAGGCCTCGCTTCAGCAGGCTCGGAGCATTTTGTATGGCGGCCATCTTGAAATCCGCCATTTTGGATTTTTGACAGGTGTCATTCGACTGCTCTCCCGATTCTCTATGATATTTGTTCAAACACCCCCTACCTATCTCTTACCGTTTTCGAGATACGTCATCCATCATCACTTGGCAGGCGTCTTTTTAATGATTTTCGATTTTTCTCATACTCACCAAAACCCCCCAAACATTTTTGCCATACATCATTTTAGCCCTACTCTGCTCCTTCTAGGAGAACATTTATGTCAATCAGTCAGTCAGTCAGTGAGTGGTAATATGGTTTAAGACTTTTATTTCTCTTAAGAATATAGGTACATTCACTTAGCAGAGAAATTACAAGTTTCCTTAATTTATACATTTGTATTGCAAACATAGAAACGGACTTAATAATTAATATTATTCATATATTATACAGTATTAACATACGTAAAATATTAAACTGTAGAAAAATAAAAATAAAAAACGTTAAACAATAAAAAAAAAAAACGAGCTTTATATATTATAAACTAGTTTTTCGGGCAGTGTGCGGGCCGCATGCGGCCCGCATTTATCGTTGTGCAATTATAACTATAACGAAACACCTTTTACATTAAAATAAAAATATTTCAAAACTCCAATAGAATTATGAAATCCCATATAAACTCTCAATACAATAAAGAACCATACTGTAGCCACTAAAGCAGATTCACCCTACTGCCAAAAAAAGGTGGTACGGGCAGAATGGTACCAAGGTTCTGAGTCACTTTTGTTAAGGAACCCTACTCGTAGGTGCTGCGGTTACCGCAGGCAGTTGCCATGGAGACCAGTCGGAGATGTGGAAAATACTCTCAAGTCGGAGCTCGGCCTTCGGCCTCGCAAGTTACTAATACGGCTCGGCCTACGGCCTCGCCAGGCACTCGCCCTTCGGGCTCGCGCATCATACGCTCGGCCTTCGGCCTCACGGACCGAAGGTTCGGCCTTCGGCCTCACCAGGAGCTCGCCCTTCGGGCTCGCTACTTCACTTATGTAGGACGGTAACTCCAAATTTAGTCAAAAATCCCACAAAAACTCCTAATACAGTCGAAAATATAAGGTAAAACACTCCAAATGCAGTATAAAGAATGATAGGAGCACGTGGGGCACATCCAAAATAACGGATTTCAAGACGGCCACCATACAAACTGCTCCGCCCCTACTGAAGCTCGGCCTAAAGGCCTCGCTTCAGCAGGCTCGGAGCATTTTGTATGGCGGCCATCTTGAAATCCGCCATTTTGGATTTTTGACAGATGTCATTCGACTGCTCTCCCGATTCCCTATGACATTTGTTCAAACACCCCCTACCTATCTCTTACCGTTTTCGAGATACGTCATCCATCATCACTTGGCAGGCGTCTTTTTAATGATTTTCGATTTTTCTCATACTCACCTAAACCCCCCGAACATTTTTGCCATACATCACGTTGTTCCTACTCGTCTCCTTCTAGGAGAACATTTATGTCAGTCAGTCAGTGGTAATCGAGCTTTATATATTATAAACTAGTTTTTCGGGCAGTGTGCGGGCCGCATGCGGCCCGCATTTATCGTTGTGCAAGTTTGAACAATATCAAAACACCTTGTACATTAAAAAAAAATATTTCAAAACACCAAAAGATGTACGATTTCCCATACAAACTCTTAATGCAATAAGGAACCAAACTGTAGCCACCAAACCAGATTCACCCTACTGCCATAAAAAGGTGGTACGGGCAGAATAGTACCAAGGTTCTGAGTCACTTTTGTTAAGGATACCCACTCGTAGGTGCTTCGGTTACCGCAGGCAGTTGCCATGGAGACCAGTCAGTGACGTGGAAAATACTCTCAAGTCGGAGCTCGGCCTTCGGCCTCGCAAGTTACTAATACGGCTTTGCCTACGGCCTCGCCAAGCGCTCGCCCTTCGGGCTCACGCATCATACGCTTGGCCTTCGGCCTCGCGGACCGAAAGTTCGGCCTTCGGCCTTACCAGGAGCTCGCCCTTCGGGCTCGCTACTACACTAACGTAGGACAGTAACTCCAAATTCAGTCAAAACTCCCACAAAAACTCCTAATACAGTTGAAAATAAAGGTAAAACACTCCATATGCAGTATAAAGAATGATAGGAGCATGTAAGACACATCCAAAATGTCGGATTTCAAGACGGCCACCATACAAACTGCTCCGCCCCTACTGAAGCTCGGCCTAACGGCCTCGCTTCAGCAGGCTCGGATCAATTTGTATGGCGGCCATCTTGAAATCCGCCATTTTGGATTTTTGACAGATGTCATTCGACTGCTCTCCTTATTCCCTATGACATTTGTTCAAACACCCCCTACCTATCTCTTACCGTTTTTGAGATACGTCATCCATCTTCACTTGGCAGGCGTCTTTTTAATGATTTTCGATTTTTCTCATACTCATCAAAACCCCTCGAACATTTCTGCCATACATCATTTTAGCCCTACTATGCTCCTTCTAGGAGAACATTTATGTCAATCAGTCAGTCAGTGAGTCAGTGGTAATCGAGCCTTATATATTATAAATAAACTAGTATTTCGGGCAGTGTGCGGGCCGCATGCGGCCCGCATCTATCTTGAGTCAGTAGGAACTGTCAAAAAAACACCTGATACAAAAAAAAATGTGTTCAAAACTCCAGTAGAAGTATGAAATCCCATATAAACTCTCAATACAATAAAGAACCATACTGTAGCCACTAAAGCAGATTCACCCTACTGCCATAAAAAGGTGGTACGGTCAGAATGGTATCAAGCTTCTGAGTCACTTTTGTTAAGGAACCCCATTCGTAGGTGCTTCGGTTACCGCAGGCAGTTGCCATGGAGACCAGTCGGAGACGTGGAAAATACTCTCAAGTCGGAGCTCGGCCTTCGGCCTCGCAAGTTACTAATACGGCTCGGCCTACGGCCTCGCCAAGCGTTCGCCCTTCGGGCTCACGCAACAAACGCTCGGCCTTCGGCCTCGCGAGCCGAAAGTTCGGCCTGCGGCCTCGCCAAGCGCTCGCCCTTCGGGCTCGCTACTACACTTATGTAGGACAGTTACTCCAAATTCAGTCAAAAATCCCACAAAAACTCCTAATACAGTCGAAAATGTAGGTAAAACACTCCAAATGCAGTATAAAGAATGATAGGAGCATGTGGGTCACATCCAAAATGTCGGATTTCAAGACGGCCACCATACAAACTGCTCCGCCCCTACTGAAGCTCGGCCTAACGGCCTCGCTTCAGCAGGCTCGGATCAATTTGTATGGCGGCCATCTTGAAATCCGCCATTTTGGATTTTTGACATATGTCATCCGACTGCTCTTCCGATTCCCTATGACATTTGTTCAATCACCCCCTACCTATCTCTTACCGTTTTTGAGATACGTCATCCATCTCAACTTGGCAGGCGTCTTTTTAATGATTTTCGATTTTTCTCATACTCACCCAAACCCCCCGAAAATTTTTGCCATACATCACTTTGCTCCTACTCGTCTCCTTCTAGGAGAACATTTATGTCAGTCAGTGAGTCAGTCAGTGAGTGGTAATCGAGCTTTATATATTATAAACTAGTATTTCGGGCAGTGTGCGGGCCGCATGCGGCCCGCATTTATCGTTATGCAGTACTAAACTATATCAAAACTCCTGATACGTTGGAAAAAAGTATGTTCAAAACTCCAATAGAAGTATGAAATCCCATATAAACTCTCAATACAATAAAGAACCATACTGTAGCCACTAAAGCAGATTCACCCTACTGCCATAAAAAGGTGGTACGGGCAGAATGGTACCAAGGTTCTGAGTCACTTTTGTTAATGAACCCCACTCGTAGGTGCTGCGGTTACCGCAGGCAGTTGCCATGGAGACCAGTCGGAGATGTGGAAAATACTCTCAAGTCGGAGCTCGGCCTTCGGCCTCGCAAGTTACTAATACGGCTCGGCCTACGGCCTCGCCAGGCGCTCGCCCTTCGGGCTCGCGCATCATACGCTCGGCCTTCGGCCTCGCGGACCGAAAGTTCGGCCTTCGGCCTCACCAGGAGCTCGCCCTTCGGGCTCGCTACTTCACTAATGTAGGACAAGTAACTCCAAATTCAGTCAAAAATTCCACAAAAACTCCTAATACAGTCGAAAATATAAGGTAAAACACTCCAAATGCAGTATAAAGAATGATAGGAGCACGTGGGGCACATCCAAAATAACGGATTTCAAGACGGCCACCATACAAATTGCTCCGCCCCTACTGAAGCTCGGCCTAAAGGCCTCGCTTCAGCAGGCTCGGAGCATTTTGTATGGCGGCCATCTTGAAATCCGCCATTTTGGATTTTTGACAGATGTCATTCGACTGCTCTCCCGATTCCCTATGACATTTGTTCAAACACCCCCTACCTATCTCTTACCGTTTTTGAGATACGTCATCCATCATCACTTGGCAGGCGTCTTTTTAATGATTTTCGATTTTTCTCATACTCACCAAAACCACCCGAACATTTTTGCCATACATCACGTTGTTCCTACTCGTCTCCTTCTAGGAGAACATTTATGTCAGTCAGTCAGTGGTAATCGAGCTTTATATATTATAAATAAACTAGTATTTCGGGCAGTGTGCGGGCCGCATGCGGCCCGCATCTATCTTGAGTCAGTAGGAACTGTCAAAAAAACACCTGATACATTAAAAAAAAAGGTGTGTTCAAAACTCCAATAGAAGTATGAAATTCCATATAAACTCTCAATACAATAAAGAACCATACAGTAGCCACTAAAGCAAATTCACCCTACTGCCATAAAAAGGTGGTACGGGCAGAATGGTACCAAGGTTCTAAGTCACTTTTCTTAAGGAACCCCACTCGTAGGTGCTTCGGTTACCGCGGGCAGTTGCCATGGAGACCAGTCGGAGATGTGGAAAATACTCTCGAGTCGGAGCTCGGCCTTCGGCCTCGCAAGTTACTAACACGGCTCGGCCTGCGGCCTCGCCAAGCGCTCGCCCTTCGGGCTCGCGCACCATTCGCTCGGCCTTCGGCCTCGCGGACCGAAAGTTTGGCCTTCGGCCTCACCAGGTGGTTGCCCTTTGGGCTCGCTATACACTAATGTACGACAGTTACTCCAAATTCAGTCGAAAATCCCACAAAAACTCCTAATACAGTCGAAAATATAGGGTAAATCACTCCAAATGCAGTATGAAGAATGATAGGAGCACCTGGGACAAATCCAAAACGGCGGATTCAAGAAGGCCACCATACAAACTGCTCCGCCCCTACTGAAGCTCGGCCTAAAGGCCTCGCTTCAGCAGGCTCGGAGCATTTTGTATGGCGGCCATCTTGAAATCCGCCATTTTGGATTTTTGACAGGTGTCATTCGACTGCTCTTCCTATTCCCTATGACATTTTTTCAAACACCCCCTACCTATCTCGTACCGTTTTCGAGATACGTCATCCATCATCACTTGGCAGGCGTCTTTTTAATGATTTTCGATTTTTCTCATACTCACCAAAACCACCCGAACATTTTTGCCATACTTCATTTTTACCCTACTCTGCTCCTTCTAGGAGAACATTTATGTCAGTCAGTCAGTGGTAATCGAGCTTTATATATTATAAACTAGTATTTCGGGCAGTGTGCGGGCCGCATGCGGCCCGCATCTATCTTGAGTCAGTAGGAACTGTCAAAAAAACACCTGATACATTAAAAAAAAAGTGTGTTCAAAACTCCATTAGAAGTATGAAATCCCATATAAACTCTCAATACATTAAAGAAACATACTCTAGCCACTAAAGCAAATTCACCCTACTGCCATAAAAAGGTGGTACGGGCAGAATGGGACCAAGGTTCTGAGTCACTTTTGTTAAGGAACCCCACTCGTAGGTGCTTCGGTTACCGCGGGCAGTTGCCATGGAGACCAGTCGGTGACGTGGAAAATACTCTCAAGTCGGAGCTCGGCCTTCGGCCTCGCAAGTTACCAAAACGGCTCGGCCTACGGCCTCGCCAAGCGCTCGCCCTTCGGGCTCGCGCATCATACGCTCGGCCTTCGGCCTCGCGGACCGAGAGTTCGGCCTTCGGCCTCACCAGGAGCTCGCCCTTCGGGCTCGCAACTTCACTAATGTAGGACAGTAACTCCAAATTCAGTCGAAAATCCCACGAAAACTCCTAATACAGTCGAAAATATAAGGTAAAACACTTCAAATGCAGTATAAAGAATGATAGGAGCACGTGGGTCACATCCAAAATGTCGGATTTCAAGACGGCCACCATACAAACTGCTCCGCCCCTACTGAAGCTCGGCCTAAAGGCCTCGCTTCAGCAGGCTCGGAGCATTTTGTATGGCGGCCATCTTGAAATCCGCCATTTTGGATTTTTGACAGATGTCATTCGACTGCTCTCCCGATTCCCTATGACATTTGTTCAAACACCCCCTACCTATCTCCTACCGTTTTCGAGATACGTCATCCATCATCACTTGGCAGGCGTCTTTTTAATGATTTTCGATTTTTCTCATACTCACCAAAACCACACGAACATTTTTGCCATACTTCATTTTTACCCTACTCTGCTCCTTCTAGGAGAACATTTATGTCAGTGAGTGAGTGGTAATCGAGCTTTATATATTATAACTAGTTTTTCGGGCAGTGTGCGGGCCGCATGCGGCCCGCATTTATCGTTGTGCAAGTTTGAACAATATCAAAACACCTTGTACATTAAAAAAAAATATTTCAAAACACCAAAAGATGTACGATTTCCCATACAAACTCTTAATGCAATAAGGAACCAAACTGTAGCCACCAAACCAGATTCACCCTACTGCCATAAAAAGGTGGTACGGGCAGAATAGTACCAAGGTTCTGAGTCACTTTTGTTAAGGATACCCACTCGTAGGTGCTTCGGTTACCGCAGGCAGTTGCCATGGAGACCAGTCAGTGACGTGGAAAATACTCTCAAGTCGGAGCTCGGCCTTCGGCCTCGCAAGTTACTAATACGGCTTTGCCTACGGCCTCGCCAAGCGCTCGCCCTTCGGGCTCACGCATCATACGCTTGGCCTTCGGCCTCGCGGACCGAAAGTTCGGCCTTCGGCCTTACCAGGAGCTCGCCCTTCGGGCTCGCTACTACACTAACGTAGGACAGTAACTCCAAATTCAGTCAAAACTCCCACAAAAACTCCTAATACAGTTGAAAATAAAGGTAAAACACTCCATATGCAGTATAAAGAATGATAGGAGCATGTAAGACACATCCAAAATGTCGGATTTCAAGACGGCCACCATACAAACTGCTCCGCCCCTACTGAAGCTCGGCCTAACGGCCTCGCTTCAGCAGGCTCGGATCAATTTGTATGGCGGCCATCTTGAAATCCGCCATTTTGGATTTTTGACAGATGTCATTCGACTGCTCTCCTTATTCCCTATGACATTTGTTCAAACACCCCCTACCTATCTCTTACCGTTTTTGAGATACGTCATCCATCTTCACTTGGCAGGCGTCTTTTTAATGATTTTCGATTTTTCTCATACTCATCAAAACCCCTCGAACATTTCTGCCATACATCATTTTAGCCCTACTATGCTCCTTCTAGGAGAACATTTATGTCAATCAGTCAGTCAGTGAGTCAGTGGTAATCGAGCCTTATATATTATAAACTAGTATTTCGGGCAGTGTGCGGGCCGCATGCGGCCCGCATTTATCGTTGTGCAAGTTTGAACAATATCAAAACACCTTATACATTAAAAAAAATTATTTCAAAACACCTAAAGATGTACGATTTCCCATACAAACCCTTAATACAATAGAGAACCGTACTGTTATCACCAAACCAAATTCACCCTACTGCCATAAAAAGGTGGTACGGGCAGAATGGTACCAAGGTTCTGAATCACTTTTGTTAAGGAACCCCACTCGTAGGTGCTTCGGTTACCGCAGGCAGTTGCCATGGAGACCAGTCGGTGACGTGGAAAATACTCTCAAGTCGGAGCTCGGCCTTCGGCCTCGCAAGTTACTAATACGGCTCGGCCTGCGGCCTCGCCAAGCGCTCGCCCTTCGGGCTCGCGCACCATTCGCTCGGCCTTCGGCCTCGCGGACCGAAAGTTCGGCCTTCGGCCTCACCAGGTGGTTGCCCTTTGGGCTCGCTATACACTAATGTAGAACAGTTACTCCAAATTCAGTCAAAAAACCCACAAAAACTCCTAATACAGTCGAAAATATAAGGTAAAACACTCCAAATGCAGTATGAAGAATGAGAGGAGCACCTGGGACAAATCCAAAATGGCGGATTTCAAGAAGGCCACCATACAAACTGCTCCGCCCCTACTGAAGCTCGGCCTAAAGGCCTCGCTTCAGCAGGCTCGGAGCATTTTGTATGGCGGCCATCTTGAAATCCGCCATTTTGGATTTTTGACAGGTGTCATTCGACTGCTCTCCCGATTCTCTATGATATTTGTTCAAACACCCCCTACCTATCTCTTACCGTTTTCGAGATACGTCATCCATCATCACTTGGCAGGCGTCTTTTTAATGATTTTCGATTTTTCTCATACTCACCAAAACCCCCCAAACATTTTTGCCATACATCATTTTAGCCCTACTCTGCTCCTTCTAGGAGAACATTTATGTCAATCAGTCAGTCAGTCAGTGAGTGGTAATCGAGCTTTATATATTATAAAAGCTTTATATATTATAAACTAGTATTTCGGGCAGTGTGCGGGCCGCATGCGGCCCGCATTTATCGTTGTGCAGTACTTAACTTTACCTTAACCCCTTATACATTAAAAAAAATAAGTTCAAAACTCCAATAGAAGTATGAAATCCCAAATAAACTCTCCATACAATAACGAACCATACTGTAGCCACTAAAGCAGATTCACCCTACTGGCATAAAAAGGTAGTACGGGCAGAATGGGACCAAGGTTCTGAGTCACTTTTGTTAAGGAACCCCACTCGTAGGTGCTTTGCTTACCGCGGGCAGTTGCCATGGAGACCATTCGGAGACGTGGAAAATACTCTCAAGTCGGAGCTCGGCCTTCGGCCTCGCAAGTTACTAACACGGCTCGGCCTCCGGCCTCGCCATGCGCTCGCCCTTCGGGCTCACGCCCCATACGCTCGGCCTTCGGCCTCGCGGGCCGAAAGTTCGGCCTGCGGCCTCACCAGAAGCTCGCCCTTCGGGCTCGCTACTACACTAATGTAGGACAGTTACTCCAAATTCAGTCAAAAATCCCACAAAAACTCCTAATACATTCGAAAATAAAGATAAAAAACTCCAAATGCAGTATAAAGAATGATAGGAGCACGTGGGTCACCTCCAAAATGTCGGATTTCAAGACAGCCACCATACAAACTGCTCCGCCTCTACTGAAGCTCGGCCTAACGGCCTCGCTTCAGCAGGCTCGGATCACTTTGTATGGCGGCCATCTTGAAATCCACCATTTTGGATTTTTGACAGATGTCATCCGACTGCTCTCCCAATTCCCTATGACATTTGTTCAAACACCCTCTACCTATCTTGTACCGTTTTTGAGATATGTCATTCATCTTTACTTGGCAGGCGTCTTTTTAATGATTTTCGATTTTTCTCATACTCACCTAAACCCGCCGAACATTTTTGCCATACTTCATTTTTACCCTACTCTGCTCCTTCTAGGAGAACATTTATGTCAGTGAGTCAGTGAGTCAGTCAGTGGTAATCGAGCCTTATATATTATAAACTAGTTTTTCGGGCAGTGTGCGGGCCGCATGCGGCCCGCATTTATCGTTATGCAGTACTAAACTATATGAAAACACCTGAAACATTAAAAAAAAATGTGTTCAAAACTCCATTAGAAGTATGAAATCCCATATAAACTTGTAATAGAGTAGAGAACCATACTGTAGCAACCAAACCAGATTCACCCTACTGCCATAAAAAGGTGGTACGGGCAGAATGGTACCAAGGTTCTCAGTCTCTTTTGTTAAGGAACCCCACTCGTAGGTGCTTCGGTTACCGCGGGCAGTTGCCATGGAGACCAGTCGGTGACGTGGAAAATACTCTCAAGTCGGAGCTCGGCCTACGGCCTCGCAAGTTACTAACACGGCTCGGCCTGCGGCCTCGCCATGCGTTCGCCCTTCGGGCTCACGCACCATACGCTCGCCCTTCGGCCTCGCGAGCCGAAAGTTCGGCCTTCGGCCTCACCAGGAGCTCGCCCTTCGGGCTCGCTACTACACTTATGTAGGACAGTAACTCCAAATTCAGTAAAAAATCCCACAAAAACTCCTAATACAGTCTAAAATAAAGGTAAAACACTCCAAATGCAGTATAAAGAATGATAGGAGCACGTGGGTCACATCCAAAATGTCGGATTTCAAGACGGCCACCATACAAACTGCTCCGCCCCTTCTGAAGCTCGGCCTAACGGCCTCGCTTCAGCAGGCTCGGATCATTTTGTATGGCGGCCATCTTGAAATCCGCCATTTTGGATTTTTGACAGGTGTCATTCAACTGCTCTCCCGATTTCCTATGACATTTGTTCAAACTCCCCCTACCTATCTCTTACCGTTTTTGAGATATGACATACATCTTTACTTGGCAGGCGTCTTTTAAATGATTTTCGATTTTTCTCATACTCACCTAAGTCCCCCGAACATTTTTGCCATACATCACTGTGCTCCTACTCGTCTCCTTCTAGGAGAACATTTATGTCAATGAGTGAGTCAGTCAGTCAGTCAGTGGTAATCGAGCTTTATATATTATAAACTAGTTTTTCGGGCAGTGTGCGGGCCGCATGCGGCCCGCATTTATCGTTATGCAGTAGTAAACTTTACCTTAACCGCTTATACATTTAAAAAAAAAAAGTTCAAAACTCCAATAGAAGTATGAAATCCCAAATAAAGTCTCCATACAATAAAGAACCATACTGTAGCCACTAAAGCAAATTCACCCTACTGGCATAAAAAGGTAGTACGGGCAGAATGGGACCAAGGTTCTGAGTCACTTTTGTTAAGGAACCCCACTCGTAGGTGCTTTGCTTACCGCGGGCAGTTGCCATGGAGACCAGTCGGAGACTTGGAAAAAACTCTCAAGTCGGAGCTCGGCCTTCGGCCTCGCAAGTTACCAACACGGCTCGGCCTGCGGCCTCGCCAAGCGCTCGCCCTACGGGCTCGCGCATCATACGCTCGGCCTTCGGCCTCGCGGACCGAAAGTTCGGCCTCCGGCCTCACCAGGAGCTCGCCCTTCGGGCTCGCTACTACACTTATGTAGGACAGTTACTCCAAATTCAGTCAAAAATCCCACAAAAACTCCTAATACAGTCGAAAATATAAGGTAAAACACTCCAAATGCAGTATAAAGAATGATAGGAGCATGTGGGTCACATCCAAAATGTCGGATTTCAAGACAGCCACCATACAAACTGCTCCGCCCCTACTGAAGCTCGGCCTAACGGCCTCGCTTCAGCAGGCTCGGATCATTTTGTATGGCGGCCATCTTGAAATCCGCCATTTTGGATTTTTGACAGGTGTCATTCGACTGCTCTTCCTATTCCCTATGACATTTGTTCAAACACCCCCTACCTATCTCGTACCGTTTTCGAGATACGTCATCCATCATCACTTGGCAGGCGTCTTTTTAATGATTTTCGATTTTTCTCATACTCACCAAAACCACCCGAACATTTTTGCCATACTTCATTTTTACCCTACTCTGCTCCTTCTAGGAGAACATTTATGTCAGTCAGTCAGTGGTAATCGAGCTTTATATATTATAAATAAACTAGTATTTCGGGCAGTGTGCGGGCCGCATGCGGCCCGCATCTATCTTGAGTCAGTAGGAACTGTCAAAAAAACACCTGATACATTAAAAAAAAAGTGTGTTCAAAACTCCATTAGAAGTATGAAATCCCATATAAACTCTCAATACATTAAAGAAACATACTCTAGCCACTAAAGCAAATTCACCCTACTGCCATAAAAAGGTGGTACGGGCAGAATGGGACCAAGGTTCTGAGTCACTTTTGTTAAGGAACCCCACTCGTAGGTGCTTCGGTTACCGCGGGCAGTTGCCATGGAGACCAGTCGGTGACGTGGAAAATACTCTCAAGTCGGAGCTCGGCCTTCGGCCTCGCAAGTTACCAAAACGGCTCGGCCTACGGCCTCGCCAAGCGCTCGCCCTTCGGGCTCGCGCATCATACGCTCGGCCTTCGGCCTCGCGGACCGAGAGTTCGGCCTTCGGCCTCACCAGGAGCTCGCCCTTCGGGCTCGCAACTTCACTAATGTAGGACAGTAACTCCAAATTCAGTCGAAAATCCCACGAAAACTCCTAATACAGTCGAAAATATAAGGTAAAACACTTCAAATGCAGTATAAAGAATGATAGGAGCACGTGGGTCACATCCAAAATGTCGGATTTCAAGACGGCCACCATACAAACTGCTCCGCCCCTACTGAAGCTCGGCCTAAAGGCCTCGCTTCAGCAGGCTCGGAGCATTTTGTATGGCGGCCATCTTGAAATCCGCCATTTTGGATTTTTGACAGGTGTCATTCGACTGCTCTCCCGATTCCCTATGACATTTGTTCAAACACCCCCTACCTATCTTGTACCGTTTTTGAGATATGTCATCCAACTTTACTTGGCAGGCGTCTTTTTAATGATTTTCGATTTTTCTCATAGTCACCAAAACTCACTGAACATTTTTGCCATACATCATTTTAACCCTACTCTGCTCCTTCTAGGAGAACATTTATGTCAATCAGTCAGTCAGTCAGTCAGTGAGTGGTAATCGAGCTTTATATATTATAAACTAGTTTTTCGGGCAGTGTGCGGGCCGCATGCGGCCCGCATTTATCGTTGTGCAATTATAACTATAACGAAACACCTTTTACATTAAAATAAAAATATTTCAAAACTCCAATAGAATTATGAAATCCCATATAAACTCTCAATACAATAAAGAACCATACTGTAGCCACTAAAGCAGATTCACCCTACTGCCAAAAAAAGGTGGTACGGGCAGAATGGTATCAAGGTTCTGAGTCACTTTTGTTAAGGAACCCTACTCGTAGGTGCTGCGGTTACCGCAGGCAGTTGCCATGGAGACCAGTCGGAGATGTGGAAAATACTCTCAAGTCGGAGCTCGGCCTTCGGCCTCGCAAGTTACTAATACGGCTCGGCCTACGGCCTCGCCAGGCACTCGCCCTTCGGGCTCGCGCATCATACGCTCGGCCTTCGGCCTCGCGGACCGAAGGTTCGGCCTTCGGCCTCACCAGGAGCTCGCCCTTCGGGCTCGCTACTTCACTTATGTAGGACGGTAACTCCAAATTTAGTCAAAAATCCCACAAAAACTCCTAATACAGTCGAAAATATAAGGTAAAACACTCCAAATGCAGTATAAAGAATGATAGGAGCACGTGGGGCACATCCAAAATAACGGATTTCAAGACGGCCACCATACAAACTGCTCCGCCCCTACTGAAGCTCGGCCTAAAGGCCTCGCTTCAGCAGGCTCGGAGCATTTTGTATGGCGGCCATCTTGAAATCCGCCATTTTGGATTTTTGACAGATGTCATTCGACTGCTCTCCCGATTCCCTATGACATTTGTTCAAACACCCCCTACCTATCTCTTACCGTTTTCGAGATATGTCATCCATCTTTACTTGGCAGGCGTCTTTTTAATGATTTTCGATTTTTCTCATACTCACCAAAACCCCCCGAACATTTTTGTCCTACATCATTTTAACCCTACTCTACTCCTTCTAGGAGAACATTTATGTCAGTCAGTCAGTCAGTGAGTCAGTCAGTGGTAATCGAGCTTTATATATTATAATAACTAGTTTTTCGGGCAGTGTGCGGGCCGCATGCGGCCCGCATTTATCGTTGTGCAAGTTTGAACAATATTAAAACACCTTATACATAAAAAAAAAATATTACAAAACACCAAAAGATATACGATTTCCCATACAAACACTTAATACATTAGAGAACCGTACTGTAGCCACCAAATCAAATTCACCCTACTGCCATAAAAAGGTGGTACGGGCAGGATGGGACCAAGGTTCTGAGTCACTTTTGTTAAGGAACCTTACTCGTAGGTGCTTCGGTTACCGTGGGCAGTTGCCATGGAGACCAGTCAGAGACGTGGAAAATACACTCAAGTCGGAGCTCGGCCTTCGGCCTCGCAAGTTACTAATACGGCTCGGCCTGCGGCCTCGCCAAGCGCTCGCCCTTCGGGCTCACGCGCCATACGCTCGGCCTTCGGCCTCGCGAGCCGAAAGTTCGGCCTTCGGCCTCACCAGGAGCTCGCCCTTCGGGCTCGCTATTACAATAAATGTTGGATAGTAACTCCAAATTCAGTCAATAATCCCACAAAAACTCCTAATACAGTCGAAAATGAAGGTAAAACACTCCAAATGCAGTATAAAGAATGATAGGAGCACGTGGGTCACATCCAAAATGTCGGATTTCAAGACGGCCACCAAACAAACTGCTCCGCCCCTACTGAAGCTCGGCCTAAAGGCCTCGCTTCAGCAGGCTCGGAGCATTTTGTATGGCGGCCATCTTGAAATCCGCCATTTTGGATTTTTGACAGGTGTCATTCGACTGCTCTCCCGGTTCCCTATGACATTTTTTCAAACACCTCCTATCTATCTCTTACCGTTTTTGAGATATGTTATCCATCATCATTTGGCAGGCGTTTTTTTAATGATTTTCGATTTTTCTCATACTCACCAAAACCACCCGAACATTTTTGCCATACTTCATTTTTACCCTACTCTGCTCCTTCTAGGAGAACATTTATGTCAGTCAGTCAGTCAGTGGTAATCGAGCTTTATATATTATAACTAGTTTTTCGGGCAGTGTGCGGGCCGCATGCGGCCCGCATTTATCGTTGTGCAAGTTTGAACAATATCAAAACACCTTGTACATTAAAAAAAAATATTTCAAAACACCAAAAGATGTACGATTTCCCATACAAACTCTTAATGCAATAAGGAACCAAACTGTAGCCACCAAACCAGATTCACCCTACTGCCATAAAAAGGTGGTACGGGCAGAATAGTACCAAGGTTCTGAGTCACTTTTGTTAAGGATACCCACTCGTAGGTGCTTCGGTTACCGCAGGCAGTTGCCATGGAGACCAGTCAGTGACGTGGAAAATACTCTCAAGTCGGAGCTCGGCCTTCGGCCTCGCAAGTTACTAATACGGCTTTGCCTACGGCCTCGCCAAGCGCTCGCCCTTCGGGCTCACGCATCATACGCTTGGCCTTCGGCCTCGCGGACCGAAAGTTCGGCCTTCGGCCTTACCAGGAGCTCGCCCTTCGGGCTCGCTACTACACTAACGTAGGACAGTAACTCCAAATTCAGTCAAAACTCCCACAAAAACTCCTAATACAGTTGAAAATAAAGGTAAAACACTCCATATGCAGTATAAAGAATGATAGGAGCATGTAAGACACATCCAAAATGTCGGATTTCAAGACGGCCACCATACAAACTGCTCCGCCCCTACTGAAGCTCGGCCTAACGGCCTCGCTTCAGCAGGCTCGGATCAATTTGTATGGCGGCCATCTTGAAATCCGCCATTTTGGATTTTTGACAGATGTCATTCGACTGCTCTCCTTATTCCCTATGACATTTGTTCAAACACCCCCTACCTATCTCTTACCGTTTTTGAGATACGTCATCCATCTTCACTTGGCAGGCGTCTTTTTAATGATTTTCGATTTTTCTCATACTCATCAAAACCCCTCGAACATTTCTGCCATACATCATTTTAGCCCTACTATGCTCCTTCTAGGAGAACATTTATGTCAATCAGTCAGTCAGTGAGTCAGTGGTAATCGAGCCTTATATATTATAAATAATAAACTAGTTTTTCGGGCAGTGTGCGGGCCGCATGCGGCCCGCATTTATCGTTATGCAGTACTAAACTATATGAAAACACCTGAAACATTAAAAAAAAATGTGTTCAAAACTCCATTAGAAGTATGAAATCCCATATAAACTTGTAATAGAGTAGAGAACCATACTGTAGCAACCAAACCAGATTCACCCTACTGCCATAAAAAGGTGGTACGGGCAGAATGGTACCAAGGTTCTCAGTCTCTTTTGTTAAGGAACCCCACTCGTAGGTGCTTCGGTTACCGCGGGCAGTTGCCATGGAGACCAGTCGGTGACGTGGAAAATACTCTCAAGTCGGAGCTCGGCCTACGGCCTCGCAAGTTACTAACACGGCTCGGCCTGCGGCCTCGCCATGCGTTCGCCCTTCGGGCTCACGCACCATACGCTCGCCCTTCGGCCTCGCGAGCCGAAAGTTCGGCCTTCGGCCTCACCAGGAGCTCGCCCTTCGGGCTCGCTACTACACTTATGTAGGACAGTAACTCCAAATTCAGTAAAAAATCCCACAAAAACTCCTAATACAGTCTAAAATAAAGATGAAACACTCCAAATGCAGTATAAAGAATGATAGGAGCACGTAAGACACATCCAAAATGTCAGATTTTAAGACGGCCACCATACAAACTGCTCCGCCCCTACTGAAGCTCGGCCTAACGGCCTCGCTTCAGCAGGCTCGGATCACTTTGTATGGCGGCCATCTTGAAATCCGCCATTTTGGATTTTTGACAGGTGTCATTCGGCTGCTCTCCCGATTCCCTATGACATTTGTTCAAACTCCCTTTACCTATCTCTTACCGTTTTTGAGATATGACATCCATCTTTACTTGGCAGGCGTCTTTTTAATGATTTTCGATTTTTCTCATACTCACCTAAACCCCCCGAACATTTTTGCCCTACATCACTGTGCTCCTACTCGTCTTCTTCTAGGAGAACATTTATGTCAATGAGTGAGTCAGTCAGTGAGTCAGTGGTAATCGAGCTTTATATATTATAAACTAGTATTTCGGGCAGTGTGCGGGCCGCATGCGGCCCGCATTTATCGTTATGCAGTACTAAACTATATCAAAACTCCTGATACGTTGGAAAAAAGTATGTTCAAAACTCCAATAGAAGTATGAAATCCCATATAAACTCTCAATACAATAAAGAACCATACTGTAGCCACTAAAGCAGATTCACCCTACTGCCATAAAAAGGTGGTACGGGCAGAATGGTACCAAGGTTCTAAGTCACTTTTAATAAGGAACCCCACTCGTAGGTGCTTCGGTTACCGCAGGCAGTTGCCATGGAGACCAGTCGGTGACGTGGAAAATACTCTCGAGTCGGAGCTCGGCCTTCGGCCTCGCAAGTTACTAATACGGCTCGGCCTACGGCCTCGCCAAGCGCTCGCCCTTCGGGCTCACGCATCATACGCTCGGCCTTCGGCCTCGCGGACCGAAAGTTCGGCCTTCGGCCTCACCAGGAGCTCGCCCTTCGGGCTCGCTACTACACTAATGTAGGACAGTAACTCCAAATTCAGTCAAAAATCCCACAAAAACTCCTAATACAGTCGAAAATAAAGGTAAAACACTCCAAATGCAGTATAAAGAATGATAGGAGCACGTGGGTCACATCCAAAATGTCGGATTTCAAGACGGCCACCATACAAACTGCTCCGCCCCTTCTGAAGCTCGGCCTAACGGCCTCGCTTCAGCAGGCTCGGATCATTTTGTATGGCGGCCATCTTGAAATCCGCCATTTTGGATTTTTGACAGGTGTCATTCAACTGCTCTCCCGATTTCCTATGACATTTGTTCAAACTCCCCCTACCTATCTCTTACCGTTTTTGAGATATGACATACATCTTTACTTGGCAGGCGTCTTTTAAATGATTTTCGATTTTTCTCATACTCACCTAAGTCCCCCGAACATTTTTGCCATACATCACTGTGCTCCTACTCGTCTCCTTCTAGGAGAACATTTATGTCAATGAGTGAGTCAGTCAGTCAGTCAGTGGTAATCGAGCTTTATATATTATAAACTAGTTTTTCGGGCAGTGTGCGGGCCGCATGCGGCCCGCATTTATCGTTATGCAGTAGTAAACTTTACCTTAACCGCTTATACATTTAAAAAAAAAAAGTTCAAAACTCCAATAGAAGTATGAAATCCCAAATAAAGTCTCCATACAATAAAGAACCATACTGTAGCCACTAAAGCAAATTCACCCTACTGGCATAAAAAGGTAGTACGGGCAGAATGGGACCAAGGTTCTGAGTCACTTTTGTTAAGGAACCCCACTCGTAGGTGCTTTGCTTACCGCGGGCAGTTGCCATGGAGACCAGTCGGAGACTTGGAAAAAACTCTCAAGTCGGAGCTCGGCCTTCGGCCTCGCAAGTTACCAACACGGCTCGGCCTGCGGCCTCGCCAAGCGCTCGCCCTACGGGCTCGCGCATCATACGCTCGGCCTTCGGCCTCGCGGACCGAAAGTTCGGCCTCCGGCCTCACCAGGAGCTCGCCCTTCGGGCTCGCTACTACACTTATGTAGGACAGTTACTCCAAATTCAGTCAAAAATCCCACAAAAACTCCTAATACAGTCGAAAATATAAGGTAAAACACTCCAAATGCAGTATAAAGAATGATAGGAGCATGTGGGTCACATCCAAAATGTCGGATTTCAAGACAGCCACCATACAAACTGCTCCGCCCCTACTGAAGCTCGGCCTAACGGCCTCGCTTCAGCAGGCTCGGATCATTTTGTATGGCGGCCATCTTGAAATCCGCCATTTTGGATTTTTGACAGGTGTCATTCGACTGCTCTCCCTATTCCCTATGACATTTGTTCAAACACCCCCTACCCATCTTGCACCGTTTTCGAGATACGTCATCCATCTTTACTTGGCAGGCGTCATTTTTATGATTTTCGATTTTTCTCATACTCACCGAAACCACCCGAACACTTTTGCCATACATCACGTTGTTCCTACTCGTCTCCTTCTAGGAGAACATTTATGTCAATCAGTCAGTGGTAATCGAGCTTTATATAATATAAACTAGTTTTTCGGGCAGTGTGCGGGCCGCATGCGGCCCGCATTTATCGTTATGCAAGTTGAAACAATATCAAAACACCTTATACATTTAAAAAAAAAACAATATTCTATAACAGTATGAAATCCCATATAAACTCTCAATACAATAAAGAACCATACTGTAGCCACCAAACCAGATTCACCCTACTGCCATAAAAAGGTGGTACAGGCAGAATGGGACCAAGGTTCTGAGTCACTTTTGTTAAGGAACCCCACTCGTAGGTGCTTCGCTTACCGCGGGCAGTTGCCATGGAGACCAGTCGGAGACGTGGAAAAAACTCTCAAGTCGGAGCTCGGCCTTCGGCCTCGCAAGTTACCAACACGGCTCGGCCTGCGGCCTCGCCAAGCGCTCGCCCTTTGGGCTCGCGCATCATACGCTCGGCCTTCGGCCTCGCGGACCGAAAGTTCGGCCTTCGGCCTCACCAAGAGCTCGCCCTTCGGGCTCGCTACTACGCTTATGTAGGACAGTAACTCCAAATTCAGTCAAAAATCCCACAAAAACTCCTAATACAGTCGAAAATATAAGGTAATACACTCCAAATGCGGTATAAAGAATGATAGGAGCACGTGGGTCACATCCAAAATGTCGGATTTCAAGACGGCCACCATACAAACTGCTCCGCCCCTACTGAAGCTCGGCCTAAAGGCCTCGCTTCAGCAGGCTCGGAGCATTTTGTATGGCGGCCATCTTTAAATCCGCCATTTTGGATTTTTGACAGGTGTCATTCGACTGCTCTCCCGATTCCCTATGACATTTGTTCAAACACCCCCTACCTATCTTGTACCGTTTTTGAGATATGTCATCCATCTTTACTTGGCAGGCGTCTTTTTTATGATTTTCGATTTTTCTCATACTCACAAAAACCCCCCGAACATTTTTGCCAAACATCATTTTTACCCTACTCTGCTCCTTCTAGGAGAACATTTATGTCAGTCAGTCAGTCAGTGGTAATCGAGCTTTATATATTATAAATAACTAGTATTTCGGGCAGTGTGCGGGCCGCATGCGGCCCGCATCTATCTTGAGTCAGTAGGAACTGTCATAAAAGCACGTTATACATTAAAAAAAAGTAATGTTCAAAACTCCAATAGAAGTATGAAATCCCATATAAACTCTCAATACAATAAAGAACCATACTGTAGCCACTAAAGCAAATTCACCCTACTGCCATAAAAAGGTAGTACCGGCAGAATGAGACCAAGGTTCTGAGTCACTTTTGTTAAGAAACCCCACTCGTAGGTGCTTCGGTTACCGCGGGCAGTTGCCATGGAGACCAGTCGGAGATGTGGAAAATACTCTCAAGTCGGAGCTCGGCCTTCGGCCTCGCAAGTTACTAACACGGCTCGGCCTCGCCAAGCGCTCGCCCTTCGGGCTCACGCACCATACGCTCGGCCTTCGGCCTCGCGGGCCGAAAGTTCGGCCTTCGGCCTCACCAGGTGGTTGCCCTTTGGGCTCGCTATACACTAATGTAGGACAGTTACTCCAAATTCAGTCAAAAATCCCACAAAAACTCCTAATACAGTCGAAAATTAAGGAAAAACACTCCAAATGCAGTATAAAGAATGATAGGAGCACGAAAGACACATCCAAAATGTCGGATTTCAAGACGGCCACCATACAAACTGCTCCGCCCCTACTGAAGCTCGGCCTAACGGCCTCGCTTCAGCAGGCTCGGATCACTTTGTATGGCGGCCATCTTGAAATCCGCCATTTTGGATTTTTGACATATGTCATTCGACTGCTCTCCCGATTCCCTATGACATTTGTTCAAACACCCCCTACCTATCTCTTACCGTTTTCGAGATACGTCATCCATCTTCACTTGGCAGGCGTCTTTTTAATGATTTTCGATTTTTCTCATACTCACCAAAACCCCCCGAACATTTTTGCCATACTTCATTTTTACTCTACTCTGCTCCTTCTAGGAGAACATTTATGTCAGTCAGTCAGTCAGTGGTAATCGAGCTTTATATATTATAACTAGTTTTTCGGGCAGTGTGCGGGCCGCATGCGGCCCGCATTTATCGTTATGCAGTACTAAACTATATCAAAACTCATGATACGTTGTAAAAAAGTATGTTCAAAACTCCAATAGAAGAATGAAATCCCATATAAACTCTCAATACAATAAAGAACCATACTGTAGCCACTAAAGCAGATTCACCCTACTGCCATAAAAAGGTGGTACGGGCAGAATGGTACCAAGGTTCTGAGTCACTTTTGTTAAGGAACCCCACTCGTAGTTGCTGCGGTTACCGCAGGCAGTTGCCATGGAGACCAGTCGGAGATGTGGAAAATACTCTCAAGTCGGAGCTCGGCCTTCGGCCTCGCAAGTTACTAATACGGCTCGGCCTGCGGCCTCGCCAAGCGCTCGCCCTACGGGCTCACGCACCATACGCTCGGCCTTCGGCCTCGCGGGCCGAATGTTCGGCCTTCGGCCTCACCAGGAGCTCGCCCTTCGGGCTCGCTATACACCAATGTAGGACAGTAACTCCAAATTCAGTCGAAAATCCCACAAAAACTCCTAATACAGTCGAAAATATAAGGCAAAAACAATCCAAATGCAGTATAAAGAATGATAGGAGCACGTGGGTCACATCCAAAATGTCGGATTTCAAGACGGCCACCATACAAACTGCTCCGCCCCTACTGAAGCTCGGCCTAAAGGCCTCGCTTCAGCAGGCTCGGATCACTTTGTATGGCGGCCATCTTGAAATCCGCCTTTTTGGATTTTTGACAGATGTCATCCGACTGCTCTCCCGATTCCCTATGACATTTGTTCAAACACCCTCTACCTATCTTGTACCGTTTTTGAGATATGTCATCCATCTACACTTGGCAGGCGTCTTTTTAATGATTTTCGATTTTTCTCATACTCACCAAAACCCCCCGAACATTTTTGCCATACATTATTTTAGCCCAACTCTGCTTCTTCTAGGAGAACATTTATGTCAATCAGTCAGTCAGTCAGTCAGTGAGTGGTAATCGAGCTTTATATATTATTAATAACTAGTTTTTCGGGCAGTGTGCGGGCCGCATGCGGCCCGCATTTATCGTTATGCAGTACTAAACTATATCAAAACTCATGATACGTTGTAAAAAAGTATGTTCAAAACTCCAATAGAAGAATGAAATCCCATATAAACTCTCAATACAATAAAGAACCATACTGTAGCCACTAAAGCAGATTCACCCTACTGCCATAAAAAGGTGGTACGGGCAGAATGGTACCAAGGTTCTGAGTCACTTTAGTTAAGGAACCCCACTCGTAGTTGCTGCGGTTACCGCAGGCAGTTGCCATGGAGACCAGTCGGAGATGTGGAAAATACTCTCAAGTCGGAGCTCGGCCTTCGGCCTCGCAAGTTACTAATACGGCTCGGCCTACGGCCTCGCCAGGCGCTCGCCCTTCGGGCTCACGCATCATACGCTCGGCCTTCGGCCTCGCGGACCGAAAGTTCGGCCTTCGGCCTCACCAGAAGCTCGCCCTTCGGGCTCGCTACTTCACTTATGTAGGACAGTAACTCCAAATTTAGTCAAAAATCCCACAAAAACTCCTAATACAGTCGAAAATATTAGGTAAAACACTCCAAATGCAGTATAAAGAATGATAGGAGCACGTGGGTCACATCCAAAATGTCGGATTTCAAGACAGCCACCATACAAACTGCTCCGCCTCTACTGAAGCTCGGCCTAACGGCCTCGCTTCAGCAGGCTCGGATCACTTTGTATGGCGGCCATCTTGAAATCCACCATTTTGGATTTTTGACAGATGTCATCCGACTGCTCTCCCAATTCCCTATGACATTTGTTCAAACACCCTCTACCTATCTTGTACCGTTTTTGAGATATGTCATTCATCTTTACTTGGCAGGCGTCTTTTTAATGATTTTCGATTTTTCTCATACTCACCTAAACCCGCCGAACATTTTTGCCATACTTCATTTTTACCCTACTCTGCTCCTTCTAGGAGAACATTTATGTCAGTGAGTCAGTGAGTCAGTCAGTGGTAATCGAGCCTTATATATTATAAATAAACTAGTATTTCGGGCAGTGTGCGGGCCGCATGCGGCCCGCATCTATCTTTAGTCATTTGACAATTTCACAGAAACACCTAATACATAAAAAAAAGTAATGTCCAAAACTCCAATAGAAGTATGAAATCCAAAATCCCAACTCTCCATACAATAAAGAACCATACTGTAGCCACTAAAACAGATTCACCCTACTGCCATAAAAAGGTGGTACGGGCAGAATGGGACCAAGGTTCTGAGTCACTTTTGTTAAGGAACCCCACTCGTAGGTGCTTCGCTTACCGCGGGCAGTTGCCATGGAGACCAGTCGGAGACGTGGAAAAAACTCTCAAGTCGGAGCTCGGCCTTCGGCCTCGCAAGTTACCAACACGGCTCGGCCTGCGGCCTCGCAAAGCGCTCGCCCTTCGGGCTCGCGCATCAAACGCTCGGCCTTCGGCCTCGCGGACCGAAAGTTCGGCCTTCGGCCTCACCAGGAGCTCGCCCTTCGGGCTCGCTACTACACTTATAAAGGACAGTAACTCCAAATTCAGTCAAAAATCCCACAAAAACTCCTAATACAGTCGAAAATATAAGGTAAAACACTCCAAATGCAGAATAAAGAATGATAGGAGCACGTGAGGCACATCCAAAATAACGGATTTCAAGACGGCCACCATACAAACTGCTCCGCCCCTACTGAAGCTCGGCCTAAAGGCCTCGCTTCAGCAGGCTCGGATCAATTTGTATGGCGGCCATCTTGAAATCCGCCATTTTGGATTTTTGACAGGTGTCATTCGACTAAACTCCCGATTCCCTATGACATTTGTTCAAACACTCCCTACCTATCTTGTACCGTTTTCGAGATATTTCATCCATCTTTACTTGGCAGGCGTCATTTTTATGATTTTCGATTTTTCTCATACTAACCAAAACCCCCCGAACATTTTTGCCATACATCACGTTGCTCCTACTCGTCTCCTTCTAGGAGAACATTTATGTCAATGAGTGAGTCAGTCAGTGAGTCAGTGGTAATCGAGCTTTATATATTATAAATAAACTAGTATTTCGGGCAGTGTGCGGGCCGCATGCGGCCCGCATTTATCGTTATGCAATATTGAACTATATCAAAACACCTGATACATTAAAAAAAAGTATGTTCAAAACTCCATTAGAAGTATGAAATCCCATATAAACTCTCAATACAATAAAGAACAATACTGTAGCCACTAAAGCAAATTCACCCTACTGCCATAAAAAGGTAGTACGGGCAGAATGGTACCAAGGTTCTGAGGCACATTTGTTAAGGAACCCCACTCGTAGGTGCTTTGGTTATCGCGGGCAGTTGCCATGGAGACCAGTCGGAGACGTGGAAAATACTCTCAAGTCGGAGCTCGGCCTTCGGCCTCGCAAGTTACTAATACGGCTCGGCCTGCGGCCTCGCCAAGCGCTCGCCCTGCGGGCTCGCGCATCATACGCTCGGCCTTCGGCCTCGCGGACCGAAAGTTCGGCCTTCGGCCTCACCAGGAGCTCGCCCTTCGGGCTCGCTACTACACTCATGAAGGACAGTAACTCTAAATTCAGTCAAAAATCCCACAAAAACTCCTAATACAGTCGAAAATATAAGATAAAACACTCCAATGATAGGAGCACGTGGGGCACATCCAAAATAACGGATTTCAAGACGGCCACCATACAAACTGCTCCGCCCCTACTGAAGCTCGGCCTAGAGGCCTCGCTTCAGCAGGCTCGGAGCATTTTGTATGGCGGCCATCTTGAAATCCGCCATTTTGGATTTTTGACAGGTGTCATTCGACTGCTCTCCCGATTCCCTATGACATTTGTTCAAACACCCCCTACCTATCTTGTACCGTTTTTGAGATACATCATCCATCTTAACTTGGCAGGCGTCATTTTTATGATTTTCGATTTTTCTCATACTCACCAAAACCACCCGAACATTTTTGCCATACTTCATTTTTACCCTACTCTGCTCCTTCTAGGAGAACATTTATGTCAGTCAGTCAGTGGTAATCGAGCTTTATATATTATAAACTAGTTTTTCGGGCAGTGTGCGGGCCGCATGCGGCCCGCATTTATCGTTGTGCAAGTTTGAACAATATCAAAACACCTTATACATTAAAAAAAGTATGTTCAAAACTCCATTAGAAGTATGAAATCCCATATTAATACTCAATACAATAAAGAACAATACTGTAGCCACTAAAACAGATTCACCCTACTGCCATAAAAAGGTGGTACGGGCAGAAAGGTACCAAGGTTCTGAGTCACTTTTGTTAAGGAACCCCACTCGTAGGTGCTTCGCTTACCGCGGGCAGTTGCCATGGAGACCAGTCGGAGACGTGGAAAAAACTCTCAAGTCGGAGCTCGGCCTTCGGCCTCGCAAGTTACCAACATGGCTCGGCCTGCGGCCTCGCCAAGAGCTCGCCCTTCGGGCTCGCGCGTCATACGCTCGGCCTTCGGCCTCGCGGACTGAAAGTTCGGCCTTCGGCCTCACCAGGAGCTCGCCCTTCGGGCTCGCTACTACACTTATGTAGGACAGTAACTCCAAATTCAGTCAAAAATCCCACAAAAACTCCTAATACAGTCGAAAATATAAGGTAATACACTCCAAATGCAGTATAAAGAATGATAGGAGCACCTGGGACAAATCCAAAATGGCGGATTTCAAGAAGGCCATCATACAAACTGCTCCGCCCCTACTGAACCTCGGCCTAACGGCCTCGCTTCAGCAGGCTCGGATCAATTTGTATGGCGGCCATCTTGAAATCCGCCATTTTGGATTTTTGACAGGTGTCATTCGACTGCTCTCCAGATTCCCTATGACATTTGTTCAAACACCCCCTACCTATCTCTTACCGTTTTTGAGATATGTCATCCATCTTTACTTGGCAGGCGTCTTTTTAATGATTTTCGATTTTTCTCATACTCACCAAAACCCCCCGAACATTTTTGTCCTACATCATTTTAACCCTACTCTACTCCTTCTAGGAGAACATTTATGTCAGTCAGTCAGTCAGTGAGTCAGTCAGTGGTAATCGAGCTTTATATATTATAAACTAGTATTCCGGGCAGTGTGCGGGCCGCATGCGGCCCGCATCTATCTTTAGTCATTTGAAAATTTCACAGAAACACCTAATACGTAAAAAAAAGTGTGTTCAAAACTCCAATAGAAGTATGAAATCCCATATAAATTTCTCAATACACTAAATAACCATACTGTAGCCACCAAACCAGATTCACCCTACTGCCATAAAAAGGTGGTACGGGCAGAATGGGACCAGGGTTCCGAGTCACTTTTGTTAAGGAACCCCACTCGTAGGTGCTTTGGTTATCGCGGGCAGTTGCCATGGAGACCAGTCGGAGACGTGAAAAATACTCTCAAGTCGGAGCTCGGCCTTCGGCCTCGCAAGTTACCAGCACGGCTCGGCCTCCGGCCTCGCCATGCGCTCGCCCTTCGGGCTCACACCCCATACGCTCGGCCTTCGGCCTCGCGGGCCGAAAGTTCCGCCTTCGGCCTCACCAGAAGCTCGCCCTTCGGGCTCGCTACTACACTAATGTAGGACAGTTACTCCAAATTCAGTCAAAAATCCCACAAAAACTCCTAATACAGTCGAAAATAAAGATAAAATACTCCAAATGCAGTATAAAGAATGATAGGAGCACGTAAGACACATCCAAAATGTCGGATTTCAAGACGGCCACCATACAAACTGCTCCGCCCCTACTGAAGCTCGGCCTGACGGCCTCGCTTCAGCAGACTCGGATCACTTTGTATGGCGGCCATCTTGAAATCCGCCATTTTGGATTTTTGACAGGTGTCATTCGACCGCTCTCCCGATTCCCTATGACATTTGTTCAATCACCCCCTACCAAACTTGTACCGTTTTTGAGATATGTCATCCATCTTAAATTGGCAGGCGTTTTTTTAATGATATTCGATTTTTCTCATACTCACCAAAACCCCCCAAACATTTTTGCCATACATCACGTTGCTCCTACTCGTCTCCTTCTAGGAGAACATTTATGTCAATCAGTCAGTGGTAATCGAGCTTTATATATTATAAACTAGTTTTTCGGGCAGTGTGCGGGCCGCATGCGGCCCGCATTTATCGTTATGCAGTATTAACTATATCAAAACTCCTGATACGTTGGAAAAAAGTATGTTCAAAACTCCAATAGAAGTATGAAATCCCATATAAACTCTCAATACAATAATGAACCATACTGTAGCCACTAAAGCAGATTCACCCTACTGCCATAAAAAGGTGGTACGGGCAAAATGGTACCAAGGTTCTGAGTCACTTTTGTTAAGGAACCCCACTCGTAGGTGCTGCGGTTACCGCAGGCAGTTGCCATGGAGACCAGTCGGAGATGTGGAAAATACTCTCAAATCGGAGCTCGGCCTTTGACCTCGCAAGTTACTAATACGGCTCGGCCTACGGCCTCGCCAGGCGCTCGCCCTTCGGGCTCGCGCATCATACGCTCGGCCTTCGGCCTCGCGAACCGAAAATTCGGCCTTCGGCCTCACCAGAAGCTCGCCCTTTGGGCTCGCTATACACCAAATGTAGGACAGTAACTCCAAATCTAGTCAAAAATCCCACAAAAACTCCTAATACAGTCGAAAATATAAGGTAAAACACTCCAAATGCAGTATAAAGAATGATAGGAGCACGTGGGGCACATCCAAAATAACGGATTTCAAGACGGCCACCATACAAACTGCTCCGCCCCTACTGAAGCTCGGCCTAAAGGCCTCGCTTCAGCAGGCTCGGAGCATTTTGTATGGCGGCCATCTTGAAATCCGCCATTTTGGATTTTTGACAGATGTCATTCGACTGCTCTCCCGATTCCCTATGACATTTGTTCAAACACCCCCTACCTATCTCTTACCGTTTTCGAGATACGTCATCCATCATCTCTTGGCAGGCGTCTTTTTAATGATTTTCGATTTTTCTCATACTCACCAAAACCTTCCGAACATTTTTGCCATACTTCATTTTTCCCCTTCTCTGCTCCTTCTAGGAGAACATTTATGTCAGTCAGTCAGTCAGTGGTAATCGAGCTTTATATATTATAAACTAGTATTTCGGGCAGTGTGCGGGCCGCATGCGGCCCGCATCTATCTTGAGTCAGTAGGAACTGTCAAAAAAACACCTCATACATAAAACAATTTGTTCAAGACTCCAATAGAAGTATGAAATCCCATATAAACTTGTAATACAGTAGAGAACCAAACTGTAGCCACCAAATGAGATTCACCCTACTGCCATAAAAAGGTAGTACGGGCAGAATGGTACCAAGGTTCTGAGGCACATTTGTTAAGGAACCCCACTCGTAGGTGCTTTGGTTATCGCGGGCAGTTGCCATGGAGACCAGTCGGAGACGTGGAAAGTACTCTCAAGTCGGAGCTCGGCCTTCGGCCTCGCAAGTTACTAATACGGCTCGGCCTACGGCCTCGCCAAGCGCTCGCCCTTCGGGCTCACGCACCATTCGCTCGGCCTTCGGCCTCGCGGGCCGAATGTTCGGCCTTCGGCCTCACCAGGAGCTCGCCCTTCGGGCTCGCTATACACCAATGTAGGACAGTAACTCCAAATTCAGTCGAAAATCCCACAAAAACTCCTAATACAGTCGAAAATATAAGGCAAAACAATCCAAATGCAGTATAAAGAATGATAGGAGCACGTGGGTCACATCCAAAATGTCGGATTTCAAGACGGCCACCATACAAACTGCTCCGCCCCTACTGAAGCTCGGCCTAAAGGCCTCGCTTCAGCAGGCTCGGATCACTTTGTATGGCGGCCATCTTGAAATCCGCCATTTTGGATTTTTGACAGATGTCATCCGACTGCTCTCCCGATTCCCTATGACATTACTGTCCGAAATACTAGTATTTCGGGCAGTGTGCGGGCCGCATGCGGCCCGCATCTATCTTTACTCAATAGGAACTGTCAAACAAAACACCTGATACATTTAAAAAATAACGTTCAAAACTCCAATAGAAATATGAAATCCCAAATAAACTTGTAATACAGTAGAGAAACATACTGTAGCTACTAAAGCAGATTCACCCTACTGCCATAAAAAGGTGGTACGGGCAGAATGGTACCAAGGTTCTGAGTCACTTTTGTTAAGGAACCCCACTCGTAGGTGCTTCGGTTACCGCGGGCAGTTGCCATGGAGACCAGTCGGAGACGTGGAAAAAACTCTCAAGTCGGAGCTCGGCCTTCGGCCTCGCAAGTTACTAATACGGCTCGGCCTACGGCCTCGCCAAGCGCTCGCCCTTCGGCCCCTACGTATTAGGTGTTTCTGTGAAATTTTCAAATGACTAAAGATAGATGCGGGCCGCATGCGGCCCGCACACTGTCCGAAATACTAGTATTTCGGGCAGTGTGCGGGCCGCATGCGGCCCGCATCTATCTTTACTCAATAGGAACTGTCAAACAAAACACCTGATACATTTAAAAAATAACGTTCAAAACTCCAATAGAAATATGAAATCCCAAATAAACTTGTAATACAGTAGAGAAACATACTGTAGCTACTAAAGCAGATTCACCCTACTGCCATAAAAAGGTGGTACGGGCAGAATGGTACCAAGGTTCTGAGTCACTTTTGTTAAGGAACCCCACTCGTAGGTGCTTCGGTTACCGCGGGCAGTTGCCATGGAGACCAGTCGGAGACGTGGAAAAAACTCTCAAGTCGGAGCTCGGCCTTCGGCCTCGCAAGTTACTAATACGGCTCGGCCTACGGCCTCGCCAAGCGCTCGCCCTTCGGGCTCACGCACCCTACGCTCGGCCTTCGGCCTCGCGAGCCGAAAGTTCGGCCTTCGGCCTCACCGGGAGCTCGCCCTTCGGGCTCGCTATACACTAAAATTGGACAGTAACTCCAAATTCAGTCAAAAATCCCTACAAAAACTCCTAATACAGTCGAAAATTAAGGAAAAACACTCCAAATGCAGTATAAAGAATGATAGGAGCACGTAAGACACATCCAAAATGTCATTCGACTGCTCTCCTTATTCCCTATGACATATTTTCAAAAACCCCCTACCTATCTATTACCGTTTTCGAGATTCGTGATTTATCTACACTTGGCAGACGTCATCGAAAAAAAAATTTCATATTTGGAATAAGGACGTCCAGAACAACCTAGATATGAAATTTAAGCCAAATCGGAGTACTTCTTTTTACTTGGCAGACGTCATCGAAAAAAAAAATTTTGATTTGGAATAAGGACACCCAGAACCACCTAAATATCGAGTTTCAGCCAAATCGGAGTAACTTGTTTTACTTGGCAGACGTCATCGAAAAAAAAAATTTAGATTTGGAATAAGGACACCCAGAACCACCTAAATATCGAGTTTCAGCCAAATCGGAGTAACTTGTTTTACTTGGCAGACGTCATCGAAAAAAAATTTTTAGATTTGGAATAAGGACACCCAGAACCACCTAAATATCGAGTTTCAGCCAAATCGGAGTAACTTTTTTTACTTGGCAGACGTCATCGAAGTAAAAATTTCATATTTGAAATAAGGATGACGAGAACAACCTATATATCGATTTTCAGCCAAATCGGTGCAAGTCTAAGCTCGGCCTTCGGCCTCGCAAGTTACTAACATGGCTCGGCCTGCGGCCTCGCCTAGCGCTCGCCCTGCGGGCTCGCGCACCGTCCACTCGGCCTACGGCCTCGCGGCCCGAAAGTTCGGCCTTCGGCCTCACCAGAAGCTCGCCCTTCGGGCTCGCTACACGGCCAGTAGGACAATTACTCCAAATTCAGTTGAAAATCCCAAAAAAACTCCTAAAACAGACGACATTGTAAGGTCAAATACTCCAAATAATGTATGAAGAATGAGAGTAGCACATTTGACAGGTGTCATTCGACTGCTCTCCCGATTCCCTATGACATTTGTTCAAACACCCCAAACCTATCTCTTACCGTTTTCGAGATACGTAGTCCAGCTTTACTTGGCAGGCGTCATTTCTAGGGTTTTTAATTTTTTCCCTACTCAGCTAAACCCCTTAGTCATTTTCGTTATACATTACTTTAACCGTACTCAACTTTTTCTGGTAGAACCAGCTACTTTTTTGAGGGATCGAAGGATTTTGTATGGCGGCCATTTTGAAATCCGCCATTTTGGATTTTTGACAAATGTCATCCGACTGCTCTCCCGATTCCCTATGACATTTGGTCAAGCACCCCCTACCTATCTCTTACCGTTTCAGAGATACGCCATCCAATTTTACTTGGCAGACGTCATCTTTGAGTTTTCGGATTTTTCCCATACTCACACAAACCCCCTCTACACTTTTCCCATACATCACATTCTTCCTTCTCGACTCCTTCTGGGAGAACAATGATGTCAGTCAGTCAGTCAGTCAGTCAGTCAGTCAGTCAGTCAGTGTACGGTAATCCAGCTTTATATATTATAAACTAGTATTTCGGGCAGTGTGCGGGCCGCATGCGGCCCGCATCTATCTTGAGTCAGTAGGAACTGTCAAAAAAACACCTGATACAAAAAAAAATGTGTTCAAAACTCCAATAGAAGTATGAAATCCCATATAAACTCTCAATACAATAAAGAACCATACTGTAGCCACTAAAGCAAATTCACCCTACTGCCATAAAAAGGTGGTGCGGGCAGAATGGGACCAAGGTTCTGAGTCACTTTTGTTAAGGAACCCCACTCGTAGGTGCTTCGGTTACCGCAGGCAGTTGCCATGGAGACCAGTCGGTGACGTGGAAAATACTCTCAAGTCGGAGCTCGGCCTTCGGCCTCGCAAGTTACTAAAACGGCTCGGCCTGCGGCCTCGCCAAGCGCTCGCCCTTCGGGCTCGCGCATTATACGCTCGGCCTTCGGCCTCGCGGACCGAAAGTTCGGCCTTCGGCCTCACCAGGAGCTCGCCCTTCGGGCTCGCTACTACACTTATGTAGGACAGTAACTCCAAATTCAGTCAAAAATCCCACAAAAACTCCTAATACAGTCGAAAATTAAGGAAAAACACTCCAAATGCAGTATAAAGAATGATAGGAGCACGTAAGACACATCCAAAATGTCATTCGACTGCTCTCCTTATTTCCTATGACATATTTTCAAAAACCCCCTACCTATCTATTACCGTTTTCGAGATACGTGATTTATCTGCACTTGGCAGACGTCATCGGAAAAAAAAAATCATATTTGGAATAAGGACGTCCAGAACAACCTAGATATAAAATTTAAGCCAAATCGGAGTACTTTTTTTTACTTGGCAGACGTCATCGAAAAAAATTTTTTAGATTTGGAATAAGGACACCCAAAACCACCTAAATATCGAGTTTCAGCCAAATCGGAGTAAATTTTTTTACTTGGCAGACGTCATCGAAAAAAAAAATTTAGATTTGAAATAAGGACACCCAGAACCACCTAAATATCGAGTTTCAGCCAAATCGGAGTAACTTTTTTTACTTGGCAGACGTCATCGAAAAAAATTTTTAGATTTGGAATAAGGACACCCAAAACCACCTAAATATCGAGTTTCAGCCAAATCGGAGTAACTTTTTTTACTTGGCAGACGTCATCGAAAAAAAAATTTTAGATTTGGAATAAGGACACCCAGAACCACCTAAATATCGAGTTTCAGCCAAATCGGAGTAACTTTTTTTACTTGGCAGACGTCATCGAAATAAAAATTTCATATTTGGAATAAGGATGACGAGACCAACCTATATATCGATTTTCAGCCAAATCGGTGCAAGTCTGAGCTCGGCCTTCGGCCTCGCAAGTTACTAACACGGCTCGACCTGCGGCCTCGCCTAGCGCTCGCCCTGCGGGCTCGCGCACCGTCCACTCGGCCTACGGCCTCGCGGCCAAAGAGTTCGGCCTTCGGCCTCACCAGGAGCTCGCCCTTCGGGCTCGCAACACGGCCAGTAGGACAATTACTCCAAATTCAGTTGAAAATCACACAAAAACTTCTTATACAGTCGACATTGTAAGGTCAAATACTCCAAATAAGGTATGAAGAATGAGAGGAGCACATTTGACAGGTGTCATTCGACTGCTCTCCCGATTCCCTATGACATTTGTTCAAACACCCCCAACCTATCTCTTACCGTTTTCGATATACGTAGTCCAGCTTTACTTGGCAGGCGTCATTTCTAGGGTTTTTAATTTTTACCCTACTCAGCTAAACCCCTTAGTCATTTTCGTAATACATTACTATAACCTTACTCAACTCTTTCTGGTAGAACCATCTACTTTTTTGAGGGATCGAAGGATTTTGTATGGCGGCCATTTTGAAATCCGCCATTTTGGATTTTTGACAAATGTCATCCGACTGCTCTCCCGATTCCCTATGACATTTGGTCAAGCACCCCGTACCTATCTCTTACCGTTTCAGAGATACGCTATCCAATTTTACTTGGCAGACGTCATCTTTAAGTTTTCGGATTTTTCCCATACTCACACAAACCCCCAGAACATTTTTGCTATACATTACTTTCTTCCTACTCGACTCCTTCTGGGAGAACAATTATGTCAGTCAGTGAGTCAGTGAGTCAGTCAGTGTACGGTAATCCAGCTTTATATATTATAATAACTAGTTTTTCGGGCAGTGTGCGGGCCGCATGCGGCCCGCATCTATCTTGAGTCATTTGGAAATTTCACATAAACCCCTAATACTTTAAGAAAAAGAATGTTCAAAACTCCAATAGAAGTATTAAATCCCATTCAAACTCTTAATACAATAAAGAACCAAACTGTAGCTATTAAACCAAATTCACCCTACTGCCATAAAAAAGTGGTACGGGCAGAATGGTACCAAGGTTCTGAGTCACTTTTGTTAAGGGACCCCACTCGTAGGTGCTTCGGTTACCGCGGGCAGTTGCCATGGAGACCAGTCGGTGACGTGGAAAATACTCTCAAGTCGGAGCTCGGCCTTCGGCCTCGCAAGCTACTAACACGGCTCGGCCTGCGGCCTCGCCAAGCGCTCGCCCTTCGGGCTCACGCACCATACGCTCGGCCTTCGGCCTCGCGAGCCGAAAGTTCAGCCTTCGGCCTCACCAGAAGCTCGCCCTTCGGGCTCGCTATACATTATCGTAGGTCAGTAACTCCAAATTCAGTCAAAAATCCCACAAAAACTCTTAATACAGTCGAAAATATAAGGTAAAACACTCCAAATCCAGTATAAAGAATGATAGGAGCACGTGGGTCAGATCCAAAATGTCGGATTTCAAGACAGCCACCATACAAACTGCTCCGCCCCTACTGAAGCTCGGCCTAACGGCCTCGCTTCAGCAGGCTCGGATCAATTTGTATGGCGGCCATCTTGAAATCCGCCATTTTGGATTTTTGACAGGTGTCATTCGACTGCTCTCCCGATTCCCTATGACATTTGTTCAAACACCCCCTACCTATCTTGTACCGTTTTTGAGATATGTCATCCATCTTTACTTGGCAGGCGTCTTTTTAATGATTTTCGATTTTTCTCATACTCACCCAAACCCCCCGAACATTTTTGCCATACTTCATTTTTACCCTACTCTGCTCCTTCTAGGAGAACATTTATGTCAGTCAGTGAGTCAGTCAGTGAGTGGTAATCGAGCTTTATATATTATAAATAACTAGTTTTTCGGGCAGTGTGCGGGCCGCATGCGGCCCGCATCTATCTTGAGTCAGTTGGGACTGTCAAAAACACAACAGATACGTTAAAAAAAAGTATGTTTAAAACTCCAATAGAAGTGTGAAATCCCATACAAACTCTTAATACAATAAAGAACCAAACTGTAGCCACCAAACCAGATTCACCCTACTGACATAAAAAGGTGGTACGGGCAGAATGGGACCAGGGTTCCGAGTCACTTTTAGTATGGAACCCCACTCGTAGGTGCTTCGCTTACCGCGGGCAGTTGCCATGGAAACCAGTCGAAGACGTGGAAAAAACTCTCAAGGCGGAGCTCGGCCTTCGGCCTCGCAAGTTACCAACACGGCTCGGCCTGCGGCCTCGCCAAGCGCTCGCCCTTCGGGCTCACGCACCATACGCTCGGCCTTCGGCCTCGCGGACCGATAGTTCGGCCTTCGGCCTCACGAGGAGCTCGCCCTTCGGGCTCGCTACTTCACTTATGTAGGACAGTAACTCCAAATTTAGTCAAAAATCCCACAAAAACTCCTAATACAGTCGAAAATATAAGGTAAAACACTCCAAATGCAGTATAAAGAATGATAGGAATACGTGGGTCACATCCAAAATGTCGGATTTCAAGACGGCCACCATACAAACTGCCCCGCCCCTACTGAAGCTCGGCCTAAAGGCCTCGCTTCAGCAGGCTCGGATCATTTTGTATGGCGGCCATCTTGAAATCCGCCATTTTGGATTTTTGACAGGTGTCATTAGACTGCTCTCTCGATTCCCTATGACATTTTTTCAAACACCCCTTACCTATCTCTTACCGTTTTCGAGGTACGTCATCCATCTTCACTTGGCAGGCGTCATTTTTATGATTTTCGATTTTTCTCATACTCACCAAAACCCCCCGAACATTTTTGCCATACTTCATTTTTACCCTACTCTGCTCCTTCTAGGAGAACATTTATGTCAGTCAGTGAGTCAGTCAGTGAGTGGTAATCGAGCTTTATATATTATTAACTAGTTTTTCGGGCAGTGTGCGGGCCGCATGCGGCCCGCATTTATCGTTGTGCAAGTTTGAACAATATCAAAACACCTTGTACATTAAAAAAAAATATTTCAAAACACCAAAAGATGTACGATTTCCCATACAAACTCTTAATGCAATAAGGAACCAAACTGTAGCCACCAAACCAGATTCACCCTACTGCCATAAAAAGGTGGTACGGGCAGAATAGTACCAAGGTTCTGAGTCACTTTTGTTAAGGATACCCACTCGTAGGTGCTTCGGTTACCGCAGGCAGTTGCCATGGAGACCAGTCAGTGACGTGGAAAATACTCTCAAGTCGGAGCTCGGCCTTCGGCCTCGCAAGTTACTAATACGGCTTTGCCTACGGCCTCGCCAAGCGCTCGCCCTTCGGGCTCACGCATCATACGCTTGGCCTTCGGCCTCGCGGACCGAAAGTTCGGCCTTCGGCCTTACCAGGAGCTCGCCCTTCGGGCTCGCTACTACACTAACGTAGGACAGTAACTCCAAATTCAGTCAAAACTCCCACAAAAACTCCTAATACAGTTGAAAATAAAGGTAAAACACTCCATATGCAGTATAAAGAATGATAGGAGCATGTAAGACACATCCAAAATGTCGGATTTCAAGACGGCCACCATACAAACTGCTCCGCCCCTACTGAAGCTCGGCCTAACGGCCTCGCTTCAGCAGGCTCGGATCAATTTGTATGGCGGCCATCTTGAAATCCGCCATTTTGGATTTTTGACAGATGTCATTCGACTGCTCTCCTTATTCCCTATGACATTTGTTCAAACACCCCCTACCTATCTCTTACCGTTTTTGAGATACGTCATCCATCTTCACTTGGCAGGCGTCTTTTTAATGATTTTCGATTTTTCTCATACTCATCAAAACCCCTCGAACATTTCTGCCATACATCATTTTAGCCCTACTATGCTCCTTCTAGGAGAACATTTATGTCAATCAGTCAGTCAGTGAGTCAGTGGTAATCGAGCCTTATATATTATAAATAACTAGTTTTTCGGGCAGTGTGCGGGCCGCATGCGGCCCGCATCTATCTTTAGTCAGTAGGAACTGTCATAAAAGCACGTTGTACATAAAAAAAAAATAAGTTCAAAACTCCAAAAGTGGAATGAAATCCCATATAAACTTTCAATACAATAAAAAAACAAACTGTAGCCACCAAACCAAATTCACCCTACTGCCATAAAAAGGTGGTACGGGCAGAATGGGTCCAGGGTTCCGAGTCACTTTTGTTATGGAACCCCACTCGTAGGTGCTTCGGTTACCGCGGGCAGTTGCCATGGAGACCAGTCGGAGATGTAGAAAATACTCTCGAGTCGGAGCTCGGCCTTCGGCCTCGCAAGTTACTAACACGGCTCGGCCTGCGGCCTCGCCTAGCGCTCGCCCTGCGGGCTCGCGAACCGTCCACTCGGCCTACGGCCTCGCGGCCCGAAAGTTCGGCCTTCGGCCTCACCAGAAGCTTGCCCTTCGGGCTCGCTACACGGCCAGTATGACAATTACTCCAAATTCAGTTGAAAATCCCACAAAAACTCCTAATACAGTCGACATTGTAAGGTCAAATACTCCAAATAATGTATGAAGAATGAGAGTAGCACATTTGACAGGTGTCATTCGACTGCTCCCCCGATTTCCTATGACATTTGTTCAAACACCCCAAACCTATCTCTTACCGTTTTCGAGATACGTTGTCCAGCTTTACTTGGCAGGCGTCATTTCTAGGGTTTTTATTTTTTTCCCTACTTAGCTAAACCCCTTAGTCATTTTCGTAATACATTACTTTAACCGTACTCAACGCTTTCTGGTAGAACCAGCTACTTTTTTGAGGGATCGAAGGATTTTGTATGGCGGCCATTTTGAAATCCGCCATTTTGGATTTTTGACAAATGTCATCCGACTGCTCTCCCGATTCCCTATGACATTTGGTCAAGCACCCCCTACCTATCTTGTACCGTTTCAGAGATACGCCATCCAATTTTACTTGGCAGACGTCATCTTTGAGTTTTCGGATTTTTCCCATACTCACACAAACCCCCTCTACACTTTTCCCATACATCACATTCTTCCTACTCGACTCCTTCTGGGAGAACAATGATGTCAGTCAGTCAGTCAGTCAGTCAGTCAGTCAGTGTACGGTAATCCAGCTTTATATATTATAATAAACTAGTCCACGTCACCGACTGGTCTCCATGGCAACTGCCTGCGGTAACCGAAGCACCTACGAGTGGGGTTCCTTAACAAAAGTGACTCAGAACCTTGGTACCATTCTGTCCGTACCACCTTTATATGCCAGTAGGGTGAATCTGGTTTGGTGGCTACAGTATGGTTCTTTAGTGTATTGAGAGTTTATATGGGATTTCATACGTCTATTGGAGTTTTGAACACACTTTTTTTTACGTATTAGGTGTTTCTGTGAAATTTTCAAATGACTAAAGATAGATGCGGGCCGCATGCGGCCCGCACACTGTCCGAAATACTAGTATTTCGGGCAGTGTGCGGGCCGCATGCGGCCCGCATCTATCTTTACTCAATAGGAACTGTCAAACAAAACACCTGATACATTTAAAAAATAACGTTCAAAACTCCAATAGAAATATGAAATCCCAAATAAACTTGTAATACAGTAGAGAAACATACTGTAGCTACTAAAGCAGATTCACCCTACTGCCATAAAAAGGTGGTACGGGCAGAATGGTACCAAGGTTCTGAGTCACTTTTGTTAAGGAACCCCACTCGTAGGTGCTTCGGTTACCGCGGGCAGTTGCCATGGAGACCAGTCGGAGACGTGGAAAAAACTCTCAAGTCGGAGCTCGGCCTTCGGCCTCGCAAGTTACTAATACGGCTCGGCCTACGGCCTCGCCAAGCGCTCGCCCTTCGGCCCCTACGTATTAGGTGTTTCTGTGAAATTTTCAAATGACTAAAGATAGATGCGGGCCGCATGCGGCCCGCACACTGTCCGAAATACTAGTATTTCGGGCAGTGTGCGGGCCGCATGCGGCCCGCATCTATCTTTACTCAATAGGAACTGTCAAACAAAACACCTGATACATTTAAAAAATAACGTTCAAAACTCCAATAGAAATATGAAATCCCAAATAAACTTGTAATACAGTAGAGAAACATACTGTAGCTACTAAAGCAGATTCACCCTACTGCCATAAAAAGGTGGTACGGGCAGAATGGTACCAAGGTTCTGAGTCACTTTTGTTAAGGAACCCCACTCGTAGGTGCTTCGGTTACCGCGGGCAGTTGCCATGGAGACCAGTCGGAGACGTGGAAAAAACTCTCAAGTCGGAGCTCGGCCTTCGGCCTCGCAAGTTACTAATACGGCTCGGCCTACGGCCTCGCCAAGCGCTCGCCCTTCGGGCTCACGCACCCTACGCTCGGCCTTCGGCCTCGCGAGCCGAAAGTTCGGCCTTCGGCCTCACCGGGAGCTCGCCCTTCGGGCTCGCTATACACTAAAATTGGACAGTAACTCCAAATTCAGTCAAAAATCCCTACAAAAACTCCTAATACAGTCGAAAATTAAGGAAAAACACTCCAAATGCAGTATAAAGAATGATAGGAGCACGTAAGACACATCCAAAATGTCATTCGACTGCTCTCCTTATTCCCTATGACATATTTTCAAAAACCCCCTACCTATCTATTACCGTTTTCGAGATTCGTGATTTATCTACACTTGGCAGACGTCATCGAAAAAAAAATTTCATATTTGGAATAAGGACGTCCAGAACAACCTAGATATGAAATTTAAGCCAAATCGGAGTACTTCTTTTTACTTGGCAGACGTCATCGAAAAAAAAAATTTTGATTTGGAATAAGGACACCCAGAACCACCTAAATATCGAGTTTCAGCCAAATCGGAGTAACTTGTTTTACTTGGCAGACGTCATCGAAAAAAAAAATTTAGATTTGGAATAAGGACACCCAGAACCACCTAAATATCGAGTTTCAGCCAAATCGGAGTAACTTGTTTTACTTGGCAGACGTCATCGAAAAAAAATTTTTAGATTTGGAATAAGGACACCCAGAACCACCTAAATATCGAGTTTCAGCCAAATCGGAGTAACTTTTTTTACTTGGCAGACGTCATCGAAGTAAAAATTTCATATTTGAAATAAGGATGACGAGAACAACCTATATATCGATTTTCAGCCAAATCGGTGCAAGTCTAAGCTCGGCCTTCGGCCTCGCAAGTTACTAACATGGCTCGGCCTGCGGCCTCGCCTAGCGCTCGCCCTGCGGGCTCGCGCACCGTCCACTCGGCCTACGGCCTCGCGGCCCGAAAGTTCGGCCTTCGGCCTCACCAGAAGCTCGCCCTTCGGGCTCGCTACACGGCCAGTAGGACAATTACTCCAAATTCAGTTGAAAATCCCAAAAAAACTCCTAAAACAGACGACATTGTAAGGTCAAATACTCCAAATAATGTATGAAGAATGAGAGTAGCACATTTGACAGGTGTCATTCGACTGCTCTCCCGATTCCCTATGACATTTGTTCAAACACCCCAAACCTATCTCTTACCGTTTTCGAGATACGTAGTCCAGCTTTACTTGGCAGGCGTCATTTCTAGGGTTTTTAATTTTTTCCCTACTCAGCTAAACCCCTTAGTCATTTTCGTAATACATTACTTTAACCGTACTCAACTTTTTCTGGTAGAACCAGCTACTTTTTTGAGGGATCGAAGGATTTTGTATGGCGGCCATTTTGAAATCCGCCATTTTGGATTTTTGACAAATGTCATCCGACTGCTCTCCCGATTCCCTATGACATTTGGTCAAGCACCCCCTACCTATCTCTTACCGTTTCAGAGATACGCCATCCAATTTTACTTGGCAGACGTCATCTTTGAGTTTTCGGATTTTTCCCATACTCACACAAACCCCCTCTACACTTTTCCCATACATCACATTCTTCCTTCTCGACTCCTTCTGGGAGAACAATGATGTCAGTCAGTCAGTCAGTCAGTCAGTCAGTCAGTCAGTCAGTGTACGGTAATCCAGCTTTATATATTATAAACTAGTTTTTCGGGCAGTGTGCGGGCCGCATGCGGCCCGCATTTATCGTTATGCAGTACTAAACTATAACAATACACCTTTAACATTAAAAAAAAATATTTCAAAACTCCAATAGAAGTATGAAATCCCATTAAAACTCTCAATACAATAAAGAAACAAACTGTAGCCTCCAAAACCAGATTCACCCTACTGCCATAAAAAGGTGGTTCCGGCAGAATGGTACCAAGGTTTTGAGTCACATTTGTTAAGGAACCCTACTCGTAGGTGCTTTGGTTATCGCGGGCAGTTGCCATGGAGACCAGTTGGAGACGTGGAAAATACTCTCAAGTCGGAGCTCGGCCTTCGGCCTCGCAAGTTACTAATACGGCTCGGCCTACGGCCTCGCCAGGCGCTCGCCCTTCGGGCTCACGCCCCATACGCTCGGCCTTCGGCCTCGCGGGCCGAAAGTTCGGCCTTCGGCCTCACCAGAAGCTCGCCCTTCGGGCTCGCTACTACACTAATGTAGGACAGTTACTCCAAATTCCACCCAGAACCACCTAAATATCGAGTTTCAGCCAAATCGGAGTAACTTTTTTTACTTGGCAGACGTCATCGAAGTAAAAATTTCATATTTGAAATAAGGATGACGAGAACAACCTATATATCGATTTTCAGCCAAATCGGTGCAAGTCTAAGCTCGGCCTTCGGCCTCGCAAGTTACTAACATGGCTCGGCCTGCGGCCTCGCCTAGCGCTCGCCCTGCGGGCTCGCGCACCGTCCACTCGGCCTACGGCCTCGCGGCCCGAAAGTTCGGCCTTCGGCCTCACCAGAAGCTCGCCCTTCGGGCTCGCTACACGGCCAGTAGGACAATTACTCCAAATTCAGTTGAAAATCCCAAAAAAACTCCTAAAACAGACGACATTGTAAGGTCAAATACTCCAAATAATGTATGAAGAATGAGAGTAGCACATTTGACAGGTGTCATTCGACTGCTCTCCCGATTCCCTATGACATTTGTTCAAACACCCCAAACCTATCTCTTACCGTTTTCGAGATACGTAGTCCAGCTTTACTTGGCAGGCGTCATTTCTAGGGTTTTTAATTTTTTCCCTACTCAGCTAAACCCCTTAGTCATTTTCGTAATACATTACTTTAACCGTACTCAACTTTTTCTGGTAGAACCAGCTACTTTTTTGAGGGATCGAAGGATTTTGTATGGCGGCCATTTTGAAATCCGCCATTTTGGATTTTTGACAAATGTCATCCGACTGCTCTCCCGATTCCCTATGACATTTGGTCAAGCACCCCCTACCTATCTCTTACCGTTTCAGAGATACGCCATCCAATTTTACTTGGCAGACGTCATCTTTGAGTTTTCGGATTTTTCCCATACTCACACAAACCCCCTCTACACTTTTCCCATACATCACATTCTTCCTTCTCGACTCCTTCTGGGAGAACAATGATGTCAGTCAGTCAGTCAGTCAGTCAGTCAGTCAGTCAGTCAGTGTACGGTAATCCAGCTTTATATATTATAAACTAGTCCACGTCACCGACTGGTCTCCATGGCAACTGCCTGCGGTAACCGAAGCACCTACGAGTGGGGTTCCTTAACAAAAGTGACTCAGAACCTTGGTACCATTCTGTCCGTACCACCTTTATATGCCAGTAGGGTGAATCTGGTTTGGTGGCTACAGTATGGTTCTTTAGTGTATTGAGAGTTTATATGGGATTTCATACGTCTATTGGAGTTTTGAACACACTTTTTTTTACGTATTAGGTGTTTCTGTGAAATTTTCAAATGACTAAAGATAGATGCGGGCCGCATGCGGCCCGCACACTGTCCGAAATACTAGTATTTCGGGCAGTGTGCGGGCCGCATGCGGCCCGCATCTATCTTTACTCAATAGGAACTGTCAAACAAAACACCTGATACATTTAAAAAATAACGTTCAAAACTCCAATAGAAATATGAAATCCCAAATAAACTTGTAATACAGTAGAGAAACATACTGTAGCTACTAAAGCAGATTCACCCTACTGCCATAAAAAGGTGGTACGGGCAGAATGGTACCAAGGTTCTGAGTCACTTTTGTTAAGGAACCCCACTCGTAGGTGCTTCGGTTACCGCGGGCAGTTGCCATGGAGACCAGTCGGAGACGTGGAAAAAACTCTCAAGTCGGAGCTCGGCCTTCGGCCTCGCAAGTTACTAATACGGCTCGGCCTACGGCCTCGCCAAGCGCTCGCCCTTCGGCCCCTACGTATTAGGTGTTTCTGTGAAATTTTCAAATGACTAAAGATAGATGCGGGCCGCATGCGGCCCGCACACTGTCCGAAATACTAGTATTTCGGGCAGTGTGCGGGCCGCATGCGGCCCGCATCTATCTTTACTCAATAGGAACTGTCAAACAAAACACCTGATACATTTAAAAAATAACGTTCAAAACTCCAATAGAAATATGAAATCCCAAATAAACTTGTAATACAGTAGAGAAACATACTGTAGCTACTAAAGCAGATTCACCCTACTGCCATAAAAAGGTGGTACGGGCAGAATGGTACCAAGGTTCTGAGTCACTTTTGTTAAGGAACCCCACTCGTAGGTGCTTCGGTTACCGCGGGCAGTTGCCATGGAGACCAGTCGGAGACGTGGAAAAAACTCTCAAGTCGGAGCTCGGCCTTCGGCCTCGCAAGTTACTAATACGGCTCGGCCTACGGCCTCGCCAAGCGCTCGCCCTTCGGGCTCACGCACCCTACGCTCGGCCTTCGGCCTCGCGAGCCGAAAGTTCGGCCTTCGGCCTCACCGGGAGCTCGCCCTTCGGGCTCGCTATACACTAAAATTGGACAGTAACTCCAAATTCAGTCAAAAATCCCTACAAAAACTCCTAATACAGTCGAAAATTAAGGAAAAACACTCCAAATGCAGTATAAAGAATGATAGGAGCACGTAAGACACATCCAAAATGTCATTCGACTGCTCTCCTTATTCCCTATGACATATTTTCAAAAACCCCCTACCTATCTATTACCGTTTTCGAGATTCGTGATTTATCTACACTTGGCAGACGTCATCGAAAAAAAAATTTCATATTTGGAATAAGGACGTCCAGAACAACCTAGATATGAAATTTAAGCCAAATCGGAGTACTTCTTTTTACTTGGCAGACGTCATCGAAAAAAAAAATTTTGATTTGGAATAAGGACACCCAGAACCACCTAAATATCGAGTTTCAGCCAAATCGGAGTAACTTGTTTTACTTGGCAGACGTCATCGAAAAAAAAAATTTAGATTTGGAATAAGGACACCCAGAACCACCTAAATATCGAGTTTCAGCCAAATCGGAGTAACTTGTTTTACTTGGCAGACGTCATCGAAAAAAAATTTTTAGATTTGGAATAAGGACACCCAGAACCACCTAAATATCGAGTTTCAGCCAAATCGGAGTAACTTTTTTTACTTGGCAGACGTCATCGAAGTAAAAATTTCATATTTGAAATAAGGATGACGAGAACAACCTATATATCGATTTTCAGCCAAATCGGTGCAAGTCTAAGCTCGGCCTTCGGCCTCGCAAGTTACTAACATGGCTCGGCCTGCGGCCTCGCCTAGCGCTCGCCCTGCGGGCTCGCGCACCGTCCACTCGGCCTACGGCCTCGCGGCCCGAAAGTTCGGCCTTCGGCCTCACCAGAAGCTCGCCCTTCGGGCTCGCTACACGGCCAGTAGGACAATTACTCCAAATTCAGTTGAAAATCCCAAAAAAACTCCTAAAACAGACGACATTGTAAGGTCAAATACTCCAAATAATGTATGAAGAATGAGAGTAGCACATTTGACAGGTGTCATTCGACTGCTCTCCCGATTCCCTATGACATTTGTTCAAACACCCCAAACCTATCTCTTACCGTTTTCGAGATACGTAGTCCAGCTTTACTTGGCAGGCGTCATTTCTAGGGTTTTTAATTTTTTCCCTACTCAGCTAAACCCCTTAGTCATTTTCGTAATACATTACTTTAACCGTACTCAACTTTTTCTGGTAGAACCAGCTACTTTTTTGAGGGATCGAAGGATTTTGTATGGCGGCCATTTTGAAATCCGCCATTTTGGATTTTTGACAAATGTCATCCGACTGCTCTCCCGATTCCCTATGACATTTGGTCAAGCACCCCCTACCTATCTCTTACCGTTTCAGAGATACGCCATCCAATTTTACTTGGCAGACGTCATCTTTGAGTTTTCGGATTTTTCCCATACTCACACAAACCCCCTCTACACTTTTCCCATACATCACATTCTTCCTTCTCGACTCCTTCTGGGAGAACAATGATGTCAGTCAGTCAGTCAGTCAGTCAGTCAGTCAGTCAGTCAGTGTACGGTAATCCAGCTTTATATATTATAAACTAGTTTTTCGGGCAGTGTGCGGGCCGCATGCGGCCCGCATTTATCGTTATGCAGTACTAAACTATAACAATACACCTTTAACATTAAAAAAAAATATTTCAAAACTCCAATAGAAGTATGAAATCCCATTAAAACTCTCAATACAATAAAGAAACAAACTGTAGCCTCCAAAACCAGATTCACCCTACTGCCATAAAAAGGTGGTTCCGGCAGAATGGTACCAAGGTTTTGAGTCACATTTGTTAAGGAACCCTACTCGTAGGTGCTTTGGTTATCGCGGGCAGTTGCCATGGAGACCAGTTGGAGACGTGGAAAATACTCTCAAGTCGGAGCTCGGCCTTCGGCCTCGCAAGTTACTAATACGGCTCGGCCTACGGCCTCGCCAGGCGCTCGCCCTTCGGGCTCACGCCCCATACGCTCGGCCTTCGGCCTCGCGGGCCGAAAGTTCGGCCTTCGGCCTCACCAGAAGCTCGCCCTTCGGGCTCGCTACTACACTAATGTAGGACAGTTACTCCAAATTCAGTCAAAAATCCCACAAAAACTCCTAATACAGTCGAAAATAAAGATAAAAAACTCCAAATGCAGTATAAAGAATGATAGGAGCACGTAAGACACATCCAAAATGTCGGATTTCAAGACGGCCGCCAAACAAACTGCTCCGCCCCTACTGAAGCTCGGCCTAAAGGCCTCGCTTCAGCAGGCTCGGAGCATTTTGTATGGCGGCCATCTTGAAATCCGCCATTTTGGATTTTTGACAGGTGTCATTCGACTGCTCTCCCGATTCCCTATGACATTTGTTCAAACACCTCTAACCCATCTCTTACCGTTTTCGAGATACGTTATCCATCTTTACTTGGCAGGCGTCTTTTTTATGATTTTCGATTTTTCTCATACTCACCAAAACCCCCCGAACATTTTTGCCATACATCATTTTAGCCCTACTCGTCTCCTTCTAGGAGAACATTTATGTCAATCAGTCAGTCAGTCAGTCAGTGAGTGGTAATCGAGCTTTATATATTATTAACTAGTATTTCGGGCAGTGTGCGGGCCGCATGCGGCCCGCATTTATCGTTGTGCAAGTTTGAACAATATCAAAACACCTTATACATTAAAAAAGTATGTTAAAAACTCCATTAGAAGTTTGAAATCCCATATTAACTCTCAATACAATAATGAACAATACTGTAGCCACTAAAACAGATTCACCCTACCGCCATAAAAAGGTGGTACGGGCAGAATGGGACCAAGGTTCTGAGTCACTTTTGTTAAGGAACCCCACTCGTAGGTGCTTCGCTTAACGCGGGCAGTTGCCATGGAGACCATTCGGAGACGTGGAAAATACTCTCAAGTCGGAGCTCGGCCTTCGGCCTCGCAAGTTACTAACACGGCTCGGCCTCCGGCCTCGCCATGCGCTCGCCCTTCGGGCTCACGCCCCATACGCTCGGCCTTCGGCCTCGCGGGCCGAAAGTTCGGCCTTCGGCCTCACCGGAAGCTCGCCCTTCGGGCTCGCTACTACACTAATGTAGGACAGTAACTCCAAATTCAGTCAAAAATCCCACAAAAACTCCTAATACAGTCGAAAATAAAGATAAAAAACTCCAAATGCAGTATAAAGAATGATAGGAGCACGTAAGACACATCCAAAATGTCGGATTTCAAGACGGCCACCATACAAACTGCTCCGCCCCTACTGAAGCTCGGCCTAACGGCCTCGCTTCAGCAGGCTCGGATCACTTTGTATGGCGGCCATCTTGAAATCCGCCATTTTGGATTTTTGACAGGTGTCATTCGACTGGTCTCCCGATTCCCTATGACATTTGTTCAAACACCCCCTACCTATCTCTTACCGTTTTTGAGATACGCCATACATCTTCACTTGGCAGGCGTCTTTTTAATGATTTTCGATTTTTCTCATACTCACCGAAACTACCCGAACATTTTTGCCATACATCACGTTGTTCCTACTCGTCTCCTTCTAGGAGAACATTTATGTCAATCAGTCAGTGGTAATCGAGCTTTATATAATATAAACTAGTTTTTCGGGCAGTGTGCGGGCCGCATGCGGCCCGCATTTATCGTTGTGCAAGTTTGAACAATATCAAAACACCTTGTACATTAAAAAAAAATATTTCAAAACACCAAAAGATGTACGATTTCCCATACAAACTCTTAATGCAATAAGGAACCAAACTGTAGCCACCAAACCAGATTCACCCTACTGCCATAAAAAGGTGGTACGGGCAGAATAGTACCAAGGTTCTGAGTCACTTTTGTTAAGGATACCCACTCGTAGGTGCTTCGGTTACCGCAGGCAGTTGCCATGGAGACCAGTCAGTGACGTGGAAAATACTCTCAAGTCGGAGCTCGGCCTTCGGCCTCGCAAGTTACTAATACGGCTTTGCCTACGGCCTCGCCAAGCGCTCGCCCTTCGGGCTCACGCATCATACGCTTGGCCTTCGGCCTCGCGGACCGAAAGTTCGGCCTTCGGCCTTACCAGGAGCTCGCCCTTCGGGCTCGCTACTACACTAACGTAGGACAGTAACTCCAAATTCAGTCAAAACTCCCACAAAAACTCCTAATACAGTTGAAAATAAAGGTAAAACACTCCATATGCAGTATAAAGAATGATAGGAGCATGTAAGACACATCCAAAATGTCGGATTTCAAGACGGCCACCATACAAACTGCTCCGCCCCTACTGAAGCTCGGCCTAACGGCCTCGCTTCAGCAGGCTCGGATCAATTTGTATGGCGGCCATCTTGAAATCCGCCATTTTGGATTTTTGACAGATGTCATTCGACTGCTCTCCTTATTCCCTATGACATTTGTTCAAACACCCCCTACCTATCTCTTACCGTTTTTGAGATACGTCATCCATCTTCACTTGGCAGGCGTCTTTTTAATGATTTTCGATTTTTCTCATACTCATCAAAACCCCTCGAACATTTCTGCCATACATCATTTTAGCCCTACTATGCTCCTTCTAGGAGAACATTTATGTCAATCAGTCAGTCAGTGAGTCAGTGGTAATCGAGCCTTATATATTATAAACTAGTTTTTCGGGCAGTGTGCGGGCCGCATGCGGCCCGCATTTATCGTTATGCAGAACTAAACAATACGTTAACACCTTGTACATTTAAAAAAAATAAGTTCAAAACTCCAATAGAAGTATGAAATCCCAAATAAACTCTCCATACAATAAAGAACCATACTGTAGCCACTAAAGCAGATTCACCCTACTGCCATAAAAAGGTGGTACGGGCAGAATGGTACCAAGGTTCTGAGTCACTTTTGTTAAGGAACCCCACTCGTAGGTGCCTCGGATACCGCGGGCAGTTGCCATGGAGACCAGTCGGAGACGTGAAAAAAACTCTCAAGTCGGAGCTCGGCCTTCGGCCTCGCAAGTTACTAATACGGCTCGGCCTACGGCCTCGCCAAGCGTTCGCCCTTCGGGCTCACGCACCATACGCTCGGCCTTCGGCCTCGCGGACCGAAAGTTCGGCCTTCGGCCTCACCAGGTAATTGCCCTTTGGGCTCGCTATACACTAATGTAAGACAGTTACTCCAAATTCAGTCCAAAATCCCACAAAAACTCCTAATACAGTCGAAAATATAAGGTAAAACACTCCAAATGCAGTATAAAGAATGATAGGAGCACGTGGGGCACATCCAAAATGACGGATTTCAAGACGACCACCATACAAACTGCTCCGCCCCTACTGAAGCTCGGCCTAAAGGCCTCGCTTCAGCAGGCTCGGAGCATTTTGTATGGCGGCCATCTTGAAATCCGCCATTTTGGATTTTTGACAGGTGTCATTCGACTGCTCTCCCGATTCCCTATGACATTTGTTCAAACACCCCCTACCTATCTAGTACCGTTTTCGAGATACGTCATCCATCTTCACTTGGCAGGCGTCTTTTTAATGATTTTCGATTTTTCTCATACTCACCAAAACCCCCCGAACATTTTTGCCATACATCATTTTAACCCTACTCTGCTCCTTCTAGGAGAACATTTATGTCAATCAGTCAGTCAGTCAGTCAGTGAGTGGTAATCGAGCTTTATATATTATTAACTAGTTTTTCGGGCAGTGTGCGGGCCGCATGCGGCCCGCATTTATCGTTATGCAGAACTAAACAATACGTTAACACCCTGTACATTTAAAAAAAATAAGTTCAAAACTCCAATAGAAGGATGAAATCCCAAATAAACTCTCCATACAATAAAGAACCATACTGTAGCCACTAAAGCAGATTCACCCTACTGCCATAAAAAGGTGGTACGGGCAGAATGGTACCAAGGTTCTGAGTCACTTTTGTTAAGGAACCCCACTCGTAGGTGCTTCGGATACCGCGGGCAGTTGCCATGGAGACCAGTCGGAGACGTGAAAAAAACTCTCAAGTCGGAGCTCGGCCTTCGGCCTCGCAAGTTACTAATACGGCTCGGCCTACGGCCTCGCCAAGCGTTCGCCCTTCGGGCTCACGCACCATACGCTCGGCCTTCGGCCTCGCGGACCGAAAGTTCGGCCTTTGGCCTCAACAGGTAATTGCCCTTTGGGCTCGCTATACACTAATGTAGGACAGTTACTCCAAATTCAGTCCAAATTCCCACAAAAACTCCTAATACAGTCGAAAATGTAGGTAAAACACTCCAAATGCAGTATAAAGAATGATAGGAGCACGTGTGACACATCCAAAATGTCGGATTTCAAGATGGCCCCCATACAAACTGCTCCGCCCCTACTGAAGCTCGGCCTAAAGGCCTCGCTTCAGCAGGCTCGGAGCATTTTGTATGGCGGCCATCTTGAAATCCGCCATTTTGGATTTTTGACAGATGTCATTCGACTGCTCTCCCAATTCCCTATGACATTTGTTCAAACACCCCCTACCTATCTCTTACCGTTTTCGAGATACGTCATCCATCATCACTTGGCAGGCGTCTTTTTAATGATTTTCGATTTTTCTCATACTCACCAAAACCCCCCGAACATTTTTGTCATACATCACGTTGTTCCTACTCGTCTCCTTCTAGGAGAACATTTATGTCAGTCAGTGAGTCAATGGTAATCGAGCTTTATATATTATAACTAGTTTTTCGGGCAGTGTGCGGGCCGCATGCGGCCCGCATCTATCTTGAGTCAGTAGGAACTGTCATAAAAGCACGTTATACATTAAAAAAACGTAATGTTCAAAACTCCAATAGAAGTATGACATCCCACATAAACTCTCAATACAATAAAGAACCATACTGTAGCCACAAAAGCAAATTCACCCTACTGGCATAAAAAGGTAGTACGGGCAGAATGGGACCAAGGTTCTGAGTCACTTTTGTTAAGGAACCCCACTCGTAGGTGCTTTGCTTACCGCGGGCAGTTGCCATGGAGACCAGTCGGAGACTTGGAAAAAACTCTCAAGTCGGAGCTCGGCCTTCGGCCTCGCAAGTTACCAACACGGCTCGGCCTGCGGCCTCGCCAAGCGCTCGCCCTACGGGCTCGCGCATCATACGCTCGGCCTTCGGCCTCGCGGACCGAAAGTTCGGCCTCCGGCCTCACCAGGAGCTCGCCCTTCGGGCTCGCTACTACACTTATGTAGGACAGTTACTCCAAATTCAGTCAAAAATCCCACAAAAACTCCTAATACAGTCGAAAATATAAGGTAAAACACTCCAAATGCAGTATAAAGAATGATAGGAGCATGTGGGTCACATCCAAAATGTCGGATTTCAAGACAGCCACCATACAAACTGCTCCGCCCCTACTGAAGCTCGGCCTAAAGGCCTCGCTTCAGCAGGCTCGGAGCATTTTGTATGGCGGCCATCTTGAAATCCGCCATTTTGGATTTTTGACAGGTGTCATTCGACTGCTCTCCCGATTCTCTATGACATTTGTTCAAACACCCCCTACCTATCTCTTACCGTTTTCGAGATACGTCATCCATCATCACTTGGCAGGCGTCTTTTTAATGATTTTCGATTTTTCTCATACTCACCAAAACCCCCCAAACATTTTTGCCATACATCATTTTAGCCCTACTCTGCTCCTTCTAGGAGAACATTTATGTCAATCAGTCAGTCAGTCAGTGAGTGGTAATCGAGCTTTATATATTATAAACTAGTATTTCGGGCAGTGTGCGGGCCGCATGCGGCCCGCATTTATCGTTGTGCAAGTTTGAACAATATCAAAACACCTTATACATTAAAAAAAATTATTTCAAAACACCTAAAGATGTACGATTTCCCATACAAACCCTTAATACAATAGAGAACCGTACTGTTATCACCAAACCAAATTCACCCTACTGCCATAAAAAGGTGGTACGGGCAGAATGGTACCAAGGTTCTGAATCACTTTTGTTAAGGAACCCCACTCGTAGGTGCTTCGGTTACCGCAGGCAGTTGCCATGGAGACCAGTCGGTGACGTGGAAAATACTCTCAAGTCGGAGCTCGGCCTTCGGCCTCGCAAGTTACTAATACGGCTCGGCCTGCGGCCTCGCCAAGCGCTCGCCCTTCGGGCTCGCGCACCATTCGCTCGGCCTTCGGCCTCGCGGACCGAAAGTTCGGCCTTCGGCCTCACCAGGTGGTTGCCCTTTGGGCTCGCTATACACTAATGTAGAACAGTTACTCCAAATTCAGTCAAAAATCCCACAAAAACTCTTAATACAGTCGAAAATATAAGGTAAAACACTCCAAATCCAGTATAAAGAATGATAGGAGCACGTGGGTCAGATCCAAAATGTCGGATTTCAAGACAGCCACCATACAAACTGCTCCGCCCCTACTGAAGCTCGGCCTAACGGCCTCGCTTCAGCAGGCTCGGATCAATTTGTATGGCGGCCATCTTGAAATCCGCCATTTTGGATTTTTGACAGGTGTCATTCGACTGCTCTCCCGATTCCCTATGACATTTGTTCAAACACCCCCTACCTATCTTGTACCGTTTTTGAGATATGTCATCCATCTTTACTTGGCAGGCGTCTTTTTAATGATTTTCGATTTTTCTCATACTCACCCAAACCCCCCGAACATTTTTGCCATACTTCATTTTTACCCTACTCTGCTCCTTCTAGGAGAACATTTATGTCAGTCAGTGAGTCAGTCAGTGAGTGGTAATCGAGCTTTATATATTATAATAAACTAGTATTTCGGGCAGTGTGCGGGCCGCATGCGGCCCGCATTTATCGTTATGCAATTTTGAACTATATCAAAACACCTAATACATAAAAAAAAATTTTCAAAACACCAAAAGATATACGATTTCCCATACAAACACTTAATACATTAGAGAACCGTACTGTAGCCACCAAACCAAAGTCACCCTACTGCCATAAAAAGGTGGTACGGGCAGAATGGTACCAAGGTTCTGAGTCACTTTTGTTAAGGAACCCCACTCGTAGGTGCCTCGGTTACCGCGGGCAGTTACCATGGAGACCAGTCGGTGACGTGGAAAATACTCTCAAGTCGGAGCTCGGCCTTCGGCCTCGCAAGTTACTAATACGGCTCGGCCTGCGGCCTCGCCAAGCGCTCGCCCTTCGGGCTCACGCACCATACGCTCGGCCTTCGGCCTCGCGGGCCAAAAGTTCGGCCTTCGGCCTCACCAGGAGCTCGCCCTTCGGGCTCGCTACTACAATAACATAGAACAGTTACTCGAAATTCAGTCAAAAAACCTACGAAAACCTCTAATACAGTCGAAAATATGAGGTAAAACACTCCAAATGCAGTATAAAGAATGAGAGGAGCACGTGTGACAGGTGTCATTCAACTGCTCTCCCGATTCCCTATGACATTTGTTCAAACACCCCCAACCTATCTCTTACCGTTTTCGAGATACGTAGTCCAGCTTTACTTGGCAGGCGTCATTTCTAGGGTTTTTAATTTTTTCCCTACTCAGCTTAACCCCTTAGTCATTTTCGTAATACATTACTATAACCGTACTCAACTCTTTCTGGTAGAACCAGCTACTTTTTTAAGGGATCGAAGGATTTTGTATGGCGGCCATTTTGAAATCCGCCATTTTGGATTTTTGACAGATGTCATCCGACTGCTCTCCCGATTCCCTATGACATTTGGTCAAGCACCCCCTACCTATCTCTTACCGTTTCAGAGATACGCCATCCAATTTTACTTGGCAGACGTCATCTTTGAGTTTTCGGATTTTTCCCATACTCAGACAAACCCCCTCTACACTTTTCCCATACATCACTTTCTTCCTACTCGACTCCTTCTGGGAGAACAATGATGTCAGTCAGTCAGTCAGTCAGTCAGTCAGTCAGTCAGTCAGTGAGTGAGTCAGTGTACGGTAATCCAGCTTTATATATTATATAATATAACTAGTATTTCGGGCAGTGTGCGGGCCGCATGCGGCCCGCATTTATCGTTATGCAGTACTAAATAATACCGTAACTCCTTATACATTTAAAAAAAAAAACAAAACTCCATAACAGTATGAAATCCCATATTAACTCTCAATACAATAAAGAACAATACTGTAGCCACTAAAACAGATTCACCCTACTGCCATAAAAAGGTGGTACGGGCAGAATGGGACCAAGGTTCTGAGTCACTTTTGTTAAGGAACCCCACTCGTAGGTGCTGCGGTTACCGCAGGCAGTTGCCATGGAGACAAGTCGGATATGTGGAAAATACTCTCAAGTCGGAGCTCGGCCTTCGGCCTCGCAAGTTACTAATACGGCTCGGCCTACGGCCTCGCCAGGCGCTCGCCCTTCGGGCTCGCGCATCACACGCTCGGCCTTCGGCCTCGCGGACTGAAAGTTCGGCCTTCGGCCTCACCAGGAGCTCGCCCTTCGGGCTCGCTATACACAAAAGTTGGACAGTAACTCCAAATTCAGTCAAAAATCCCACAAAAACTCCTAATACATTTGAAAATTAAGGAAAAACACTCCAAATGCAGTATAAAGAATGATAGGAACACGTAAGACACATCCAAAATGTCATTCGACTGCTCTCCTTATTCCCTATGACATTTTTTCAAAAACCCTCTACCTATCTATTACCGTTTTCGAGATACGTGATTTATCTGCACTTGGCAGACGTCATCGAAAAAAAAAAATCATATTTGGAATAAGGACGTCCAGAACAACCTAGATATAAAATTTAAGCCAAATCGGAGAATTTTTTTTTACTTGGCAGACGTCATCGAAAAAATAATTTTTGATTTGGAATAAGGACACCCAGAACCACCTAAATATCGAGTTTCAGCCAAATCGGAGTAACTTGTTTTACTTGGCAGACGTCATCGAAAAAAAAATTTTAGATTTGGAATAAGGACACCCAGAACCACCTAAATATCGAGTTTCAGCCAAATCGGAGTAACTTTTTTTAATTGGCAGACGTCATCGAAATAAAAATTTCATATTTGGAATAAGGATGACAAGAACAACCTATATATCGATTTTCAGCCAAATCGGTGCAAGTCTGAGCTCGGCCTTCGGCCTCGCAAGTTACTAACACGGCTTGGCCTGCGGCCTCGCGCACCATCCGCTCGGCCTACGGCCTCGCGGCCCGAAAGTTCGGCCTTCGGCCTCACCAAAAGCTCGCCCTTCGGGCTCGCCACACTGACAGTAGGACAATTACTCTAAATTGAGTTGAAATTCCCACAAACACTCCTAATACAGTCGACATTGTTAGGTTAAATACTCCAAATAATGTATGAAGAATGAGAGTAGCACATTTGACAGGTGTCATTTGACTGCTCTCCCGATTCCCTATGACATTTGTTCAAACACCCCCAACCTATCTCTTACCGTTTTCGAGATACGTAGTCCAGCTTTACTTGGCAGGCGTCATTTCTAGGGTTTTTAATTTTTCCCCTACTCAGCTAAACCCCTTAGTCATTTTCGTAATACATTACTATAACCGTACTCAACTCTTTCTGGTAGAACCAGCTACTTTTTTGAGGGATCGAAGGATTTTGTATGGCGGCCATTTTGAAATCCGCCATTTTGGATTTTTGACAGATGTCATTCGACTGCTCTCCCAATTCCCTATGACATTTGGTCAAGCACCCCCTACCTATCTCTTACCGTTTCCGAGATACGCTAACCAACTTTACTTGGCAGACGACATCTTTGAGTTTTCGGATTTTTCCCATACTCCCCCAAACCCTCTCTACACTTTTCCCATACATCACTTTCTTCCTTCTCGACTCCTTCTGGGAGAACAATGATGTCAGTCAGTGAATCAGTCAGTGAGTCAGTGTACGGTAATCCAGCTTTATATATTATAAATATAATAATAACTAGTTTTTCGGGCAGTGTGCGGGCCGCATGCGGCCCGCATCTATCTTTAGTCATTTGAAAATTTGACAGAAACACCTAATTCGTTAAAAAAAGTGTGTTCAAAACTCCAATAGAAGTATGAAATCCCATATAAACTCTCAATACGTTAAAGAAACAAACTGTAGCCACTAAAACAGATTCACCCTACTGCCATAAAAAGGTGGTACGGGCAGAATGGTACTAAGGTTCTGAGCCACTTTTGTTAAGGATCCCCACTTGTAGGTGCTTCGGTTACCGCGGGCAGTTGCCATGGAGACCAGTCGGAGACGTGGAAAAAACTCTCAAGTCGGAGCTCGGCCTTCGGCCTCGCAAGTTACCAACACGGCTCGGCCTGCGGCCTCGCCAAGCGCTCGCCCTTCGGGCTCGCGCATCATACGCTCGGCCTTCGGCCTCGCGGACCGAAAGTTCGGCCTTCGGCCTCACCAGGAGCTCGCCCTTCGGGCTCGCTACTACACTTATGTAGGACAGTAACTCCAAATTCAGTCAAAAATCCCACAAAAACTCCTAATACAGTCGAAAATATAAGGTAATACACTCCAAATGCAGTATAAAGAATGATAGGAGCACCTGGGACAAATCCAAAATGGCGGATTTCAAGAAGGCCCCCATACAAACTGCTCCGCCCCTACTGAACCTCGGCCTAACGGCCTCGCTTCAGCAGGCTCGGATCAATTTGTATGGCGGCCATCTTGAAATCCGCCATTTTGGATTTTTGACAGGTGTCATTCGACTGCTCTCCCGATTCCCTATGACATTTGTTCAAACACCTCTAACCCATCTCTTACCGTTTTCGAGATACGTTATCCATCTTTACTTGGCAGGCGTCTTTTTTATGATTTTCGATTTTTCTCATACTCACCAAAACCCCCCGAACATTTTTGCCATACATCATTTTAGCCCTACTCGTCTCCTTCTAGGAGAACATTTATGTCAATCAGTCAGTCAGTCAGTCAGTGAGTGGTAATCGAGCTTTATATATTATTAACTAGTATTTCGGGCAGTGTGCGGGCCGCATGCGGCCCGCATTTATCGTTGTGCAATTTTAACTTATATCAAGACACCTAATACGTAAAAAAAAGTGTGTTCAAAACTCCAATAGAAGTATGAAATCCCATATAAACTCTCAATACAATAAAGAAACAAACTGTAGCCACCAAACCAAATTCACCCTACTGCCATAAAAAGGTGGTACGGGCAGAATGGTACCAAGGTTCTGAGTCACTTTTGTTAAGGAACCCCACTCGTAGGTGCTTCGGTTACCGCGGTCAGTTGCCATGGAGACCAGTCGAAGATGTAGAAAATATTCTAAAGTCGGAGCTCGGCCTTCAGCCTCGCAAGTTACTAACACGGCTCGGCCTGCGGCCTCGCCAAGCGCTCGCCCTTCGGGCTCGCGCATCATACGCTCGGCCTTCGGCCTCGCGGACCGAAAGTTCGGCCTTCGGCCTCACCAGGAGCTCGCCCTTCGGGCTCGCAACTGCACTAATGTAGGACAGTTACTCCAAATTCAGTCAAAAATCCCACAAAAACTCCTAATACAGTCTAATATAAAGGTAAAACGCTCCAAATGCAGTATAAAGAATGATAGGAGCACGTGGGACACATCCAAAATGTCGGATTTCAAGATGGCCACCATACAAACTGCTCCGCCCCTACTGAAGCTCGGCCTAAAGGCCTCGCTTCAGCAGGCTCGGATCAATTTGTATGGCGGCCATCTTGAAATCCGCCATTTTGGATTTTTGACAGGTGTCATTCGACTGCTTTCCCAATTCCCTATGACATTTGTTCAAACACCCCCTACCTATCTCTTACCGTTTTTGAGATACGTCATCCATCTTCAGTTGGCAGGCGTCTTTTTAATGATTTTCGATTTTTCTCATACTCACCAAAACCCCCCGAACATTTTTGCTATACATCACGTTGCTCCTACTCGTCTCCTTCTAGGAGAACATTTATGTCAGTCAGTGAGTCAATGGTAATCGAGCTTTATATATTATAATAAATAAATAAATAATATGTCTTGGCTATAAATAAACAAAATATACATGATAAAAAGTACTCTGCTGGGTTCAGATTTTTGGGCGTACCAGAAGGTGGGCAGCAGCTTCATCTTACACTACGTTGCCAAAAGACGCATGCCAAGTAGTGCTCAAGGAAAAACCCCTCAGTTGAGGAGGCCTTAGTTCGACCGTGGACGTTATTGATGTTGATATTTGACGTGTACTACATCTATATAAATACAATTCAAAATCAAGATCAAAACGATGGTCCTAGGGACATTACATTTGGAGGGTGCATTCTTTCATCCACTAAAAAGGATTTTTACAAATCCATCTGTAAAGAGTTACAATGGGGAGTTTAGGTTTTTAATACGAAACTTGTTATTCTGTGAGTCCATTGAATCAAAACTTGCTAAACTTAGATTTGTGTTAAAATAATTACGAAAATACATATTACGAGTTTTATTACAATCGTCCCCAGTCACGGTTAAAAAGATTTTCAAAAATTCTGTAACGGCATAATAACATAAAATTTCATTTACATGCATGCTTACATACAACCTTATATATTATTATCATATACTGCCGAAATCATAAGCCATTGCGTATTAGTCAGTTCAAAATAAGTATGTAGTCCGTTAGGTAGGTATAGTCTGGTTTTTAATTCGAGATCAAAAATGTAAACAAAGAAATGTCAATATATGTCATTGTCAAACTGATAGGTCAGGGTGTTCAATAGTTTTTCTTCAAAAATATTCTCACAAGTGTGGCTATTAAAAACAAAAAAATCTTACACAATTTTTTTCAGGCTTGAATATATGCGTAAATATGTACGCGCATATAAAGGTGTTTTATTGTTTCATAATAATGCAATAAATTATAGCATTAAATATATTTTTTACATTAAATGCTCCATCTGTTCCCAAAATTAGAAAAAATACCAAGTACTTGTAATTTTTTTGCACAGTTAACACCTTTGTATACATTTTTGATCTCTAATTAGAAACCAGAGTTTAGGTATGTAACTTATTGCATCTTTGCCATGAAACCGTAGCTATAGGTAAGACGCAGAAAGGTTCTCGCGGAAAGGTTTTGAGGATAGAGCATTATCATCAAAACCTGTCCGTTCAGTATGTAGGTAGTTTTAAAGTTCCTACATAGGGCGTATTCCATTTGACGCCAATTTCGTTATTTTCGATAATTTTGACCACATTCTGCGTCTATGGTTGTGATCACTGTGATCGTTTGTAACTGTTCTCCCCTGTTCCATTTAGGATAAGAACGCTAAGAATGCCACTAAAATTTGCCACTTCTGTCACTTTTGACATTAAATGTAGGTGATTCAAACTGTTCCAGTAGCTTCATAGCGTTTATGGCGAAAATAATGCCAAGACCCAAGTGGAACAACTTTTTGGGAGTGTGATCGTTTTTGGCGAATTTAACTCTAAATGGTACGCACCCATAAAAAGTTATGATTTTTTCACAACGTATGACCTCAAGTATCAAAAGGACTATTACTTTGCCAGTGTAGTAATACGCATGGGTTGAAAACACAGTCGTTCTATAACACAGCCCTGACTGCCAACTTATCGTAAGTAACAAAAATGTAATTTAACAGGAGGTTTTTTTTTAAATAGTTTTATCATTTTCTTTGCGTGACATGCCTGAAACTTAGCATAGATTTTATTATTTTTGAGATGCAACTATGGCAATGACTGTTAATAACAAAAAATAAGTCTTTTTTTGACCACTATCTCACCTGATCCTCAAGTGATGATGTGGTCGAAGATGTTGTTCAGGCTAATCTAGAAGTACTGGCTCTCAAGGACAGCTGCCGGAACACACCGTTAGGTGCTTGGCGACAGATTTTCTACTTGAGGGTGGTAGCTAGCCAGGCGGGCATTCGCAAAATGCCCTACCACCATGCTATAACGACTGCCATCCTAAGACAACAACCGGGACCGACGGCTTAACGTGCCCTCCGAAGCACGGAAACGTCACGTAGTAATGTCACTAGCGGTCACCCAACCAACTCATGACCGCGGGCGACGTTGCTTAACTTTGCTGATCGGTTGACAACAGCTAAGTAGGTATACTTCGCTACGAGCGTCTTTGAGAAGTCTTTGAGCCTTTTGTGGCGGTTAAATAATTAGGTGCAAAATACCTAAATATAAATAAAAACAATAAGACACGATTGCAACATAATTTCCGTGTTTGTTTATAACATTTAAACGGCCTAGCTAGTCAAATAAGCAAAAATCCAATTAAGACTCCCCATAATGTGGGTCCCAGGTCCCCACGTGTTCAGCCGTGGACAATCCGGCTGATGTACTACAGTACGGATATGTAAAGATTCAATTCTCCCTGTCTGAATCATCTTATAATAATAGTTGTCCACGCAGATGGAGCCCAAACTGTTTTGTTACGGATAAAACTTTCTATTGGACTCTGGATGGTGGGATCATCGTGCGTCCAAGTAACACATTTGTTACTTTGATTTTAGTAATTGTGGTTGTATTAAAAAGAATGTACTATCGTGGATATCAGTGCTCGATTTATATTTTGTCCAGCACAACTATCTAACTGATAGTTGTGATTAAATCTTAACTACACTAAAGGTACCTTTAGTGTCAAACAATTATTTAAGGAAGTAACATTTTCGTGTATACCTCTCTTTCCCTGACATTCACCTCACTAGAAACAATATCAACTTTTGTGTCACTTTCGCAGTTATTTTGGTTATAGAATGTGTGTTTTGTGGAGTAGTATAAGGTAACGCTTTTACCATTTAAGCGTTTTAAGAACTTTTTTAAGTCAAAAGTCAGGCATAAGTTAGAAGAATTATAATTCTTGCTCATATTTTGGTATCCTAAAAATGGCTGCTTTGACTTGTCTTTCTCCAGGACGTGATTTTATATTCCGCAGTCTGCTCTAAAATATTTCTGCTTTCTGCAAAACATACAAAATAAAAAATAAAAACATTTTTCGAGTCGAATTAACAACCATGCTCCTTATCTTGAAAGTGGTTTAAAAGTAGAAAATAAACCCTCAATAAGATAACCAAAAGTGACTTTATAATTTAACTAGGTGCCTGCTTACAAGTTTTGAATCTAAAACACATAGTACTTACATACTCGTACCTAGCAGCTAAATCAAAGTTTGTAAACATTGACTTCTAAATTTCAATAAGTTTTTGAAAAGCACTACATTAGCATGCGCTGTCGTGGAGCACATCGTTGTTTAACATGAGGAAAGATAGCGGCCAAACGCAAATCTTTACATTAATAAATCAAACAATAGGTACCTAATTGAATTATTGTTATCATTAAAAAAGTATTGCATATTAAACTTACCCTTGCCCTTGCTATCCGCGTCATGTCTTTTGGTCTTAATTACAGTTTTTCCTTCACAGGCTGCAATGCTGACCACGTTGTTATGGCCGGGACCTGGCATATGCTCCACTTTCAGCCGTCAGCATCGCTGTTAGCAACGCACTTATTGCAGACTGCGATAATAATGATTTGTTGATTTTATTGCGGTTTATCGTTAAACGATGAGTTCTTGTGATGCAAGATGTACGACTTCTTAGTCGTTTCTTGCTAACTTTCTCGGGAACCTGATGACCTTAGGTGCCAAATAATTGTGTATTAATCATGTATTAATCAAAATTTCTTCTGGTGACAATTTGTTATCGTTAAAGATATATTCTAATGACTGTTTGTTTATCATCGTTTCACAACTTTAGTTTCGCACATATTGTACTGTATCAGCCGGATTGTCCACTGCTGAACACAGCCTTCTCCATTTAGGGCGTTTGCCATAATCCACAAGCTTCGCAGGCGTCTTGGGGATAACAGTTTCAAATTTGATTGATTTTTTTATTTGATATTAAGATTTTTGAAGGCTATGGACTGCCGCGCCAACCAGGTCCATGGTTCGAATCCCGCCGCGGGCTTGAGCTTCACCGCATGGTGGAAGGGCATTTTTAACATAAAAAAACATATCAGTTTCTCAGAAGGCGCTGCTGCTCACCTTCCGGTATTTTATTTATTCGCCTCCTACGACACCCACGGGTAGAAATGGGCAGGTGACATTTGAACCCGGCACCAAACGGATACGAGAGCTTGCATAGTCATTCTCAACAAATGAAATGAAAATAGTTTTATTCCGGACAACACACAACATTTCATCACAATAAACAAGAAACCTAAATACTAGAATAGGCAGAAGAAATATGTGCAATGTTGCGTGATATCGGAATTTTTCCGTCTCAACATTAGAAACGGTGCTGGGTTTTTCCTTGAACCTTGAAAGTTTGAGGGAAAACCCAGCGCTGCTGATTTAGAAGGAGCTTATAACGACATACGAGTATGTACATGCATGCATAAAATAATAGTACCTACTTAGGTTTAATATTATGTATATACGTACATATACAGCAGAACTTAAAAAAGTAATAACAGGTCACGCCTAACCAACGTCTCTTGTTATACAAAGCCCAAGCTAGCCTGAGCTTTGTATCCAATGATATAATAAATATAATAATGATATAATGTATGCAATGATCGAGGTCACTGGGTGACCACGATCACTGCAAGTTTAAGTCTTATACCCTTCAGGTCCCAGCAGCTCAATCTAAGATGTTCCTGACACCGGACTTTTGGTCTGCAGGGGTGGTATACCGCTTGTACAGGGAGAGGAAGCAGAGTCAATCTGTTATGTAGTGTCACGGAATAATTTAAATTTGTTTTATATATATATATTAGATTAAGGTATTTATGTTCTATGGGTCCGTACATTTTTAAATTTATTTATTGTGTCTGTTACCTGAAATAAACATTTATTATTTATCTCAAATTAAGCAACGCTGTGGTCTGCACTCTTAGTAAAGCATATCTCAGACAGGAGCTTTTTAATTTGGGTTTGATAACACCCAGGTTGTATTTTCCAGAAGACAGTAGTTAAGTTACTCAGAGAGTTCCTTCGCGGTTCGCACAATAAATGTTGAAGAAAGTGCATGGTGGTAGGGCATTTTGCGAATGCCCGCCTGGCTAGCTACCACCCTCAAGTAGAAAATCTGTCGCCAAGCACCTAACGGTGTGTTCCAGCAGCTGTCCTTGAGAGCCAGTACTTCTAGGTTAGCCTGAACAACATCTTCGACCACATCATCGCTTACCATCAGGTGAGATAGTGGTCAAAGGTTAACCTATCAGGCATAAAAAAAAAAAAAAATATTTTGTGCGTTTCTTTGGAATATCGGTTTTAAAACAGCGTATTTTTGAGTTTCTCCTTGTTTGGCGGTAGAACGAATATATATTAGATTGTGCACTTCCATTGCGCAATCTCCAAAATGTTGCCGACAAAAGTTAAAAAAACTGATTGTGACGAATCTTCCAGATTTTAGAGTTTTATCAAGCAAGCTTGCAAAACTAAATAAAGGTGGGCTGCCCGTGGGGCGCCGAGCTGCCCGTGGGGTGCTGGGCTGCGCGTGGGGTGCCGCGCTGTCCGTGGGGTGCCCGGATTCCCGTGGGGTGCCGGCTGGTCTGTGGTGTGTCAGGCTGCTTGTGGGGTGCCGGAATGCCCGTGGGGTGCCGGAGTGCCCGTGGGGTGCCGGGCTCACTCATCATTATTCTAAAAAAAGAATAATTGAAATCGGACTACGCGTTAATTAATTACCTAAGTGTACATTTTGACATTCATCCCCTTTCCCGAGGGAACCGTGCTGAATTTCGGGATAAAAAGTATACAATAACTTCTTCGTAGTATGATCTCAAATCGTGTTAAGTTTCATTGAATTCCTTTCAGTAGTTTTGAAGTGATGCGCGACGGGATACAGACAGACAGACAGACAAAATAAAAAGAAAATAAAAATAAAATACAGTTTTGCATCAGTGTCAGCTACAGAGAGTTCTACAATTTTTATTTTTCAAAATATCTGCCATGTACACAATTGGATCTGTTACAGTTTTAGATATAGATTTATTTTACAAAATTAAGTTTTCATTAGTTTTAATGTGCATGTCATTATAAATTGGCGAGTTTGTTTGCTTTATTATCATAACAATAGTGTGTAACTCTCTGTAACTTATTGTTTATTGTTAATTGTTTATTATTATTTAAAACAGTGTTAACAAATACATACATAATTACAATATACCTAGTTACTAATCTTATTCTAATAAACACAATATATATCTATGTATGTTCAGACAATGGGTTCCAAACTAGGCGCAGCCTGTATCTTGGTAACCCTTAAAGTGTTGAAAATTTTATATCCTCCCATTGTACAATTTGTTAATTTCTTACTTAATATAATTACAAGTTAAAGAGCATCCTACGTGTACTGTCCATGCCTATATTTAAGCTTCATTCGATGTAGTGGTGAGGAGGCTATAGAGAGAGAGAGAGAGAGTATTTGAGTGTGGGGAGTGTACCTATGTGTAGGGAGGTAAGCAGATTGGTGGATTATGTTTTAGAGTTGTGTGTTATTTATATGCATGTTCAATCTTTACTTTATATTATGATACTGGAACTAATAATCTTTCAGTCTCATCATATGAGGCTGAGTAGAGCCATGCACGGAGTTTCTTCTTAGCTTCGTTTGATGAATATGTGGTGATGTCACAGTAGTTGAGAACTCTATTATAAATATATGGATATAGGTACATGGGCATCCTGCGAGCAAGTCCAGTATTATTATTGGGAAGAGGTAGTTTGATAGGTCGCTTACGTTTGTTAGTGCAGTAGCTTTTTGGCTTGTGGGTTCTTAGGCATGAGTGTAGAACGAATATTTGACGAACGGTGAGAACTGACACGTCTTTGTAGAGGAGCTCAGTAGAGTACCCCCTAGGTTTACCTGTCATTACTTTAAGGATCGCTCTCTGAGCTCTTTCTAATTCAATCATGTGAGATTTTAGAGCTCCACCCCATATACCAATGCAGTATTGTATAATACTTTGGCACAGTGCAATGTGAAGAAGAAATCGAGAGTTCGACCATCGCGCAACCATCGTGGCACAGCTACGCCTACAGCAGAGAAGACTGTACTTCATGCTGTGGAGCCGACCATCGCTATATATCTCTCTCGTTTGGACCCAACAACGTCCGGGAACGATGTACTGCAATACATCAAAGAGAGATGTGAAAGACGTCGAGTACCATTTGAAGTGGCGTTACAGCGGCTGGAATCCAGCCGGGTGAAAACTTTTAAATCTTACGTGCTCCGGGTTCCAGCGAAGAATAAGGATACGTTCCTTGTCTCCGACTTCTGGCCGGAAGGAGTAGTATACAGGCGCTATAGGGAGGCGAGGCCGAAAATGAATCCCAAAACAATTTAATTTCTATATATTATGTATGTTAGTCTGTAAGGTATATATTTCTATGGGTCAGTGTTTATGTAATCCTGTTACCTGAAATAAAGAGATATTATTATTATTATTATTATTAATGTAGACAAGCCTACGGACCGATAAACTTGATCCGCATCGTAACAGTTTCATTATGTAGATTAGTTTTCTTACTATCTTTGCTGTTCTTGTGATGTGTTCTTTAAAGCTAAGAGTATCGTCGATTATTACACCAAGGTATTTAACCGATTTCGCTCTACTGATGTGTTGACAGTCACATGATGGCGTGTTACCTATAGAGAGGTTACACTTTGCTTTGTGGATTCTAATCTCTGTTCTCTTAGGCTTGGTTCGATAGTTGATGTGAAAACCGACGAAGCTTGTTTTGGTTAAGTTTAATGTAAGCAGGTTTGCCTCAAGCCAGAGGGCTATACTCTGCATTCCTAGCTCTGTCGCCTAAAACGCTTCGTTCCAGCTTGAGCCACTGAACAAAGCTACGGTATCATCCGCGTAACATATAAGATTAGCGTTTGGGACCTCGAGCCTGAGTATGTCATCCATATATATTGTGAAGAGTGTTGGTGCCAAAATGCTTCCTTGGGGAACACCAAAGCCATTACTAAGTTCATCACCAATGTATTCTCCTATCTTGATTCGCTGTCTTCTGTTAGCCAGATAACTCCTAAACCAGTCCAAAACATTACCTCTAATGCCAAAGTTTTCTAGTTTTTTTACGAGTAGCATGGGCGAGATGGAGTCGAATGCCTTTGCTAGGTCCAAGAAGACTCCGACACAGCGCTTACCGTTATCTAGGTTTCCTGTTACAATTTCAGTGAGGAGCCTTACGGCGTCCTCAGTAGACCTACCTTTTTGAAAACCAAACTGGTTACTTGAGATTAATTTGTGTTTGGACAGAAATCCCACTAAACGCTTATTCACTACCTTTTCTAATATTTTGGACCCAATGCTTAGAAGTGATATAAGTCGATAATTATCTGGTGATTCTTTGTTACCGCTTTTATATATGGGAATTATTAGCGCAACTTTCCAAGTTTCGGGGAAAATACCTGACTCCATACTTAGATTGCAGATGTATGTCAGAGGCAATAGGATTGCTTTTTTGATGTGTTTTAAAAGTTTCGCACCTATTGCATCTAGGCCTGGTGCGCTATGAGGTTTCATGCCTGTAATTATGCTATCAATCTCTTGAGGGTCAGTTGGGTAAAGGAAAAGAGATTTTAAGCATCTGCTATTTGTCTTTACCATTTTGCAGAGGCTTTCCTGCGTGGTGGCATTATTTGTCATGATGTTTTGGGCTAAAATTTCACCTGCAGATGCAAAGTGTGAATTGTACAAATTTACTGCATTCTGGGGGCTTAAATGTGCATTCATGGTATCCTGTGAATCATTAGTTTTGCTTGTTATTTCGCATATTTCTTTGATTGATTTCCATAGCCTTTTGGTATTCTTAAGGTTGCTTTTTAGCATATTACTCTGATATTCCGATTTGAGCTTGTGTAAAAGGTTGTTACAAAAATTTTTGTAGCGAGTATATGTTGTTTTGAGGGTTTTATTTTTGGGTTGTTCTCGTGTTTGCAAATGAAAATGGTCTCGATGTCGCATGCATTTCATCAAACCCGGGGTGATCCAAGGCTTTAAGTGGTATTTCGATCGACTAATTTTGCTCACTGTTGAATGTTTTTTAACTAAGTTCATCAATGTGTTTGTAAAAGTTTCTACCGCTTTATTGACATCCTTTTCTGTCATAATCTTCGACCAGTCTTCGTGTAATATATCATTACTTATAGCCGCAAAGTCAGTTTTTCTTACTACTCTACTTTTCTTATGCTTTTGCCTAATATTTGTACCGGCCATAGTTAGGTCATGATCTGTTATAGAACATTTGCTAATAACGCCTTTGGATAGATTTTCGGACTTAATAAAAATGTGGTCGAGGCATGATTTTATTCTAGTGGGGTTTTTTATAGCGGGCAGTAAACCGTGCTCTGACATAAGGCAAAGGTAAGGTATGCTATCGCTGTTTAGGGCATTATCTATCAGGTTAATATTTATGTCGCCTGCAACTATGATCCTCTTTTGGAAACTGAGATTTTGAAGGTTGACATCAAGTGAATCTAGAAAACTTTCTGTATTTTTAAAGGAAGGCGAGCGATAAATTCCAAGAAGTGAAATATTATAAGCGATGGTGGCAGTTAAGCAATTTGCTTCTTCAAAATCTGGTTCTAAGACGTGAGCAGACCATACGTCTTTGATATATAGTACGACCCCTCCGTTTTTATTTATGTAATATATATTATAAAAAGTATACAATAACTTCTTCGTAGTATGATCTCAAATCGTGTTGAGTTTCATTGAATTTCTTTCAGTAGTTTTGGAGTGATGCGCGACGGGATACAGACAGACAGACAGACAAAATAAAAAGAAAATAAAAATAAAATACAGTTTTGCATCAGTGTCAGCTACAGAGAGTTCTACAATTTTTATTTTTCAAAATATCTGCCATGTACACTATTGGATCTGTTACAGTTTTAGATATAGATTTATTTTACAAAATTAAATTTTCATTAGTTTTAATGTGCATGTCATTATAAATTGGCGAGTTTGTTTGCTTTATTATCATAACAATAGTGTGTAACTCTCTGTAACTTATTGTTGTGTTTATGTCTGAGTATTGTCAATGATTCAGGTTTATATGGTAGTTTGTGGGCAATACTTATAATGTAATGATTACTTATTTGTCATTTTTGTTTATAAAGCGATATTTTTTTATTTGCAGTTATGTGTCACTTATCATTCATAATTTTCCATGTTCTTCTTAATAATATATGTTTTTTGAGTTTTACATTCTTTGTCCATATTGTTTATTTTCCGAAATCAAAACCATTTAAAGGTATTTTTGTATATCTGGATTTTAACCCTTTCTGATCAGAAGGTTCAAGTTCTCGTAAAAACCTCATTTGTTGCATTATTTTATATCATTGCCTTTACTAATTAGTATACATTTTTGGTAAGTTCCAATCAAAGGTAACCGTCAATATTCCATACAGTCACGTGTTTGTGGATACAATAATAAAAGTGTTGTGTGAGTACCTGTACATAAGTCACTATCGAACGATAAGCGCACATGTTATCAATGCAAATGATTAATTATTAGGATTTTCGTAATCAGTGATAAGTCACCGTCAGTTGGATTGATGAGCTGATAAATATATCAGCCTAGCAGAATTCCAAATACGATTATCTCGAACACCTGCTGATTTTTACTACCAAAACTTGATAAATCTAGTTTTGGTAGCCACTGGCGCGGTGCTCTCTCAGCAATGGCGGTTATGAAAATGCCTTGCATAACATACTCGTAACTAAGATATCGGTTTATATTTTGAATTTTATGACTTTTATGATTAAATAGAGTTAAAATTTTTACAGTTTATTATACAAAACTAGCTAAGAAAATAAAGTTCATGTTGGAACAAACACATGATAATTGGACAGATTGGTCGCGCATGTTCAAAGTCCAAGATAATGTTGTAAAATATTTGGGAATTATTATTGACGTTATATTAAATTGGAGGTCAAATAAAATACCTCAGCGAAGAATCAGGAAGCTTAAGCACTTATTTTAATAACTAAAATTATACCGAAAATATGGTATATCATTAACTGTATCAAAAAATCTTTTTTGTGTGTTTATTAGTTGTATATTTTCGATATAAGTCTTAATATTCCACAAATTGCTGAATCAGTTATTGGTATAGGATCATTACATTTAATATAGGTTGATATCTCGAATAACCAAAGCAGGGTTTGCACATTTTTTTACATTTATTTGGTACCCTTTGTTACAAAACTGTAACAGATCCAATTCTGTACATGGCAGATATTATGAAATAAAAATATTTGAGAACACTCTGTAGCTGACACTGATACCAATACTATATATTTTTTTATTTTTTCTGTCTGTATCCCGGCCCCGCATCTCTCCAAAACTACTGAATTGAATTCAATAAAACTGAACACAATTTGAATTTCAAATATTCAAATTCAAATATTTTATTGGCCTTATAACTGAGATTGGTACATTAGGCAAGTCATGTTTACATTAATCAATTAATTTTAAATTAAATCATTAAATTACAAATAATATAAATACAACCTAATTTATGAAAATTATCGAACTATTGCATATAATAATTACTTTAGACTTAAGTACATATAGACCTTTACCTACATTCAAATATTACATATACATATTACAATACAAATGAATTTATATATAAGTTTGAATATACATATACATTATACTCAATCCATTTACATAACATTGTTTTGAATTATTCCTGTCAATAATGTAAAATCAAAATTTAAAACCATACTAAAACAATGAATAAAATAAAATTTAATTAATTATACAATATTATGTCATGACACGATGATGATGAAAACTCCTACATGTACTGACATTGTCTCTCTATTGCTTTGTATTTTAAAATAAATAACTAACGTAATTGTAATTGGTGATATTGCCCTTACGAGCTCAAATAATTAATAAAAAAATCTAATTAAAATGTCAGAAACTAAAATGGTATACAACATTTAAGCAGCTTTCTCACACGTCATAAAACATCATAATGATACTTAAACCTATTTATTATTTCCCGCACGAAATGTCAATTCATAAACAAAAATGAAGCATCGCCTAAATTCATTGTCATAAATTAATTCAGAGAATATAATGGGTTATTTTGAAAAAAACGTTTGAGTGTCATTTTAAAAGCATTATAGTTTTGTTGTAGTAAGTTTTGAGTTCATACTACAAAGAAGGTTATTGTATACGTTTTATCCAGAAATTCAGCACGGCTCCCTCGGGAAAGGTGACGAAAGTCAAAATGTACACTTAGTTGTAATTTATTAACGCGTAATCCGATTTCAATTATTCTTTTTGTTGTTAGAATAGTTCTAACCCCAACGACAGCCCAGCACCCCACGGACAGCCTGGCACCCCACAGGCACCTCAACACCCCACGGGCAGCCCGGCAACTCACGGGCAGCCCAGCACCCTATGGGCAGCCCGGCACACCACGGACAGCTCGGCACCCCAACGGCAGCCCGGCACCCTTAATTAGTTTTGCAAGCTAAGATAATTTATTTATTTATTTAAAAGATTACCAAAACACAGTGTACACCAATACATTGAAATCATAACAAACATTGTAGAATTTAGCTAAGTGTCACAGTAATTATAGGTGAAGACAGCATGCAAAATATAATCTGGAACATTCGCCAAAATCAGTTTTTTTAACTATCTATCTTTTGCCGGATATATTTTGGAGACTGCGCAATGGAAGTGCATCTAATATATATTCGTTCTACCGCCAAACAAAGAGAGCATCGGCAAAAAGACGCCGCGCCGTTTTAAAATCGAAATTCCAAAGAAACGGACAAAGTAGTTTGCTTCAACGTTAATTGTGCGAACCGCGAAGGAAATCTCTGAGTTACTTATCTAGGTACTGTCTTCTAGAAAATACAACCCAGGAGTTTTCAAACCCAAAGCAAAAAGCTTCTTTCTGAGCTATGCTTTAATAAGAGTGCTTCACCGCAGACAACAGCGTTGCGATATACAGTGCTCAAATGTGAATAAGTAGTCTGCAAGTACGGCAATCGCGAACGAAGTCGCAGGTACAGCTAGTTAAAACATATAATCAGTCTCGTTTGAAATTTAATAAGAAAGTAACAGTTTGAATATACCATTGTACGCGGACTTGCAAAAATAACAGCCATTTAAAGTAATATAAGCATAAAGCAAGTATCTTTGAATTTGATATTATACTAATTGTTATAATTAATATTATAAAATTCAATATATTTTATAATATTTGGTATTATAAATATAAAGTAACATTTTCAAACAACACAACATACTTACATAGCATACACTGAGAGAAATTTTAACTAGATTTCAAGTTAAAGGAACAAATTTTTTGGTTAAAATAGCGCCTATAAGCTGTAACATTGTAGCTATAAGGTAAAACTTGTTAAATCTGTCAAGTAGAAGCAATAAGCTCCTCATCATTTTATTTCAACATTCCGCTATGTTACGTGTTTAGCATATCCTTCAACAAGCTTAACACCATTATTTTGACAAGCTCAGTTTGTTCATTCAAAGGTTTGCTTGTTATGATGTCTTATTAAATGTATATGAAATACTTGTAGTATCTACAGTCAGCTTGATATGTTATACCGTTGATTTTTTTAAAATTTATAATGTATTTCTTTCAATCGATGTAACTTTGTTTTAATACGATATTATTTAAATATAAACACAATATTTTCTCAACCCAATATACGATTGTGAAAATTACACCATTTGGTTAGCTGTACTTACTGTATCCGGATCGTCCACTGCTGAACACAGCCTCCCCTATTGAGGGGGTATTTGCCATAATCCCCACGCTTGGCAAGCGGCCTGGGGATCGCAGTGTAAGATGACAGTTCTTAAAAAGGAGCTGCTGCCCACCTTCCAGTATTATTCCCTGAGTCGCCTCACGACACCCACGAGATTATATGGGGAGGTGCAATTCTAACCCGGCACCTCATGGGGAAGCTGTACTTAATACTGACTAATTATTGTGACAACTTTATCGTTGTAACTTTATTTTAACAAGATATAATTTAAATTAAAACTGTACGAGATACTGTCCAAACTTTAACGTTGTAATTTTGTTTTAACAAGATATAATTTCTAGAGTAACTCAATGTTGTTTCATCCCGATATACTTTGATTATTACACCATTTAGTTAGTTTTACAAGATAATAACTATTTCCTGCTACAAGTTTATCTTTTGATTGTTATTACTTGTCGATCATATTGAATTAATGTTAAGCTTGTTGTTTTGAACATATGTTTAATTGTTTCAATCATATACCAGTGAACAATTTTTTCCTTGTTCCCTGTACAAAATCTACTTGTGAAAGCAATATTTTATTGGTTTCTTATTACAAATATATTTTTATTTCAAACAGATAACCACTTAACATGTCCAACTTGTTAGAAATACAAAGCGGATTTCTCTCAGTGTACCTTCATAGTACTTTATACTCGTAGATACTATAGATAACATTGATTCAACCTAATTCATAACTGTGTATATTCTATTCATTACTATCAACTTAACACATTATGTAAGGACTGAGACTGAGTATTGTTTTATATACAGATATGGGATGAAAAATAGCTATTCCGAGGCAGGGGATGCTAGTGGAGTGTCTATGTTTGTAAACTGTAATAATATTGTAAGCTAAGTTTTTTGGAACAATAAAAATATAGTTCCATCGTCATCATTATCTAGAATACGTCCACTGTTAAACAGAATCCTCCTCTTTAAACGCAACAATGAAACTATTATGCATCCATCAGCTATCTGAAACTCTCAATATTGTGGGTTAACCAATAATATAGTAGTTAACATAGTAAGCTATAGAGCTAACCTGCTTTAGGACAATTAGATTATACTGAGAGGTAGATTGTTAAGATTCCAGATTGCCCAGGCAGGGATGTTCAGCAGAGGGCTTCCACCTGGACAATCTGTTTTGAATGCTTAACTTGCCAGCCGTTCGCCGGGCTGAAAAGAATAAAGTACAAAATACACAAGCAATCAATTAATACAAACAATGAGACTTACACAGGGATGAATTCGCGTCAGCGATCCCACTAGAGTGTACCTAAATATTCAGTATTGGCCAAAACGGAATAATTTGGCAATTGGGAAGCCTATTAATATAAATTAATTATTGTAAAACAGTGTCTTTGGAAATAAATTATTATTATAAATTATTATTATTATTAATTTGGTTTTACTCACGCGTGAGCGAGGCAGCTTCGATGTTGGCGAGATTCTTCACAATCCCGACATCACCACAATAACACTCCACCTTTTTCTTTTTCACTCAAAATTGTCCATAGACAAAAAGTAGACGACTACGCTAAGTTGCGTTCCAAACATCTACCCGCCACGGACCGGGATACCGGTCCGCTAATCTATTGGCAATCGTGCCAAGGTTGCCACCGCTCTCTTCAGCACCGAACCGTCCACCAAGACATAAGCAAATCGGGGGACACCATCACTACTAGATACAAGATTGAGGATGCGCCCCCTGCGCCACATGAGTGACGGAAGGTTAGGATCCTTTATTTCAACAGATACCTGCAACTGATTGCACATAGAATGGATGTGGACTGCAGTTTTATGGAGCATTGGACAAAAATGCATGTCGTGCATTCTTGACTAATGCTTAAATAATGTAATTTATATTTAAGACTTTTAAAAATGTGTTGTGTATGGACTGTAATATTTAATAATGGATTTATTGTAGTCTGAAATAAATAAATTTGATTTGATTTGATTTATCAAAACGAGGTCTCCAATTTTGGGTGGATCGGTTTTGTCAGTCCACTTGACGCGTTGCTGGAGAATGTGCAAATTATCCAAGTTCCAGCGTTTCCAAAAGCTCTGAGTCAATTGGCGAACCAATTCAAACCGCGAGAGACGATTAGGTCTCACATCAACATAAGGGTACTCAGGCAAGGCAACAAGTGGCTGACCAATCAAAAAATGGCCAGGCGTAAGTGCTTAAAGGTCATTAGGGTCTGAAGAGATCGGGCACAACTGTCTAAAGTTTAACATAGCTTCAATCTTACAAAACAAAGTCGCTAGCTCTTCAAATGTGAGAATAGTATCTCCAATAACACGTCGTAAGTGTGTTTTGGCAGATTTTACAGCAGCTCCAATATACCACCCCAATAGGGACAAATTGGGGGAGAAAACAACCAAGTTATGCCCCGATGCGAGAGTTTACATCCAATTTCAATATGCTTATCAGCTAGGAAGGCGTTAACGTCGTTCAAATAGTGGTTCGTACCCTTAAAATTAGTGCCGCAATCTGACCGAATTATGGAAGGCAGTCCGCGTCGTGAAACAAATCTGTCTAGTGTGGCCACAAAAGCCTCCGTTGTGAGCGAGGATACCACCTCCACATGGACTGCCTTGGTCGCGAGGCAAACCAGGACGCATAAGTACGCCTTGACGGTTTTGCTGTTGCGAAGAGTTGACGTTTTGACCAAAAAAGGACCCGCAAAGTCCGTACCAACTCCTGCAAACGCCCTGGTCTCAGTGACACGATCCGCAGGTAGGTCGCCTATCAAGGGGTGCGTGGGAGCGGCTTTGAGCCGATAACAAGGCATACAGCGGAAGACTATACTGCGAATCGTTCTTCGGGCCGACAAAATCCAAAATTCTCGCTGCAAGATGGCCATCAGGGCATTACAGCCGGCGTGCGAGTTTTTGATGTGACGATCTGTCACCAACAATTTAACCAAATGGCCTTCCTTAGGCAACAAGAGGGGGTGGCGAGCCCCGTAGGGGAGGTTGGCGTTGCGAAGACGCCCTCCAACACGCAAAAGGCCCGAACTGTCCAAAAAGAGGCTCAGTTTGCTAATAGCTCCCGTCAATTTAGATTTCGCCCGTTTCAAAATGTCAATTTCCCTTTCAAAGTACACCGATTGCACAGTACGAACCCAAAAAAGTAAGGCTTCCTGCCTCTCATCAGGTGAGAGAATCGGTGACAAACGTTTCTGAGTTGGGTGCCTACAATTAAACGCAAAGCGCTTAATCCAAGCGGTGACACCAATCAATTTGTCGAGAAAGCTGTAACGTTTCAACAAAAAATCAGGGTCAAAGGGAACTTCTTCCTTCTCAACAGCGAGCGTACGTAAGCCCGGCAAGGAAGAAGTATCCAAAGCTGGTGTCAAAGTCAAAGTCAAAGTCAAAATCATTTATTCAATTTAGGCGTCTACGACGCTCTTATGAAGGTCAATTACAAATTTTAGTATTGAAATATTCTACATTGTACTGCCACGTTCAGCAAATAAATTATATAGAGCCACTGCGAGAAGAACGGGCAAGAAACTCGGGGTCATTCTTTTAAACATCTTTTAACAATGTGTTACATACTTACTATATAATAGAGTTATTACAATATTTGTTTAAATTATGTAGGTGACAGGCAATAGCTTGGCAGAGGCGGAATTGTCCAGGCATTTTTGTCGTTTATGTAATCAGAAACTGTGTAGTAGGATTTCTTAATCAATATGTTTTTCACTTGCAACTTGAATTTCCCTTCTGTGAGCGTTGTAATATGTTTGGGAACTTTATTATAAAACCGCACACAATTACCTAAGAAGGACCTTTTATTTGTCTTTGCTAATCTAAAACCTGGCACCGCTATTTTATCTTTATTCCTAGTATTGTAATCGTGATTGTCACTGTTTAATTTAAATTTACTCAAATTTTTACGAACATACATAATATTTTCAAATATATACAGACTTGGTAAAGTTAAAATATCAATTTCTTTAAAAAGATCCCTCACAGATTCCCTAGGACCCATTTTATATATGGCTCGAATTGCACGCTTTTGTATGATAAAGATTGTCTCTATCTCAGCAGCAGTTCCTCACAGCAATACACCATACGACATAATACTGTGGAAGTACGTGAAATAAACTAGGCGAGCAGTAGCTACGTCTGTTAACTGTCTTATCCTAAGAACTGCATATGCAGCAGAACTAAGTCTTCCGGAGAGATCATGTATATGTGGATCCCATTGTAAAGTGGAATCCATTTTGATTCCCAGGAAGACTGTCGCTTTGTCAATAGGGAGTTTATCTGGGCCAAGCTTTATATTTGGTTCAACATAAGGAACATTTGGTAAAGAAAACTTTAAACATTTCGTCTTTTTTGAATTTAGGAGAAGATTATTAGCGGCGAACCATTTACAAATCTTAGAAAGTACATTATTCACATGCGTCAGTTCACTGTCTTTCCTATCTACTTTAAAAATCAGAGAGGTATCATCTGCGAATAAATCTTTGACCATGCAAGGCAGATCATTAATATATGTTAGAAACAGAAAAGGTCCCAAAATTGATCCCTGTGGTACTCCCATTTTTACCAATGACCTGGTGTCCGAGGCCAATCTACCTCAGGACGAGTCAACCATTGCGGTCCCCACCATAGTGGATGCCCAATCAGCTGAGGAGCCACACATCCGCGTGAAGCGCAATCAGCTGGGTTAACCTCACCAGGCACGTGTCTCCAAATGAGCTGTATCTCAGATTTCTGAATCTGGGATACGCGATTAGTTACAAAGACCTCCAACGTGTGAACAGACACCCGCAACCAACAAAGAACAATTTGGCTGTCTGTTCAGGCGTAGGTCGCGCTAATGTGTACGGATTTACCAAGCGTACTAGACACGTGATTCAACAAGCGCATAAGAAGAGCTGCCCCCAATAGCTCCAATTTCGGAAAGGTAAGCGAAGTCCGAAGAGGGGCTGAACCTTGCTCTTAGCAATGACTAGAGAGACCGTTACATGGCCCGATGTACTGACGGTACGGAGGAAAACAACAGCGGCATGGCCGCGCTCCGAATCGTCACAAAACCCGTGTAGGGTGGCCTTATACTTCCCTGGATGGAGGAAGCATGGCACGAGGCAATGAGACCTCATTGACCGCCGGAAGAGAGGTAACAAAAGATTTCCAATTCTCAACAAGAGTTCCGCGGAGAGGTTCATCCCATCCAAGTCCTGCCATCCAAAGTTTCTGTAAGAAACATTTTGCCCAAAATATGACAGGACATATCCAACCGTTTGGATCAAAGGTCCTCGCGACAGTGGACAGCACCAGTCGTTTTGTCCAGACAAGATGTAATTCCAAGTCAACACCATATGTAAAGATGTCCTGGACTGGTTTGTACTGAATGCCGAGGACAGCCATCATCGCAGGATTGTCAACATTCTCAAATAAATGAGGGTCCTGTTGATGGTCTTCTGGTAGGCTTTCAAGCAGTGCTGGTGAGTTGGAGAACCATTTGCGCAACTCATACCCAGCGGAGGGCAATATTCCAATCAATTCGTCACGAAGAAGGATCGCTTCCTTCTCCGTTGACGCCCCGGTACAAATGTCATCGACGTACAGGTTGTTTTTCAAAATGGCGGATGCCCGAGGGAATTTCAAACTCTCTCGGTCCGCGAGCTCCCAAAGAGAACCAATAAGCAAGGTCCTTCAACAATTTGGGACCGGAATGCAAACATTGGTTCAAAGATATGCCAGTGGAAGTCTGCGCAGAACCATCAAATACCGTGCGCAGCTTGCCAGTAGATGGCTTAAGTACCGCATGATGCGGAAGGAAGTAATGCTCCACTGAACGCCAATCCAAATCGGACACAGACATATGTCCCAACTGTTCATACTCTCTCATGAACTCTATATACTTCTGTCGGAGCTCAGGATCTCGACTCATACGACGCTCCATAGCCAACAATCTCTTTTCTGCCACGGGTCGGGACTCACCAAGAGGAGGACGTAGCGACAGAAAAGGTAGTCGTGTAATGATCCGGCCAGAATGAAGGCGGCCTATGTTGTTCTGATAGAACAACTCGCACTCTTCATGAACTGGGTCCGAACGAGAAGCTTGAGGGGGCTCTTCGACTTCCCAAAACCTCTGAACCGCATCAGAGAGAGCCGAGCCCACTGTCAAAATATCAAGTTCCAGTGGAGGGGGTACCTTCAAAACAGGTCCCATCAAAGCAAAGCCAAAGATGATCGGGATAGCGACCAAGCCACCTGGCTGTATGATCCGTTTATTACCTAATAAAACCTTACCAAGGACATCTGAACCTATCTGCAAATCAACTTGTCCCGGTAAGTCAAACTTGGGGTCAGCCAGGTTCAAACTCGAAGTCAAATTTACCACAAAAGTGGACAATTGCTTCTGTGTATGCCTACCCAAAATATTCTCCATAACAATAGCCGAAGTATATATCCTCGGGGATGGAGAATCAATAGGGGTGAACAATAACTTTACTTGCCCTTCAACATTATTTACAGCTGAGTTACCTACTCCCCGGATAACATCAGAATATTTTCTCAAGTTTAGGCTTACCTGCCCTACCAATCTAGTAGAAATTATGCAACCTTGAGAGCCAGTGTCCAGAACAGCACGGACCACAAATGTGGCTCCCGTTGGGCCCCAGACTTTAACGGAGGCCGTTGGTAGGAGAACGGTCTCAATCGGGGGGATTGTATCTACTGGGCAGGGGCCAACTTCCTATTGCCTGGGCGGCGAGCAGTCGCCGCAGCCAGGCCTCTGTCCTTAAAATTTGGGGTAGTTTACAAACTCCTCAAATGCGCGGTGTCCCGTGCCACGCGCCATCTGTGGGGGTCATAACGACCTTCCCGCCCAAAGCGAGGTGGGCGCGACTCAAGTCGGGGACGCTCCGCCAAAGGGGGCGAAGGCCTACGGTGCCGTCCAGGCGATTGTCGGCACTCAGCAGCCGTACAATCAGTGCCGCGGGGGGGAGGAGACGAACGCGTGTTCTCTCGGTCCCTAACAACAGGCGGGGAGTGACGTGCAATATAGTGGCTCTCTTATTTGCGATTCTGCGGCGTGATGAGATGTGTAGGTCCAAGAATGACCCACATTTCACAATATTATTGCCCGGGACCCGGCAATAAGCGCACTCGGATGAGCTCTGTGCGTCGGATAAGCTCGGGGGGAGGGGCGCTGGTCAAAATCGCCATGGGCCAAGGTTACGGCCCTGGCCAACGGCCTTAGTGCGGCCCTGCTCCTTGGCCCTGGGCGGCCGGTGTGCAGCCGCCGCGTCACCAGCTGTGTCCACCATACGGCACTCATCTTCCAAAAACTTCTCCAGGTCCTCAAAGGGGGGCAGATAGGTCGCACGATCGCCACCGTATTTCTGATCAAAGCGAGCCTTTAAGTCCACAGGTAGTTTTTTCAATACAATATGGTCCAACAAATATGACCAATGTTCAACGGGCAGGTCCAAACGTTTTAACGCGTTAATAGCGACTAACAACGGGTTCAAAAATTCTGTTCTCAACACAGCTAGCCTATTAACCGTAGGCAAATTCAAAATTTGCTGTATGTGTGTGTCAGCAAGGCATCGTTTATTATTGAACCGCCTGACTAGCAAATCTTTGGCGGTTTCATAATTTGAGTCGTCAATTGAGAGGTGCTGGACCAATGCCCTAGCCTGACCCTCCAAAACTGATAACAAATATGCTAACTTTTGTGATGGTCGCAGATCGATGCGTGCATCCACTAAGCTATCAAACAAATTTATAAAGCCTAAATAATTTTCAAGACGGCCATCAAAGTGAGGCAGATCCAATGTAGGCAATCGACTCAGCAAACTTGGTAAGGTAGGTTCAGTTTTGGACAATGGTGAACCAACCTGGCCTTTATTATTTATTTTCCTCACCTGCTGTGCAATTTGATCATTGAATTCCAAAATTATTAGGTAATCATTATCAACACGATCCCTCTGTTCCTGACTGAAGACATCAAGAGTCAGGTCTCCAACAAAGGTTTTATAGCATGTATAGCGTTTTTCCACCAATTCAAGACGTTCGCTCAACTTAGCAAAGCGGTCCAAAAGTGCCTCGTCCCTATCTGGTCTGGCAGCCAAAGCAGCTGCGGTGGAAAACCAACGCAAATGTGAGGTGATACCACCGACGGCGTCACGTACCTTCTTTATTGCAGACATGTTGAGTATGAACCACTATTCAATAACTATACAACAATATTTTACAATTTTAACAAAAATATTCAATAATTTCAATTTTTTCAGAAGTGAATTCAATCTATTTTGGGTAAAAATATTGTACCATTTTGGGGTTCCTTACCATTTTTGTTACGGTCCAGTATAAAAAAATATATTTTGATGTTCCTTGCACTAATATGCTAAAATGTTTATTTTGATTGTGAATACACATTCCAGGGCTGCCAATGAATATAGTAAATATACTGACAGTACATTTACATGATATACCTCCTAGGGATCTGTCCAAGCAATTGTGAAGGAAAATTAAAATGATTTTTTATGAGTTACATGAAATATCACAATATATGAATATTTATATAGTTTCCGCAGGTTTCAAGTACAATTTCCAACTTTTTGTGAATTCTTCAAGATTTATACACAAAGTTCAGCAAGAAACTATTTAAGCTAGCTCATGTGGACTAGATATGGCCAATAATGCACCAACTTGATGAGAATTATAACAATTAAACTTTCTCAATATGATAACACAATTCAGTTCAGTACTTCAACAATGAGTGTAAATTATCAATTATTTTCTTAAAATAAGGATTGAAACTAGTTTGTTTCATTCAAACAACAAATATATTATCAATAACAAGCTATGCTATGCATATCCAAGTGCTCATCATATAATTTGCAAGTACTATAGTACAACTTTTTCAAAGGCGGAGTGTTTCCAACAAATTACAATTTTGGCTCAAAAATGCCCAAAAATTGCGTTCCGAACATCTATGTTAAGCCTGTTTACACTTGGCTGTTGGATTGTTGCCTTAACTACTATAAGTAATAAAAAAAATTGTTAATTCAGTTGGAGTTATTTAACTTTACATTCAAAAAAAATATTTGATATTATTTTGAGATTTGTTTTTTGTTTGTTTATGTCAATTTGACGGAATAAACACGAGGACAACCTGATATTAAAAGTCTCTTGTACCTGTAATTTATTCTTTCATATGTTTTATTACTTTGCTCAATGCGAAGCTTTATTCAAAGGGAGCGCGGCACGTTCCAGTGATGCCGCGGCGAGCGCTTTTGGCTCGGAGTAGGCATTGTCTTTTACTACAAGACACAGAACTTAAAAGTGTCAGACAGTACTAGATAAACTCTTCGTTTTAAGTTTTTATGTTGGATCTGGATGACCCAGTGACATAAAAAAAATATACACGACCACTTCAACACTTTCCTCTTTATATTTTAAGTCGGTTAAATAATTAATGCTAACACATAAATTTGAACCTATTTATCCATAAAGTAGGTATGTAAGTAGTAGTACATTGGGTAGTTCTATACCTTCTACCGTTTCGTAAAAGTAAGAAAAATATTATTATTAAACTCTATCATTATAATGACTACATTATGCCATATAAATAAATAATTTTAATTGGTAATATATATTCTTTTAAACTAATACTATTTTTTTTACGAGACCAACTTATATTAAGCGCAGTATATTACCAACTTCATTCAAAATTGAAACTGCAACTTCATTATATTCTATTAATAACACTCAATAAGTAAATAAACAATAGCATGTGATTGTTTGTACTGTGAGATATGAGAATAATTAACTAAAATAAAATAGTTGAGACGCTGTTTTGGATTTCTTATCAGGTACCTAGAGCCAATCAACTGTTTTAGTAACACTGTGACGTTAGCGTTTAGCTGGGACATCGCGCTACTCGACGCTCGGTGGACTGAGAGAGCGCTGAGCGACTAGAGCGCCGCCGCCGCGTTGTGCGCATAGCCACCAACTCTTGCACACCGAATATACCTTCTATTTGTTTAGTTCTACTTAGTAATAATAATTCTCTTTTTTGCTTTCTCTCTTGCAAGGTTTTTTTATCCATATATTCATTGTCGTATAGTCCTGTCGATTTAAAGTGGTGCGTATTGCTTAAAATGTATTTTGTTAGTTTTTAACTGATTGATTCCTAGAGTACTGGTCTTCGAGGTCCTTTTCCTCCTATATTTTGAATATCTTCTATGTAACCGGAGAGATTCACTCCTGTGAACTTATTTATTAAGTCGATCTTTTCAATTCAAATAAAATCGAGAAATTCCAGGAGAGAGACGTGAACACTTAAAACACTCCGAACTAACAGGTAAGTATAAAAAAGAGATTCACCCTTAATTTACAACCAGCTGCCGGACTCGATAAAAAGGGATTCAACTTCCACCATGGTTTTTAAATCGAGGCTGAGAAAATGGCTCCCTGCCTACTCTGTAGATGAATCGCCAATTATAAAAAACTGTGGTATAATTTTATTGTAATATATCTTTATTTATTTTAATGAATACTGTATTATGATTATATTGCAATTGTTAATTTATTATAATTAATATTCACAAATATAACTTTGTTGCAAATGAATTGTAACTGTTGGTAATATTATATATACAATTGGATTCCTTCAATTCAATATAACGTATGTACCGGTTCGACTTATAACTTGGAGTTATTTATTTTTACTTTTAATTGAATTACATGGAAAACCCACAGCTAAACATAGTAGAAATAGCAACTTAAATATATACAGAGAGCCAATTACAGGTTTTCACGGATAGAATTACAATAACATATATAAAAAATGTAAACACTCAAAAAATACACATATCAAGTTGTAATGTTTACATAAGCGCATGCCACAATAAATTTACAGATAAATAAACAAGCCAAAGTGACATAGGATATATTCTACAATTGTAAAAGATATTTACATATTATTATTGTATTGCATTGAACTGCAATTCAATCTGAGCGAAGATCCTATCCATACTGTGGTTTTCTACTGAACGAAATTACTTAGCAATGATCCAGAATATCTTCATCAAAAAATCGAATATTCTACTTACATGCGACATCTTGAACTGACTTTGACCTTAGACCAGTTTTTGATTGACAATTTTGAGGCAGCTACCTATGCCTAGCAAACCTTAGCCAAGCCAGATACAGTATCGAAAGGCAGTTTGCTGAAAGTATTAGAGCGACTACACTCAAGTTCACTCACACTCCCCACTATATAGATAGCTTCCCTGTACCTTGGTATAAGTAGCTATAAAACCACAAAAAATATCGTGCAATATTAACTCTTGCAGCTTAGTAGCAGCTCAGAGCGAAGTTGCAGAGTATATATCCTCATCATACGAGTATATATATAACCGCTTCAATACAGTTTTAAAGATTTTCTTCAGCACACAACTTAATTTTTATTAAATCTATTTTTTATAATGGTTCTGTTTTTTTTAAGTTAGGTTTTTGACACTTGTGTATTTTATGTGTTGTGTGTGTTTTATTAATATAAATATATTTTTGGATCTTTTAATGGCTATTGAATTTGCGATAGCTACGGAAAGATTTATCATTAGTTACCAGCCACCGCTATACTACCCACAGAATATGTGTTCACCAAATAATAATAATGACAAAAAATTAAAAAAGAAAATGGGATCCCCATACAAAAAACGTGTTTTTTTTACGTTTTTTCATTCTGCTATAAGGTAAAAACGATAACACGAACAAACAACAAACTTTGTATGGTCAAAGTTCAAAATCTAATGAACAACAAGAAATATTAAAAACCGGCCAACTGTAGGTAGGACTCATAAAATTTAAAAACGAATAAAAATTTAAAACAAATAAAAATCAATGACCAGTCCGTCTCAATTTCTAGTATTTGTGGGGTAGAATTCAAATGCCCTCGTAAAGTTAGTACTGACTAACTTTACGAGGGCATTTGAATTCTACCCCACAAATACTAGAAATTGAGACGGACTGGTCATTGATACACTAACTAAATCGTAATCGTAAGCGTATCGTAGACAATGCCATAGCATATGCAATGCATAAATGTGTACAATGCCCCACCCGAACACTTCAGAAAATTAAATCTAAGGTCGTATAAACGAGAATCATCAAAGTGGCTTCACACAAATATATTTTATTCAATATGATTAAATAAATATACATAATTTGTATATAGGTAATGATAATAAAAATGAAGTGAAATGGTTGAAAGGTTAAAATGTAATAATAATGATTGTAATTAATTTAATTTAATGTTTGCATGCCACAGTTTGGCAAAATGTACCAGGCACCCTTTGCAACATCATTGTTCCATCCTTTTTACCTACATTTTATGCGAATAAACGATACTTACTATTCAAAAGATTTTTACTAAAGATTTTTATATATTTATTTATTTATTGAATTACATGGAAAACCAACAGCTAAACATAGTAGTAATAGCAACTTATATATTTACAGAGAGCCAATTAAAGGTTTTCACGGATACAATTACAATAAAATATCTATATAAAAAATGTGAACACTCAAAAAATACACATATCTAGTTGTGATGATTACATAAGTGCATGATGCTTATAGACAAATAATACAAGCTAAAGTGACATAGGATATATTCCACAATTGTAAAAGATATGTACATATTATACAAATGTGATACACATATGTAAATATACTGTTTTCTACTGCATATCGAAAAAAGTCGCACTCAAGGTGCGTCTTGCCGTGGGAACACTACTCAAAAATGGGTAAATATTATGTAGTTTAGTGAGTCTATCAAAAGTTCTACTCGGTCGCACTATAAACATATCCTACATATACTATGTGGAAGCTCTAAGGACTCGGAAAGGGGGGTTAAACCTCGGAGATTTCTGCGGAATATTGAAGATTTTGCTGAGCAATTCCGAGCAATCTATATTATTATGAGTAAGTTAATAAATACAAATAGTTAGCGATGTCCCGTCGCTTATTAAGAGGCAGGAGTTGATTTTTTTTACATCGGTCAAGATAATTAGATGAACTATAAGGTACTTTTAACCGGAAGCATAGGTATTTAATGAAACGTTTCTGAATAGCTTTAATACGATCTATATAAATATGGTAACAAGGATTCCAAATCTGAGACGCATATTTCAGATGACTCCTTACATACGTGCAGTATAAGATTTTTATAGTTTTAGCTTTTGTAAAGGATTGAGATAGTCGCATAATGAAACCAAGTGATTTAGAGGCTTTGTTTACTATATAATTTATGTGAGTATCAAATAATACTTTAGAATCATGACGCGCTCCAGGGGTCACGAATACTAGCGCTAATAGGGAGGTTCTGTCCTTGTAAGGTATAGTTAGTGGGTATGGCTAAGATTCCGGGTGTAGGTTATGGCGGTACATTTAGATGGATTGAGATTCAGTTTATTTACTGATCCTGTTTACTCGACAATAGTCTTGTTGTTATTGTAGTAATTATGAAGTCTATTAAAATCTTGCTGGAGTTTAATGCAGTCCATGTGGTTTTTGATGTAATGTTATATATAAGTATCATCATATCAATACATTATGATAATTACTAATTTAAAACATTTTTCGATTTCATATAAGTAGGCCGCGTAGAGCAACGGAGAGAGAATTTTCGAACTATTTTCGAAGTCCGATAGATCACCTGCTCGCCACAATCCATACCGCGAAGAACAGCATTTGTATCGTCCAGGTATTGTTCCAGCAGGTATACCGTACAACATACATTTTTAACAAACAAAAACTTTAGCTGTTTTGCGCTCCGACCAAGCACGAGAATCGACGCCATCATTTTTATAAGTCACTCAAAATCAGATACAGTTCGACCAACTTATCTGTTCAGGCGGCAGAAAAAAGAACTACAAAATTCCCTCAAATTGTGACAGTTTGTAGTTGATTGTGCAATTCTCGAGGGCGCTATTGGTCAAGGGACCAATAGCGCCCCCGAGAACTGCACAGTTAAGTTGGTGGTACTATACGAGACTATTATTAAATGACGTAATATTTTGGCCCCAAAATGTAAATAGAGCTGGTTTCAGAATTCACAGAAATATTTAAAATACATATCATTATTGTAAAAAATATGGTTAATTTAATGTTGCCTTAGGTTTATTTACATTTGTTTAGTTACTAGATGGTTAATTTTCTCGTAAATCCTTTGGAAAACAGTTTGAATTATGAGAAGTGGACTTACGCAGAGTTTAGGTTATTCTGTATATACGACTATCTGTATGCCGACCGGGATCACGGTTTCTACAGATGATGGAAAAGGCTGGTTTGTACATATACGGGAAGGTCTATTAGTATTCTTTAAAACTAAAATTTGTCAGAACAGCTACGAACGGATTTAGCAGGAGGAGCAATCTAAGGAGGTTAAATTGAGGCTCAAAGTTTCTGTGAAATTCCAATGATGAAATGAAATGAAATGAAATATTTATTGTTACAGATTGTAGGATATAAGGGTGTTACAAAAGTATACAAAAGTACCTGTACAATCTACCCTATTAGATTTTGCAGTTAGGAGCATATCATTGGCAGTAATAGGTTTATTGACATATCAGAAAAATCCTTACAGTAAATTTTACGACAAAGGTGAATGAAGGAACGCAAATAGTGGTATATATTATTAAAAATCTTATTTTAGACCTGATAACTACTTTAAATAAAAATCTAAAATTTGGCAGGTAGGTAGTTTATGGAGCAGGAGACGTCAACATAAAATAAAATCTATTAATTGAGGGGGCAAATTTGATTGGCCTATATTTTTGAAAAGCGCTAAGAGCACTTAATTTATTATTGTTTTATATATAAAGAAATAAATACTCAACTAAAATATTTATCATAGCAAGGAAACAAGCGACAGAAAAGAGGTTAAAAATTAAAAAGGAGACTTAGTCGAACCTAAAAACTATTTGCTCTATGAAACTGAAACTTGGCAGGTAGGTGAAATGTACAATTACATTTATATAGGATTATAGTGAACACAGGCAAAGCCGCAGGTAAAGGCTAGTATCATTGCTAAACTAATGATGCCTTATTAAATTAGCATCAGCATTATCTTTATCTGGCCTACACTGAAAGTGATATAGTAGCTGCCGACAAAAATCATCATATAAGTCGAGACAAAAATGCGATTAATCATTAGCGATAAGATTAAGAAGGGGTGAGGATTGCATATAAAAGTGTAGATGTTGTAGTTACTGTCATTCCACGGTTTGCTGATCAAGATGAAACTGTTCCTGCCTCTGTTGTGTGCTGTGCTCGCCGCTTCCGTCGGTGCAGAGCTGGTGGAGGATGGTATCACTGAGCCGCTGCGCTACTACCACGAGAACGCTGGCATCGCCGAGGCCGAGCGCATCCGCCGCGCTGAAGAGGCGGCCGATGCCAGGGGAGACGGCGGCGAGCGTATCGTGGGTGGCTCGGCCTCCGCACTCGGTGCCTTTCCCTTTATGGTGAGTGAGTGCTGGTGCTACCGGTTTCGGCTCGGTACGGGAACCTACCTAGAAGTATCAAGTACAGGTAAAGCTTGGTGAGTGACGGAGTGTCGTATGTTTCAGGGTGGGCTGGTGATCACACTGACTACTGGCGCTACCTCCGTGTGCGGCTCTTCACTACTGACCAACACCCGCGCCGTGACGGCCGCGCATTGCTGGTGGGACGGCCGCGGCCAGGCGCGCCAGTTCACCGTTGTACTCGGCTCCACGCGACTCTTCAGCGGTGGCGTGCGCGTTAACACCAACCAAGTTCAGATGCACGGCAGCTGGAACCCGAACACCATTGCCAACGACGTCGCTGTTATAATTCTCACTCACGTCGGATACACAAGTGAGTGTCGCTAGTTCCTCTCCCGCTTCGTGTTGCTAACTCACACGCCATTTGACCTCCCTCCTACACTTGCAGACATGATCGGGCCGGTGAATCTCGCTAGCGGCACCAACAACTTCGCGGGCACGTGGGCTACCGCTGCCGGCTTTGGCAGGACTAGTGACGGTGAGTCATATACAATTTTACACGCTTGAAAAATCTCTTTATGTAACTAAAAATATTGTGACAATATATTAAAGACTAAAATTGATAGTTAGTTAATTGTTGAGGACAATAGCCAAATGACAGACGCCTGTCGAATAATTTTCAAAAACAGAGGGTTAGTTACCCAGGCACTTCAAATTATCTTATTATTCAGACTGAGCTTTGGTAGAGTCGAAGTACGATAGATTTTTAACTGTATATGTCCATATACAGGGTTATCGGTTAAATGCTTACAACCTCTTAAGGTTGACTTCTGCTAGTCCTAACAAACATTTTGAGATGTTTTTTTTTGTGTTGAATTTTTTTTTTATTTTAGTTATTTTTTCTTGTATACTGCCTACTTCGTGCCAAGAGCGCCCGCCGCGGCAACACTGGACCGCGCCGTGGTCCCTTTGAATAGTTTTGAATATTTACATCGAGCAAAATAATAAAAAGTATGAAATAATACATTACATGCACAAGAGGCTTTTGACATCAGGTGGTTCTCGTGCTTATTCAGTGGTCAAAAACATATAAAAAAAACACAAAAGAAAATAAAAACAAATAAAAAAAAACAAGCAAATAAATATACATCTCAAAATTTTCTTAGGACTAGCAGAAGTCAACCCTAAGAGGTTGTTAGCATTTTACCAACAACCCTGTATTGTAGACAATATTATATTTTGAGATGCAATGCATTTTGTGTATAGAAATAATGTCGTTGTGATTCCTAATATCGTTTGTTATTATCGATTTGTTTGTTAATGATTATCATGAATAAAGTGATTAATATAATAATTACTCTAGTGCACTCACACTATGAAGTAGTGATGGTTCAGTGGCACTGGCTGTGGACTGCCGCGCAGCAGGTCCATGGTTCCAAAAAAAGTGCAGTCTTCTACGCATTGTATAATCAAAACTCATGATTAGACATACACATATAGGTATATATTATGTATGAATAGAAACAAAATCTAATCAATGAACTTGAGAGAGTGTATCAGCCTGCCTCTCCGGAAAACAAGCATGACGTTATGTATGTGTTTAAGTACACATCGGTACTGCAAAATATATTTATTTTTTAGTTAAACTTGTCAGGGTCTTTACTGTTCTCATATTAACATCGTATTGGACTTTAAGAACAGTCTACTATATACAATATCTATAAATAACATAAATGAAAATAAAAACATTAAATACAAAAACATACTATGATTAATCGTTAATCGTTAGATCTTTCAGTCATTTCTAATACATCATTTTGATATGAAACATGGCTTAGAAGCAGATACAGTTTTTTTTAATGTCAAGAATATTATTGTAGGCAGTGTGTTTGTCACCCATAGAAATTGTGTGCTGTGGGTATCGTAAGAGGCGACTAAAGGTAAATACTAGAAGGTGAGCGGCGCTTTCTGAGGAACTAATATCTTAAACTGCGATCCCTAAGACGCCTGCCAAGTGCGAGGATTATGGCAAACCCCGCCCTTAAGGGTGAACTGGCCGGACGGTTCTCCATACAAACGCCGTTGGGTGATCACTCCCTTATTTGAGGATTTAGGTCCAAAATAAAGCATAATACCGATTGATCTCGTCATTATCTAGGCTTGTATGATGCCAAAATTTTAAAAAGATCACGGGGCGACCAGTCACCCCGTGACCACGATCACTGCAAAGTGTTTGAAACGTCGGGACAAAAATAATGATAAATATACGCGATTTAAACCGTTTAAAGTTATTTAATTACTATGTGTAATAATTGCGAAAACCTAAGGCAAAAAAATATATTTGAATGTGTAGGTTTTAATATAGATATTAAAATGTATTCAAAAAATAAGACTAATCTTATTTAATTGTTTAAGTCATTTAATTTGAAAATTATATTCTGTGTGCCCACTAGGACTGATTTGAGTATATATTATAGTCTATGCAGGTAGCTGAAGTATCTGTCACACTTCAGCTACTTGCATAGACTATAATATATACTCAAACTTTAAGACTAGGTAAATAAAAGTCAATAGTAACAGATTATGCAGCTTGGACAAACTGCTAAATTAGGTATATAAACTTATAGGTGTTAGAGTTAAAGTCTTGGTGTGACTGTCTAGTTATTTAAAAAATATAATAGTATTATTGAGCTCTCAATAACAACAAGAAATTATAGCCAAAAGTTATGAAAGGAATTAATTTACACCTCAAGCTATGTTTTACCACAAAACAAGGGTGTAACCACAGAGAAGTATTTTGGGATCTCTGGTTTTCCTCCCTTAGTCTGTCCATCGAAAATGCAAGGATATCTGCAACTGTCCATGCCATTGTACAAGTTTTCCAGCCCTCGACGCGGCATGATTTACCTTTAGTACTCAGTTGTTAGACATGTTAGCTACATATCCAGGAACTACTATAAATTGTCTATATCATACATAAATCATATTTGCATCTCTTTTTATTTAGCTAATATAATAGCGACATAATAATATTTCCAATTTTAAGGAAATTTTTCGAAAATCATGAAAATTCTCGTTACCGTAGCAAATATAATCATATGAGCTTTACTTTAAAAAGGTTATATTTTATTTTCATTTCACGATTTGAAACACTTTCCGTTGCTGTAGAGTAATAAAATTTTAACTGAGAATAGCCAAGTATGTTCTACTTGTGGATGAGAAAAGTAAAATACCTAAATTTTTATTGTATAATAAATTATCAGTTGACATTCAATATTTTAATAGTAAAAATTGAAGAAATAAACTACAAAATTTTTCGGGAATAGATTTAGACAAGAACATTAATTGGAAATATCAACTTGATGCGGTTTGTCAAAAACGTAGTTATACTTTTGCTATAACAAAGAAGCAACGAAGGGAGTCCCATCAGAACAGTTTGATGCAGCAGAACAGTAAAACTTTTCTCTGATGGAATTCGTACAACTGTTCATGTACCTTAAACGCAACATCACGGATAAAACTTACAGAAATTCACTGATTAAACACTAAAGCTCACGTTTTCTGTTGAAGACGGTGCTCCGCGTCCAAGTTATGCGTAACAGACGTATGTTGTATTGCAGGGGCTGCCGGTGGAATCAACAATAACCAGTTCCTGTCGCACGTGAGCCTGCAGGTGATCACGAACGCGGTGTGCCAGCAGACCTTCGGAAACTCAATTATCGCCTCCACGCTGTGCGTGAGTGGCGCTGGCGGCCGCAGTACCTGTTCCGGTGACTCTGGTGGTCCTCTTGTCATCGGCACCGGTAACGCTCGTCAACTCGTAAGTACCAATTCCTCTTTTGCTCTCGCTCCCGTTTACGAGGTCACCCCATTTCATTCACTCTCCTCTCTTGCAGATCGGCATCACGTCCTTCGGCTCGGCAACGGGTTGCCAGCGCAACTTCCCTGCTGCCTTCGCACGTGTTACTACCTTCTTCGCCTGGATTCGCCAACGCATTTAATAAGTTGACAATTAATTAATTCTTGATGACATTAAAAGAAAAACAATATACTTGATAGTGTTATTTCCGGAAACTGACTTTTATTTGCGCAATCCGACTTTATTCAATGGAGATAGTGGAGCAATATTAAATGAAGTATTTGTAACCTAGCCCTTGCTATAATTTGGCTCTGGTAACCAACAACAGAATCCATCGCTGCCAAATCTGTTTTTATATCTGTACCAAGTGGTATTTCAGTTATCTCACGGCGGTGATTATGAGACACTGCAGCTGATTTGTAAGTCTTTTACCTACCGCCGAACAGGTAACGCCTAGCTATGTAGCGAAACTTGTGACAGTGCATATTTGGAAGTAAGTGCACAGACTAATCAGTGTACATCAGTGCTATCCTATAACCTTACTGTAACTTTGTGACTAGGAGATATTAGCACAGGCCGTTGACGTGACTTAAATGGGGCTTAGTAGCCCTGGCTTCGTCACTCTCCGTGAAAAGCGCAGAGGAATCAGGAAGGTCACCCCGGCATGGGCAGTTGGCCGGCCCCGGGGCTACTCCACTGAGCTTTGCTGGTCCACGATGGAGCGGCACGGAGTAGCTTGCGGTACTGTATTGATGGCACTGCAGCTGATGGTCAGGGGCCAGGGAAAGGTGTGCCAGTAGTAACGCACCAAACTAAATGCACTTGCAGCTCGCCGCTAACCCGCTCGACCCGCGGGGTGCCGAGCTTGAATGTCACGCCCCCATCTCTTCCCGTGGGTATCGTAAAATGCGATACTACACTCTATTTATATCGTCAAGCAGTAATATGGCATGTTGGAAGGGCATTTTGCGGTTGCCCGCCTGGCTAGCTACTACCCTTAAGTGGAAAATTTGTCGCCAAGCACCTAACGATGTGTTCCGGCAGCATATCTGGACAGCCAGTAAAATTACAGGCACATGAGACTTAACAAATATTTCTTCTTAAGGAACTCGGGGCCATTCTTTTAAACATCTTGTAACAATATTTTACAATTTAACAATTCTTTAAACGATGTATTACATACTTACCATATAATAAGTTTAAACTATTAATTACACGAGCCATGGAAAAAAGAATCCCATATCCCACCAGCACTCAATCGTCTAGGCTTCGATCCATAAGACCGCTAAGACAAGATCTACCTGAAATAAATACGACGTTTGCAAGTCGTCTTCCAAAATATGTGCAAGTATATACCTTCAATGCAGTCAGCACAAAAGTGAATATTAAAAATTGCTCGTCTTATGAAGCTAAAAACAAAATCAAAAGGTGGCTTTTTTTACTCTCCTATGAAGAGACAGAAAGACTTGTTAAAAGCGATGACTCTTAGGACTCCACTAAGGCTTGATATACTTTAGTGGAGGCTCAAGAGTCACGGGAACGTAAACACGATTCCAGTGTTATAAACTATGTAAAATATTACTTACCTGTATCAATATGACTTTATTAAAGGCGACTTTACTAACCCAAATTGGGGTTGCCATTGGTGCGCTCTTCGAATTGTAACATTCGTGGTACATCTCTCGCTTGTTGTTCTGGAATAATTAACCACGATCTTACGGTCTTAGGTATGAGTTGACTATTGCGTATAGGTTCTTTGGACATTTGCGGGTTATCAACTGGTGCTTTAGAGCCGGCCCCCACGCGTTATCGAAGGCCCGCTCTATGTCCAGTGAGACAGTAATGACGATCTTCTTTTTGTTCAATTCAGATCGTACATGTACCATCAGATCATACAGGGCGTCCTCGGTACCGCGCTGTGGCATGAAGCCGTATTGTCTGGAATTAAGAGTTTGTAATATATGCCACTGTAATCTGCATATGAAGAGCTTTTCGACGATTTCTCCCATGACTGACAACAAACGGATGGGCTGGTAGGACTTTGGATGGGTGTAGTCCTCTTTTTAGTGGTTTAAAGTTAAATATAAAAATACCTACAAAGCGGTTATTACCTTCGAATCAGAGGAATGTGCAAATGCTTTGTTGAGCTGTGATGAGTTGATAAACAAAGGCTTAAAATGCCAAAGGTCGGACCAGGTACGCTTGAGCTATGGAATAGTGCGACAAATAGAAATTGATATGGATATTAAGCAAGTTGAGAAGGTATTAAAATCAAAATATGATATCGAGTCCGTAAGGCGGTTAAAGAGACAGAACAGCGAAGGACTGGAATAAACTTCATTTCATTTCATTTCTTCATTTTCAAGAGAAATGGGTAGACAGTGAAACCATTCGGATACGTTTTAAAGGTTCTACACCTCCATATGCAGTTATAGCATATGGTTGCAGGTTGGTAGTTGAACCATACACCTTCCCTGTCACCCAGTGTTCAGGCTGTTGGAGATACGGGCATGTCCATTGAACAGTAAATTTTGTCCTAAGTGTGGTTCAGAACACGCTAATTGTGAGACAAAGGAATTCTCGTGCATAAATTGCAAAGAAACACACATAGCCCTAGAAAAAATCTAAGTGTCCTGTTTTTAAGAAGGAAAAGGATATAAGAAGTATCATGACTAAGGCAAATTGTACATATAAAAGTACCTACGAGATGTACCAAGCAAAAGAAAATAATGATAAAAAAGAGGTCACAGTACTCATACAGGAAGAAAAAAGCAGATTTTCAGAAGAAATACCAATGCAAAATCAGTTCCCTGAAACTGGAAACCATAGCTATAAAGAGACTTTATTAAGCAAGAAAACACTATTATATGCGGACAGTAATGATTTAGGAGAAGAAAGTTCTGCAAATGAGTCTATTATCTTGGGAGGGAAAGGAATTAATATAAAAGGTAAGAAAAAGCTAAATAAGGGGAATACTAATAATAACAAATATTTTAAAAGTATTTTAAGAAAACATTTATTAATTATTTAATAAAACACTTTATAAATCTTTCGATCTTTCGGGGGTAGTCACAAGTTAAACATCAACTCATTTTTGAGAGATTTTAATTTAATTGTAAAAATAGTATTTCTCACTTTTTGTCTATAATTTATATGTATAATTAAAGTTTAAAGTACAATACCTGCCGGGTTGTGTTATCCTAACAAACACATATCAAATAACAGGAATATCACAGATCTTTGATTTAACACTTTTACACTGCACAAAATGGAGGCCATAAAGGAGTCACTTTCCCAAATGAATCAAATGTTCCATGCGAAGCTAGCAGAATTCGAAGAGAAGCAGCTCAAGCTATCCTCTCCATCATCTTCAGATGCAACAAGTCTTGCTGCAGAGTTTTCTCTTTTCAAGGTTTTTGTCCTTAGTGCTCTGCGGGCACTGCAATCACAAGTGGAAATGAATGCACAAAATATTGACAATTTGGAGATGTAAACCCGCAAGAATGTGCTTCTTCTGCATGGTATTCCAGAGGACAAGAAAGCAGACATCTCTGCAGTTATTGCAGAGACAATCATGCAAAAGGTCAAAGTTACAGACTTCAGGTTAGAAGATATAACTCGCTGTCATAGGATGGGCCGGTCGTCAGATGCTGGTAAGCCTAGACCTATACTGTTTCAACTCCGAGATCACCACATGCGTAGCAAGATCTGGGCCGCCAAAAAGCATCTCAAGAGTTCGGGTGTCACTCTGTCCGAATTTCTAACAAAGCCACGACATGAGACATTCATGTTGGCTCGGCAGCAGTTTGGTATATCCAATTGTTGGTCACATGAGGGCTTCATATTCGTGTTAGGGGACGACGGTATGAAGCATCGAGTCTCTTGTGTCACGGATCTCGACAAAATCAAAGTGCAGAGCGTCGCCGTAGCTGCTTCAAAGGAGCCGACGACCATTACTATCAAGGAACCATCAGCATCCAAACCAAGACGAACAGCCAGAAAGTAATATTTGAACTTTTTCTTTGCGTGTCGTGGCTGTGGTAATTTTACGTATAGGTATGTTTGGTACACGAAGATACCCTTCATTTTTGTAAAATATTGGTGAACTAAAGAGGTACTCCATGTGAATATTACAAACAATAAAACAGGTAGGTAATTACAAATACATTTCCGATTTCCGAAGAATTCGAAATTGTTGATTGATTGATTCTTATATTAATGGCTTCTGTGGCATATTGTCACAATTCTGCCAATGTCCGTATTTGCTAGTGTCATAAATCATGTGGAGAGTGTTTAATGTTAAGAGAACGGTTGGTGTTTACAAGGGAGAATCCACAAGATGTTTTCCAACCATTGTCACCTACCTACCTACTCAGGGTAGAAGGGAGCATAAGAGAAAGAAGAGAGAGTACAGTATAAAGTATAATCAAGAGAAAGGGTCGTGGATCTCAGACAGGTATGGCAATTTTTGGCAAGCTTCCTTGTTAAGGACTTAGCTCCGGTCCGCTAGTATCCGAGTTGATGCTCAGCAGCAGGTCTGCCGTGCAGGGCTCGGCTCCACACCGCCGCGCCGGTAGAATTGTCCCAGCTAGGTGCTGTAGAGACGTTTTGGCCGCGGTCGGTGCTGGAGGTCAGAGGACGGCCGGAGTTCAGCGGTTGTGTCCTGCTAATAGGTCAGCCTCGTACTCGAAGTTCAGCCTTGTACTTGAAGTTCAGCCTTGTACTTGAAGTTCAGCCTTGTACTTGAAGTTCAGCCTTGTACTTGAAGTTCAGCCTTGTACTTGAACCCTGGAATTAGATGTTTCCGGTCACAATGGGTCCACCCACCAACCAACCCATGGTCTTACCAACCTTGCGGTTATGAAGACCGAAACAGCAGACACTTTGACTTGCGTCAAAGTGTCCTACAAATTATCCCACCTACTATTTCCCCTGTTCACTCTCCCCCTTCTGGGGCTGTCAAAAGACGGTACAAACGACCTTCGTCGCCGGGCAGTTCTTCAGATTCGCGCGCAGAGCGCGCGGCGTGCCATGAGTGCGCGAATTCGCGCAAGCGCCGGAAGCTCCCCGCATCCTGCACCAGGTCCGTGTAGTATACCGGTCCCGCCTCGCGACGGGAGATCCCATCCATCATTCTTCCTCGCATCTCCTCATACAGAGGACAGTCCCACAGAACGTGGTGCCTGTCCTCCTCTGCCATCCCGCAATCACACATCTCTCCCACACGCAATTTCATGTTTGACAATCTTAAATTAAAACACCCATGCCCCGTGAGTAACTGCGACACCTGGTAATCAGGCTCAACCCAATGCGCCTTGAGGCGCAACCCCACGTCTGGGAAGAACTGGAAGCGTTCCCTCCCCTTGTCCTCCCTGGCCCACCTGTCCTGCCAAAAGGCAATGGTCTCCTCGTCTATCACTCTGCGTTTCCTGAGCTGCTCCTCCCGTGTCAAACCCTCACACTCCACAGCGCGTCGACCAGCACGGGTCACCTCGAGGTCCGCCGGCAATACTCCTGCTAACACCGGCAGTGCCGCCGTGCTACACGAGCGGTACGCCTTTGTTAGCAGGATCAGTGACGGCCTCTGAGTCCTCTGCAGAACGCTGCGGACCACGTGAAACGCGGTGCGTGCATGCCATACGGCCGCCGCGTAGGTCAAAGTTGCGACATAGGTACCCGTGTACAATACACGAAGGGCCCTATGCCGCACTCCCCATCTTGAGGCCGAAACTCGGGACATCTTGCCGAAACACCTGCTCGCTCTCTCGCCGATGGTACCTGCGTGCGGTCCGAACGACTGGACGTCGTCAATGACGACGCCCAGCACCGTGGCCTGCTGCACTGAGCGGATAGAGTGACCGACGTGCTTGATCAGGGGGGGGCGCTGAAGTTTTCCCTTCAGCGTCATGGTAAGGGACTTGGTCGGAGCGAAATCGAGCCTATTGCGGCTCGCCCACTCCGCTACCAGCCCCATTGCGGACGCAGCATCCCTCTCCACTGCCGCCCGCGATTCCCCCCTAACAAGCACCGTCACATCGTCCGCGTAAGCGACCATCTCAACCGTTCCCTTCCTCAGCGGCAGAGCGAGCAGGTCATTCATTAAGATGTTCCAGAGCGTAGGTCCTAGGACCGACCCCTGAGGACAGCCCATCGTGGATACCTTCCATTCCACGTGGGTGCCCGCGATCATGGCAACACGGCGTCCACGGAAGTACTCCGTCAACATCTTATAGATGTTAGGCGGAGTATGCCGTTTAGCCTTCACCATGATCATGGGCCACCACGCGTTATCGAAGGCACCACTGATGTCGAGGAATATGGCCTGCACGTACCGCTCCCGCGCGCCTCTCGCAGCGTCCAGCAGAGTCCTCAGAGCCGTCACCGTGGAGCGCCCTCGAGAGAACCCGTGCTGGCGATCGCTTATGCTGCGTGTGAGGTTGGGGGCGCAATGTAAAAGTACCCTTTCAAGGATTTTGCCCAAAACCGGAAGCAGAGTGATAGGTCTATACGCTTTCGGATCATTGAGGGGTTTACCATTTCCCTTTGGCAGGGCAAGCAGACGCCCGCTCTTCCATATATCCGGGAAAACTCCCTCCCTGACGCACTTTGCAAACACTGCCGTAAATTCCTGCTTGGCATACGGCCAAGCCCGCTTAACAATACGCGAGGTGATGCCATCAATACCAGGTGCCGCGTTCCTCAGTGATTTTATGATTGCCTGAAGGGCCTCGGCGGTAGCCGGGTCTGCGTCCCTCCCGGACGGTGGGAGCGCAGCCATGATCCGCACCTGCGCGTGGTACGGCGTGTCCTTAGACATATCGTCGTCCGGACACAGCGCGCGCAGTAACGTGCGCATGGCTCCGCCCACATCGTCCGAGTTACGCCCCGCGAATTCCACCCCATTTACAATATTGTCAGGGGCACGCCGTCTGCCGCAGGCAGCCCTGTACGCCAAACCCCAGGGGTCGTCATTTCCTGACTCCGCTAATTTGCGATTAAAATCTAACTCCGCTCGCTCCATCTCCTTCCGGTACGTGAGTCTCTTTTTCAGAAACTCCTCTTTCATCCGTCCCTCATTCTCTCCTCTCATTCTTCGTACCTTCTGATATTCACGCCTTGCCTTGCATTGCTCAGTCCGTAGTTTGTCTAGTGTTGGTGTCCACCATTCATACCCTTTGTCTGTCTTAACCTTCCTTACCAATCCCAGACATTCAGTCGCCGTTCGCTCAATCGTCTCCGTGAATCGCTCACAAACGACAGACGCTGATTTACTCACATCTATCCGTCCCATTCTCTCGTGGATCACCGCCTCGAAACGTGACCAGTCCACTCCACGTTCCCGATACCGCCGTTGCTCACCCGACACCCACGCACGTCGCGCGCCCGACGCCTCCTCCTCGGAACCGCCGCGTGTACCGCCTACTGCGAACGTGATGAGCCGGTGGTCGCTCGACGACGCGTCCGTCACGCGCCACTGAGAGACGTAAACGCCTCTCGTGGTTAGCGTGACGTCCACGTTCGACTCACCGTTTGCCGTGCTAAAGGTGAACAACTCCCCCTCCACGTTCTGCACAGCTAGTTGGCGCGCCAAGATGAAGTCTTCCATCAAGGCGCGTCTCTCCGATACGACCTGGCCACGTCCCACATAGTGGCGAGGCAGCGAGTGCCATAGCGGAGAGTGCGCGTTGACGTCCGCGCTGATCAGCACCCTCTTACCATGCAGCCGATCAAGGACAAACCCCAACCGGTGCAGGTAAGGGTCAATGGGTTCGGAGTACTGGAAGTACGCGGAAACGCAGTACAAGTCCAGACTCCGAACATGCAGCACTACCATGTGCGTGTCACCTAGGTGGTGGAGAAACGCACAAGCGAGCTCCCTGTTGCGGACATATATACCCGCCTTCGGGTTCATGCCGCATTGGGCGAGAAACTCGACCTTGGGATATTGTTCCTGAACCAGAACAATATCCAGGCCGAGCTCTCGCGCGATGCCAGGGAGCTCCCTTGTTTCGCTCTCTCCACCACCCAGGTTGAGCTGCCCAATATGGATTGCGGTTTTACAATCCATATTGGGTGCTATTTATCAGGCGCTCCTCCGCGTACTGTCGCGCTGGACAGTCCCTTGACGCAGTTGGGTGAGCGCTGTCGCGCCGGAACCGTTTGCAAGTGGCGCAACAGATTGTTGCCGCCTTGCAAGCCTATGGGTCCAGTGAGATGTTGAGCTGGTGGGTCCACTGTCCCTCTGCTACTGAGCATATTAGGGACTCGCAGAGGGCCTTTAGGGATGTGGCCCGCCAGCAAACAAGAGGTATGCCATAAGGGCCAAAGAGTAGTGCTGCTGGTGAAGAATTCGCATCCGCTAAGGCTTCCGCTACCGAGGAGGGACTAGCTAGGCCCTTCGCGGATGCGAACCACCAGCCGCTCAGAATGCCAGAAGGGCCAAGTAGGTATGTTGCTGGTAAAGATGCGCACAATCCACGAGGTCCGTTCACTACCGAGCAAAAGGGACTAGCCTAGGTACCTCGTGAATTGCGAGCTACCAGCAACACCCTTTGAAGTTTGCCAGAAGGGCGTAAAAAGAGAACACAAGTAGAAAAGCACATAAAATCACAGAAAAATATACAAAGGTTACACAAGAGAGTTAGCATGTAAGACACCTAATAAAATATACAGAAAATTACGATGAGAGTACATACCAATGTTGAAAAATAAGGTTAGAATTTTGGGTGGTCAAGTACACTTTCACTTCAAAACACAAACTTACCCAGTGTCTGGGGATTCTGAAGATTAATGTTATATTTTAATTAAGTCTTAGTAACAACTTTCAAACGTAGAGATTTAATTCGAGTTGAACAGTCGGTGGCTGGTGGCGAAGTGATGCCGATTCCTCTTCGAGGAAAGACATCAAATTGGGCGGATGTTCGAGGCGCATTTCGCTACCATATATGGTAATGCAAAAGGCCTCAAAACCGTTGTCGTCGCAAAGCCAATGACTGCACTTGATTTTGAAAATATTTAAAATGCAACGTTCCTCTAGCGGAACTCAAAAACCACCATCATGGTATTTTCTGACAGACTGGATTGACATTTGTTTTAACTGTCAATATAAAAGTCGAATTGACCGGAGATACAGGAAGAAGAAGACGGTATTATAAGAACGAGAGTATCATTGTTGATTGTATACGCGACCCCTATTGGCGAGTCGTTGAACTACCTCAGCGCTCGGCAAAGGTATTTAAGCTTATCGCTTTATAGGTCTTTTCTAACTTCATATGGAATTTAGATAGACGTTTGGTCGTTTGCCTACAGATGGCGCGCTGATTTAAATTAGTATTTAGTGAAATTTTTAATTATTAAGTTAACCGATATTTTTAGATCGGTTACATATCTCCCCACCCAAGAAAGAATTTTTTTACTAGAAAAAAAAAATTCACTAGCCTTGAGCAGTTCTAAGAAAAAAAAATACTTCACTTAAGACCTAACTTTGAGTATCTTATATAAGCTACAGAAACTCCAGTATATGATCTTAAGTTATTAACTATGTCTATGTGTAGATACACACCTAAGTATTTCCTAGAATTCCCCTCCATCGTTTGGATTAGATATCCCAAGAAACGATTATTGACAGCAATATATTGAGAGGAATGGAATTTGTAGGCTGCAGAAGTTAACTTCTACGAACAGCTAGCTACATTATAGGTATGAATAACACACTAGAACATAGTCAAGTTAAGTACTTATAGTAGACATTCATGGATTATTTTTTTAAATATAAGTTCCATAATTGCCTAAGTTAAATTAAATTTTAAGACAGAGAAGTTAAACAAAAGGAAATTTTACTTTAGGCTTCTTTTAAGAGTCTGTAACCCGCTCTAGATAATGGCTTGTTTAGTGAGTTATCCACCGCTCAGTACAATAGGCTTGTTTTTAAAGTGTTTGTACAACCGCACTCTATTTGAAGAGTTACCATCTGGCACGTAAAAGAATGATTTTAGCATGTTATAACACTATTCCCTTGAAAGTGGAGAGTGACAAAGAGTATTTAAGGAAGTTAAATTAATTCAGTATATAAGTTAAGATGTATAGTTTGTAGTACATTGTATGTATTGTAGTTAAATTATAATATATCTTATGCCATCATTGTATATAAGATATAAATAATGATCAATATAAGCAAGGATCACAAGTTATTAGAATACAAGAAGTATATAAGATACTGTTACCTATAAGATTAGTTGTATATAAGGATTTATTTTTCCTATATAGATAAGAATATTTTAAGAGATTATTAAAACAGTTGCACTCTATGAGTTTGGTTTTATTTACCAATATATTTTAGTTATTTAAGATACATAGAAGATGCGTTTTAGTTGTAAGATTGTATATTTAAAGCTTTAATAAATTAATTCATAGTATGAATTTGGTTTTATTTGAGAATTTCTATATATTTTAAGTCGACAACAAGTTATTCAGTACAAAGATTTGCAATTGTTAAGAACGTGAAATAATTACTAGGATATGTATTTACTTATTTTAAAATCCTTGATATGCCAGGACCCAAGGTTTTTTCCTTGCATATCAGTTAATTCATATACTAGACTTTTGAAGCAGTGATGGCTCAGTGGCATTGGCTATGGACTGCCGCGCAGCAGGTCCATGGTTCGAATCCCGCCCAGAGCTTGAGCTTCACCGCATGGTGGAAGGGCATTTTGCGAATGCCCGCCTGGCTAGCGACCACCCTCAAGTAGAAAATCTGTCGCCAAGCACCTAACGGTGTGTTCCGGCAGCAGTCCTTGAGAGCCAGTGAAATAACAGGCAAAATTGAGACTTAACAACTGTCTCAAGGTGATGGGCGCAGTGCAGTTCGTCACTTGTGATGTAAAGCATCTGTTATAGGCAGAGGATACCGCTTAACATCAGGTGGGCCTCGCGCTTGTTCCATCACAATAACATAAAAAAAAAAAAAAAAAAAAAAAAAAAAAAAAAAAAAAACTAATGGAGATATTTTAGTTTTAATGCGACATTTTAAGTATTTAGGGGCAAGTTTTCTTGAAAACCTATTATCCTTATTACTTTGATAATAAGTCCTTTTCCATACTATGTCGCCAATATTAAATTCGTGGTTCTTGCGACGAAGATTATAAGGTCCACAATTTTTGTTAAGAGATTTAATTAGAGATGATTGGACTTGGTCAAAGATTTTCCTCAATTTTCCGACGTTTTCAGCATATGCGTCTCTAGAGGCAAATATTAAGTCATCCGTCAGGTCGGAATCGACGTAGTGGGACCCGCAAGTTACTAATTCCCTACCGTATACTAAGAATGACGGTGTGTAACCTGTGACTTCACTGACTGCTGTGTTAAGTGCGAATTGAATCTATGGCAAGTTCAAATCCCAAGATCTATGATCATTTTCTATGAAAGTAGAGACTGCTATCATAATAGTTTTGTTGTAGCGTTCCACAGTATTTACCTGAGGGGTATATTTAGGAGTGTAGCGGACATTAGGTATTTTATACTGAGAAAATAGGTTTTGCAATTTATTGCTAACAAACTGTTTACCATTGTCCATAAGAATTGTGGTAGGAACGCCATGTACAAGAATTACTTGTTCTTCAACGATTTTAGTAATGGCGTCCGCCGTAGCTCGGCGTATTGGGAACAAAAGACAATATTTAGAGAAACAACAGGTGACAACTAGTAGCATAGTATTTTGTTTAGTGGATGTAGGTAAGGGTCCTACTAGATCCATGCTGATCATTTGAAATGGACGGGAGCACTGCTTGGGTCGGCCCATCAGTCCTAAAGTAGTATGATTAGCATGTTTATGAGCTATGCATGTGTCACAGTTACTGACAAAGTTAGTTACATCCTTCATCATACTTGGCCAGAAATAACTGAGAGCTATCCGCCTATAAGTTTTGAAAGCTCCTAAATGTGCTGCTGTGGGTTCAGAGTGGCATTTATGCATGATGTCCCTCCTAGATTCGCTAGGAACGACCTCTTTCCACTCAAATTCACGCGCCAAGGGGTTTAGAGTTTTCATATAGCGGTATAACTTATTATCAGTTACCCTGTAATTTAGATAAGACATAGGAGAGGTCTGACAACCATTTAAAATATTTAAGTACCAAGGGTCAGATGTTACTAGAGGAGTCTGGGTGGTACTAGAAATTGCTGCTACAGGCACAGCTCTCGAAAGGGCATCTGGAACATCATTATCCTTGCCACGCCTATATTTAATGTCGAAGTTAAATGCTGATAGACGCACCCCCCACCTAGCCAATCGACCAGTAGGGTTGTTAAGGTTTAAGAACCATTTGAGAGAGGCGTGGTCGGTATAGACCAGAAATTTGAGACCGTTATCTAGATAACATCTCCAGTGTTCCAGAGCTATAAGCACAGCAAGAGTTTCACGCTCAGTGGCGCTGTAGTTACGCTCTTGTGCTGATAGAGATTTGCTCATATAAGCAATGACTTTTTCATCACCGTTGATGATTTGAGTTAAGACAGCACCAACGCCGTAGTCACTGGCGTCTGTGTGGACTTGGAAAGGTTGAGAGTAATCCGGACAAGACAGTACCGGTGAAGAGATTAAGCAGTCCTTGAGCTTTAGGAAAGCTGCATTAGCTTCTTCTGTCCAGACAAATGGAGGAGCATTCTTACCCTGAGAAGTAAGTTTATTGAGTGGTGCTGCTAAGGAGCTGAAGTTTGGTATGAACCTACGGTACCAAGAGGCAGTACCAATAAATCTGCGTACCTCTTTCCTATTTTTAGGGCAGGGGTAGTCTACTATGGGTGCTACCTTATCAGGATCGGCATGTAGGCCGTTAGAATCCACAACATAACCCAAATATTTCAATTTCTCTCGGAAAAATAGACTTTTAGTGAAGTTTATGGTAAGACCTGCATGTTTTAGTTTCTCATGGATTCTTTTGAGTAGGGTGATGTGTGATTCAAAGGAGGAGGTTGCTAAAATGATATCGTCAACAAAAACAAATGTTTTGTTTTCGAATTCAGGACCGCAGAACAGGGAATCTACCAGTCTCTGCTGCGTAGCAGGGGCTCCGGTCAAACCGAATGCCATAGATTTACATTGAAATGTACCTCGGCCTGGGATATAGAAAGCCGTTTTACAACGATCTTCTGGTCTTATCAAGGTCTGCCAGAAACTCTTGGAAAGGTCGATGCTGGTCAGGTACTTAGCGTCCCTGAGGTTATCCAGAATTTCAGATATGTAGGGAAGGTTATAGGCATCTTTTTTGGTGACAGCGTTTAGTTTTCGACTGTCTAGGCAGAAACGAAGCTCACCATTCTTCTTAGGAACCAAAAGTACTGGAGAGGACCAAGGACTCTCACAGGGTTCAACCACATCATCAGCAAGCATCTGGTCTAATTGTTCGCACAACAGTCTTTGCTTCTCTGGAGACATTCTGTAATATCTCTGACGAATTGGAGGGGTATCACCTGTGTCTATGGTGTGTGTGATGAGAGATGTTCGACCCAGACCTCGTTCTTCATAAGAGATATCTCGGAATTGAGCTATCATGTTGTCAGCGATTTCCCTTTGAGCGACCGAAAGATATTCATAAGCATGCAGATGCTTGTCGTCAAGGGAGACGTTAGCCAGTTGGCAGTCATCAGTGTGACTAAGAATGATGTCCTCAAGATGACCCGGGAAGAGTTCGAAAGTTCTCCAAAAGTCCATGCCTAATATAAGTTCATTTTGAACTTCAGGAACGATGTGTACGTTCATGGCATGACATTTGTTTTGGAAATTAAAGGGTAAGGTCATATAACCTAGGGCGGTCATGTTTTGACCTCCAGCAGCAAGAAGTTGCAAAGGACTGGAAGAGTGAAGTTGATATCCCGAGTCAAGAAATTTAATATGAGAGTTATTACCAAGAATTGTAATACTGCTACCTGTGTCTAAGAGACCTACTATGGAGTGAGAGAGCACATTTATATTTACATAAGGGCGTAAGCTATTAAGTTTTTCATTCCGGATTGACGAGACAGTATAACAAGAAAAAAATTTAGAAATAGTTTTTAGCCAGTCTTTCCAGTCAGACTGTGTAGAAGTTAAATTACTAGACTTGTCTCGGCAATCCAAATTGCCTAGTTTTTTGGTTTAGGTAGATTATTATTATTGCGATTGCAGACAGTGCAGTCAGGTCGTCGTACATCCTTTTTGCCACAGCCAAAACATAGTATCGTTTTAGGTTCTTTACAATGTTTTAGCTCATGTGAATTTGACCTACATCTAGGACAAGCGAAGGCGTAATTACCTTGCACTGTTACAGCAGCTACTCTTTTAAAATTATTATTATTATTATGATTTTTGTTGTAGGACTTATTATCATAATTTTTATTATAGTCAGAGTTATAATTATTATTATTACGGTACTGGGGTGTAGTGAAGCTACTGGCTTTAGAATAAGCAAATTCTGGAGCCAATGTTTGTGAAGTGCATTGAGGGGGCTCATGAAATTGTGTCAGACGCGACTGAATACTTTCATAATTTTTGCATATAGCTTTAAGAGCCGCAACAGATTGTATTTCAGGAGAAGCAGCTAAGGTACTAGCATAAGTTGGCCTAATATTATGAAGGAGAATTTCAAGTTTTTCTTCTTCTGTTAAGGGTCTGTCGAGTCGAGAGAACATACCGTGCATTATTGCAACATAAATAGTGATATTTTCTCGCTCTCCCTGTGTACGAGACCTTATTTCATTCATCAGCCTGTAATCATAGTCAGTAATGCTGAAGTCTGATTTTAATAAAGTAGTTAATTCACTCCATGATTTCACATTGTCTTTTACACAGCGGAACCAATGGAGAGCCTCATCAGTGAACATGTCATATGAGTGAGTTAAAATTTTTTCATAAGAAATGTTTCTAGATTGCACATATTCTTCCACCTTTTGTATGAAAGCACGGACACAAGTTTTGCCATTAAATTTAAGTTTATTAATATCAGAGAAAATTGAATTTCTCTCACAAGTTACAGATAGCACAGGTTGCTCTAAGGGAGTCTCAGGTTGATTACTAGTTGAAGGTTGTGAAGTTGGTAACATAGTTTTTAAGATTTGTAAGTCCTTGTTAAGAGAATTTAGTTTAGAAGACACCGACTTAAAATCTTCACTATTGGATGCACTTATTCTTATCAACCTATAGTTCATATGGTTGATTAAAACTTCTGTTCTTAAAAAAAGATTTTTTTCAAATTTAGTTTTGAGGAGAGCAATGTTGTTTTTTGCTTTTGTCATTGACTCCTTGAGTTCACTTATATCGACCTCAGGGTCCAGGTGTGACTCCAATATATCCTCAGAAGGCATGTCTTTGGATAGTTTCACAATCTGCTTCCTTAAATCCTGAACAGATTCAGTATGCGAGCCACCACGCAGTGCCACTTCATATGCTAATTCAGCCTTTTGCAGAGATAAAAAGTTAAGTTGTAGACTCATGTTTGAAGTAGTGAAAGTATACTTGACCTATATACCCAATGACAACAGTGTCATACAAGGTCAAATAAAAAAATATTTTAGAGGGTACAATTTTTTCCAGATGAAAAAAACACGTGGGTAGAATTAAAATTGAGGTGTGTGCTATTTATAAGCTGAAGAGAGGTTATGAAACAGAATATTAGATATTATTTAAGAAAAATTAATTAAAAATTGCAATGTTGTAAAAAAAAACTAAATTTTAATTTTAGAAAAAAAAAACAAGTTCGTTGAAGACGATAATGGGTGGATTTCCTACCACCTGGGTATAACCCGATTGTCTTTTAGTCGCCTCTTACGACATGCAGAGCTGCAGCCGGCTTATTCTCAGGCCCCGGGCCAGCACAGGGCCAATCACAACTTATAAATAACACACACAAAAGGAACACAATAAGACACAGTATAAAAATTACAAAGCAAGTATGGCAGAGCCACACCCAAGAAAGTTTGCCAAACCAACCTGTCTGATCCTAATTTGTATGGGCGCCAATGTCACCTACCTACCTACTCAGGGTAGAAGGGAGCATAAGAGAAAGAAGAGAGAGTACAGTATAAAGTATAATCAAGAGAAAGGGTCGTGGATCTCAGACAGGTATGGCAATTTTTGGCAAGCTTCCTTGTTAAGGACTTAGCTCCGGTCCGCTAGTATCCGAGTTGATGCTCAGCAGCAGGTCTGCCGTGCAGGGCTCGGCTCCACACCGCCGCGCCGGTAGAATTGTCCCAGCTAGGTGCTGTAGAGACGTTTTGGCCGCGGTCGGTGCTGGAGGTCAGAGGACGGCCGGAGTTCAGCGGTTGTGTCCTGCTAATAGGTCAGCCTCGTACTCGAAGTTCAGCCTTGTACTTGAAGTTCAGCCTTGTACTTGAAGTTCAGCCTTGTACTTGAAGTTCAGCCTTGTACTTGAAGTTCAGCCTTGTACTTGAACCCTGGAATTAGATGTTTCCGGTCACAATGGGTCCAGTGAGATGCTGAGCTGGTGGGTCCACTGTCCCTCTGCTACTGAGCATATTAGGGACTCGCAGAGGGCCTTTAGGGATGTGGCCCGCCAGCAAACAAGAGGTATGCCATAAGGGCCAAAGAGTAGTGCTGCTGGTGAAGAATTCGCATCCGCTAAGGCTTCCGCTACCGAGCATAAAGGGACTAGCTAGGCCCTTCGCGGATGCGAACCACCAGCCGCTCAGAATGCCAGAAGGGCCAAGTAGGTATGTTGCTGGTAAAGATGCGCACAATCCACGAGGTCCGTTCACTACCGAGCAAAAGGGACTAGCCTAGGTACCTCGTGAATTGCGAGCTACCAGCAACACCCTTTGAAGTTTGCCAGAAGGGCGTAAAAAGAGAACACAAGTAGAAAAGCACATAAAATCACAGAAAAATATACAAAGGTTACACAAGAGAGTTAGCATGTAAGACACCTAATAAAATATACAGAAAATTACGATGAGAGTACATACCAATGTTGAAAAATAAGGTTAGAATTTTGGGTGGTCAAGTACACTTTCACTTCAAAACACAAACTTACCCAGTGTCTGGGGATTCTGAAGATTAATGTTATATTTTAATTAAGTCTTAGTAACAACTTTCAAACGTAGAGATTTAATTCGAGTTGAACAGTCGGTGGCTGGTGGCGAAGTGATGCCGATTCCTCTTCGAGGAAAGACATCAAATTGGGCGGATGTTCGAGGCGCATTTCGCTACCATATATGGTAATGCAAAAGGCCTCAAAACCGTTGTCGTCGCAAAGCCAATGACTGCACTTGATTTTGAAAATATTTAAAATGCAACGTTCCTCTAGCGGAACTCAAAAACCACCATCATGGTATTTTCTGACAGACTGGATTGACATTTGTTTTAACTGTCAATATAAAAGTCGAATTGACCGGAGATACAGGAAGAAGAAGACGGTATTATAAGAACGAGAGTATCATTGTTGATTGTATACGCGACCCCTATTGGCGAGTCGTTGAACTACCTCAGCGCTCGGCAAAGGTATTTAAGCTTATCGCTTTATAGGTCTTTTCTAACTTCATATGGAATTTAGATAGACGTTTGGTCGTTTGCCTACAGATGGCGCGCTGATTTAAATTAGTATTTAGTGAAATTTTTAATTATTAAGTTAACCGATATTTTTAGATCGGTTACACCATGATGATTATTTTATCTAAAACAAAAGAGACATCACAACTAAGACAAATACAATGTTAGTAGAACAATCAAAATTACAATAGACATAATTATATATGTATAATGTGTTAATAATAGGTATATATTTACAATTTAATCTTATTTCTTTTAATAAATTTACATAATATTGGTATAATTTGTTTAGTAAAAGTTAAGGCTAATAAACATTTAAGGGAAGTAGGACGGGGGATATAAGGTGGGAGGATATCATACAGAGAACAAAGCAGTTTAGGGCAATTAAAAAATATGTGGTCCACATTTCCCTCGTCCAGGCCACACTCACACATTGAGTGATCCCTGATCCGTAACTTGGCTAAATGAACAGGAGTACATGAATGACCCAACCGAAGACGACAAATTGTGGAGGTGACAGTTTTATTTGCATTGCGGAATTTAAAAAACCAGGGACATCTAGGAATTTGGGGTTGTATGTCTCCATAATGCTTGCCTTTTTGTTTTTTGGATTCCTCCCAATATTTTGACCAGGAATTTTGCAGGTGTATTTTAGGGAGGAGACAAAGGTCATGAGAATATATTTTAAAATGCTCAAGTGAACCAATTTGAGAAGCTGCTTTTGCGCATGAGTCAGCTGTTTCATTGCCAGGAATTCCCGAATGTCCTGGAATCCAGGCCAGAACAACATTTAAATTAAGTTTATGGCATTCAAATAGGATGTTTTTAATTTGGAAAATTACAGGGAAACGAGAGGAAGAACGGAAAGGATTGGAAAGTATACTTTCTAGACAGCTTTTAGAGTCAGTAAAAATTAAGGTATTGTTAAGGTTATGGGACTTAACAAAAGAGATGGCTTCCAGTATAGCCAGGGCTTCACCAGTAAATACCGAGGAGTAGGAAGGGCATTTAAAAGGTAGACAAATTTTATCCGAGGGGATCCACACCGCTGCACCAACAGCACTATCTGATGACAGCTTTGATGCATCAGTAAATAAAAAGTGCCATCCGATGAATTGGGAACTAATGCATTCACTGAACTGGGATGATGCATTAGGTGAATTTTTATTAATACCGAAATGTAAAAGGACTTGAGGTTCAAAGGTAAGTGCTTCATAGGGAGTTGAGTACAGTGGATTGATTGACAATTGAATGAGAGGATCAGGAAGGGTTGTGAATTTAATGAAGCTGCGAAGAAGGCAAGGGATATTATTTGTATTCCGCAAATCATACAGGTCAGAAAGAAGACTCAATTTTGGAAGTAAGGGGTGGCTAGAGTTTTGAATTAATTTGGAGATAAATCTGTCTGAAAGGAATTGCCTGCGAATATGAAGAGGGGGTTCTGTGCACTCAACCTGCATGGCATTAATAGGTGAGGACTTCATGGCTCCAAGGATAATTCGCAGGCATTTGGATTGAATTTTGCATATCTTCTCTTGCCCTATTTTATTGCACATATTTAAAAGAAATGAACCATAATCAAAATGGCTTCGGATTATGGCATTGTAAAGCAGTTTTTGGGAATATGGGTGGGAACCCCACCAAACACCTGAAAGAGATCTGAGAATATTTACGTTTTTTTCTGCCTTTTGTGAAATAGTATTAAAATGGGGGACACCAGACATTCTCGAATCCAGCTTGATGCCCAAAAATGTAGTACTGTTTAGCTGTGGAATAGATTCCTGACCTATAAGTATTTTGATCGGAGGGATAATTCTCTTTTTAGTAAACACTACCACTGAGCTTTTTGAAGCAGATAGCGATAGACCATGGTCAAATAGCCAGTCCCCGAGATACGAGAGAGCCATATTCAGTCTATGGGTTGCCTCCTCTATGGACTGCACTTGTACATACAGCGCCAGATCGTCGGCATATTGTAGTACTTCACAGAATGAGTCCACAGATCTGTCTAAATCATAGGTGTAAAGGCTGTAAAGTAATGGACTTAACACAGAACCTTGGGGTAAGCCTCTCCAAACTGTTCTAGGAGGGAGGGTATGTTGGTCATGTTTAATGACTACTGTACGTTCCATTAGCATGTTGCAAATGAATTGTACAAGCCTCGCAGGAATACTCAGCTGAATAAGTTTATTCCTGAGTAGTGGAAGCAACACATTGTCATATGCAGAAGCAATGTCAAGGAACACCCCCACGAGATATTTTTGCTCCTTAAATGCAATGTTAATATCCGTTGTAAGCAGGCCTAGACTATCCATGGTACTATAACCCTTTCTAAAACCAAATTGTGTCTTGGCTAGAATAAGCCTGTTCTCAACAAACCATTCAAGCCTATGTTTTATCAGATGTTCCATAATTTTAGCCATAACTGAAGACATTGCAATAGGTCTACGACTGCTTGGATCTGAAGGATCCTTTCCAGGTTTTAAAAGTGGAATTATAAGTTGTGTTTTCCATTTGTCAGGTACTATGCCATGCTCAAAAAAGTAGTTTATTAAATCTAAGTATGTTTGCTTACATTTGACCGAAGACTTAATTATAAAAGAATATGGGATTCCATCAATCCCTGGAGATGAGTCAGTCAGTCCGTCTAGTGCCAGAGTCAATTCATGGAAGGAAAAAGGCTGATCAAAGCAATCATAGGAAGGAAGATAGCTAGGGAGTGAAGGAAGAGAATCCAGAGAAGGGACAGAAGGAGGAGCAAGTTTATGTGAAAAGGCCTCCAGCCAACTTGTGGGATCATTCGCTGATATATTTTCTATGTTTGTAGAACATCTAAATCGCTTTATCTGTTTCCAAACAAGAGATGCTGGTGTTTTAGGTGCCAAATTTTCACAAAAACCTATCCATCCAAACTTTTTCTTTTTGAAAGAAAGTTTCTTAAGTTTAGCCGCTACCTGCTGATATTTTATGAAGTTTGCATTTGTCATACACAAATTATAATTCAGTTCAGCTTGATTCCTATCTGACACCGCAGATGTGCATTCAGAATCCCACCATGGAGTTGATATTACAAAGTCTTTTGCAGCTTTCTTTAAAGGAATGTGAAGGTCAGCGGCTGCAGTAATATTTTGTATATATAAGTCATATGACATAAGAGGGTCGATGTCCAAAGGATAGATAGAAGATGCAGTTAATTTATTGTCTAGAGTAGCAGAGTATGACAGCCAATCAGCAGAAGAAAGTTTATATTTTAATGATGGGCTAGGGTTACGAAATGGTATTACTCTATTAGGAATAGAGATGATAATGGGAAAATGGTCGCGTCCATAGGTAAGTGGAAGAATTTTCCATGTAAGCAGTGATGAGAGTGAAGGTGAGCATAAAGTTAGATCTACTGCACTTTTAGGATTTTGGGTTGGATAGACTCTATGAGTGGGAGACCCATCGTTAGCCACACAAAGATTGACCTCATTAAATATTTCCAGGAGGGAAAGTCCAAATAAACTGGAATGATGGGAACCCCACATAATGTGGTGGGCATTAAAATCACCCATGACCATCATTGGGGTAGGAATAGAAGAAAGGAGAAGGAGTATATCAGGTATTAAGGAAGAGTTGGGATGGGGTATGTAAATAGAGATGAAAGAGATATCCAAGGATCTGATACCAACAATGTTGATATCAGGGGAATGGGATGGGATGGTAATTTGGGAAAAGGGGAGGGAGCGCTTTATGAGTAAAGCACTACCAGCATACCCGTCAGCCCTGTCATCCCGGAGACAGGAGTATCCCGGAACCCTAAATTGGGAACCAGGAACCAACCATGTCTCCGAGATGGCAATGACTGACGGGTGGAATTTTGAAATTAAATGAACCAGCTCATGCTTCTTTGGTCGCATGCTCTGGGTGTTCCATTGCAGAACGGTTACTGGATCCATTATGGCCAGTAAATGATACTATTTGTCTAAGTTTATCGGCAACGTTGGACGGTATGGATTGAGGGTTCATTAAGATTATGTTTATGATTAAATTTAACAATGTCTCCAACATATTCTCGTTATGGGGAGCAGGTTCTGTACTTTGGTTAATGCCTAAAGCACAACCGTTAGGCATTGCAGATGCAGGGGTGGCAACTATATCTCGGTGGGATGCTTTATCGTACGACTTCCCAAGAGGGGCTTTCGTACGAGGGCTGGCATATACTGTTCTGACATATGAGTTACTGTGTTGGGGCTGTGACGACCTTGGCTGTGCCAAAGAAGGAGATGAAGTGGAGGGGGGAGCAAGTATGCTTTGGGAGACCTCATAATATGATCTCGATACTTTAGGACATTGAGTAGCAGCTTCTTCATAAGATATACTGTTTTGAGCCATGACAGCCTTTATGGACTTTTGTCTCTCTAGTTCTGGGCAATTCTTGTTGGTAGCAAAGTGCCGACCTGAGCAATGTAGACAAGTGGAGTCTTTTTCTAACACATCGCAGCTATCACCCGTATGTTCTTTGGTGCAACGGAAGCATCTGGGTTTTGACCTGCACTGGGCTTTAATATGGCCAAAACGGCAGCATGAGTGGCATTGGATGGTGGGGTACTGGTAGAGCTCAACCGGCAGAGATGTGTAGTATGAGTAAACTCTAGATGGAAGAACCTGTCCAAGGAAAGTAACAACCACTGTTTGGGTGGGGACCCAAGTTGGATTTTCGTCTACTATAGTCTTCCTGTTGAGACGACGCGCTTTTAAGACTTTACCGCATCCTACAGGGAGTTCGAGTGAGGTAACAAAATCTGTCATGGACATATCAGTCGGAACTCCACGTATGAGCCCCATGCGAGTTATGTTGTATGTGGGAATTGTAGCAGTGTATTTACACATGGCTAATATAGGGAAGCTGATAAATTTGTTGGCGTCTTCAGCGGAAGTGAACTCTACTGATATTTTATTCCTGCCTACTCTTTTAACTCCCTCAATACAAACATTGGACACCTTATGTGTTTTCAGAAATTGCCCAAACTTGATAGGTCTAATGGTAGTTCCTGCAGATAGATCGGGTTCTACTCGGGAAACATGGACCACATAGGGGCCCTTGTCCAGAGATGTGTAAGCGAGTCCGCCAACTACTAGTGACGAGTCCGTGTACACAGTCTCAATAGAGGCCGTTGCCAGCTCAGGTGATGTTATAACCTTCTTGGCCGGGGGTTGTTCTTCTATCTCAATCCGCCTCTTAGTTGCGGTTGAAGTAGAATTAGAGTCCGGAGGATCCGGAGGGTCGGGTGGATCGTAATCCATGATGGGTGTTTGAGGTTAGGTGAACCTCAAACACCGAATTAGACAACTAAACACAAAAACTACTACTAATTATATCTTACCGACACCTAAATAGGACAACACAACACTTATAATAATCAATATGGTGGAATTATCCACACTAAACTGAATAAAAACGCAAAATCACTCCCACAAGTTTACTCGCTATCACTTCCGAACGCAGAATCTTCGAAATTGTTTGTCTAGCAATTTTTATCAATCAAGTCTTCTTTCGTTACTGTCACTGTCAACAATCTGTCACTATATTAGAATCGGATGATTTGTACACTTGCCATTCGTTTATAATAAATATTATTTTACTGTAGTTAGATTAATTGGTAAGAAGCCACAGTTATGACTTCTTTATATTACTTATGTATAATATACATATATATTATATCATATAACTTCTTCCATATGTTTACACGATGTACTTGCTACATCGTGATTGAATAAACTAATATTATTATGCTGTGTTACTTTAAACATACATTGTGTATGTGATGATATGTTGTTTGTACTCTAATTTTTAATTTTATATTTTGTTTCAATCCGGCAGGTAGAAGGTACAAGTAGTTTTATTTTTGTTTTTATTTTTTATTATATATTTTATATTTTACTTATTTGTTTAATATATATATATTTCATTTATAATATTTAATGGTAAATATACTAAATAACAGTGATCATGACAGTAATTTATCTACTACATCGTCTGACAGTGATGAAAGTTTTGTAAGCATTCCCTCTTTGTCAGAAACCTTGGATTGTCATTTCTCTGATGTACCTAAAAATTTAAACATTGTTCACATTAATGCGCAGAGCATTCCGGCACATTTCCTTGATATGCAGACGTCATTTAATAATAAGAACATCCATGCCGTACTAGTTTCTGAATCTTGGCTTAAGCCCTCACTTCCCTCAGTTATCTATTCTTTACCTGGCTTTAACCTCATTCGCAATGATCGAACAGGTGGTCGTGGTGGGGGTGTAGCTATTTATCTCCGCTCACATATTCCTTTTTCTGTAATTAGCACATCTCTTCAACCACCGCCCCTTAACGTTGGCGAGCACCTTTTGATTGAAGTTCTTCTGGCTCACACTAAAATACTACTCGGAGTATTTTACAGCAACTCAGACAGTAATAACTATTTCTCTTCTTTTGAAAGGCTCATAACAGATCATATGCCGTCATACAGCCAAACCATAATAATGGGTGATTTTAATACTTGTATTTTAAAAAATGACAATCGTACCTCTTTATTAGAAAAACTTATCAAAGCTAGCAACATGCATTTACTACCTCTCGGTGCTACTCATCATTTTCCAAATTCTACCCCTTCTCTTCTCGACCTTATTTTGGTGTCCTCATTAGAGCTTGTTGCTAAGCATGGTCAATGTTCGGCGGATGCTTTCTCTTATCATGACTTAATCTTCTTATCTTACAAGATTCGCCCTCCAAAATCTAGACCTACTATTATTCTGCAACGTAATTTTAGTGGTATGAACCAAGACGCTTTTCTAAATGACGCCAAAATGATTGACTGGTCTCCAGTTATAAATGCTAATTCCATTGACGACAAACTTTCTATTTTTAATTCGGTTATCACACAGCTTTATGACGTCCATGCCCCATTAAGGTTAATTAAAATAAAGCATACTCCTGCTCCTTGGCTTACCGAGGATATTAAGACGCTCAGACACAAAAAAGTGCTTGCTAAAACCAAATACGAATGTCAGCCAACCGATACAAATAAAAACCGATATATCCGGATAAGGAATCACTGCAATGTGGTGTGTAGAGATGCCCAACGACGCCATGTTCACGACTCGGTTCAAGATAAGGATCCAACGAAAGTTTGGAAGTTCCTGAGGTCTTTAGGGGTTGGTAAGTCTCATCAAGAAACTATTCCAAATAATCTTGACATTAATTCTCTAAATCTACATTTTGCACTTTCGTCTAATATAGATGACTTAACTAAAGCTCATACTTTAAATATTATTTCTAACATTAAAACCCCTGACTTTTCACCATTTGTCTTCAGTCAACTCACCGGTTGTGATGTTAAGAAGAGCATTCTTTCCATAACTTCAAATACTGTTGGTTTTGATGGAATTAGCCGTAATATGCTAGTTCCTATTTTAGATCCCATTCTTCCAGTTTTGTGTTACATTTTAAATTTCTCAATTTCAAATGCTGCTTTTCCTTCCATATGGAAAGCAGCTCAAATAGTTCCATTACCAAAAAAAACTAATCCCAAATGTTATTCTGAATACCGACCCATATCAATTCTTCCTTTTCTGTCCAAAGTTCTAGAACGTTTAGTTCATAATCAAATCAACAGTTTCCTTACCCGTAATAATCTTTTGAACTCCTTTCAGTCTGGCTTCCGTCCGGGACACAGCACAGTAACAGCACTTGTCAAAATAACTGACGATATACGTTTAGGTATGGACAATGGTCAGTTAACTGTGCTGACACTACTAGATTTCAGCAGTGCCTTTAACACCGTTGACTTCGATATTCTTGTCGCAATTCTTCGCTCAAACAACATATCTCCAACGGTGATTGACTGGTTTCATTCTTACCTGTTCGGTCGTCGGCAGCGGATTCGCCTTGATGAGCGGTTTTCATCTTGGTGCGACACCTCTGCCGGTGTACCTCAGGGTGGCGTCTTATCTCCTCTTCTTTTTACTATTTTTATAAATTCAATATCTCATAATCTTTCTTCGGCCTACCACCTCTATGCAGATGATCTTCAATTGTACTACCAAGCTCCTCTACCTAATTTATCTGATGCAGTGGAAACAATAAATAAAGATTTATCTAAAATATCGGTATGGAGCAAGGCCCACGGGCTGGTAGTCAATCCTCAAAAAACGCAAGCCATAATTGTAGGAAGTTCTCGTTTAATTTCCAAGGTAAATTGGGATTTACTGCCACGTATTAAATTTGATGGAGTAACTATTCCTTTTAGTGAAACTGTAAAAGATCTTGGAATTACCATTGACAAAAGCTTAACTTGGGATCCTCAGTTAGCAGTAACTAGTCGAAAACTGTTTGCATCTGCTGGAGCGTTACGTAGACTTCGCAACTTTCTGCCTACCACCACTAAAATTGCGCTTGCGCAATCTCTATTACTCCCAATCCTTGATTATGCTGACGTCTGCTACCTAGACCTCACCGAGGAGCAGCTGAATAAACTTGAGCGTCTTCAAAACTTCTGTATCAGATTCATTTATGGTTTGCGTAAATATGATCACATCTCCGAATTTCGTACTAAGCTCAAGTGGCTCCCAATTCGTTTTCGTCGGAATGCTCATATATTATATCTCCTTTACAATATTCTGTTCTCTCGTTCTACCCCGCACTACCTCAAGGAACGTTTCAACTTTCTTCATAGTACCCATTGTTTGTCGTTACGGTCATCAGAGAACTTAATGCTGCACTCCCCTGTAACTAAAACAACCTTTTTCCACCACTCTTTTGCTGCTGAAGCAGTTAGATTATGGAATCTATTACCGTTAAAAGTAAAAAGTGCCCCATCCTTACAATCATTCAAGGAGCAACTTAAAACCCATTATCTGTCACTTTAGCTGTTCATATGATTGTGAACATTACTGTACATGATACATTAGTAATTTATTAAATAGCTGTTTAACATCCTTTCAGTATAGTTATATCACCACTATCATCATCTCGTCCCATACTTTTGTCGCCCTAAGCATTTTTACTGTTTATCCAGACAGGCGTTCTCAGCTAGACCACACACTAGGAGTAGACGTTTTGATGATGGTGCATTTGTGCTCTAGTTCTCTTAAGCTTTAATGTAAGTTAGTTCGTAGTTTGTCTTCACATTGAACAGTCAATATTAAATTTAATTCAACTTTAATTAAATTAGTATTTTTTAAAAACACTTTCACGGCTTTTCCCAGTTTGACTGGCGCAGCCTTGTGGATTTTTCGCGAATTTTCCGACCTCAACTATCGGAAATCACTAAATCGGTTTCGTGAGTAGTGTTGTGCTCGGAAACGCGGAAACACGAACCAAATAAATTCGTCTCCCTTGGGAAACCAGCGTGAAGTGTTGTGTCGACTGCTACGGCTCAGGAGGATCATGGGATCGAGCGGCTGGTGAGTAAACCTTTTCACTTCCCGTCTTTCATTATCCCGGTCTATTCCATATTTTTCCCCAAACTACATCGTTTGGCCTATTTTGCTATCTTGCATTTATCTGATTTTGTTTGCACTGTAATCGGCAATTGTGTTTTAGTATTAAAGATATAGTATAACTTGTATTAGATAATATAACTGTGTGGAGTTTAGTAATTAATCGTATATAATGGAGGGAATTCAGACAATTCCAAAAGAAATCTTGTGTATAATCCCTAAGTATGACGGTGATGAGAAGTTATTGAATCTTTTCATATCGAAATGTGAATATGTCTTAGACGGTAGCAGGGTCAGAGGAAATGCAACACAAGAATTGTATTTATTCCATTCTGTAAGCAGTAAGTTAACTGGTAGAGCTGCGTCTCTACTTAGCGATAACCCGCACATAACATCATGGGAAAGGTTAAAAGAAATACTTACGCAACATTTTGGCGATCCGCGTTCGGAAGAGTGCATAGCGATCGAGCTCGAAACTATGAAACTCAAACAAAGCGAGTCGTATATTCAATTTTGCCAAAGAATCCAGGCTACAAAAAGTGCCTTAGTCGCGAAGGTGAATCGACTTACTGATGAGGGGGTTAAGGCAGCTAAAATGATTATATATAATAATACAGCTTTGAACATATTCCTATACAACTTACCAGAGGACTTAATACGTATTGTGCGATTAAAGAGCTGCTCAAGTCTTGAAAACGCGTTAAGTATCGTAACCGAAGAAGTAAATTTCCAGTTTCAATACAGTGCTAAAAATAAATTAGCAAAACAAAATACAATACAGCCATCGAGTTCACAAAATGCACTTAGACCTCTCCCTATGTTTCAAGGTTTTAAGCCTGCATTTAGCGCACCGCCACCAAATAATAATTTTAGGTTCGGTATTCCCCAGAATAATAACTTTAAATACGGTGTCCCTACAAATCAAGGGTTCCGACCAAACTTTGTGCAATCGAACAAGTTCGAACCACCTCAAGGTCAGTTTGGACAAAATCAAATGCAGTCGTATAGAATGCCACAGGGTCAGTTTGGACAAAATCAAACGCAACGTAATTTCGGTTTGGCACCTTTCCGTCAACCGCGCGCCCCTTTCCAACATAATGGGTTTAGATATGGTATACCTCAACAACAAGGTTATAAGTTCGGTATTCAAAACCAACCTCACTCGAACCCTAACCAATTTAAATTCGGTATCCCAAATCAACAGCAGGCACCTAGAATGCAGGAGTCCGATATTTCAATGCGTACGGCGCCTGTTAGGCAAAATATGATAAGTAACGACTTATATTATATGGAAGAACCAAGTTATTGTCAGGAGTACAACCCTGAAACGAGTTATGATAATGACCAGAATTTAAATGAAGCGTGTGGTGAGTATGTTGTATCACCGCCGATAGAAGATTGTCACTACTTGGAGAATTTTGTCGATTTTGAACCCGTATCTCAGGAACACGACCCTGAAAATTTTCAGGAAACAGCCTCGAAAAACACAGCGAGATAATTAACTTAAACTATTGTGACAGTATCCTAAAGCTACCGCATATTGAGATCCCTGAGATCAATTCCAAGTTTCTTATCGATACGGGCAGCAGCAGATCTTTTGTTAGCCCTGCAATAACTGAAAAGTTTTTTAGCGACCATAAGTATTATGAACCATTTACTGTTGTAAGTACACATGCTCAGAGCATGCACAATGAAGTGATCTATATCCCACTGCTAAAAACTTTTAAGAGCACACTTCCTCACAAATTTTACGTTTACGATGTAGATGGACGGTACGACGGATTAATCGGTTCTGACTTATTAAAAAAATTAGCAGCAAACATTGATATGCGAAACCAAATTTTGCAAACACATAACGCTGCAATACCCATAATTTATAACCCGCCTTACGAGTTGAATATACCACCGCGATCTGAAACACGTGTTAGGATTCCAACCAATCTACAACACGGCGATGCCATCGTTGAATTCGTTCAATTCCAAGAAGGTGTGCGAATGCCTACTGCCCTTATTAAATGTGACAACTTTTTCGCCGAAACAATAATACAGAACGCGTCGGATTGTGAACCCACCATAACATTTAAAGACCCATTGGAAGTTACGGTATTTGAAAGTGAAGAATGTGAGGTTAATGTTGCGAGTGACGACTGTATGATTGATGAAGTTCTAAAAGAAAACTTATGTAAGATACGCATGGACCATATGAATAAAGAGGAACGTGAGTGTATATATAAACTATGTAGTGAATATAAGGATATATTTTATTGCGACAAATTACCTTTATCATTTACAAACGAGGTAAAACATAGCATCCGCACTACCAACGAGGACCCAATTTATATTAGGCCTTACAGACATCCACCTTGCCAAAATGAAGAGATCCAAAAACAAGTAGATAAATTATTAGAGGACAATGTAATTCAAGATTCTCACTCACCTTGGAGTGCACCAGTGCATCTTGTTCCTAAAAAGCTCGATGCATCTGGCGAGAGAAAATATAGGATGGTAATCGACTACCGACGCCTAAATGAAATAACGGTAGACGATAAATACCCTTTACCAAACATCACCGACCTCTTTGATAAGTTGGGTAAGTCCCAATATTTTAGTACACTTGACCTTGCTAGTGGGTACCACCAAATAGAAGTCAGGGAAGCAGATAGAGCCAAAACTGCATTTACTACTCAGTCAGGTCATTACCAGTTCAAAAGGATGCCGTTTGGCTTAAAAACGGCGCCTGTGACGTTTCAGAGGGCCATGGATAGTGTGTTGCGAGGTCTTCAAGGTATACACTGCCTGGTGTACCTTGATGACATCATAATTTACTCATCAAGTCTCCAGGAACACGTCGATAAACTACGTAAAATCTTTGACCGCCTCAGGGCAACTAACCTTAAAGTTACATTAGACAAATGTGAGTTCCTACGGAAAGAAGTCCTGTATTTGGGTCATACTATTACCAAAAACGGCCTCATGCCAAATAACGATAAGATACAAGCAGTATTAGACTTTCCATTACCGAGAACATCTACAGAAATTAAGAGTTTCCTTGGGCTGGTAGGTTATTACCGTAAGTTTATAAAAGATTTTGCGAAACTTACTCAACCTTTAACATCGTGCTTGAAAAAGAAAAATAAAATAGACTTCACAAAACAGGAATATATAGACGCTTACGAGAAGTGTAAAGAACTGTTGACCAATGCACCTATTTTACAGTTTCCCGATTTTTCTAAGCCATTCGTTCTTACAACGGACGCATCAAACTTTGCGCTAGGAGCAGTGCTCTCACAGGGTCCTATTGGTGGTGACAAGCCAATAGCATACGCAAGCCGTACTTTAAATGACGCAGAATCTCGGTATAGTACGATTGAAAAGGAGTTGTTGGCCATTGTATGGGCCACTAAACATTTTCGACCGTACTTATACGGAAAAAAATTTACTATATATACCGACCATAGGCCCTTGGCTTGGCTAAACTCGATAAAAGAACCTAATAGTAAACTCACGAGATGGAAGTTGCGTTTGGGTGAATTTGATTATAACATCGTCTATAAGAATGGTAAGCAAAATTGTAATGCGGACGCGTTGTCGCGAATCAAAGTTAACGCTTTAGGCGAACATGACGATATTTCAATGAAAGTCAACTTAGATGAGAGAGAACAAAAACTTCAAAGACACTTAGCTGATTTAACAAACGAAATAACGCGGCTAAGTCAAGATCAAAACAGTGCCCCTCAGGCATCTACATCAAAGGAAAGAACTCTTACACCAATCCCAATCGACGATTTCTCTGATTTGGATAAAACCATTAGCATCACAGATTCAGAGAAAACTATGAGTATCGCATCTGTAGCAGGTGACGGTCGACGTTCACCATATTCAATTCCATCTCCGAGCAGTAGTACTGTAACAGCATCAGAAAAACCTAGTAGCGATAGTATAGGTACAGTGCATTCAGCTCGAGACTTAGATACGGACGGTATACTTATACTACAGGAGGCTATAGACACTAAGCCCAATCAGGTGTTAGTATTTACTTGGAACAGAAACGATCTAACAGTTAAAGATTTATCTCGATCTAAACAAAAGGTCATGGAAATTCATTTACCTGAAGATAATCCAGATCTAGTAAAAAGGTTTTTATTAGAGTATATTCGCCCTAAGGTCAAATATTTCTTTTACTTTGAAAGTAAGACACATCGCAAACAGTTTTCGGACGCTACCATAAAGCTCTTTCAGAAAGGAACTGTAAAGTTTTATGAGTGCACCAAAAGGGTGGTTTATGTTGATGATGAGAATGAGCAGCGAGACATTGTGCTTAAATATCATGTAGGTAAAAACAGTCATAGGGGAATTAAGGAAACACTGGTTCATCTTAGACGAACTTTTTACTGGAATAACATGGATCAAATGGTCGCAAGCATCATAAATGGTTGTGACGTCTGTAAACGTATGAAATATGAACGTAAACCTTTTAAACCAGAACTCCAACTATCACAGACTCAAAATAAACCATTCCAGGAACTGTTTATGGACACTTTCTCAATTGAAGGTAAGAATTACCTCACAATAGTAGATGCCTTCAGCAAATTAGGCCAAGCAATCGAAATTAGTACTAAATCCACCCCAGAAGTAGTAAGAGCCCTTCTAAAGTATTTTTCAATGTACGGTATTCCAAATAGAATCAGTTCAGACCCCGGAGTAGAATTTAATAATGCACTAATCAAAGAAATGCTATCATTTTACAAAATTGACTTGCACATAAGTACGCCACACAATCCTAATTCTATGGGCATAGTTGAAAGATTCCACTCGAACATTATAGAAATATATAGAATCGCAAAATATGAACGTAAAATAACCGATGCGGCGTCTGTAATGACCTATGCAATAATGTCGTATAACCATACAATACACTCTGCGACCGGTCTTACACCATTTGAAGTAGTTTTCGGTCACACTGAATCCAATAACGCATTCTGTGTAGACTTCAACAAACAATTTACGCAACAGTTGGTCAAAGAACACGCGAGGAAGACGAAACACCTGTATGAATATTTGACGGATAAGATGATTGATAAAAAGACGAATGTAAAAGAGAAACGAGGAGGAGAAAAAGAGTTTGGTTTAGACGTAGGAGATACGGTATACATTAAGGGCGTTAACACTAGACGTAGTAAGGATAAAGCAAGATATCAAAAAGCTAAAATCACGGGAGAAATTAAGAGGAACGTTGTTCCTGTAACAACACAAAATAGAGATACCAAAGTCCCAATTAAAGATATCAGGCGTGCTCCACAGGTTGGTTCTTCTGGCAACGCTAACGATCCACAGCCAGGCTCTTCAACTGCAGTTGATTGAGAAGAACCCAGGGCTGCTACCTGTGAAGGAAGGTCAAGCGGTCGTAAGCCATGATATATGGACTATTATAAAAGTTTTAGACTTAAGGTTAATTTACGAACAATTAGAATTAAACATTGACAATTACGTAAAACTTCGTGAACATGTACAAAGCTGTTTTAATTATAAAGCATTTGATTCAGATTTCATTGAAGTCGAATCACAAACTGAGTACGCCATGAATATTACGATTGAAAAATATAAGCAATTGGTTCCATCTCTGATAAGAACCAAACGTGGTTTACTTAATCCCCTAGGTTCATTGGTTAAGATGATTACAGGCAATCTTGACAACGATGATGCCCTAGAATACGAAAGATTGATGAATAAATTAAAGACAAAACAGGATAGGATCGCACGAAAAATAACAATCGTTGCCGAAATGTTGGGTAAACTTACAAATATAACAAATACCACACGAAACAACTTCATTCAAATAGATGAAGCTCTTAAGGAAATTGATCATAGTTTCAATGAGTTCAAGCTGTTCCAAACAAGTAATAAGATTATTCATATATACAATACTTTAACAAACAACTTTCAAACCCTTTACATACGACTTGATGAAATTGAAACAGCTCTTGTTTTTGCTAGGATTAAACTGTTACATCCATCCATTGTGGACACAGATGAATTGATATCACTCTTACAGGAAATTGAGAAATCTGCAAAATTAGTGTATAACGCTAACATAGAAAATATTCTTAAGATTGAACAGTGTATAGAAATAAAATGATATTTTTAACTATTACAAACTGATCCCATTACCTATATATAATAACACTAATGGCCTCACTACCCTTATCCTACCTAAATACCCTTACCTCCTTGTGAAGGGTTTATATACCAAGTCGCTCTCCCAGCCTTGCCGTGAAATAGAAGAAAGTCGCTTCCTGTGTTTTGAGAACGACGCATCACTGCTGATCAAAGACGAGTGCATTACTGCACTGGTACAATTTTCCACAAATGTTTCAAGTTGCCATCCAGTCCCAGTTATCATCGATGATGTAAAAGCCGACCTTATTCAGCCTAATCGCTGGGTAGTTTACGCAAAAACAGAAACATTAATCACCAAATATTGCGATTCAGAAATTATGCAAGAGAACATCTGTGGGACCTACCTGTTAACCCTGGATGATGATTGTCAGTTGAAGATAAAGGACTTGAATTTTAAAAGGCAACAATTTCAAGGGGAAGATATTTTTTTACACAAGATTACCAATTTTCAATTTGCCTCGAATGGTAACCAGAGAATCCGATGCACAGAGAAGACCAGTCCATCTCAACGGAGTTGATCTTGTCAACATTCAACAGCTGAACAATTTATTGCAGGAAAGTGAGAGTGAAATTACTAGTGAAAGTGAAATGTATTACCAATTCAAGAGTTTTTATATAGGAAACATAGCATTTTACATAATTATTATAACGTTCTTTGTATTTTTAGCCTATAAGTATAACATTCATAAAATATGTGTCAAAGATGTAACTCAAGATAATCCTCATAATTCGGATAATCTTGAACTTACGGAGGGAGGAGTTATATCACCACTATCATCATCTCGTCCCATACTTTTGTCGCCCTAAGCATTTTTACTGTTTATCCAGACAGGCGTTCTCAGCTAGACCACACACTAGGAGTAGACGTTTTGATGATGGTGCATTTGTGCTCTAGTTCTCTTAAGCTTTAATGTAAGTTAGTTCGTAGTTTGTCTTCACATTGAACAGTCAATATTAAATTTAATTCAACTTTAATTAAATTAGTATTTTTTAAAAACACTTTCACGGCTTTTCCCAGTTTGACTGTATATTCAATATTTTTTATTTATTATATATTTTATTTATTTATGTCTTATTTATATATATATATATATACATATATATTTATATATAAGTATATTAATGTATATCTAAATATATAGTTGTATGTATTTATTTATTTATATAACGCATCTACATATACTTTCTTGCCAGGATTTTTATTTTTATTTTATTTTAAGTTAAGTTTAGTTAGTTAAAGTTTGTTAGATGTTTAATATTGTGGAACCACCGAGTTGCCTTATCTTATGTAATCTTCCTTAGAAATGGGTTGTCTGGAAGAGATCGCTTTGAGCGATAAGACCGCCCATTGTAGCACTAAGTTTTATTATTTGTTTGTATTAGTTGTATAGATTATGGTGTGACAATAAAGAGTTTATCTATCTATCTATCTAAATCATTATAAAAATGATATATATCTAGTGACAATTCCGCCTAATTTCCTATTAAGCCGACGTGACGTCACAAACGCCACGCAGCCAAACCGGAAGAGTATTCGACGCGTTTCGCTTCTAAACGAAGCATCCTCAGGAGGTCTTGACTCTACGAGCGCACGATGGGGAATACTAATACTATGAAAAATATGGAAAACACTCGTATGGAGCAAGATAAAAAAATGGAGAAAAATTACAAAAAGATCAAGAAATTATTAAGACCAGAAGAAGGAACTAAGAAAAAGAAAAGATTTAATTTTATGAGACTTTAGTATTTACGAGAAATTGTTTTATCAGAAAATATGCTCCCAGAGAAGATCACTAACTTTTTATCTGTCATTGTAGAAGAATGCTATATTTACGTAGCAGAGATATTTAAGTTCGGGAATTGTGTAGACAAATTCCTGTCCATAATAAAAAATGGATAGCTTTAAGATGGATAGGAATTTTTAAAACACAGTTCAGTGGAATTCTCAGAGCATAAAATAGTTTATTCGCAGATACGAGTAAAACCCAAAAAAGCAGAATTTGAATGTTTAATATAAAGTGCATATAGCTGTATTGAGTGAAACTTGGTTATGCGACGATGATTATATATATATATATATATATATATAATCTGAATCACCCCCATGTATGTTCCGCGATTTTTCCTATTTTCGGAGTTATGAATTTTTTGCCATTTTGAAAATTTATTGTAATTAAACACCTTGTAAATGGTTTTACTTTGCTTGCATTAATTATCATGTAAATAAAAATTTTGCACATACCACATTTGGATTTAAATTGTTTGATTGAAGCCTTATGAATAATAAAATGAAATTTTCAGGGTAGCTCCTGATAGATAGAGCAAGTTTTAAAAAACCAAACGGATTTTTTTATGTGATTTTATATTATTAAGGGCCCTTGAAGTTGTGAACATACTGGGTAATTTTATCTTTCTTGGCATTTAATTTTTTTTTATTCCATTAAAAGATCTAACGATAGTAAATGTTACCATACTGAATTGTCCCATAAAAATCAAGCATCTACCGCAATAATTCACCTCACCATAAATAAACATCTCATCGTACTCGGCGATAGGTGAAAAATTAAAAAAAAGTCATAACTCCGAAAATACGAAAAATTGCGGTACATACATGGGGTGATTCAGATAGTCCTCTAGGTCCTCACCTCCCAGTTTCAGTATATCACTACTTCTTGGGACACCTTGTACATATATATATATATATATAAGTGAGTATAGTGTTCGTAGGCGGGACAGCGAAGATCACTATGGTGGAGTTGCCATATAAGTACACAAATCCATAATAATTGAAATTGTTTCTATAGAAATTAGTAACTCGGAGATAGAAGTATTAGGAATGAAAATTTTAAACTGTAAGTATCTTAATAATCTAGTTGCCGTTTACTGTACATCATCTGTGCGCACTATTCACACTGACTGGGAAGAACTAATTTCTTTATTTCACAATAAAACTATTATAGCAGGTGATTTTAACGCGCACCATACCAACTGGTCGTATAAAGTAAATACAAGAGGTATGAAAATTTTGGATTCATCTACAGACCAAAGCTTTATCTCATTAAATTCAGGGAGTGTCACTAGGATTAAACATGTAAATAATAAAGTGCACATCACATCGCCAGCTTTGTTTCCTCGGACATTGCAATTCACTTTAATTGGCAGGTCCTGAATCTAGGCAGTGATCATTATGTTATTAAAATAAGCTCATCTTATACAAATACGCCTTAATATACAAAAAAATGTAACTTTAAAAAAGCTTATGGGATTATTACAGAAAATTTATTGATGAGATATTACATAAAAACCTAGTAGTTCTGGTAGTGTGCAAGAAATGTATGATAATTTTATATCTATAATCAATGAGGCGGCAGATAGAAGCATTCCCTGGTTAAGGATTTGTGAGGATCCAGCTAGTAACTTCAAACCAAAGCCATATTGGAATGAACACTTCTCTAAAGTCACAGCCCAAAGAAGGTTAGCTTTAAGTTCATTTAGACGTAATCCTACGCCTGATAATTTGATGGTATTTGAGGATAAGAACGCAATAGTTAAGCAGGGTATTGCATGTGCTAGGACTGAGAATTGGCGTGGCTAGTGTGATTCAACTAACGTAGCTACTTCCATGCCCGAGATGTGGCAACGAATGAGATGGATTAAGGGAATTAGGCAACAAAAGGTTCACTTATCGAACGACAAAAAGGGCGAGCTATTGATTCTACTTGCTCCAGATTTTGTAGGAATTAGTAAACCAGAGCTTGTATCGTGTAACCTACAACTAGACCAAACTTTTGAAATGCAGGAATTATTGGCATGCATAAAAAAGAAAACCACTGCATCTGGTGAGGAAAATATTACATAATAATAATAATAATAATAATAATAATAGCCATTTATTTCCCATATCAATTGAAACATTAGTAAAATTAAATGAAGATAAATATAAATAATTAATTAAAGATAATTTATTTTTGCATGCATTACTTAGTACATAATTCGTAGATATATTTATTTAATAAATTGCAATATTTAATATTCGTTTTGGGATGTCCATTTTTGAACGTAGGCCTCCTCCATCTTGCTCCATTCATTCCTATCCTGTGCTAGTCGTGTCCAGGTAGTTCCGGCAACAGACACGATGTCGTCTGCCCAGCGTCGGCGCGGTCGGCCGGGCGGGCGGCGGTCTCCGCGGGGGTACCAGTACAGCACTCTCTCGCTCCACCTGTTGTCGGAAGTTCTAGCAATATGACCAGCCCAACGCCATTTAAGGCGACAAGCCATTTTTGCTGCGTCTATAACGTTCGTTTTAGCCCGTATATCTATGCATCTAACTCGGTCTTTTAGTTTTATGCCTAGCATACTTCTTTCAACAGCCCTTTGGAAAACTTGTATTTTGTTAATAATTTCTTTCGTTATTGGCCATGTTTGGCAACCGTATAGAAGGGTAGGCGTCACAACCGAGTCCATCGCTTTTTTCTTTAGGCATGTTTTTATTTTGGACTTAAAAATATGCTTAAGAGACCAGTAAGAATTCCATGCTTTCTTGATACGTCTTTCTATTTCTTGCATATAGTTTCCTTTGAAAGATATTGTTTGACCTAAATATACATTTTCATCAACGTAACCAATGCTTTTGTCATTTATTATTATGTTATTTTTTTGCCCGTTTGTCAAGATGCAGGTTTTTTCAGGATTCATTTCTAGTCCGCTTTCTCTACTTTGTAAGTCTAGGGTTTCTAACATATATATAAGGTCTTTGTGGCTTTCAGTTACTATGACAATGTCATCAGCAAATCTCAGATGATTTAGCAATTCGCCGTTAACATTGATGCCTAAATCAGTCCATTGAAGTTTCCTGAAAATGTGCTCTAGGACCGCATTGAACAGATTCGGTGAGACTGGGTCTCCCTGTCTTACGCCTCTTTTTAGCTCAAATGCCTCGCCGCTTCTTTCTAGTTTAACTATGGCTTTGCTTCTCTTATACATTTCTCTAAATATTTCTATATACTTGTCATGTATTCCTTGTTCTTCTAAAGCTTTCCAAAGTTCATCATGTAGAATAGTGTCGAAAGCTTTTGAATAATCAACAAATGCTATGTAGAGTATTTTATCGTATTCCAAATATTTCTCAATCGTTTGTCGCAGGGTGAATATGTGGTCCAGTGTAGAGTAGTTCTTTCTAAAGCCACCTTGCTCTCGAGGTTGCTGCGACTCTAGCTGATTTTTTATTCTATTTAATAGGATGTTACTAAATAGTTTATATGTTGACTGCAGTAGACTAATCGGTCTGTAGTTGTTTATATTTTGCTGGTCTCCTTTTTTATGTAGCAATGTAATTGTTGCCGTTTCCCATTGTGTCGGTATTTGAATTTGGGTAATAATCTTGTTGAACAGCTGGGTGAGAAATGGTGTTATTGGCTCCTTAAGTATCTTGAGGGTATCATTGGTTATGTAGTCGTTACCTGGACTCTTCATGTTCTTAAGCTTTTCTATAGCGTTTTCTATTTCGGTTTTTAATAGAAAAGGTATTTCTTCAGTTATTATTATTTGTGTTTCAGGTGTGCTCTCGCAGGTTGGTTTTACGGTACTCGGTGTACTGTAGAGTAATTTGTAAAAATCTGTAGCAATTTTTAAAATACTGTTTCTGTTGGTGGTTGTTACACCTTTATTTTTCAGTGTTTGTATCCATTTTTTAGTTACATAATATATTTTGTTTCCTCTTTTTACAGAGCCTCTTTTGTCGAGTTCGTCTTCAAATATTTTTATTTTATATTTTTCTTTGTTTCTTTTTATATGTTTTTTGATTTTTGAATATAATTTTGTGAGTTTTTTCTTTTCTGTTTTGGTTTTCAATGGTTTTTTCTTTAGATTTGTTCTTTCTTTTATCAATTCTCTTGTTTTTTCTGTTATAATGCAGTCTAATCTGTCTTTCTTTTCTAGTCGTGGTGTTTTACTTTCGCATTGTATTATTCTTTCTAATAGGCAATTATATGTTTCTTGAATTGTTTTGTCAGCCTCTGTTTCTTTTGTAGATTTTATAAACATATTTTTCATTGACTCTCTTTGAATTATTGTGGGGTCATAAAGCTTTCTATGAAAACTTTTTCTGGCTAAGATATTTCTTTTTAAGTTGATTGTAGCGCGAACCATTCTGTGGTCAGTTGGATGGGTGGTATTTATGATCTCTATATTTTCTATAAAACGTAGGTATAAACGATGGTATTTGAGGATAAGAACGCAATAGTTAAGCAGGGTATTGCATGTGCTAGGACTGAGAATTGGCGTGGCTAGTGTGATTCAACTAACGTAGCTACTTCCATGCCCGAGATGTGGCAACGAATGAGATGGATTAAGGGAATTAGGCAACAAAAGGTTCACTTATCGAACGACAAAAAGGGCGAGCTATTGATTCTACTTGCTCCAGATTTTGTAGGAATTAGTAAACCAGAGCTTGTATCGTGTAACCTACAACTAGACCAAACTTTTGAAATGCAGGAATTATTGGCATGCATAAAAAAGAAAACCACTGCATCTGGTGAGGAAAATATTACATACTCCATGTTATATAATTTACCAGAAACAGGAAAAACATTATTGTTATCTCTTTATAACTGTTAATTTATTGTACCGGTTATGTCCCACATCAATGGAGAGATATTAAAATAATACCTATACCTAAAATTCGGCATAATAATAATAATGGTGTTAAATTAAGACCTTTATCCTTAATGTCATATATTTCTAAAATATTTAATTCCAAGATTCGCAAAAAACTAGAATGGTATATCGAAAACAAACATATATTATCACCATTTACAACAGGTTTTAGAAAGGCGCAATCATGCTTAGATTCTGTGACACGTTTAGTTACATACACTCAGATCAGCTTTACTAGAAATTTTTCTACACTGACATGTAGGTATACCTTTATTTTTAGATCTAGAAAGATCTAAAAATAAAGGAATACCTTTTCTAGATCAATTAAAAGTAGGGTCAAAGATAACATACTACTTATGGGAATTCTTGAAGGAAAGACATTTTAAAATAAAAGATGAAGCGGGAACAACAGTTAAAGTGGAGAGATGCACCGCAAGGGGCTTGGCTCAGGGAGATCCTATCTCCCCTCTTTTGTTTAATATTGTGACGCATGAAATCTGTAAGAACCTGAGTATGCATATTAAAGTTGAACAATATGCGGATGATTTTGTTATATATACCAGTAGTTGTAAAATAGATAACTGCGCTAAGGTACAACATGCCCTAAATATGATGTCAGATATTGTTCATAGTATAGGGTTAGATATTTCACCACCTAAATCCAAATTCTGTTTATTTAGTAGAGGGCGGAGAAAGCACCAGATTCAGCTGAAAATTAATGACATCAATTTAGACTGTAAAGAAAACATAAAATACTTAGGTGTAAGGCTCACTTCGATGGAACAGACATATTAAAGAATTATATGAAAAGACTCAAAGATTTTTGAATATATTAAAAGGTTTGGCGGGTACTAGCTGGGTGTGCATCCGAAGTACTTACGGCGACTTTATATTAACCTAATAAGAAGTGGTATGGATTTTGGTTCCATATTATATGACAATAGTGCAAGCGTACATATAAGTAAAGTCGATAAGTTTCAAAATCAAGCTTTAAAAGCAAAATCTTAGTGTAACGGAGTGACTACAAATCTTTTAATCATTATAAACAGTTTATATTCCAATAATTACTGAAATAATAAAAAGAAACCTTTGCTTTGCAAGACGCTTGATCATATTAAACAAGAAAAAATTAAATCTTCGAATCCTTTAGAAATATGTTTGTTGGATGTTTGGCCTTCCAAAATTAATACAAGATGCTTTATCAGACCTAGACTGCGTACGGAATGCTAAAAGAAACTACAATTTGAGCAAGTTGAAAATTGTAGTTTTAGGCGAGTTTAATATGAAGTATAGCAAGTGGTATAGAGTATTCACAGACGGGTCAAAAGGTGTTGATAAATCCGGAGCCGCGGAGGTGTCAATTATGATTTTAGAACTGTTGGCAATTTCAGCAGCTCTAAATCGTATTCAGTACGAAGTCGCCACAGACACGAATATTGTTATATTCAGCGACAGTAGAAGCGCATTACAACATATATTACCATGCGGTGCGGGGTACGTTTGAGTATCGATAGCAACATTTTAAAATATTTACACGACTTAAACAAAAACAATGTAAAGGTTGTGGTGCAGTGTGTTGGATACCGTCACTATATAGGAATAGCAGGTAACGAAGAAGTTGACCGTCTGCCGTAACGAATGGCACTGAAGTATTTATTCTACCCATATATTCAGAAGTTATGTACATCTATTAAAACACTTTGCTTTGATAACTGGTGGGAATATTTTGAAGAACGGTCAAAAACCAAAGGGCTATGGTATAAAATAATTCAGAGCCAAACCCCTAGCTCACCACGGTTTTTAGGGTTCCGTAGTACCTACAAGGAACCCTTATAGTTTCGTCATGTCCGTCTGTCCGAGGTTTTGCTAAAAGACCGTTTGTACTATAAAGCTGCGATTTTGTACGGGTATGTAAACTTACCACGCCAAAAAAGTAGTAAAATAAAATTTTGAAAAATTTTTTTTTTTGGGATAGCCCCATCAAGTTGTGTGGGAATGAATTTTTTTTTCGTCGTCTATCCCATCTTGTGGGGTATCATTTAATAGGTCTTTTAAAATGACTGAAGGATTATTAATATTATTTTTCGATTTAATGCTCCATTTACGAAATATTCAACTATAAAGCGAAAATTTTGTTACATTGGGCGTCCCCCCTCCCCCCCCTCTAAAACCTAAACTGCTGGTTTGAAAAGTCTGAAAAAAATCATGATGATAGTGCAGTTCATGAACTTTTAAGGAAAATTATAGCGGTTAAGATAACTTTATTACTTTAGCAGTAATAGTCGTTGAACTTGGGTATTAGATAATTTTGCACCAAATACAAAAGCCTTAGAATAAATCCTTTAAAGTTACTAAAATGAAGTCCTGGAAGTACTAGAATCGGTATAGATAGTTATGTACTATAGGAAGGGGTAGAAGAGGGCGAGGGGGGTTGTAGCATCCCCCCAGAGAGGTGGGGGATTACGGAAACTTTTTTTTTAAATAATAATTAAAAAAAATGTGTATCCACATACATTAGAAGGACTTTAGGTATGGTATATATGTATATATTTTGTGCAATGGGGAGAGGGAGAGAGGGCGGAATATTCCCTATTGATGGGAGGGGGTTACAGAAACCTATATTTTTTTTATTATACTAATGAAATTTCTCAAAATTAGCTTCTTCTTCATGAAAATAATTAATCATAAATCACAAGCACGAAAACGTCAACAAAACATTAACAAAGTCTTATTAGAAGTGAAGTAATTCTATGACAGTTCTGGCGCTGTGGGTATGCAGCTTTAGTCTTCTCGCAACCTTATCACAGCGTACTCGCTACACCTTCGCAGTATACTTGCGCCGCTCCCTCTCCGCGTCTCTGGCTTTTAAAAAACACGCTAGGAGTAGGGCAGACAAGACTGCTTGGAAGATTGGTACTCCAAAAACAGCAAGTGACCCAGTAGATATTAGTAACATTTACTCAAATCACTTCCAATCAGTATTTGAACCCTCAACTGTTACCGACGGCTATAGTGCAGATAATAAATTTTATATTTCTGAAGATAACCACACGTCAGATTTAATTATCAGTGATGTTTATTTTACCATTATCAAATGTATATCAAATCGGAACTACGTAGGCTCGATCCAACTAAGGGCGCTTGAGTTAATAATGTTACACGATAAGTTCTTAAATACACCGCTGACACCATTTATTTTCCAGTCCACCGTATATACAACCTAAGGATTATTTAAAGTTGTAGCAAACTATCGCCCAATCTCAATTTTGGCCACCTTATCGAAGTTTTACTGAAATATTTAAAACGTAGACAATAACAAACAAACAAACAGTGTGTTTACTGATTTTCAAAAGTGGTTTATAGAATGGATCACAGGATTTCACTAGGCAAAAGAGCTTATAACGCTATTCGAGGTAATTTATGGCGCTGGTTCAAATCATGTATCACGAAACATTGTCAGAAAGTTTGCTTTGAATCAGATGTGGTTCCAATTAGTTCTAGGGTTGGGACCCTAGAACTAATATAAATAAGGGTCAATATTAGGCTCGTTACTTTTTAACATCAAATGATATTTAAAAATATTTTAAGTATTTTAAATTGCTATTACATGCCGATGACCTGAAAATGTATCATTCTATAAATACTTATCAATACCACTTAAAATTCCAAAAGGATCTGGTCAGATTTTTAGTGTATTTTATTAAAAATAATTTTACTCCTAAGACAAAAACAAATAATTATATACAAATACAAATTAATTTTCTTCCTCCTTATTGTAATACATTTATGATGAGTCTATGACTCTTAAACTAGGCTGGTGGCCTGTATCTCAAGAGCCAGGTCCTTCCTGGCTTTAGAGAATCTGTAACACATCTATATTTTTTTCTTTTATATATACTATTTAGTAACAATTCAAAATTTAACCAATACATTGAAACATATAAACATATAGGAAAAATATTTAACGAAATTGTTTTTATTCTAATTAACGTCATTTTGTATATTTTTAATAATTAATATTTACGTGTAGTCATTGTTCTGTGGTGTAGTATTGGTGTTCGAGTTTAAGTGAATGTTAAAAAGAAAAAGAACAACAGAATTATTCTATATTATGATAACGGGCTACTACGGAACCCTAAATTGCGCGTGACCCGATACGCGCTTGACCGTTTATTTTAAGTAGAAAGCAGATTGTTGCTGCTCACAGACTTCGTTCTGGGCACATGCCACTCAACAAATTTGCGCACTTGATGGGTAAGGTCGAGTGACCAAACTGTGAGCTCTGTAATAAGCCAGAGGATGCGGACCATGTTTTGGTGGAATGTGCCAGCAACAAAGCTGAACGAGAAAAGATAGTGACCGAGTTGAATATAACAATGAATAATATCGGTATATTTCATTGTTTATTATCTGTACCTAATTCCAATGAAGCAAAGATGATTTATAAATTAGTATATTTACTATAAGTACATTACAGAACATCAGATATAATATAAAAGATAGTTAAGTGGATACCGCGCTGTGCGCACTTTAGTTATAATTTTTGGTTTGTTTGTGTTTATATATTATTGATTAGGTCACTACAGGGCTGATATGAACATGCTGTTCAAAAGTCCAGAAATAAAATATAAAAGACTATCGTTATAATTGTTTATTTTACAGGCTAGGATCGCCTCTTAAAACTTATAAAACAAAATGTTAACATTTTACTACTTCTCATTAAATCTTGAGTCATGGAGGGTAGTTACAAATAAAGAGACATGGACTATCGTATGTGCTACTGTGTCTTTTCGTACGTTTATATCATAGCAATATAAGTTTTTTTTTATTCAATAATAATATGTCAAGTTAAACTTCCTTAGTAGGAACTGGTCGATTACCTAAAATGAGTACCTATAACCTACGGATACAAAAATATATTTGCCTACGAAGTTGAATTACTTAAGTTTACACATAAAAGTTTCTTTACAGTAGGTATACCTAGAACACATGAAAAGTATTATTATTATTACAAGTAATTTATATCAATATAAATAATAAAAAGCAGATGCCTACTCATATATATATAATGTTTATACTTGTACTAAATTAACAGGCTTTCGTAGGAAATTGTTTAAACTCAACAACTTAATTAAGTTCCATAAGTTGTAACTTATAATATAATCTAAAACATTTACCAAAAACTTAATTTTATATCTAATATCGAACTATATAACAGTTTATAAATATTCAAGATTATATATAAAGTGGGGGCCTACCAACTCTACGTCTTCCGGTGTAGTGTGGTAACCACTCGAGAACCTTTTTTCCCCATCGGTTATCAGTTCGTCGAGCAATGTGGCCCGCCCATTGCCACTTCAACTTGCAAATTCTGAGAGCTACGTCGGTGGCTTTGGTTCTTTGCCGAATATCCACGTTCTGGATTTTATCGCGCAAAGAAACTTCGAGCATAGCTCTCTCCATAGCTCGTTGAGTGACTCTGAGCTTGTTAATAAGGGCCACAGTTAGGGACCACGTCTCAGTGCCATAAGTCATCACTGGCAACACACACTGGTGGACTTTGGTCTTCAGGTTCTGCGGGATCTTCGACGAAGGTCTTGAGGACAACAAGGGTAACCAGCCTCAAACGAATAGTGGTCCTAATAAAATTAATACCCACATCCACTAACAACAAGGGTAACCAGCTCCAAATTAAGCGTGGCCCTTATAATATTATTAAATCCTTATCCACTGTAGAATATTAAATGCTATCATCCGCTGTATATTGGAGAAAAGAAACCCACACAGGCAGCCTTAAAAACTTGGATCTGCACACTGCAAAGAAGGAAGGGGGAGATAACAGTCACAACCCAGTCGGTGTTGCCAAGAAACAAAAATATGACCAGCACGTAACTTATTTTAACACGTTCTAACCAAAAAAAATGTTTTCGCACCAACCAAAAAGTCATAGACAAAAGTAGACTGCCTACGTTAAGTTGCGTTCCGAACATAAGATTTATTGTAAACAGGTATACATATTATAAGTGGCAACTTTTGATGAGCTAAGTTGATTGTTTCGTCTGTTTTCAAGCAACCTTGAATCCCTTTACTTTTTTTTATTTAATTTTTTTTTACTAAGGCTTTGCTTGTAGGCAAATTTTATGATTCTGGTTCAACTCCCTATGGGTTATTGAGCCAAAATTTACACCTACAGAACACTACGAAACTTTGACAAAAAACCGACTTTAAAATTAAAATATGCATTATTAGGAACAACTCGAAGATTGTTCGTCAGATCTCACTCAAATTTAAATGGGACCACATACTGCATCAGCTTTCGAATATAAAAAAAAACATCATAATTGGTACAACCTGTAAAGAGTATTGTTTGTAAAAATATTTTAAAAAAGAAGTCTAGACCATTATTCATCTTTTGGTAAATGTTCTACACATAGGCTTAGGATGTACAAGACCGACAGTGAAGGATGAACGGTGTTACAAAAAATTAAATGTAAATGTGTGAGTGACATAGTGTTGTAATGACGCGAGCGTAATACTATCGACAGTTTTACTTGTTGAATCTTAGGACACATTCGTTTGAAATTATGCCCTATATAGTTCATTGAGACTATTGTAATGATCGTAAACAACACTGAAATCACAGAAATGCAATATATGCAATTTCATTAACTTAAACAACTTATTTTTCAAGTTATTATGATTTAAAAACCAAACTACTTAACTGATTATGATGAAATTTCAAAGGGATGAATCTTAAAGTATATCCTTTCAAACAAAATATGATGTTTTCAAATGAAAATCAAACCAAATATCATAACATGAATACAACCTTATTGATACCCTTCTCCCTTTTTGATCTGTTAAAAATAAAACTCATTCAAAGTTGAAGTCAAATGCATTTATTATAGGTCTAAAATGGTACAGCACTTTTAAAAGTAAACTACTATAACTTCATCGTAACAAGATGAAATAAAACTTACTGAATAAAACACAGGCTTTAATACTGTGAAAAAACGAAGGTAATAAATTTATTTCGATATAGTACAGGTATGGATGAGTGATTTAAACGCTTTCACGTTCAAACTTAGGGCAGCGCCATCTATTGAAATATTTACGAACTAATAATTGCATATGGCGGCCAATGTCACAAACATCCCGCGGGCCAAGGACTATTACAGTCCTTTAAAGTGAAATTTAACATACTAGAGTAAACGATACAATGCAATTTATAAATCCTTCTATAGTGTTATGAAACTTAACATGTGTAAAGTAATTTCTAAAGGAAACTTAATAATAAAACAAAAGAATATACTTCTGAATTAATCACGAGTTTCCAGAGGCAGAGGACATAATTTTGTCACGGGACGTTTAAAGATATTGTTCTTATATTGTAAAGAAACGACACGGGTTATGCCATCTGCACCTGGATGCTTTTCAACAACACGACCCAAGAGCCATTTGCCGGGAGGTAATCGATCGTCCTTTACCAAAACTATAGTGCCTAATTCAATATCACGTTGATGTTTATTCCACTTATAGCGGTGCTGCAGAGAGGTAAGGTACTCGGCCTGCCAACGCCGCCAAAGCGCTTGTAACATACGCTGAACAGTCTGCCATCTATCTAGGTGGCTTGAACGCGTATTTAGTAAATCTTCTTCTGGGACAGTGATAGGACATTCACCTACGAGGAAGTGACCTGGAGTTAGAGGGGGTTCCTCCAGTGAAGAGCTGATCAGGGTTAGTGGCCGTGAGTTCACGCACGCTTCTACTTGAGTAAGTAGGGTAGAAAATTCGTTAAAGGTGAGACAACTTTGACCAATTACACGTTTTAAGTGGCCCTTGACCGATTTGACGCCCGCTTCCCATAACCCACCAAAATGTGGGGCCCCAGGGGGCACGAAGTGCCATGTGGTAAAATCATTAGCTAGAAGAGCTGAAATCTCTTGGGCTAATAGTGACTTAGAGTTTTTAAACTGAACCTCAAGTTCTTTAGAAGCTCCTTGAAAATTCGTCCCACAATCACTGTACATATCACTACAGTGACCACGCCGAGAAGTGAACCTTTTGAAAGCAGCTAGAAAAGCTGCAGTGCTTAAACTCTCGACCACCTCCAGGTGGATGGCCTTGGTAACAGTACAAATAAATAAACTAATATATGCTTTACAAGTTCGAGTACATCTACCAGAATACAGTTTTAACGAAAATGGACCTGCAAAATCTACACCGCATGAACTGAAACATCTAGACGGGTTGACCCTGTAGTTTGGCAAATTGCCCATAAAAGGAGCAGTGGGAGTAGCTCTTTGTTTAAAGCAAGGGATACATTGTCGAATCATTTTTTTTACAAGGTTCTTACCACCTACAATATAGTACTTAGTGGTAACAACATTGAGTGTGAGCTGGAGACCACCATGCAACGCTCTAATATGTGCTTCTTGGACAATCAATTTTGCTAAAGAACATCGACTAGACAGAATACACGGGAACTTAAGTTCATAAGAAACCTGAGCATTGCATAATCTACCGGCAACTCTCAAAATTTTCTTTTGATCGAGGAATGGATTCAGAGTAAATAAAGGATTAGCTTTTGGTACAGTTTTACCCATGTGTAACATATCCATTTCTCTTCCAAAAGAAACGCTTTGTGACATTCGTATACAAATTGTTAGTGCATTTCTTATTTCACACACAGTTAGGTAATCAGTCTGAAGTTCGTTAGTGGAGTTAGTGGTATCTATTTTCGATCTACATTTTTTAACAAATCTCAAACAGTATGCAGTGACCCGAATCAATTTGGATAGACTGGAAAATTTAGCAAGGTGAGTATCAACAAAATTATTGTTATTTGTACATATACTATGAGTAGCGACTTTATGTTTCAACTCACAATTTGTTTCAGGTACTACATCCATATATACAATTTCTTCTGTGGTTCTCAAAAAATCTGGACCGTTCCACCATAGTTCTGCGTGTTGTAACTCAGAGGGCAATAAACCACGAGAGGCTATATCAGCGGGATTGTGAGCAGATTTAACATGATGCCATTGGCTGCAGCTAGTGACTGTTAGAATTTCAGCTGTTCGGTTACCTATGAAAGTCGACCAAGTGTTGGGGTTCTTACGCAACCACGCCAATACTATAGTGGAGTCTGTCCATGCATAAACTTTGGTGTCGTCAATGACTAGGCTAGTTTTGATTTCGTGCAACATTTTGGCTAACATTACAGCACCACAGAGTTCCAAACGAGGCAAGGAGACTTGCTTTACTGGGGCTACTTTCGTTCGGGCAGCTATTAACTGTGTTGTTACAACATCCCCGTTTAGAACTCGGAGGTAAGCGACACAAGCGTATGCAGCGCAAGAAGAGTCACAAAATCCGTGAACTTCTATTGTAAGACCTGTGGGCAACGAACCAAGCCATCGCGGAAGCTGTATTACATCCATTGATTTCAGATTATCGTGGTAGGCACACCACTCGTTTTTCAAATCATCAGACAAAACATCGTCCCAATCGAGGCCGGATAACCATAATTTCTGCAAAAATATTTTTAAAGTAACTACGATTGGTGCCAACCAACCGAGAGGGTCAAATGTTTTGGCTATTACCGATAGTACAGCACGTTTTGTGAAATTTACAAGGTGAGTATCTAGTGACATTTTCAATTCAAAACAATCAGACTGAGGATTCCACACTATACCGAGAGCTTTAATAGAGTCGTCCATTTTTATATTCACTACACTTTGATTGGCTTTATTTTCACTAGGAATTTTGCACAACACTTTTTCACTGTTTGATGCCCATTTATGCAGGGTAAACCCAGCACCTTTTAATATATTGGTAATTTTTTGTTGCAGTGTAATAGCATCATCTTCTTTGGAGGCGCCGGTCAACAAATCGTCCATATATAGGTCTGTCTTCAACATCGGAGCTACGTCAGGATACGCCACGTGTTCATCTTCGGAGAGTTGGTGCAACGTTCTTATGGCGAGGTATGGAGCGCAAGATGTTCCGTATGTCACGGTAAGTAATCTGTATTCCTTAATATTTTCATTTATATTTTCTCGCCATAAAATTCTTTGGTAGTCGGCGTCTTCAGGTGTGATTAGTATTTGTCGGTACATTTGTTTTATGTCGGCTACCAAGCAAATTTTATGCATTCGCCATCGAGTAACTAAATCCCTTATATCTTGTTGCAGGGGCGGACCAATCAACAGTTCCTCATTCAACGATTTCCCCTTTTCAGGTTTGGCGCTTCCATCAAAGACGACTCGTAGTTTGGTACTTGTGCTCGCTTCTCTTAGGACAGCATGGTGAGGTAAGTAATATTTTTTATTAACATTTTTATTTATTTCATTTTCAGGGATTAACTCCATGTGACCTTGTGTTTCATATTGCTGCATAAATTTGCAATATTCCGCTTTAAATTCTGGTTTGTGCTTAAACCTTCTTTCCAGTTGATGTAATCGACCTACTGTTATCGGTCTTGTGTCTCCTAATTGTGTGTCATTTCCATTTTTAAAGGGAAGGCTGACGATGTAACGACCCTCAGTGTTTCGAGTATGAGTTTCCTTAAAATGCTCTTCGCACTGAGTATCCAAACGTGTTAATGTTCGTTTAGTTGTGTGTTCTTCCAACTCCCAGAATTTTCTGAGTAGCTGGTCGGTTTCTAGTTTAAGGTGAGATACAACAACTTGATGAGTGTGTGATACTTCGTGATTAACTTGTCCCGAGATCAGCCACCCAAGTCGTGAGTTGAGTGCGATCATCGAGTTGTGCTTGTGTAACCCATCAGTCATGATCTGTGCGTGCACTTCGGCACCTAGTAATATGTCAATAGCTCCTGGCTGGTGAAAGTGTGGATCTGCTAGTTTCATTGTTTTAAGTAGTGGCCAGGTGTCCATAGGGAACTCTTGTGAAGGCAGTAGTGACGTCAGTTTGGTGAGTACGTAAGCCTGTGTATTCATAATGTGAGTACGATCATAGATCGAACAGAATTGTAGATTGACAATTGATTTGGTAGTTATAGGGTTGTCATTGGAAATACCCGTTATTGTGCCGTTGACCGAGATACGTTTCATTTTCAATATTTGTGCTGTGGACTCTGTGATAAAAGAAGCTTGCGACCCTTGGTCGATCAGAGCTCTTAACTCGTGCGTATTTCCGTTCTCGGACTTAACAATAACACGAGCTGTAGCTAGTATTACTTGACCATTTGAGGTTTCAGCTTTCATGCTTACAGCTTCGCGTGGTTCTGCCGGAACAGACTCTGTTGCAGTGCTTGCCTTGGAAGGGTTTGTGAGGTGCAATAAGGTGTGATGTCGACGGCCACATTTTTTACAATTTGTAGATTGGCGGCAGTGACTAACTGAATGACCCTTTACAAGACAATTGAAACATATATTGTTGGTTTTCACGAACTCTACTCGTTGTGGAATTTCCAATGCTTTGAAGTTATTACAGTGGCATATATAGTGGTTTTGTTTACAAAAGGTGCATACTGAAGTGGCAACTTCAGCGACGAATGCTTTAGTTGTAGACTGTGGTTTTGTGATAGTCTTCTCTTTTCTAGAGTTAGTTACAACTTCCATTGCTCTAAAACGGTTTTCCAGGTGTGACGCTAATGCTGAAAACGTAGGGATGTCTTTGGAATTTCCTAGTGATTGCTCCCATAGTTTATGTGACTCGAGATCAAGTTTGGATACTACAATGTGTACAACGATGGCATCCCATGTGTTAGTGTCTATGCCAAGGTTATCCAAAGTGTTCAAACACTCCCGTGTCGTGTCTAAAACGTCCTTTAATCCACGTGCGGATTCAACGCTCATCTTTTTCTGTGTAAGTAACCGATTTAGAATATTATTAACTATAATTCTCTTATTGTCGTATCTATCTTCTAGAGTTTTCCAAGATTTTTCATAATTTGATTCAGTTATTGCAAAATGTCTAAGTAAATGTTCTGGTTCGGCTGTTATACTGGACTTAAGGTAATGGTGTTTTTCTACCTTAGATAAGTTCGCATCATTATGTATGAGCGAGGTAAAGATATCTCGAAAGCTCATCCAGTCTTGGTAGTCACCAGAAAACTTAGGGATATTTATTGGTGGCAACTTAATTTTTCGTGAGACCTTCTCCGAGGATTCCTTCTCGCTAGTAGTAAGTACCGGACTCACTTGGCTCAACTCATCGAGGGCCTCTTTAAGGTAAGTTTTACAATCTAAATAACTTTCCTCCGTTTGATCGAACTCGGTATTGGAATCAAATTTTAGATTATTTAAAGTATCCTCTGAATATGTTTCTATAATCAATTCATGTTGCTTATTATAAGTTGACCAATATTCTAGTAATATTTCATATCTTGTTTCTAAGTATCCTTTAGTAAAGCGTGACTTAGACTTCTTGATGTTAGCAAACAATTTATTAATACGCTCGGTTAATTGTTTTTGAGATGTACATAATTTCGACATTTTTAATAAGTTCACTGGACAGAAATAATTGAAGTTCAATTAGTTCGGTAATATATTGAGATTAACTTATTTATAAAGTCCACGCTGTTAAATAATTTAAGTTCTGTTACCACACAACAAATAATTTAAGTTTCAACAATCCAAGTCTATCACAAGTTAAAGTTCACGTTTATGAATTTAATTTATTATAAGTATTTTTTACACTTGCCACACTATAGTAATTAGTTCAGTTTATTTTTATACCACTCAAATGTATTTCTCAAAGTCCTATGTGTCTAACTACCTATTGCATGGCCCTCTAACTACTTACTTTGGGCCATGCAAAACTCACCTCTGCACTTAACACTGCACTGCACTTCACTTTACTGTACTGTAATCCGGCTCGAAGGACCAATGAATAAAACACAGGCTTTAATACTGTGAAAAAACGAAGGTAATAAATTTATTTCGATATAGTACAGGTATGGATGAGTGATTTAAACGCTTTCACGTTCAAACTTAGGGCAGCGCCATCTATTGAAATATTTACGAACTAATAATTGCATATGGCGGCCAATGTCACAAACACTTACCATTACTAAGTATTATGATTACCATTACCAAAATCATTAAGCTGCAAATATACAGCTGGTACTGTAAATTATTAAATTACATTTATCTGAATACCATTTGCGTAAAGCATTCACATGTGGTAAGCAAAGGTCGAATTTGTCCCTTGTGTAAACATAGCTCATTGGGCTGTAGAAATGACGATGTGTACATAATGTTGATGATTTTTACTAACTGGCCTACAAAACATATAATTCTTTAAAGTCTGCTTTTAAGTCTAAAAGCCGTTTAATCATTATTTTTGTTTCAGCTTTTAAACTTCTTAAGAGCTAATTTTTTTCTGTAATTTTTGTCACAATTTAGAACATTAGTTAATAAGTTTTTTTCCTTGGAGTCAGTACTTGATTTGAAGGGCAGGTAATGGCTAACGGTGGTAATATATCTCTATTCAAGTAAGGTCAGGGCCGTCTTATTTTCAATTTGATCTGAAAGGAAAAATAAAAATTATTTTGTGTCAGGATAGCCATAGATATCCAGCGCTGCAATGAAGCTAGTATTGTAGATTTTATTGCACCAGGGACGCTAAGGGAAGGGTTACTAGATTGACTCAAAATATCCTACAGTCTTTACATGAAAAAAAATTATTTGACCATGTATTTTACTACAAATTAAACTTTACGTTACTTGTGTCATAATTTCCTAAAGCTATTGACTACCATTTCCACAGCTTCATGCATTCAGGGACATTAAAAGTTGGTATTGAGTCTTTCATTAGTATACATCGAGGTTTTCTTTGTATGAAGCATTTTGATTAAAAGCTTACTACAAACTGTAGAGTTTTTATTTAGATTACGTCAATAATCCGAACCCTTTTATCACATACTGAAAATTTGGTGGTAATCTGTAAGAACACAAACATTATTATACGCGTGCATATAGTTATTTAAAATTCTGTTAAATAGCCATTTGTATAAAGATACTAATATTTTATGATAGAAGTAAGAGATATTTCCAATTATTTATTGAGAGTTAGGGGAACTTTTCACAGAAAACATCATAATAAATTTTGAATAATATATCTTGTGATAATATTTACTCCCTTATTCGTAAATACTCAATAAGCTATAAACTGATCTGTCAACTTCTCGCTAATTATTATGTAATTATATTATTTTTAAACAAATTTATGAGTAAACTAACTACCGGTAATTTTTGAGGTTCGAATATGTACCCGAGCACTCACGTCGAAGCTACAGGTCAGACATAAACTATCGACTTTATCGATACTTGTGACGTCAGGACTTTGTCAAGCCCTATCGTAAACAAATGTTTTTGTATTTTTCGTAAAATACCAACTAATTCTTCATTTAGCAATGTAATTTGATGATAAGTATGAAGAGAAACCTATTAACTAATATTTCCATAGTTCATATAACTAATTTTAAAACAAAATGACAAAATAATGATTATCCAAAAAGCAGTACAAATAAACATAAATTACCTGTGAAACGTGTATATATTCGGGTTACTGTGTCTTGTAACCTCACATTCACTCACTGAACAAGAGACCATGCTTGCAGAATACATATTTTATATGATAATCGTAAGATATTTGAGCAAATACACAAAATTCGCGCCGACTTGGAAGAGGCCGGGACGCTATGGCCTCTTACTCGAGTAAAAAATGACATACCGTCTCGTCTTCTTGTTTCACTATCTCTTTTTTTCTCGCGACGGTTTGTAGCGGCTAAGGACCTTTCACTCACACACTTCGTAGGTCTATGGTTCTACAAAATCCTAGGTCTGTGGTTCTACACAATAAATCAAAATTTCAGGTTTGTTGCTCATTCCGTTTACGAGCTAACGACCAGTGACATACGGACGGACATACAGACAAGCATCGGTTTTGCGGTTTGGGTTTGGAAGTTTAAAAACAATGAAACAATCTAATAAAAATAGGTACTTATTGTGAATCGCAAATTTTTATTCATTAATAGTAATAGTTAATAATCAACTGTGTTAGTTGCACTATAAGGGAATAGTCACAAGAATATAATAATTGAGTACTGGATTTAGTAGCAGATACCTAAAGTAGATCAACTGTTTTAGTTACACTATGATGCTGACATCGAGCGAACGACCAGTAGTTCATACTTTTACTTCATATGTTGTAAATATATTGATTAATTTTATAACATGTTTTGTTATTGTTTAGTTACTAAGATTATGATGTTGTTTGTTATTATTAAGTACATAGATAAATACATTAGAGAAAATAATTTAGGATAGGAATTATGAAGGTATAGGTACATAATAGGGAATAATAATGGTTGCTATTTGCCATGTATTATTGTGTATTAATCAAAATAAATATGTAAAGTACTTTTATCATTATTGTTTTTATTTACATTAAAATATCTGCCAGCTAAGCTAGAATGTCACCCCACCATCTCTCTTGGGTGTCTTAGAGGTGACTATGGGTAAAATACCAGAAGGTAGGTCCAGCAGCACCGTCTGAGGAACTGATATATTACACTGCAATCCCCAAGACGTGGGGATTATGGCAAAACTGCATTGTGGGAGAGGCTGTGTTCAGCAGGAAGTGGACATTGCAGTTGATACTGTTAAAGGAGTTTATACAAATGATCACAATATTAACATCATTATTTATTAAATATTAATATTATTATATTTACACTTAAAGCTATTACTTAACAATGTTCTCTTATTACTAGGTTCTAATATTCACTGTTTTATTAAAATTTATTTGTATTGTTTAATTATACACAATTTTCTTAACCACAGTTATACTTAGGTACACTTAAAGCAATTATGTTTAACAAACAATAAAAAACAATGTTCTCTTATTACTAGGTACTAATATTCAGTTTTATCAAAATTTATTTGTATTATTTAATTAAACATAATTTCCTGAACCAAAGGTGCATTCTTAAATGAGCATCACCTGTAGCAAACCCTTCACCACCCAAGCAACGCTAACATTTTTTCCTCCACAGATGACAATTCTACACATTCCCCAGCACCACCACCAGTCCTACGCCTCTCTGCAGCTCTCTGTGCTGATTTTTTCCTCAAAGCACTTCGTTTGTCAGACCAGTACTAAAATAAGATTGGTTATAGTTACTAAACAAAATACATACAGTACATAAGATTTATAAATAGACTCGCTAGTCTATTTATAAATCTTGTTCAACAGGGATAATGTAGGATTCTAATGGTGAAAGAATTTTTCAAATGGGTCCAGTAGTGTAGGGCCTATTCAATTTAAAAAAAAACACTTTATAATATTATAGTGTAGATAAACTGAACCTTCATCAACTTTTTCCAGTCTTTAAATGTTCCACCACCAACACTATTTAATTGCAGAGCTGCATTCTACCAAAACTTTTGGGAATTTTTCTTAGCATTCTGAGTTTTCAGGTAACCCTTAGCTATGTCAGGCTTCCTCTCTAACATATCCACAAGGAGATTTATTTGAGCCATTGAAGGGTGCATTGATCATTCAGTTGCTTAGCTGAAATAATGAGAAAAATGTTATTTATACATAAAACATTGTGTTATCCTCTTTTTCAAGAGACTAATGAAGTGAGCAAAATACTTTTCTGTAAGTATATAGTACTATAACTTAGTACCTAACTAAATTAGTCAAACAAATAAGTACCTACTTGTAATATTTTAAAGGTAGGCAGTAGTTATACTGATGTGGTATGTTTCATTTATTCTGCGCAATTGAAATTACTGCTAATATTTTCATTGTAATAAATACATTTATAATAGCACAAAGAATACATACGAATAAAAGTAAACATGAGTACTAACAATATAATGTATTTAAATAGTACTTCTTTGTTAAAAATTACTCATTAAAGACCTATCACTAATAATAAAAAATGTAGGTACTTACCTCATATTGAAATTGGTGTAAATCTACTTGTAAGTTGTACTGTAGATATCTCTATGCACCGCTCTCAGAATACAAAATAATCTGAGGCACCGCTGTGTTGTGTAGTCCTTCAATTCCTAACGAACTATGCAATCTTTTGGTTGAAATGTTCCCAAACATAAACCTCTTGAAAAGGGAATGCATTGCTGAGAATCACAAAAAATGTAGCACTGGCTGAATTCTTTACTTTTACCCTGCCCTCTTGAGTTTTAAGTCTCTTCCTGTTTTTTTATACTTTTTTCGCTAGATTTAATCCCATAATAATAATAATAATAATAATAATAATATTCTTTATTTCAATCAACTAGGATCATAAACACTTACAACATAATCTACTACATATCTACTTAATCTACTAAATTACAATTTTACATTAAATTAACCCTTAAACATCGACCGCGAATACAACGTCATTTACTTATCGATATAGGTTAACAAACTCGAACAAAATTGCAAATACTCGTGGCAATGACTTACCAGGATCTGTATGATCGCATTCCCCGATTTAAAGAGTGAGGCCCTAAATCTGGCAATGCGATGTCTTATCAGTGCATCGAGCGTCGGCACACGAGCCGCCGCAAACATTTCGGACGCGCTGCAGTATCGCGGCAAGCGGAACAATATACGGAAAGCGTCGTTATACTGCACCTTAAACGTTCGGTAGCTTTCAAATTTATAACGCGACCATAGTTGTGGAGTGTATAGAGCCGTACAATACGTTTTAAACATTAGTATTTTAGCCTCCCGCAAGCACCCACAAAACCTTCTACCAATCATATTGGCACGAACGGCAAGGGACCGCCTTTCTCTGTCGACGTCCAGGTCGTCTCTCAGGTCACGGGTCAGTACGTGGCCCAAATACTTGAATGTGGCCACGAAAGATAGCATATTTCCGTTCAAGTACAAGGGAAGGCAAGTATTATTTTTATGGTACGTACCAAATATCATCGCCACCGACTTATCAACGTTATACACTAAATTGTGATCATTTGCATATTTTTCACACGTGGCCAATAATATTCGCATCGCACTAATCGAGGGGGTCAACAAGACCATATCATCCGCGTAACTAAGGTTATTTATAAATTTCTGACCAATAGAACAGCCAACACGCGTCTTGTTGAGCCCCTCGATGAGCGCATTAATATAAATATTAAAAAGCAACGGTGATGTAAGGCCGCCCTGCCTTACACCACACGGTAAAAGGTACTCGTCCGAATGAGCATCACGCCAGCGAACCACATTACCCTGTGAGCCGTACCAACTTCGAAGAAGGTTAATAACGTCATTAGAGACGCCTACCTCACGAAGCTTCTCCCACAGGATAAGATAGTTTACCCTATCGAATGCCTGGCTTAAATCCAGGAAGCAAGCATATACTTTAGTTTGTCTGGATACATAATAATTAACAATCTGTTTCAAACTAAATATAGCCATGTCGGTAGAACTCTGTTTCTGAAACCCAAACTGTGCGTCATTTATTTCAATGCGGTCAGATAATAAATTAAGTAAAACAGAATCTACAACTTTAGAACAAGCGGTGGAAACTGAAATAGGTCGGTAATTAGAGCCTACTGATGCACTCATCTTTTTGTTTTTTATAATTGGTGAGACCACTACCCGCAGGAGATCCGGGGGTAGAAACGAGTGTCTTAGACAAGCATTCAAGAAAATTGAGATAAATACTATTACCCATGGGCCACCAAAGCGCAGGTGTTCCACGCCAAGCTGATCATGGCCCACGGCTTTACCCATAGGCAATTTTCTTATTATCTCAAAAATCATGCGTTCATCAATATGGGTATAAGATTTAACCTTACTCATAACGGGGTTTTGACAACTTGGACTGGAAGCAGCCACCAAAAATCTCTGCTTAAAGTTTTCAGCAATGATCTTACTATCACTTACTCCATCAATTGACGCTGGTACTCCGTGTCTGGTTTTAGATAATTTTGAACTTTCTAACCAAAATTGCCTAAAGTTTTTGTTTGTGCATGCATTACTGATTTTATCAAGTAGAATCTGATTTTCATTTTTCTGGCACCACTTAAGCCGCCCTTTAAATTTTGTTCTCGTAATTTTCATTTTTTCGAAATTTGGTCCAGATGTTGGAGCTCCAGCGTCAATCCAATTAAGATAGTTAACTCTCGCTTCTTCGTAAGCAGCTTTAACGTGCTGATTCCAGCCCGGCACAGCTTTAGGACGATACATATGCTGCCTACCTCTTCGTGTAGCGGCCTTTTGCAAGATTGCAATAAAATCACTATAAAACCGGCATAGTAGGTGTTTATGTGATTCACTGGCACAATTTTCGCACGTACTTAAATGACGCAATAAATCCCAATTCAGAGTTGATAAATTTTTACTACAACAAGACATATATAAATGTATATCCTCACCGTTTCTCTTGCCCCACCAATATGGGCTCGCGTCACTGGAAACGGGTGGTTTAATAATATTTACGGCTATTTTTGTAAATTCAAACTCAACAACCAGTGGCCGGTGATCCGACCAAAACACGTCCTTAATAACGTAGACATTAGACAAGGCAGACCACGCAAGACGGGTCACGATGCAGTGATCGAGCCAGCTCTTTGACCCGTGAGCATAACTAACATAAGTAAATACATCATCTTTGTCCTTTAAAAACATGTGGTCAGCATAAATAAGATCATTTTCTGCACAGTACTGTATCAACTCATTACCAAATAATGTATTCGTATTTGCATTATAATCACCTAATACTACGGAAACATTAATGTTATGATCTTCAATTAAGCTAGTTACAGTACTCAAACAGTTAGTAAACTCGGTAAGATTTTCATGGTTATTCTGCGGCATGTATACAGAGAAATACATATGACTGTTGCCTGAAATTTCTGTTTTCAAAGCACATATTCTAGGTTCAAAACATTCGATAACACTTACATGATTAAATACAGAAGTTCTCCACAGGAGAGCCACTCCACCATACGGTCTTCCCTTCAAAATACCACCCGACGTGTCTACGCTAGATGTACCGTGCGCAGAAAAATCTTTATGAATAGTGGATAAGAATGGAAGCTCATCAGGGAGGAGCCAGGTCTCCTGTAAAGCTACTACGTCATAACTATCACATAATTGTCTTATTTGATCTACGCTTCTTTTTACAGATTGACAATTAAAGCTAACGAACTTCATTGCGTCTAAACTTATTTTCCCAATATGGTCTATATACAATACCTACTGGCCAAAAGTCGGGGTTCATAAAAGTTTGTTTTTTATCAGACAAGATAGTTATCTTAAACGATGCGAAACTTGTTGGTCTATAGGGTTCAATTCTTTCTACCGCTAACACTTGTTCGCCTTTAGTTTTGACGTAATCAATAATACCGTCCTTATTAACGGATAGATCCAACCGAGACACATATAAACAAAACGATCTTGGAGCAGCTTTGATAGAAGAGGATTCCTGCACTATAGCTTGGCCTTGCCTATTCTTGTTTGCTTTCTTCTTGTAAGATACAGTGATAAATCCGTCGTCTTGTTCGAGTGGCTTCAGGTTTACCTTAATGCGGGGTTGAGACAGTGGGCTATTAATTTCCTTTGCAGCACGCTTTTTACGATAAGTAATGTTAGTATAGGCGAGCGGGATGTCAGGTGAAAGTCTCTCCAAGCGCAAAGAAGCGTCCTTACTATGGATACCGTCGGTAGCTATGCGGTTAGCCGCGGGCCGTGACACAGGTGCAGCGGAATGTGTAACAGGTTTCGAAATCAAATGAACGCTGCTACCCGCTTCTTCGCCGCTCGTGTTCGTTGTATGTATTGCACTGGTATTGGTTGCAATATTATTATGCGTAGGTGAAACGTAGCGAAATTGAGTTTCGGTTGAAAGAAAGCTACTATTACTGCCTTCTTTATTCTCAACACTGCGCTGTTCTAGGTGTTTTCTTAAAGTTTCGAGATCGGATTGCTTTGCATATGAACTTTTAACGATGCTTAATTCTTGCTTAAGGAGCGTTAAGTCTTTTAGCAGCACTGACACATCAATGTGGTCCCAGTGGACCGCTGGTAAGCGGTTCAGGTCTTTTACCACGTAGGTACACTGAGAACTCGGCTCTGTCTCCTTGATGATCCGGATAATATCTTGAAGATTCCTTTTATTCTTTCCTTCGCCTTTACGCGTCGGGTATCCCGTGTTGACCGAGCCAGAAAGTAATACTTTGGCAATGTCAATTTCTTCTTCTCTAAAATGAGATTCACAGATATGTAAGAGACTCACTTCGTCCATCACATCCACTTTGCATTGAATAAAACACAGTAGCTCGTTAATCACAACGCGACAAGAACACGGATCTGGCATTTTTGATCCACAAACAGAGACGTATTTTAAGGACACGTCCGCAAGCAAGCGATGCGCGCGCGCCACTCAGATATCATAAACATCTTATTTTGATTAGTTCTAACTTTTTCTTCTCCGATTTCATTTTGGGCTAATGCTTGAAGAGATTTATTGCCATGTCTTGGCATTTTTTGTCATATTTCATGTAATTATATCTATTCATTAATTACAAGGTATTAACTAAATGCGTATCACACAATTTTATTACATTCTGATGCATAAAAATGCACTTATCAACAAAAATATGAAAGACCGGTAAATACCGATTCACAAAACCCATTTACAGTGCTGCCCTCGAAACTCACGCTCGCGAACGTGATCACTTCACATCACTTGGACTGACGTCATATTCCCGAATACCAATTCAAGTGATGTGAATTCTTTAGGTGAAGTGAGCGTGATTCGCTGAGCGAAACTCGCCGTGAGTTTGGCAATTTTCTGAATAGCACGGCTGACGAGCGCTGTGCATGTAAAGCGCTGCGCCGCGTAGTGTCCATAGCCTGCAACTCTCGCACGCTAAATTTGCCTACTGATTGACTGCAAGCCGGCATTGTTAATTAATGCAATGTTAATCTCAAGTTGCATTACACAAATTCAATTTTTAAGTTTTTTCAATAGTTTGTTTTCTTCGATAGCGGCACATCTATGCAACCTATTCTTTTGCTGAATCAGTCTTTTTAGGCATCTTGGCAGAGCTAAGTGCATGGCTTGACAGTATACGTAGGAACACACAAGTCTCTTGAGTTTATTATGGTATTTTGAAATTGGGTGAGGGTACAGTCTATTTCATCAGTGGTTTCATAAACCCTGGTAGCCAGAAAGATATTGTTATTAAGGGTTGTTCGATATTTTAACCAATCAGTCAGTTAAATTTAATAAATGGCTTTGGAGTGATAGCCGCATTAAAATCAGCAAAAACGGACAAATGCTTGGAAGATAGCGCAAGTATTGTGACAATATTATTTTATTTTATGTGATAGGAGGGCAAACGAGCAGGCGGCTCACCTGGTGGTAAGTGATAACCGTCACCCACGAACATCCGCAACACCAGAGGTATCGAGGATGCGTTGCCGGCCTTTGGGGAGGGAATAAGCTCTCTTCTTGAAGGCCCCTAAGTCTTATCCGTTCGGAAATACTGCACCTGGCAGCTGGTTCCATATTGTGGCAGTGCGAGGTAGAAAATGCCATGAAAATCGCAAAGTTGTGAAGTTCCAGACGTCGACATGAAATTGATGAAACATCATGCTTTGTCGGGACGTCCGATGATGAAATTGAGCTGCAGGTAGTAAATCCAACAGTTCCTCAGAACACTCCCCGTGATAGATGCGGTAGAAGATGCACTCTGCATCTTCTACCGCATCTATCACGGGTAGTGTCTCCAACATCTCTACGTAGTGCCAAAGGGTCGAGCCGGTCGGAGAGAATTTGATCGTCAACGATTCGAGTCGCTCTGCGTTGTATGCGGTCAAATGGAAGAAGCTGGTATTGGGGAGCTCCCGCCCAGAGATGAGAGCAGTACTCTATGTGAGGCCGAAACTGAGCCTTACAAAGTTGCAGGCGATGGGCCGACGTGAAGTACCGCCTCGCCTTTCCAAGCACACCAAGCTTTTTAGAGGCTAATTTAGCCTTATCTTCCAAGTGACAGCGAAATTGAACGACGCTCGATATGTTGACGCCAAGTACACCGATGCTAGTTGATGAGGCAAGGGGAGTGTTTTCAAAACGGAGGGATACGACAAAGGGGGATAATTTAGCGGTGAACGCACAAACTTGTGTCTTCTTGGGGTTAAATTGAACTAAGTTCAGTCGGCCCCCCTTTGAAACATTAGACAACATGGTCTCAACTTCAGACACAAATTTGTTCCGACTCTCCACAATGTTTTCCCGAGAAATTTTAGCACGGCCGGTGTAAGAGGCATCTTCGGTACTGTCACCCGCATAACAATGAATATCGCTGAGCAGCAGTATGTCATTGATGTGCAAGAGAAATAGAGTCGGAGATAGCACACAGCCTTGCGGAACGCCAGCGTTAATTGGCTTCAAGTCGGAGCATGCACCGTCGACAACAACCTTGATGCTCCGATCTGCCAAAAAACTAGAGATCCACTCGCACAATTTCTCGGAAAGCCCATAGGAAGGAAGCTTCGAAAGAAGCGCTTTATGCCACACCCGATCAAAGGCCTTCGCTATGTCCAAACTAGCCGCCAACGCCTCACCCTTCGAATCCACCACCTCCGCCCATCGATGCGTAAGGTATACTAAAAGATCACCACCTTAGCGACCGCAACGAAAACCGTACTGTCGATAGCTAATCAGCTGGTGCTCCTCTAGATAATGCAAGAGCTGGTTGTTGATAATGGATTTCATTATCTTAGATAACAGAGGCGTTATGGCTATAGGGCGGTAGTTGGACGAATTTGAGCGGTCACCTTTTTTAGGGATCGGGTGCACCAAAACCGTCTCCTATGTTTTTGGGACAACGCCTGATGTGTAGCAGAGCCGGAAAAGACGCGTTAGAACTGGTGTCAACTCTGGAGCACAAGTCCGCAGCACTATCAGAGGAATGCCATGAGGCCCACTCGACTTATGAATGTCCAAGGAGAAAAGTGCTTTACGTACTGCACTTTTCCGGAAAATTATATCCGGCATCGAGGTATCACACCGTGGTATGGTCGGTTGTGAGTTCCCTTGGTCATCCAAAGTCGAGTTAGACGCTAAGAGAGAGCCCAGAAGATCGGCCTTCTCCTCTAAGATGTGGGCCAGTGTGTCATTCTCTCTGTGCAAGGACGGTAAAGATGACTGACTAAAATTCCCCTGGACAGCCCTGGGCGAGAGACCAGAACGCACTGATTTTGCGATTACTCTTTTGAAGGACCTGGAGGCAAAGTTGTATTCCTTTTTGAGATCGCTGGTATTTAAATCTTTAGATGCCACTGAATCAGCCCAAGCTTGGTAACACTCTCGTTTTTGGCCAGAGGCCTTTTACAAGAGCGACCAAAACAGGGCTGGGACCTGCCACCAATGGGAACTGCAGAATATGGAATAAATAATTCCATACCTTAAAGCACTACATCAGAAACAAGGTTGGCAGTGATATCTGGATCATCCGGCAAGAAACAAACTTGCCCCCATGGGTAGGATGCAAAAAAGGACCGCATCCCGTCCCAATCTGCAGACCTATAGTGCCACACGCGACGACAACCTACAAAAAGGGGTCGAGTTGGGCGTGTAACCGGCACTGAACTCCGGATCAGGCAGTGGCCCGACGAACCGAGAGGAGCGTTCACGGATACTGAGTAGTTGTCCGGGTGAGAGGTCAGCAGAAGGTCCAACAGGGAAGGTGTATGGTCATCCACGTCTGGGATACGCGTAGGCGAGGTGACCAGTTGTGTAAGATCATATGCCAAAGCGAAGTCGTGAACAGATCTCCCCGCATGATCGGTGGTGCGCGAACCAAGCCATTCGGTATGGTGGGCGTTGGAATCGCCAAGTATCACGATCTCTGCGGTGGGGATCTGCTCAAGCATGGAATCTGTAGCCATCTGTAAGTGCTCCATGAACTGATCTATTGTGGCATTACCGTTGCTATGGGACCTATAAAGGCACGCGTAGATTCACGGATGGTCATTGCAGTCTACGCGCAACCAAATGTCAGATAGGCCCCGTCCTTAAAGGCCACTGAGACGACGAGCACAGATATCCACTCTGACGTAAAGACACACCCCCGCCCGCGGCAAATTAGGAATGCTCCAGTTTGTACCCTGGGTATGTGAGGAATGAGGTGTCTGTCGGAGAGCATATCTGTGTTTCGATTAAAAAGAGCAAGTCTGGCTTAGCAGTCTCCAGGTGGTAGTGGACATCGTTCAGGTTAGAACGGTGACTCCGTATGTTGCAAAAGTCCACGGCTAGCGTGGTGTGGGGTGACTTAAGCCGCCTGCTTCGTTTGCCTCGAGCAGCAGAAATAGGTTTGAGCACGGTTTTGCCCCCTCCAGAATACGCAGGGCAGCACCCGAGCATCCACCTTCAGGTTCAAGTCCTGGAGGTGGATGCCCCGGAGAGGGATTCTCCAGCGCTTTCGCGGCTGGTACCCTCCTGGAGTAATGTCTCTAAAACTGTGCTGCCATATTCCTTTGGGGGGGTCCGGGTCTCCCACAAATCGATCGAAGCGCAATAGCAAGCCACTACTTCACGTCGATATCATGTGGGAGAGTGGTACTTCCCCGGTCGTGCCGGCCCATGCAGCTGTACCCTGAAGAGCTACAGCGTGGCACTACCACTTGGAAATTATTTATTGTGTGAAAGTTTTTACTTCTTAAAAGATCTGGAGTAGGCGGTTTTAGCTTAGCTCTATAGTGAATAAGTGAGAAATCTTGTGGAGCATGAATGACAAAATCGTTGTTGAGTATGTTGGCTAGATGTCCCCTTAGACCAGTACGGATGTTTTGCATTCAGGTCTCCCATAACTAATACAAACTTTACTTCCGATAAAAATAAGTGAATCAAGGTCTGTGGTTATAAGGGGCATATTCAGTGATTGGTAAGTCGAGAAAATTGTAATGTTGCCACTTGGTAGTTTTAATGAAATTCCAATAGCTTCAAGATTAATGACCGGTGGAGTGGGAATAAGGTTATCGACTAGATCAGTTTTAACTAAAATCGCTACACCACGTCCAGTGCCATTGCGCCGTTTGTCCTTGCGATAGCATATGTAACCCGAAATATTAAATTTTACTCATTCTGGTAATAATGTCTCGCATATGGCGACTATGTCAACGTTTAATCGGCTTTCCAGAACGGTTGAAAGTTAATGTTGCTTGCTGCGTGCGCCATCAGCGTTCCAGTAAAGTACACCAAGCCCATCATAACTACACATACTGACCTAGGTGAGTCAAGATTAAGGTTATCTTATCTACAAAAGTATTACACTTGATAAATTCTTACCTAAGAGTGTACATTATATTGCCAACATTTCAGCAGTGATCAAGTCATGAGTTGGCGTTTTCGCCATGCAAATATTCTGTCGTACCTGGAACAGGATGATGAGTAGCGATGAAGTTTTGGTGCTTGCTTGGATTACGATCAGTTAGCTTCGCCTTCACTTGGGGGGGCAGCTGTTGATGCGGAAGATTGCTGGCGCTTACTATCAGTACTTTTTATTTGTGCCCAAGTCGTATTAAAGTCTGTTTTCTGAGATAAACTGGTGGTTTCCCCAGCAGTGGTTAACTTAATGCGCAAAACGTCTCTTTTGGATTAAGTATGTTCGAGGTATTTCAGGCGTTCTGAACATAGAGTAGTCAACAGGATGATTTTTCTGACAATTGCAACAGCATGCGGGCTTTTCGCGGATTTTCTTTTGACATTCCCAAGTAGGATGTCCGAGAGCGCATTTAAGGCATCTTGCAGGTCTGTTGCAGTTCCGAGATGCGTGTCCAAAACCTTGGCATCTGAAGCACTGCGTACCAGCTTCGTTACTTGGCTTGAACCTTTGTATGTCCACAATACAATTGGATACATATTTTATCCGTTTGAACTTACCCATATCGGTTCTGGTTGGCAGTTGTAGAAGAATAGGGAGACATTCAGTAGGGCATACTGTTTTTAGTTCAGAAACAGTCACGTCTGGAAATCCAATTGAAGCAAGCTCTTCTGGCAAGATTGCTGTAAGAAATTTGGGTAAGCCCTTTATGACTGCCTTGGGGAGCTTCTCTTATTTACGCGTGGAACGACACATTTTCCTTAATTAGGCCCTCTTTAACTTGTTGATGACTTTTAGATGAATAACATTGGACCTTTACTCTATTTTGGCCTTTGCGGTGGTAACTTTTTTCATATTTTGCAATGACATCCTTGATATTTGTATGACTCTAATCTCCCAGGAGCTCGACCAGTCGAATCTCCTTAGAGACAAAATTTTTTTTTGGTTCTTGATATTGGTTTGATACTGAACTTGGTTCATCCCTTGGTCGTTTGGTAACCAGGTAAGGAGTAGATGGTGATCTCGTCAGGAATTTGTCCATTTTATCGATAAGTTAGCGATAAGAGCACATTACTGGTGTTGGACCGGTGAATAATACAACCGATTTCTTGGATGCGTGCGGTCGCGGAAGCAACTGAATGCGAAGTATACAAATAATGTCATTGCTCTATATTAAGAATAGTACTGGCCCGGGTATCGAGCCTTGAGGTAGTCCGATATTTATGCGTACTAATTAACGGAGTTTATTGAAACAATTAGATTTTTTTTCTATGTACGTATGCATCATGCTTAGCTCTATTCCATGAAATCCATATACTGAAGATTTAATATTACAGGCCGCCAACTCCCACCTTTTATGAAACCATCATAAAAAATATAGCGTTTTGTTTCATGCTTAAAATAATCATTCGTAGACACAAACTATCACCGACCCACAACCGCATCAAGCAATATTGGTTTGCCCCTACTAAAAGATCAAATTAAATATGTATCACGGATGTGCAAGTGAGATACATGAGGTTTATCATATACCGTTCTGAACTATCATATACTGTTCTGAACTACGATGTTATGGAACGGATTTAATATAATTTTACGACATTTATTTATGTGCTGCACAACAGCTATCTGTAACTTTTATAGTTTTACTCATTGAATAATTATGCGCAAGATAATAAATAGATTCAGGCGTTACTTTGCGGAAATCCATATTTAATAATAAAATATTTTTAAAATATTTGTGAAAAAATCAAATTAATATTTTAATAAAACACTTAAAAATACAAAAATAAATCTAGTGACAATTCCGCCTAATTTTCCTGTTAAGCCGACGTGACGTCACAAATGCCGCGCAGCCAAACCAGAATTTCTCGATCGTGTGCTCGTAGAGTCAAGACCTCCTGAGGATGCTTCGTGTAGAATCGAAACGCGTCGAAAATTCTTCCGGTTTGGCTGCGTGGCGTTTGTGACGTCACGTCGGCTTAACAGGAAAATTAGGCGGAATTGTCACTTGATATATTTTTGTATTTTTAAGTGATTTATTAAAATATTTATTTGATGTTTAAATAAAATATTTTAAAAATATTTGTTATTATTAATTTTGCTACATTTATTTTAAAGAGTAAAATAAATAAAAAAAACTTGAGAGGTATCCAGGGACACCCGGATGGAACGAAGTTCCTTTCGATTTATTAGTGAAGGAATGGTTTTTTTAACTTAAAATAATATTTTTTTATTATTAACAAGCATCCCGACCCGGCTTCACAAAACCATTAAACTATTTTTGCGCAGTTGGATAAAAACTATCTGTCTTTCCCCGTGTCTCAAAATATTTCCATACCAAATTTCATCCTAATCAGTCCTGTAGATCGGTTATCGCGCAAAACCATTAACCTCTTTTTACGCAGTTGAATAAAAACTATCCCATGTCCTTCCCCGTGTCTCAAACTATTTCCATACCGAATTTCATCCTAATCGGTCTAGTAGATCGGTTATCGCACAAAACCATTAACCTCTTTTTGCGCAGTTGGATAAAAACTATCCTATGTCCTTCCCCGTGTCTCAAACTATTTCCATACCAAATTTCATCCTAATCGGTCTAGTAGATCGGTTATCGCACAAAACCATTAACCTCTTTTTGCGCAGTTGGATAAAAACTATCCTATGTCCTTCCCCGTGTCTCAAACTATTTCCATACCGAATTTCATCCTAATTGGTCTAGTAGATCAGTTATCGCACAAAACCATTAACCTCTTTTTGCGCAGTTGGATAAAAACTATCCTATGTCCTTTCCCCGTGTCTCAAACTATTTCCATACCGAATGTTATTCTAATAATAATAATAATAATAATAAATCTTTATTACCACAAAAGAAAATTACAATATTGACAATGTACAATCGTAATTAACACAAACATTTAATAAGCCAAATATTGTGTGATGAACCTCAGATGCCTAAGCTAGACTTGAGAAAGCCTGTAATATAGGCATCTGCGTTTCCCCTAGTTACATATCATATTATGTGTACCATTTAAAGATTGCATTGAATCAAACTAAATAACAATTATATATTTGAATGACACATGATATTTTTATGAAAATTAAAAATGGAGAAATGAAACTAATTACATATAGAACAATGGGCAAAGAAAATATATATTTAATTATAAGAATTGAAGCCTACCTTCTATTCATGGTGTGTTAAAATGTTTGCTTGTGTATGAGTGAGCGCGTGCACGTGTGTGTAAATGTGTATGTGAGGGTGGATATGTGTGTGTGGTTAAAGCGTGTGTATGTGGAATGAGGAGTGCAGTTATGTGAGTGCTCTTATTGGAGTTATTAGATATCTTATTGGATTAAGTAATTTAATTTTAATAGTGATTCCGTTTTGTCATAACTATAAGTGATTAATATATCTGTAACAGATTTTTTAAGTTTATAATAATTCAATTTTTGCAAATTAATGTGTTTCGCCAATTGATTGTAAATATGACCACCCAGAAAACCAGAGAATCTCTTGGCGAAAACTGTGTTACATTTCGGAACGACAAAAACATTACTATTTTTTCGGTTATTCTTCCACTTTGGCTGGTGTGGTTGGATCTTTTGCTGCCTTAGTATCAGTCTGAGGATAAATAATTGCCTTACTGTTAAGACTTTGGTCTGCTCATACAATGTCTCAGTCGGAAATCTAAAAGGTAAGAAGTTAATTACCTTTAAAACTGCACGCTGAGCTCGCTCTAGTCTAATCAATGTCGTTTTCGCACATCCTCCCCAAGTATCTACGCAGTACATAAGCAGCGATTGACAAAGTGCAAAATAAATAGATTTTAATAATTTCTTGTCTGCTACATGTCGTACATTCTTAAAAATGGCTATAAGCTTTCGTACTTTGGCTGCCAGATTTTTAATATGTAACTGGAAGCGTAAAGTACAATCCAGTGTAATACCTAAATATTTAATTGTTTGAACTCTCTCTAGTTTATTACATGAACATGTGTTATTGGAACATAAGCTTGAAGCGTTATAACTTTGGTGAGCAATGATGTTATATAAGGTCAAGGGAGGTTGAGATATACTTAAAATTGAAAATGTCATAACTTTAGTTTTCTGTGCATTCAGGCTTAAGAGATTTTGCGTTAACCAATCTGACACTTTATTGAATCCTTCCTGTGCATCTTGGAAAACTTGGTCCCAACTCTTTCCCCGGAACACAAGAGCTGTGTCATCAGCAAAGGTAAAAATGTGGCCGTTACGTAATTTTAGGTTACACAATTCATTTATGTAGACCAAGAAGAGAGTCGGACCCAATACGCTAACTTGTGGTACACCATATTTTACTGGTAGAGGTTCACTGAAATGACCTGCCAGTTTTACACATTGTGTTCGATTTTTTAGGTAACTTGAAAAAAATTGTAACTGTAGACCCCGTACCCCCAAGTGTTCCAATTTCTGAAGTAGTAGTGGTATTGATACGGTGTCAAACGCCTTTGCAAGGTCTAGAAAGATTGCAAGGCACTTATCACCAGTATCGACAGCTTTTACGACATAGTTCGTTAAATGGGAAACCGCATCAGCCGTAGATCTATTTTTACGGAAACCGTATTGGTTTAATGAGATTGCGTTTGTTTTATCAAGAAAGTTAATCAATCTGGTATTAACTAGACGCTCTAGTATTTTTGATAAGGATGGCAAAATTGATATCGGCCTATAATTGCTAGTTATATCCTTCCTCCCGGCTTTGAATATAGGAACAATCACAGACTTTTTGAAGATTGAAGGGAAACAACCCGTTGAAAATGCTAAATTAAAGATGTAAGCCAATAAACCAGCAATAGATGTTATATTGTCTTTAATGACTTTCATTGGAATATTTTCAATACCGACAGAACAAGAATTCTTCATTGAATTGACTATAGTGATAATCTCAGGAATGTCTGTAGGGAGAGTTACGAGAGAGTCGGAGGATGAGGAGAAATTACGTATATAACTTATCATTAGTGAGTTTTGAGACTGAATTATTTCATTTGCTAAAAATTCACCGATACCAGCAAAATAAGAATTAACCTTATTTGCGGATTCCAATGTAGTGGAGCATAACGACACTAAATCGTGAGGTTGGTTTTTCTGAGGTTTTAAGTGTGTTATATCATTTATAACCCGCCATAAATCTTTGGGATTTTTTGCATTTTGTAATTTAGAACGCTCATACTGGTGTTTTAATTTCCTTAGTAATCGAGTTAAGTAATTTCGATACCTTGAGTAAGTTAATTTTAGCGTTTCATCATTGGGTGATTTTTTTAACTTTTTATGCATTGCATCTCTATTTCTCATGCACCTTATGAGACCAGGCGTTACCCACGGCTTAATTGGCTTTTTGCGACGTGGAAGATTAATGTGTTTTGTATGTAAATGTATAATGTCTGCTATTTTATTAACTAAGTATTCAGCAGCTATATCACAATCAGGTATACCAAGTATTTCTTGTAAGTTAATTGTTTTAAAATCATTATTTATGGCTTTATTATTTATTTTTGTTATATTTGTAGGAACTGTACACCTTTTAATCGATGCAAGGGATAAAACTAATGTGTATCGGTCACACTACTATTTACCACTAGAGTAGTGGCACTTAATCTAGATTTTAGCATTAAATGATCTAAACAGCTATTGAGTCTTGTTTTTAAAGTATGTGCTGGCAAAATTCCATGAGATGCAACAAGATTCAAATATGTAGCTGTGTGTCGGTCCAGTGTATCGATCTTTATGTCTATATTAATATCACCAATTATAATAATGCTAGAATATGATTTTAAATCAGTGAGAAGTTTATCTAAAGAGTCTATAAAATTATCAGTATTTTTAAATTCATACGGTCTATAAATTGAAATTATCGCGATGTTATTTTCTACAATAGTTACAAAACAGTTAGCTTCCAGAAAAGGTGGTTCAAATGTGTTATGTTTGCATTGCATTTTTACAAACAGTACGAGTCCATCATTTTGATTGTAAAGTTTAGTTGATGCAAAAGATTCATATTTCGATAGTTGAGGTACAATCGGATTACAAGATAACCAGCACTCCGAGAAAATAATTATGTCTGGTTCAATATCCATTCTGGACAAGAGTATACAAAAATCATCAATGTTACAGGAAATACTTCATATATTTTGAGATATAATAGTTAATTTTGACTTGTTAGCATATTGTTTCGACAAATAATTCGAGCATTCTTCTGGATCACATGAAAATGTATTGGACACATTAATTTCATCGAGTTCTGTTATTATTTCATTAATTAAATTATTCATGATGATGCGAGTACATGATTATAGTCACAGCGTTTTTGCTCAGACTATATAAAACAGTTGCATTCAATTTAAGAAAAAGGGTGAATATAAAATAGTTAACAGACAGTATTTTGATATATAAAAAGTGAATATAAGAAATAATGAATGTGTGTGTGGTGTACGAATGAGAAGTATTTACTATTAGTAATGTATTTACGATGACACTTGAAAATTTGTGTGATTGAAGGTATAGCAATATTGCCCAATTACTATTTAATTTTAAAATAACAATTATGAAGTGAGTTCTATTTTCTAGTCACAAGTTTTGTAAGTTAGTAAAGTCTTCTTCCGCCGTGATTCGAAAGAAGGGTGTGTTATCTTTCTTACGCAAATAGATAACTCCGTTTGATGTCCAACAATAAGCGAATCCGTTTGTTTTAGCGAAGTCCCGTGCAAGATAAAACAGTTTCTTTGACTTGAAAGTAAGATTCTCCGAGACATATATCGGCATTTGGGCTCCCTTTATCTTTAGGTGACGAGTATTCAATTTATCGTCACGTTTCTTTCCTTTATTGAACTTCCGGCATGAACTCAATACTTCTTCTTTCATAATAGCAGAATTGAATTCTACAACAATAGGTTTAGGGGTATTTTTCTTTGATGGACCTCTGTATATACTTCTTATATCAGTTTTCTGTATAACTATATCAAGACTGTCACCCAAGGCCATTACAAGGTCGCAGAGATCTGATTTCGTTTCCGTCGGAACTGAGTGAACACTTCGTATTTCCATAGACGAGTTTCGAGATCCACGCTCCAAAGCTTCTATTCTATCCTCCAAGGTCTTTATATATGCTTTGTCCTCCAAGCGTTCCTATTTTATACTATCAAATTTTTGTTCAAACTCTTCACTCATTTTTGACATAAATTCCATGCTTTGTGTTAGGTCAGTCATCTTCAGCACCATAGCCTCGAAAGATTTATTCAAAGTGTTGAACTTCTTTTCCTGGTCAGAAGTAAAATTATTGAACAAAATACGCATTTCAGAGATAACTGATTGTGTAGCACTGTGATCTTTGCCTTCAAATTTCCTCTTCAAACTCGAATTTCCTTCACCTTTTTTACCCTTTAATTTGGGTTCAGACTCACACCGATGTAGTAATGGGTTAGTTTCAACTAGACCCGCTTCAGGTGTAGCAGGTGGGGTCCGTTTAAGAGGCATCCTGATGAAGCGATCGAGCAAGTTCGTATATGCGATTGCTATTACAATTCTTCCAGGCGAGTTGAGTCTGATAATAATTGCTCAGTATAAAGCGACAGATGACAATTAATATGTATACGGGGGTAGACTTACTGTATACAATTTTAGCGAAGTTTTCAAGTCTTTATTTAACTTTATTATTACACTTATTCTTTGAAACAAATCACTTTTAACTTGAACAAAGGTACACTTATGTGTTATATCACTAAATAAAACAGTGAACAGAGTTTTTGACACAAAAAATTAATTATTTTGTAGGAGCAACTTTCAATAGGTCTCACTTATTTGACAGCTGGGAGGGGAAGTAATCGGTCCAGTAGATCGGTTATAGCGCAAAACCATTAACCGATTTTTGCGCATAGGGATAAAAACTATCCTATGTCCTTTCCCGTGTCTCAAACTATTTCCATACCAAATTTCATCGTATTCGGTCCGGTAGATCGGTTATCGGACAAAACCATTAACCTCTTTTTGCGCAGTGGATTAAAACTATCTTATGTCCTTCCTCGTGTCTCAAACCATTCCCATACCAAATTTCATCCTAATCGGTCCAGTAGTTTCAGGGCCTATTCAATGCAAACAAACAAAATGGCTTACAACTATAGCAAAAAGTGTCGTTACAACTTTTGGTCTTAATTTTTTCCGTTTAGTTTCCTTTCGCAACGCGGGATAAGGAACTTCGTTCCAACATTACACGTAATTTACACATTAATTAAACACATTTTGATCGTAAATTACCCTAGATAAAGTTTAAATCCGCTGCTAGAAAGATATATTTTTTAAGATGGATATACATGACGGATTTGGAACAGTAATACTTAGTATTGAATGTCACGTCAGAGTTCGCGTAAAGAGTGAACAATTTGTTGTTACGTCATCAAAACGACGAGCGATTCTATTACTGTTTGTAAGATTCATAAGTACAACATATTGCTTACAAATAAAACCAGTTCGAATTATTTCTGTGTTTGCTGTACCTACAGTCACCTACAACTTCGTTTACCTACTAATGACTACTTGTTTTTTTACACGGCTGCCCACATAAATGTGTGTTAAGTTTACAGTTTTCATGTATGTATGTATGTTTGTGAGTTTCTTTATTTCACCATAACTTCTAAACGGCTTAACCGATTTTAATGTACGAGATATCGTTAAATATATCTTGATAGCTCAAGTGAAACTATGTACATAAAAAAATAAAAAGAAAACTGGTGGATTTTAGACGCCATATAGTGAGAAAAACAATTTATTTTTTCTGCCAAAGCCATCGTGTTGGGTATCAAAATGATTGGCTTTAAAAAAAGATTCCATAAATATATTAACTGGCAGTTTTAATTTCAATTGATCGATAAAGCACTTAACGAAAATAAACTATTTGCATTCGGGTTTTATATTTTCTTTATTAATTTATACATGTTTTATCATTTCTTTTTTTGCACACTGTACCAAGTTGTAGTTGTGACGTCACAACATGGCGCTAGGCCGATCCTATTCTTATTTTAATCGCATTGTATGTTTAAGTATTTTCAATATTAGTCAATGTCTGATTCAGATTTGTATGGCAGTTTGTGGGCAGTACTCGTAAAGTAACGAATCCATGAATTAACAATAATTCTACTTTATGCTATGTTATTGCAATTTTTATTTATAAGGGCAATACTTTTTTATTTATAGTTTCTTGTTTTATCTAAGAAGAGATTATTCATAAATTATGCGAAGTATGCTTTATGCGAAAACGTTTTTAAATGGTGTATAGATATTTTATCTTGAATGTAAAAATGCTATGTAAACACTGTATCTTTTCCTAATAAAATAAAATAAAATAAGATATATTTTTCCATGTTTTTTTTAAGTCTTACATTCTATGTTAATGTTTCTTTCTTTTGCCGACATTAAAACCTTTTAAAGATTTTTTTGTATCTCTGGATTTTTTACATTTTCTGATCAGAAGGTTCAAGTTCTCGTAAAAACCTCATTTGTTGCATTATTTTTTATCATTGCCTTTACTGATTAGTATACATTTTTGGTAAGTTCCAGTCAAAGGTAACCGTCAATATTCCATACAGTCACGTGTTTGTGGATACAATAATAAAAGTGTTGTGTGAGTACCTGTACATAAGTCATTATCGAACGATTAGCGCACATGTTATCAATCCAAATGATTAATTATTAGGATTTTAGTAATCAGTGATAAGTTGCCGTCAGTTGGATTGATGAGCTGATAAATATATCAGACTAGCAGAATTCCGCATACGATTATCTCAAACACCTTTCGACTTATCACAAAAAACTTGATAAACCTAGTTTTGCTAGCCACTGCCGCGGCGCTCTCTCACCACTGGCGGTACACCAACCGCCGTATGCCGGTGTAGGTATATATACTTACCTACATTTAATGAAAATGCTTTCCATAATATGAAACCATGTTGGTATATATTTTAAATTTGATGATTTTTATTATTGATTTTAAAAGTTTATTAGAGAAAACTAGTTGAGAAAATTACGTTCATGAAAGAACAAACATAAAATATTTTAAACAGATGGTTGCGCATATTCAAAAAACAGAGATAATCTTGTTAAATATTTGGAAATTGTTATTGACGTTATATTAAATTGAAAAGGTCAAACAAAATGCCTAAGCGAAGAATCGGGAAACTTATGCACATATTTTAAAAGGCTAAGATTATACTGAAAATGTATCATTAACTGTATCAAATACCAAAATTTTTGTATGTTCATCGGTTGTATATTCTGTATATTGTCTTAATATTCAACAAATTGCTAAATCGGTTATTAGCATACAATCATTACATTTAATATAGGTAGGTATCTCGAATACCCAATGCAGGGTTTGCAGAAAGATTTTTTTCACATTATGGACCTTTCGTAAAGGTAAAGTTTGAATATTTGAATGAAACAATTTATACGCGGAAACTGAATAATCTGAATATCTGAATAATCACTTATTGTTAATGTATATTAAGTGTAATTCAATTGAAAACTATAATCATGTTACTTTAGAAGACAACATATTATGGTGATAAACAAAATGTTGCCGCATAACTGACTACAAGAAATATTGCACAGGCTACTGAATTGCATATCATGTCCATTAGTGATAAGAAATGTTATTTGAATGAGCACTTAAAGCATTATATAATAATTCATGCTGTAAAGAACTGGATTTCCACGACACACGGAATCCTAGTGTGGAGAACAGAGTCCAAACATCTAAAACAAAATTATACTAACACTTGTATGTAGAAACTATAATTTTAAGATTGTAAAACAATTTGCTTGCTGAATTAATTTATTATTGTATATTTGAAAGTTTATTTCATCTCGAAATTTTAAGATTTTCGGTAGTATTATGAAACCAACGGGCCTAAACCAAAGATGACCAAAGATGTGAAGAACACTATCGGGAGTTGCATCAATAGATGTGGTGGAGGTTTCGTCCTGCAAAAACTTACAAACAATGCGGCAAGTATTAAGTATGGCGGCTTTTTGCATTGTTAAATAAATATTTTTAGGTAAATCTAATAGTATAATAATAAATTTAATACATACTGTGGTGTAAGTATTTCATTTTCCAAATTCTAGTTATTTCTTCTTTCAGCTCTGTATTATTATGTATTTTTTCAGTGATTGTTTTTTGTAGATTATTATTCTTATTATTTACAGTAATTTGAGTATAAAGTAAATATACTTGATATTATACTAATTATTATCATTAACATTATAATTTCAATATATTTTATATAACTAAGTATAATATAACGTAAAATTTGCAAACAAAACACAACATACTCACGTAATATACCTACTTAGTTCACTATAGATAATCATTGATTCAACATAATTCATTAGTGTGTGTACTCGTATTTTTTATTCATTAGTATCGACTTAACACATTATGCAACGACTGCCGCTGAGTATTGTTTTATATACAGATTTGGAAAGAGCAACAGCGCAGCGCCCCGAGACAAGAAATCTACATTAGTGAAGTGGCTATTTCTATACACTGTAATAATATTGTAAACTGTTTTTTTTGTTCATTAAATCTTTCCTCTATTTAATATAATATTTAATTAATGAAAAATTTCATAACATTTTTAACTCTAAGCACTTGATGGCTAGTGAGAGTCAAAATATTGGTGAATGGGTAACTCCGGGCATTTATAAAAGTAGAAAAAAACTGTATGATTTATCGAAAGGTCTTACAAACAGGATGCTACTTTCATAAGTATTTTTACAAACTTTTCTAACTGCTAAATCATTGTACTTGAAAAATAAAATTAAAACATTTTCTAATATTGTTAAAACGACTTGGGAGTGTTATTGACAATGAAAATGGTAGGACTGAAACACATAATAACAATTTTCATTTAAAAATGTATAATGTGGATATAAGCAAATAATAAACAATGATAGAACGGGCTGGAAGTTAGCAATATTTATAGTAATAGTATTTATGATTGTGTTGACTGGTTGTCGATCACAGGCCATCTCCTGCGGCACCACTGCTGTGCCATGGAGAGTCCTAATGGCGAGCGGTTCGGGCGCTGGCATCGTGCACTCGCGATGCGACCTCTACAAATCGATGCTTCAACTACTCGTGCTGCTTGTGCCTGTAAAAGGAAAAACAATAGCTGTTATTATAACACGCATTTATAGAGCTAACGAAGATTTACGAATTGAAAAGATAAGGTATATGTACATATATCAGGGATTTAAAAACCATTTCGTACTACGAGGTTTTGCTTGAAACGCGTCCGTTTTGCACCGATGCAGTGGCCGCCTCACTTCAGCCGACATTATTATTAAATAGGAAGACATACCTATTCTTGCCCGTGCAACTATAATAAGAAAAGATTTTTGAAGCGCTCGTAGCGAAGTTTACGCTGTTCTCAACCGATCAGCAAAGTTAAGCAACGTCGCGCGTGGTCATGAGTTGGATGGGTGACCGCTAGTGACAATACTACTGAGCGTGCACGTGCTTCGGAGGGCACGTTAAGCCGTCGGTCCCGGTTGTTGTCTTAGGACGGCAGTCGTTATAGCATGGTGGTAGGGCATTTTGCGAATGCCCGCCTGGCTAGCTACCCTCAAGTAGAAAATCTGTCGCCAAGCACCTTACGGTGTGTTCCAGCAACTGTCCTTGAGAGCCAGTACTTCTAGGTTAGCCTGAACAACATCTTCGACCACATCATCACTTACCATCAGGTGAAATAGTGGTCAAAGGCTAACCTATCAGGTATAAAAAAAAAACAAAAGATAATAAGAACAAAATCAGCGCTATAATGCTCGTAACTTACACGGTTATAATGAGTTAGTTTTTTCATACAGCTCTGTACCTTTTGACGACTATTTCACTTGTTGGTAAGTGATGATGTGATCGAGGATGATAAGCAGACTAGGCCGAGAATTTCTTGTTTCATATGTGTACACCCGCAATCTTATTTCTAATAAGTGAATAAAGACAGTGCGACTCTAGCCTCCGTGTGTTTTGCTTGTCCCGTTCCATATAATATACAACATTTCTCAAGAACTGCTGCTGGAACACACTGCTTGGTGCTTGGCAACAGATGTTATACTTGAGGGTGGTAGCTAGCCAGGCAGGCATCCGCCAAATGCCCTACCACCGTGCAAATACATAAACTTTCTGAGTAACTAGATATTAACTGATTGTGACAGATAACTAAAGACAGAAAATGAATGGTTTTATGCCTTTTACACTACGAAAATGATAAATAAATGTAGTGGAGTAACTGCATATGTTAAAGACTGTTGGTCGGCTCAAGTGGTAGAACTCACAATGGAGGACGCTAACTGCTTACTAATAGACGTCGCAAACTCCGCCAAGATTATAGGTATCTACCGTCCACCTGCTGAGAAAAACTTAGAAAGGTTCCTCAACTCTTTAGATAAGACTTTAGACACAGTAAAAGAGCAAAATGCTGTCATTGTGACTAGAGATATGAATATCAACCTGTTTGATGACATACCAGATGGGCCAGCTTCTATCTTCCAATGCATCTTGGCGGAACAGGGTTTTCTTCATGCTATTACACTACCAACTAGACACCTTACATTGACATCGTCAATCATCAACACCGGGACAAACTACACATTCAGGCAAGACAACAACTGAATAATCAAAATTTGAAAATTATTTATACTCGATACAGAAATTTGTGCAATGACTTATTGCACAAAGTTAGATCTAGTTATGAGAGTTCTCAAATAAGCAAAAACCATAATAATCCTAACTCCTTTGGAAAACAGTTATAAATATATGCCATATTCCTAAAAAAAAAACAAGATTTATACGAGCAGTTGCAAAATAAAACCAGCCATCAGATGGCAGTCAACAATTGCAATTATTATTTTGCTACTGCTGGATCAAAACTTGCCTCAAACTTTCTCAAGAAACTGCAAACCACAGAAGAAGCCCTATGCTCTATGCAGCCAAGTGAGAAATGGAAACAGCTGTCCGAACTCTCTATTTTTCCTTGGAACGGACCAGGTTGAGGTTGGTAGACTGATCATGGAAGTGAAGGTGGACAGCCCTCCAGGGATAGACTTATTCACACCAGTATTACTCAGGCACACTAAAAACTACATTGTAGAACTACTTACTCACATTTTTAACCTGAGTATGACCATTGGTGTTTTCCCAAAATACTGGAAGATCTCGGTTGTCTTTCCAATCCATAAAAACGGTCTAAAAAGTAGCGTTGACAATTATCGCCCAATTGCTTTGCTTAGCATCTTGTCTAAAATTTTGGAAAAAATTGTGAACAAACGACTAGTCGATTTTCTAGAGAAATACGGGCTTTTATCTAACAATCAATTTGGTTTTAGACAAGAGAAATCTACGGAAGACGCTATTCTACTCCTCATTGATACGCTAACCACGCATATGGATGACGGCAATCGGAGCGTGGGTATCTTTCTCGACCTTGCCAAAGCGTTTGATTCTGTATCGATTAAAATTCTGCTAAACAAACTTGAACGATTTGGCATCCGAGGAATTGCATTTTCTTGGTTTGCCAGTTACTAGAAGAACGGTAGAAAATCTGTCGCCAAGCACTTAATTTAATAGTGTGTTCCAGCAGCTGTCCTTGAGAGCCAGTAATTCTAGGTGAGCCTGAACATTGTCTCCGACCACATCGACGCTTACCATCAGGTAAGATAGTGGTCAACGGGTATACTATACTATATAGTATAGGTACTATATAACTAAACCTAAATAAAATAAAAACTTAGATAGGTATTTTTACACGAGTAACGGTATAACTATGATGCATATTTTGCATGGCGGTAGGGCATTTTGCAAATGGTTGGCTGGCTAGCTATCACCCTCAAATAGAAAATCTGGGTTCGTTGCAAACGCCTCTAATGTCAGCTTCCCCCGTCTCAGTTACCCACGGTACACCACGCGGGGAATTGCCCCGATAAATTTTGAGCAAATATTTTTGTGTAATTTATACTGTCAACAACTAAAGGTATTTAAAAAAATATATAAGGGCACACCAGTTTAGGTTGATTGGAAGAGATATCTGTTAGAGATTTCATTACCGGAGGCTCCAACCGTTGCGTCACGTAATAATCGTTAAATTTCGTAACGTTTTCTTCTAGAAAACTGAACATTTTAATAGTAGATTATTAACCAAGGGCTGTATGACATCAATTGCATACGAGGTTTTTGGCGCCTGAGCGAAGCGAAGGCGCTAATTAACCCGAGTATGCAATTGATGCTTACGCCCGAGATAAATACTCTGCTTTACATATCGATTGTGAGGTTAGTAAACAACAAGACAGCAGGTTTCAATGAACATTTATTAAGAAGAAAAAAATGTGTATTTAATTAAAATTAATAGTAAAATTATTACAATTTGTAAGAGATATGGTCACGTTCTTTTTAGGAATATTTATAGTTTGAATATGAGTTTGTGATGATAAGACTTGAGTTTGAGTGACTTGAGGTTCTTGCATCGTAAATGGCGGCAGTTGACTTCGTGCAGTATGAGTATGACAGTTCTTTTTTCAAATTCCAAAACCTATGCTGTAATGATAGTCATACACCCCGGCATTCAGGGGTGTAAGGGTGTACTTACAGAGCAAGAGATATGTAAAATCTATTAGCATACTTTTAAATACTTAAATATATATTTGAGTAATAAATCCATTGATTTTTTTTACGATGTAGATAACAATTTCCCTATTTTCCATTAAAGCCAACCAGCCGTCTTCAATATCTTCTTCTGGAAGAAATGCTAAACTCGTACACATTTTTACATATGCGTTAGTTTATCCATGGTCTAGTTACTTTTTGCTCCTTTGAAAATGCACAAAACACCCATGAATTTCAGCTTGAGCAAAAATATTATTTATTTCGTTGATTGTAGCAATTTCCATGTCAACCGTGAATTTTAGTGGATTACTTCTTTAATTTTTAAAACATATGTAAGAAGTGCGCTGGACTGGTTGGTGATTTTAAGTTTAACCCGTCAGAATCAGGATTCATTTTTTTTTCATTTTGAACCTTGCATATTAATAACTTAATTTTACGTGTTAATGATAAGCAATTTTTGGATAACATATAAAAACCATTCGAAACAATTAACTAAATGAAATATTATCAATTATAAGATTAAAATAAATATATTATTATCAAGAGAAGCTCTTTTTTGTTAACAGTACATTTAATATTCGGTAGTTATTTCTTTCGATTAAATTTGTCCGAGGGAACTGTGACTGTGGGTAACTGAGACGGGGAAGCTGACATTGGGGGCATATGCAACGAACCCGAAAATCTTCTTATCAGCTAGTTAAACCTGAATAAAAACACTTAAGTATTTTTACACGAGTAACGAAATAACAATGATGCATACTTTGTACGATGATAGGGCGTTTTGTGAATGCCAGCCTAGCTAGCTACCAACCTCAAGAAGAAAATTTGTCGCCAAGCAACTAGCGGTCTGTTTCGCCAGCTTTCCTTGAGAGCCAGTATATTTAAGTTAGCTTGAACAAAATCTTTGACTAGATCATCATTTACCATCAAGTAAGGTAATGCTAGCTTAACCTAAGGCTAGCTTATCAACTTTACCTAAGATTTTATTTTATTTAATTTCGTAGATACTTTGAACGCGTCGCGAACGTTACTCATCAAGGCGTATTGGCTAACAACTGACTGATGATGTTAGTTAGGATTTGTGAGACTCCTTTGAGGAATGTCATAATATCATAACAAAGTATTGACGACGCAAGTAAGACCAAAGTAGACATGCTTAGCAACAATAACAATCAAATGTTATTATTCAATGTATAAACAGCAAATTTAGCAACGGTTCATAGCGATACGCAATAAAGTATCTATGTTCACAGCGAGGACGTACATTTTAGGCAGAAGTTGTGAAAATGGTTGAGATATACGGTGACACCAAATATGACTAGATATGAATGTGGCTCTAAATGGGTACCAGAATAAATAGAAATCGTATATTGGTAAATAAAGTGTATCTTGTAATTATAAAATCATCACTCAATTTTGTATTGAATGTTAAAGTAACATAATATGCAAAGTTATGAAGATTAAAACTATTGGAACACATGGATGCAAAAACTGATGTACATAAGGAAGACTCCAAAACGGATCTAGGATGTAAATATATATATATATGTGTTGTCCGTATATAAATACGGACTCCCATCCATATTACCACTCATCAGAACTTATATGAAATACATGGGTTTTTAATTCAGACTACTATAACTGCTTATTGCAATTCTTTTGTAGAATGCGACGTTGCCGTTCTTATTAGCTATTATATCTTGCACGATAGCTCACGGACTCGCGGATGTAGAAATAATCTCTAAGACTACTCACTTCGCGGTCCTGAAGGTTCCTAGCATTCAAAAAGTATCAACACCTCCACTTCGATGTAATGGATTGCCCAGCCGTGCCCATAGATTGTTTATAGTAAGCAATATTAAGGCAATGATGGCCGAGCGGTAATAGCTATGGAATGCCGTGCCGCAGATCCCTGGTTCGATCCCCACCAAACATATAAGTATATAGTATATTAAGTATGTTAAGCATGGTTCGTAGTATTTCGTTAACAAAGGCAAACGGCCGTTTAAAAAAAAAAACAAAAAAATTTATATAGTGAACTCGTTTTCGCGTGAATTTATTTTATAATATGTATCCGCCTCTATTAGCAAAATGTTCAGCGGGTTCAGAAGAAATGCACGAATATTAAAATTGGCACGAGGAGATAAAGGTAAGTTTAAAATATTTACAATTATAATTGACCTAGCGAGCGAAGCGTCTCTGCATCAACTGATCAGACTTTCTTCCAGTTGCTTGTTTGTAGGTTCGTACTCGCGTACAGATCGTAATTATGACCAAATCTTACTTCTTCTTCTTCTTCATCTCACATCAAATAGGTGTTACGGGCATTAGTGCTATGCACTCTAGTCCCGGGATCTTCTCTGCCCCTTACAAGGGGTAGGTTATTTGCACCTTTTGGCTGTGCTCCGGGTGGCAATATGGTGTGGGCCTAGGCCCGGCCTTCACTCAACCAGGGCGATCAAGCCGCGCCAGGTGGAACCCTGGCACTCGGGTGAAGCCCAGCAGACCGATCAGCTTGCTGGCAGCGGCAGCCAGCGGTTCCCACACTATTGTTCTCTCTATGCTTTGGTTTCTTTGGGCCTCTCAGACGCGGTCGTGTCCTGTTTGTGTATGTTGCTTTCTCACTCCCTCATGTGGTGTCTTGCGTTCATGTTTCAGATCTCTTTCAATTGTTGCGTTTCTATCATATCTGGGAGCGTTGACAATAGCGCGTAGACACAAGTTTTCCTGGGCTTGAAGTCTCTTGCAGTTGGTTTTAGTCAGGAAAGCGTACCACGCCGGGGCTGCGTAGGTTAGACGGGATCTCACGTAGGTTTTATTAAATTAAATTAAATTAAATTATTATTTATTGAGATAAAAACGAAGTCAATCAGTTACATTTACCTCACAAAAATTAATTTCAAACATTGTATACATGGTCACATTAAAAACTTAACTTATTATTAGAAAAATATAATTTTACGTCACAAAGCACGACAGATAACAAATACAGCACAGAACAAAATTATTAGTCCAAATTATTCTCCAGCTCAAGTGAGCTATCTCTATTAATACATCGGTCCCTTTGGTCAGGTAAATTCTCACAATATTTGGCAAATATTTCACACACAGTTTTTAATGAGTCAATCATGATGTCACATTCAGTGTTGGTCGCAAGAACTGCATTGAGGTGGCGGTGAGTCCTAACTAACGGGGACATACAGCGCGCAACAGTACGACCAGCGTCCACATGGAAAAGGTCATGTGCCTTACCGCGCCTATTTGCCGGGGTCCATGGGTCGTGCGGCACGAATAGAGTGCACATAAGGTCATGAAGCTGAACGGAATCTAGTAACCCTCTCAGCACCTTGTAACCAACAATGAGCTGACCCAGCGTCCTTCTCAACTCAAGTGAGTTGTAGCCGAGCTGGCCCAGCAAGAACTTTGTCGGGTACATGAAAGGGTAATAGCCGTACAGCTTCTTGTACAATGACCTGAGAAAAGCCTTTTAGACCTTTTCAAGCATTCGCGTGTAGGTGACGTGATGCGGGCTCCAAACGCAAGCGCTTGACTCGAGTTTGCTGCGAACGAGAGAGTTATATAGTGTTCTAAGTACTTGCGGGTTCACAAAATCTTGGGCATTTCGCAGCACAAAGCCTAACCGCTGATAAGACGTTTTAGCGAGGTCAGATATGTGGTCATGGAAGGTGAGACCGCGGTCAAAGGTTACTCCGAGGTCTTTAACACTATTGACTCTATTTATTGTTACATTATCCAAATGGTAATTAAAAATTATACTATTTCTTTTGCGATTAAATGTCATAACATTGCATTTTTTAATATTAAATGTCAATTTATTAATGTTACTCCAATGATATATTCGGTCAATGTCTTTTTGCAAGCCGTAGCAGTCAAGGGGTGATTTTATTTCTAGGAATAGTTTAAGATCATCGGCATATAAGAGGCACTTCGCGGTCATCAGAACTTCAGGCAGGTCATGGATCATTATCTGAAAAAGCAAGGGACCCAAGATCGAACCCTGACTTACCCCTGATCTCGTGTGATATGAGTCGGACACGTGAATGCCATACCTCACATATTGGTGACGATCTTTTAGGTAGTCAGCGAAGAAGTTAAGTAAGCTAGGGGTGAAACCGATGGCAGCTAACTTGCTGAGTAAAACATCGTTATCAATTCTATCGAAGGCTTTTTGAAAATCGAAATATATAACGTCAACTTGCGATCTGCGGTCTAGAGCCTCCGATATGAAATCAGTCAGGCACAATAAGTTCGTGTTCACGGAGCGACCCGGCCTAAAACCATGCTGCTCTTCGCCAATCTGGTGCCTCACTTGCCTATATATCTCTTTGTGAAGTATATATTCAAATACTTTCGCTAGGGCGCACAGAATGGCTATTGGGCGATACTCCTCCACTAGCGTTCTTTTGCTGCTTTTTGGAATAGGAGTAACTCTAGACAACTTCCATTGTACTGGGTACTTTCCTGTTTTAAGGCAGAGATTAAATAAATGAAAAAGTGGGAGAATCACGTGTTTTTTACCGAGTTTAAGAGCGGAACTGGGTAAATTATCGGGGCCCGGTGAGCTACTTGATTTCAGTTTATTCAGACTGCGCTCAACCTCCACCGGAGTCACAGCCGGAAAACTGACATAACCACCTCTTAGCCCAAATTCAGAACACGAGTTTACTATTAAAGATGGAGATTCCACTAAGAAAACACTAGAAAAATAGGATGCAAATGCTTCAGCAGCTTCAACTCCTGTGCACTCAGAGTTCCTATACGAAACGCAGGGCTCATAACCACCCTTTGACCTCATACAATTAACATGGCTCCAAAACATCTGTGGGCGCTGCTGTAAATTTTCCTCTATTCTAGCTTTATGAGCTAGGTAAGCTTGAGAGATTTGGAATCTCATATTTGCTCGAAATTCCGAGAATATCCTGTATGACTCGTCACTCTTGGATGTTACCCAGGCCCTGTGCAATCTGGATTTACGCCGAATGCCCCTAATAATATCAGCATTGAACCAAACGGGATACCTGCGGGATTTACCAGTCTTTCTAATTTTTTTTGGTGTTGACAAGTCGAATGTCTCGTACATGATACCATAAAAAGCTTCGGTCGCCGTGGACACATCGCTACAATCTAGAACAGGCGTCCACGAAATTTCGGCGAGCGATGACAGAAAAAGAGGAACATCCATCCTAGCAAAATTCCAGTCACGCGTTGTATCAATGTTACTGGGGGGGAGGCCAGCGCAGCGACTATGCAGTAAACGGAAAAAGAGCGTTATCTCGAGCGCTGGGTGGTAAAGCTTCTCGACCTTGACAAACCCTTCCGCAGCCTTCGCGACGCGCACCTTTCGCGACACACTCTCAGTGCAGGCTTGCGCCAACACTACGTCCAGAATTCCGCCATTATCATTCACAATTCTATTATGTTCTATTAAATTACAAAATGTCAAAAAATAAAAGTAATATTTTTTTATGGAATCAGAAGAACTATTCATATTTAAATCACCTAAAATTAAAATATTATTATCTCTCCTATTACCCAGAAAAGATTCTATTTTACAAAACATGTTTAGGTACACAGCATCTTTGGCCTTAGGCTTTATATAAATTACACAAACTATAAAAGAGGTCCCGCGGTGGGTCACCGAAGCCCAAAGATCCTCGCCATGTTCTGACTCGAGGTCCCGCCGGCGACGTAGGTTAACTCCAGGTCTTGCAGCGAGCAGGACTCCTCCACAAGGAGTGTCGCGGTCGCGACGCAGTAGGGTCCAGCCGTCTGGAACCAGCTCGGCATCTTCCACTGACCCGTCAAGAAACGTTTCGGATGCTGCGACGAGTAAATGGTCTGATACTAGCATGTTAGCGTACCACGAATCCATTTTTTTTTTCGATTTTATTCCTCTGACGTTCTGGTAAAAAATATTTATAGGGGATGACTCACTAGTGCTCGGCTCGCTTAGTGCCGACACCTCCTCGAAACGACTGGCTGTTCTCAGGATCACTGGGCCTTCGAATTGGTCTTCTAAAATTTATCCAGGTTTTGACCCGCGCATTTTCTGGCCAGACATTTACACAGAAGCATTTATCGTAACAATCTTCCGGAACACCGATTTTAAAAGAAGTATAATTTTTAGATGTTTTTAGTTGTTCTACTGTCACAGCTCTCTGTGGACAGAGCTCAGCTAGGTATGCTTTGACCTCATCCAATCCTGACAACATGTTCCACAAATGAAAGTGTTTGCGTACCTCCGCAGCTTTCAGTGACGTCACAGCAGGCCCAGCGACGCAGCGCAGAGATAACGATTGCCGCGGTCGCTTTCTTCGAACTTCACTCCAAGATTCCTCCGTAGAGACCGGCTGGGACTCCGCTAATGTACCTCCGTCCGGCAATGTAATCTCAGCAGTCGAAACGCAAAGAGAATTCAGCACAGAAGGTGTATCGATGGCCTGTTGTTTAATGCGCGCGGGGCCCGATGCAATAGATATTTATAGATCCCCGTCGTAGTACGGAGTGGTAATGATGATCGTAGTATCTGTGAGAGGAAAGGTGAGAGCCCCTCTCACCTTTCTTCTCATGCGGGTAGCTTGTTTCTACCTGAGAGCATGGCCTGTGTTTTCTCTACATTGACGGCGAGCCTCCATTTGTCGAGCCATTCTGGTAGGGCGTCGAGTGTTGGTTGAAGTCGTTTCTCTGCGTAGGCCGGTCTGTATGAGGACGCGAAGTAGGCTGCATTATCGGCGTAGAGCTAGCTGCGCCTGACCAACGACCGGGAGAAGACAGTAGTGCTTTCTAGTACAGGAATATTGCCCTCTCGCTCACTCAGAGCTTCTCCTTCATACTCGTTGCACTCGCTGCCTCTCTGTCCGTCGCTTGCTATCGCGCTCTACTGAAAGTACTTTTTCAAGTGCTCTTCGACAGTTTTGACGTGCTCTGGGTTTCGGGTGGGGTTTGATTGGAACTGAGCCTCCATGTGATCAGCAAAGAAAATTTCGAATTTCTCGCGCTGTCCAGTAGTGGTCTGATCGGCTGAGGTACTTTTGATAGCTGGCGGCATAGGTGATGGAGAGAGGGCACATGTTCGCCTACTATGTTGATGTGCTCTTCCCATGACTCCGCTTCATGTTCTGAGAGGGCAATTCTGGTCTCTTCAATGAGGGCATTGAGCTTTGCTTTCAGTACCGGGCAGCGTGTTTCCCGCCACTGCTTTCTTACTTCCCGTTTCTCACGAATTTTGTCACTTATCCTCGCCGGGATGGACGGGGTGGTAACATACCAGTTTGGCTCCTCTTCACGGAGCGGGGTATGCTTGGTTACAGTATGGCCCTGAGAAGGGCCTTTTTGCACCTCTTGTTGGTGCGGAAGCATGGTAACAGCTTTGGTTGGTATGGTAGCTGTGGGCGATTGCAGTGGACTGCGCATACGCTTCTCATTCGCACTCTGAGATTGGCCCTGAAAAGGGCCTTTTGATGAATCCGGTGAGGGGTCCATGCTTGGCATCTACAGGGAGTCAACTCCGTGACCACTGGGAATAGGGATGCTGGGGTATGGTTAGACCAGCATCTCCTAATCCCAGCATCCGGCTTCGCAAGTATTCCCCTTCGTAGTGCTTCGCTACGGGCGTAATTGAAACTATTTTAAAACTAAAATAATTGCAATTTACAAGTGTGCGCTGCGATACGTGTGATCCGTACGGAGTCAAGGGCGATCCTCAACCAATCTTAATGAAACTTGGTTGGTAAATATACCTACCATACCACCTGCTTTAGGTGCACCGCAAGCCACAGATGCACTCAAAAATCGCTAATTAATTGAATTTACCGCTTCCTTAGGCGGGTCAAACATTTGGCCCCTCGAGTCTTAAATTACTTAGATCAGAAAATTTGATTTTTAGAGCGTTCGTCTTTCCCTTTTCTTTAATGACAATATTCCACATAGTCTCCGATGCGTTTTTACTATTTTTTATAATTCTATTATAGTAGTTTGTTTTTTGGTTGTATATTAGTATGTCATATTTTTCCTTAAGATTATTCAGAAACAAATTAATTATGGAATTATTTGGGTATGAATACTGAAGTTCTGCTATGCCAAAAACTAATTTCTTAAAATTTATTACGTCGGAAATAATCCACGATGGGTCGAGATTTTGGTTTGGTTTGCGTTTTAATGGGAAACAGATGTAATATTAATTTCTAATAATATTAATGACTGCTATAGCAAATTCGTCAACAGATTTTTGAAGCAGTGATGGCTCAGTGGCATTGGCTATAGACTGCCGCGCAGCAGGTCCATGGTTCGAATCCCGCCGTGGGCTTGAGCTTCAACGCATGGTGAAAGGGCATTTTGCGAATGCCCGCCTGGCTAGCGACCACCCTCAAGTAGAAAATCTGTCGCCAAGCACCTAACGGTGTGTTCCGGTAGCAGTCTTTGAGAGCCAGTGAAATAACAAGCACATGAGACTTAACAACTATGTCTCAAGGTGACGGGCGCAGTGCAATTTGTGACTTGTTACGAAATGCATCTGTCATAGGCCGTTAATCCGCTTACCATAGGTGGGCCTCGAGCTTGTTCCGTCACAATAACATAAAAAAAAAAGATTGGTTGCCCCCTATTTATTTCGTGCCAGTCGACGCTGTCCACCGATGCGACAAAATTCATACGTATTACAAATACAAATAGTTTTTACTGACTCAAGTTACATAGGTACAGAGTTAATATGAATCCATAGGTTCCCGAACTAGCGCCAGCTGTGTTTCAGGAACCATAGGCTTCTCCCATAATGATTATGACACTGGCACTTGCGTCTAATATTAACTATCCTGGGCTTACAATATTTACTTAGCGCTTAAGGAATATATAGTGTGTGTGTGTGTGTGTGTGTGTGTGTGTAAGTGTATGTGAAGTGTAAGTGAAGTGTATGAGTGTAAGTGAGTTTGTAGTGTATGTTGTGTGTTTACAATTGTTCGTAGATGTGATTGTAAGTAAGTATGTGTATAATGACAAGTATTGATAAATTAATTGATTACAGCGAGTGTTTGTATATATTATTATAATCTCGTAAAGATTCGGTATAAATTCATAAGTGTGTCAATGCAAGACAATATTGTGTAATGTTCATAATATTTAGTCTACTGTAGTTATCTCAAGTGATAGTTATGTATAAAACTCAGTTAATACATTTTCAAGGGCTTCGTAGTCATATTTTTTTAACCAGGTATGAATTACTTTTTTAATTTCATTATTACTATACTGTTTTACCTTTGATTCCTTATTTATCTTGTTGTAAAGATGAGCAGCTATGACACAGTATTTTTTCTGACCAACTCTTGTAGAAGTGGTTAGTACAGGGCATTTATAAACACGATTTGTTAGTTGAGGTAGATGAGAAGCCATTTTCCTATGGCAACGCTTTAAACTCTCTGATACAAACAAATTTTTCACAGTTAATACATCGGCCTCTTCATACAAAGTTGTTGTAGGGTGTCGATATGGTAAATAAAGTATTACTTTAAGAACTGCCCTTTGTGCTCGTTCTACCGTTATAATGTGTGTTTTTGCGGCACTTCCCCATGCACATATACAGTACCGAATGAGACACTCACCTAGAGCTCTGTATGTTTGGATTACCAATTTTGAATCCGTTACTGCTTTCAACGACTCCTACGCACTTATCCCTATCATCGAGATAGGACGATATTTTTGTTGTGAGAGTCAAAACGGCATCTTCAGTCGACTTTCCAGTATTGTGTTTTATTTTCAATATTTTTTATAATATCTGCCTCCTTTGCGGAAGTATCTTTGTTTATTATAAACATAGGGATCCTGTTCATTTTCGACTTCCCCATGACATGATATTTCCGCCGGTTTTTAACGTGTGTTACGGACCGTCATCTATCAGAGTTTTGAGATTCATCCGTCGTAATCTTAGTCATAATGCAATCCGACGTTCTATTGTCTACCTCCTTATCAGCGGCAGCCAGCTGGTTCGATAATAAGACACAAGACATTTCTGACGTAATCGTCGAGCTCGCATTCAAACCAGCGCTCACCTCGCACACTTATATCGCTAACAACGCTCGCGTGTTGATGCACCGCGGACAGCAGTTGTTAATGTTCGCATGAATCATGTTCCGGAGATTTATTTGCATGTACCATCATTTTTAGATTTTTTGGTAAAGATGATCATCAGGTATCTTCTTATCTTTAGTCGGTTCTGTTATAGAAGGCACGTCGTGGTACTCGTATGGTATCTCGCTATTTATGATAAGCATATCCTTCAACAGGCAAGGTTCTTCATCAAAATCGGAGGCAATTTGTCCAACTGCTGACTTACAAATACTGGTAGAATATCTGGCTCCGTAGACTTAAACTGGTTAATTATATCAGCTGTATCACGTGATTTACTCTTGTTTTTGCGACCAATGTTACGTTTATTGGATGGAACTGCATCAAAAAGTAACGACTTCGATTTTTTTATCTCTTCACTCGCAAAAGCAGGCACCTGTTTTTAACCCAACAAATTTGCACCGGTAATTCCTCATCCACCACAGGCACTTTGTTTTATAACATAGCATTTGCATAATATAACATAGCTCGCATCGATCACTATATAACAATTTAAACAACACGTGTAAATTAACACTATACACTTTTCATTTCACAACTTTCTTTATTTTATGTATCGGAATTGAATTAACCTCTCCCACTTAGTTGTACACGCGCCCGTCGTAGCTGAGTGTGGGCACGCGACTGATGCGTAATGTTTTTCGCTTTAAAAATAAAGACTAAGTCATTCGGCATATGCAACGAGGAAAGTCTCCGGGTCACGACGGACTCAGCATTTAGCATCTGCAATATGCTGGGCCACACACCTCTAGGGTATTGCTATGTTTTCCTGGTTATGCGTTAGCCACTCATACTTATCACACGATATTATGAAAACCGCGGTCGTGCCTGTAGTGTAAAAAAACTAGTGTTCTCACTGACAAAAGTAACTACAGGCCCATATCGCTCGCTACGGTAACGGCTTACGGTTTTTTATGGGTTATTTAACCTGATTTAAACGAATTTGAATTTTGAATTACATTTAGTATTGTTTTATATATTATATAAATAAATAAATACTTAACTAAAATATTTATCATAGGGGGGAAACAGGGGACACAAAAGGGGTTAAAAATTAAATAGACGACGTAGTTAAAGCTAAAAACTATTTGCTCTATGAAACTGTAATTTGTCAGGTAGGTGAAATGTGGAATAAAATTTAAATAAGACTATAGTGAACACGGGAAAAGCCGCCGGTAAAGCCTTGTTTTCCTACTAAACTGATTATGCCTCATTAAAATAGCATCAGCATTGTCTTTATCTAGTCTACACTGAATGTGATATAGTAGCTGCCGACAAAAATCATCATATCATCATCAAGAGACAAAAATGCGATAAATCATTAGCGATAAGATTAAGAAGGGGTGAGGGTTGCATATAAAAGTGTAGATGTTGTAGTTACTGTCATTCCACGGTTTGCTGATCAAGATGAAACTGTTCCTGCCTCTGTTGTGTGCTGTGGTCGCCGCTACCGTCGGTGCAGAGCTGGTGGAGGATGGTATCACTGAGCCGCTGCGCTACTACCACGAGAACGCTGGCATCGCCGAGGCCGAGCGCATCCGCCGCAACGAGGAGGAGGCCGATGCCAGGGGAGACGGCGGCGAGCGCATCGCGGGTGGTTCAGCCGCTGGACTCGGTGCCTTTCCATTCATGGTGAGTGAGAGCTGGTGCTACCGGTTTCGGCTCGGTAGATACCTACCTAGAAGTATACAAGTACAGGTAGAGTGTCGTATGTTTCAGGGTGGGCTGGTGATCACATTGACTAATGGCGATACCTCCGTGTGCGGCTCTTCACTACTGACGAACACCCGCTCCGTAACGGCAGCGCATTGCTGGTGGGATGGCCGTAACCAAGCGCGCCAGTTCACCGTTGTACTCGGCTCCACGCGACTCTTCAGCGGCGGCGTGCGCATTAACACCAACCAAGTTCAGATGCACGGCAGCTGGAACCCGAACACCATTGTCAACGACGTCGCTGTGATCACAATCACCCGCGTCGGCTACACGAGTGAGTATCGCAGCTAATCCCTCTCCGTATTTTTACTCACACGCCATCTGACCTCTCTCCTTCACTTGCAGACGCGATCGGGCCGGTGAATCTGGCGAGCGGAACCAACAACTTTGCGGGCACGTGGGCTGTCGCTGCCGGGTTTGGCAGGACTGGTGACGGTGAGTCATATAACATTTTTCACGCTTGAAAAATCTCTTTATTTAACTAAAAATATTGTGACAATATATTAAATAATAAGAAATGGTACTAAAATTGATAGGTTAGAGGCTTTATTATTGACTTACCAGTTGTTGAAGACAATAGCCCAATGACAGATGCCTGTCGAATAACTATCAACGAAAGAGGGTTAGTTAGTCAGGCTCTTCAAATTTTCTTATTCAGACTAAGCTTCGGTAGAGTCAAAGCACAATATTTTTTTTACTGTATACGTCCATATATTGTAGACAAGATTATATTTTCATTGCAATGCATTTTGTCTATAGAAATAATGTCGTTGTGATCGCTAATATCGATTTGTTTGTTTATGATCCTCATAAATAGAACAATTATTATAATAATTATACGTAGTAATCGCTCTAGTGCACTCACACTATGAAGTAGTGATGGTTCAGTGGTACTGGCTGTGGACTGCCGCGCAGCAGGTCCATGGTTCCAAAAAAAGTGCAGTCTTCTACGCATTGTATAATCAAAACTCCTGATTAGTGTCATATATTGGTATGTCCTGCAGCATAGGTAATTAATTGATACACACTGCATTTCAGGAGACACGTTTGTTTATATGTTGGTTTATAAAATAGCACGGGCAGAACGTTAACACATCAAAAGCTGATAGCAAAAAGAATGAACATAGAGATGGATGAGTGAATATTATCACTTGCCATGGCACATAGATATATACTATACTCTTCCCCGCATACAGAAACAAGAAAGGTTTACACTAAGTATATAACTTTTTTTTTTTATTCATAGTAGGTTCGCGTTTGACTACACCCTGCCTGATGTTAAGCATTGATGTGGTCTAAGATGGAGCACGCTTACCTAGAAGAAACCTATTTACTCTCGATTTGAAGACACCCATGTTGTATCCATCAGGAAAAACTGACGACCGTAAGGAGTTCCACTCCTTCGCAGTACGCACGAGAAAAGTGGAAGCGAAGCGCTTCGTACGAGTCCTGGGAATATCAACCATGTACGGATGGTGCCTCTCCGTTTGTCTGGCCATCCGATGGAAAAAGGGGGAGGGCGGAATCAAGTCGTGCAGTTCTTGTGCACATTCTCCGAAATGTATCCGGTAAAAGACCGATAGACAAGCGACTTTACGGCGGTGCTCAAGGCTTTGCAGCCGAGACTCCTACAGAAAGTGGCTGCCTATTAACCTCCTGGCGCGTCTCTCAATCGACTCCAGTGCCTCAAGTTGGTATTTGGCAGAGCCGTCTCAAAGGTGAGAGCAGTACTCAACACATGACCTTACTTGAGCTTTGTACAAAGTAAGCATTTGTTCCGCTGTGAAGTACCGTCTCACCTTTGAGAGGATGCCATGTTTTTTAGCGGCTGACTCAGCTTTTGACTCGATATACGAGCCAAAATTTAGAGTCGACGATAGAGTAACATCAAGGAGGTCTAGGTGGTCTGTGACCGGCACGGATACATCTCGGAATGTTGGAGACAGTTGGAATTGTCTTCTTTTGGCGGAAATCAGACACGCCTGGGTCTTGTTGGCATTGAACTTGACCAAGTTGGCATCGCCCTAATCGGAGACTGCCTTAAGGGACAAGTTAAAGCGTTCGACCATAGCTTCTCTAAATCTCCGGATCTCCGGCTCACTGGCTCGTGCAGTACTTCATAGCTCTCTACAACCGTGCTGTCGTCTGCATACCCAAAGGTACCGGGCTTTAGCAGATCGTTGATATGCAGCAGGAAGAGCGTCGCAGAGAGCACTGACCCCTGGGGGACGCCGGCATTAATACCCATTTGATCAGACGAGCAGCCGTCCACGACTACTCGTACCTAACGGTGGACAAACCGACACCGGGTAACGGTCTGGATCAGTTGTCAGCAGAAGGTCCAGGCAATAGGCCGTGTGAGACTCAACATCGGGTACCCTCGTGGCTCCTTGGACCAGCTGGGTGAGATTTAACGCTAACGCAAGCTTTCGCGTCTCTCTACTGGCATGGTCGGTGTCCTGGTATGGGTGTAGCCAATCCTGGTGATGGCCATTAAAATCTCCCAGAAACACCAGTTGGGCAGTAGGGTATTTCTGTTGAGCTACGTCCGCCACCTCATTGATGTATTCGGTGAGCCTGGTTATCCCCTGATTTCCACTATGTGAGCGGTAAACACAAGCGTAGAGACTTTTCTCAATACCTGTGTGACCCGACTTTCGTACGGCGTCACTGGACATTGCGACTAGGTCGTTTGGCGGCGTGGCTTTGTCCAGTGGGTGGTCACTAGCCTCGGCCGAAGACTACCACCAGTTTGTCATTTGATTAGCACCACCCAGGGACCACGTATAGGGAATCGCTATAGGGTACTACGAACGCGGACGACTCAGCCCCCAAAACATAACTAAATAAACTTAATTGAACAAGATAATTTAGTTGTTCTGGACAAACAACTTATCTATACCTTAACTTACAACATGGTATGTTTCACTGGATTACAACATAGTATTTATGTAAGAATCTAACTTATTACTAATATGAGACATAACTGCATGCTATGACATTTTTTATGAAATTTTGTAATATTATTATATTGTATATAAGTACATGTAATATTAATTTTGAATTGTGCACCAGTTGGCTAAACAACTTCCATATTTTAACCACATCTAATGAGTTGGTTTACATATCTTTTCCATCTTAGGCGCTGAACATCAATATAATAGGTAACTCCAGGCATCGACTCTTCAATGACAATGCCCTCAGCTCAAGGTTTTTGTCCCCTTCGGTAATCTTTTGTCATTACTTTCTTGCTATCTTAAATTGTACATTCCTGGAATATCCATGAGAATCTACGATTTTGTTTTGCTTTATTCAAAGATCTTGAAATACTGGTCTAATTAATGAAAAGCGATTTCTTATTTCACTCCCCAACATAAGTCGGGCAAGAGAGACTCTCGTAGATTTATGAGGAATAACTCTATAATCGGCAAAAAGTATGCTGATTGCATATTGAAGTGTTGTTCCACTCTCTACTATTTTTGTTACATTCGACTTGAATGTCTCCACAAATCTATCAGCGGCACTATTTGTGGCTGGATGGTAGGGAGGGGTGAATGTATGTTGAATGCCAACGTTTGTACAAATTGTCGGATATAAAAATCGATAACATTTTACCAAACAATGGACCAAGGTAATCAGCATGGATGCGGTACCAAGGTGATGGGGGTATGGGCCAAGGCCTTAAGTTACTTTTTTGAGGGTATTTCTGTAAGACAAACAGTATATGCAATTTTTAGTTAACTCTACTGTCTTCATTTAATTAGGGCCACTAAAAGTATGATTTGGCTATATCAATCATCCTGCTACTGCCAAAATGACTCCTGTGTCCATTTAGAATTTCATTTCTTACAGAGTTAGGAATTATAATCCCCGAAACAAACAATCTCTATCAATACTTATTTCATACCTTTTCATAAAAAAAATATTTGCATTCTTTATCAATTGAGTTAACATTTGGCCAACCGTCATAGCAGTACTTTAATATTTTGGATAATAACGGATCTTTCTTGGTTTCCGTTTGAATAATTTCCTAGTTCATTATATTGTAACTTTTCTCTATATAATTGTGCAAAATGATAACAATCGGATGTATAGGAGCTTCTCGATAGACGTTTTTATTTGAAACCTTATTAAGTTATATTACGTCGGAAATGGTCGACCTTAAAGTTAATTTCCTAATTCTTTTTTTCTTAATTTTTGTTTTAGATGATCTATATCAATGATTGCACTGAACACACACCACACAACATATTTGTTCTACTTGTGGATGACACTACGACTATTTTTCATTGCTAGCTGTACCTGCGACTTCGTCGGCGATTGCAATCCATGCAGACTCATTATTCACATTTGACCACTGTTTATCTCATATGAAGCAACGCTGTGGTCTGCTTGTTGGAGCACTCTTAATAAAAAATGTTTTACTAAGAGTGCTCCACATCTTAGTAAAACTTTTTTTTATTGCTGATAGGTTAGCCTGTGGTCAAAGGCTAACCTATACTATAAGGTGCAATATATACGATGAGGTGGTGGTTTGAAGCAGTGATGGCTGAGTGGCATTGGTTATGGACTACCGCGGAGCAGGTCCACGGTTCGAATCCCGCCGCGGGCTTGAGCTTCACCGCTTGGTGGAAGGGTATTTTGCGAATGCCCGCCAGGCTAACGACCACCCTCAAGTAGAAAATATGTCGGAAAATATGTCGCCAAGCACCTAACGGTGTGTTCCGGTAGCTGTCCTTGAGAGCCAGTACTTCTAGGTTAGCCTGAACAACATCTTCGACCACATCATCACTTACCATCAGGTGAGATAGTGGTCAAAGGCTAACCTATCAAGCACAAAAAAAAAAAAAAAAAAAAAAAAAAAAAAAAAAATGTCGCCAAGCACTTAACAGTGTGTTCCTGTAGATGTCCTTGAGAGCCAGTAATTCTAGGTTAAACCTGTTAACACCTTCGACCACAGTGTCGCTTACCACCAGGTGAGATTGTGGTCAAAGTTTACATATCAGCAATAAAAAAAAGACTTTTATATATATAAAGTGACAAGTACCACTATTCTAAAAAATAAAAAACGTATGAAATCGGACTACGCGTTAGTAAATTACAACTAAGTATGTATACATTTTGACTTTCATCCCCTGGCCCAGGGCAACCGTACTGAATTTCGGGATAAAAAGTATATGATTTCATTTCATACCAAGAGGCTATAATACTAGATGCTAAGTTTCACTGAAATTCATTCAGTAGTTTTGGCGTGATGCGCGGCCAGGATACATACCGATAAAAAGTACAGTTTTGCCACCAGTATCAGGTATAGAGTGCACTCAAATATTTTTTCCAAAATATTTTTAATGTACAGGATTTGGCCTGTTACAGTTTTATTATAAGTATAGATTATGACAAACAATCATCAAAAAGTTATGAACAAGGTTCTAGCAGATGTCATGACAGAAAATTATAACTTAAATATAATACTTCTGAATAAATTATCTGTTGACATTAAATATCTTAATCATAAAGTTGAAGAAGTAAATTGCTACAAATTTTGGGAATACATTTAGACAAGAACCTTAATTGGAAAGATCATATTAATACGGTTTGTCAGAAACTTAGGCGTTATACTATTGCTTTTAAAAACTAATTCAATCAATATCTGTTAAGGTGCAGTAGCTTACCATGGCTATTGTTGGCGACGAAGGATTCCCACCAGAAGGGTTTGATGCAGCAGAACTTTTCACTGATTCAATTCGTACAACGATTCTTGTGCCTTAAAAGCAACTTCAGGGATACAACTTACAGAAATCTAAATGATTAAAAACTAAAGCTTACGTTTTCTGTTGAAGACGGTGCTCCGGGGCGTCAAAGCGCTAAGCGTAACAGGCATGTTGTGTTGCAGGGGCTGCCGGTGGCATCAGCAATAACCAGTTCCTATCGCAAGTGAGCCTGCAGGTCATCACAAACGCAGTGTGCCGGCAGTCGTTCAACATCGTCGTCGACTCCACGATCTGTGTGAGCGGCGCTGGCGGCCGCAGCACCTGTGGTGGTGACTCTGGCGGTCCTCTTGTCATCGGCACCGGTAACGCTCGTCAACTCGTAAGTACCAATTCCTCTCTTGCTCTCGTTCCCGCTCACGAGGTACCAACACCCCGTTTCATTCAATCTCTCCTCTTGCAGGCCGGTATCACGTCCTTCGGCTCAGCGTTGGGCTGCACGCGCGGCTTCCCGGCTGCCTTCGCACGTGTTACTTCCTTCAACGCTTGGATCCGCCAACGCATTTAATAAGTACTTACAATATACTTGAAAGTGTTTTTTCCCGAAACTGACTTTTATTGCCATCACGCAATCCGACTTTATTCTATGGAGATAGTGGAGCAGTATTAAATTTTGTATTTGTAATCTAGCCTTAAATTTGGCTCTAGGAACCATCAACAGATTCCATCGCTGCAAAAACTGTTTTTGTATCTGTACCAAGTGGTATTCGGTCCGTTATCCTACGGCGGTGGTCATGAGACACTGCAGCTGCAGTGTCTCATTACCATCGTCACTTTGAGTCTTTTACCTACTGCCGAACAGGCAACGCCTAGCTATAAGTAAGTAAAACTTGAGACAGTGAATATTTGAAAGTGAGTGCATCAGTGTGAAGCATTCCTAGTTGCTATTAGGTCTAAGGACTGATTAAATCATACAACTAGTACGTTCATATGCTCTTCAAGATGCCGGCGTACAAGCACCGGCATCGTGCCCTGGGCCCCCCCCCAAATTTGGGAGGAGCCACGAGAGGGCGCCCGCGACCTTCAGCGGGCGCGTCGACAGCCCGCTGAAGTGCGGGCCGAAGCGCCACCGGCTATCGATAACTAGGCCCAGATATTTCATCTGGGCCTCCACCTCGATCCTGACGCCCTCTACAACAATATGGGCGTCAGGGAGAATGCGCTGCCGAGGCCCGTGGAAGAACACGGCCTCGGTCTTATGCAGCGCCACTTCCAATCCTAGGCGGCGGATCCTACCAGCAACCAGGGATCCACCGGCCGAGGCTAGACTGGCCGCCTCTCTAAAGTTTCTCCCCCGGGCAGTGAGGAGAGTGTCATCCGCATAGCAGATGACACTCGTGCCACGGAGGAGACTTCCCCGCAGGAGCCAGTTGAATCCGATGTTCCACAGGAGTGGTCCCAGGACAGACCCCTGTGGAACACCGGAACCCGCATCGTACCGGCGGAGCTGTCCCGTGCGATCCACAAGGAGGACAGCTCGGTCCCCTAAGTAGTCGGCCAGGAGACTACGCAGGTACTCAGGCACTCCATGGTAGCGGAGCGCCTCCATGATTGTCGAGTGGGGGACGGAGTTGAAGGCGTTGGCTATGTCAAATGACACAGCCAAAACCCCGTCCCCTGCCTCCGTAGCCTCCTGCACCTGGCCCTTGAGTCGGGCCAGCGCGTCCACAGTCGAACGCCCTCTTCGAAAGCCGAATTGGGCGTCCGACAGATCCGGCCCGACCCTATGCAGGTGCTCGTTGATCCGGTTTGCGACGATCCCCTCGAACATTTTACCGACCTCATCGAGCAATACGATGGGCCGGTATGCCGAGGGAGAGTCCGCCGGGCGTCCCTCCTTTCTGAGGAGGCACAACTGCCCCTCCTTCCATGGTTTCGGGAACCTACCAGACGTGAAACACGCGCTGAATAGGTCCCGAAACCTCACCTCCATTTGGAGTGCGGCGATGGCAACCACCCGTGCGGGGACACCGTCCGGCCCCGGGGCCGTTCTCTTTGCGTGGAGGCGAAGAACCTCCCTTTCAAATTCCGCCAGCGTGGCTGGAGGAACCTCCTCCTCCTCCGGTGGAGCTGCCCCCTGCGGGGGATCCATCACTGGTGGGGCGTGGTTGGACCTGGACGGAAACAGGGACCGAACCACCCCATCCAGCAATGCCGGCTCGAGGGCCTCCGTTAGCGGGGGACCAAAGGTGCGCAGTTTGTTCTGCGCCGCCTTATATGGTCTCCCGTATGGGTCCCTGTTGAGACCCTCGAGCATCTCAGCCCTCGCCGCGTCATCGGCGGCGCCCATGGCTGACTTGAGGACCCTCTTCGCCTCTACGTAAGAAGCGTACAGAAGGTCCTCGTTGGCCTCATCACGATGGCTGCGCCGTCTACTCCGCGTATACGCCCTCCTTGCTGCCACACAGGCGACCCGAAGCTCCGCTAGTTCCTCCGTCCACCAATAAACAGCGCGATGGGGAGGAGGACGGCGAGACCGCGGCATGCTGGCGTTGCACACCTCGGTCAAGGACTCCCTGAGCTGGACCGCCGCGGAGTCCACGTCCAAGACCTCGAGAAGAGGCGCGAGCCAGTCTTGGACGAACGCGGTCTCCATTGCCGCTTCACGGTCCAGGCGGGTGAGAGCCCACCGTGGAAAGGGAGAGCGGCCCGAGAGGACCGTCCTCCGGAGGCTCTGGGTGGAGATGTCGAACCGCACATATCGGTGGTCCGACAGGGTCTCCACCATCTCTACCCGCCAGTTCGTGACGCGTGCGGCCAGCACGGGGGTGGCGAACGAGACATCGACCACTGATCCTCCCCGTTGCCGCACACACGTCTGAACCGTTCCTCTGTTGAGGAGGGACACACCGGAAGAGGCCGCCCAGAACTCAACGGTGCGACCCCGGACGTTGCATGAGGCAGCCGGGTTATCCCAGACCACCGACTTGGCGTTAAGGTCACCTAGAACGGTGACCTGACGCGGCGCCGCCCTACCGACAACGGCGGTGAGGATTTCGAGAAAGTCCTCGAAATCCGAGAGAGGGCGGTTTGGGGAGAAATAGACGCCCACGAAGGCTATATCTCCCCACGCGGCGGCCACATATCCCGGTCCCCTCTCTAAAAGCGAGAGGGGAGGGGAGTCTGTGGAAGACCGCGACACCACTGCCACCAAGCCATCCCGATCACCCAGCCAACGGCTAGGGATCGATTATGGCTCGGCAACCACCGCTACGTCCACCAACCACTCAGCAATGGACTGCATCAGCAGGTCCTGGGCTGCTTTGCAGTGGTTGATGTTCGCTTGGAGGATGCGATGCTCGGCCCTATCCATCATTCGGACATCGCACCCCCCTCTACAGCCGCCAGAGTTCCCGTTTCAGGGACGGCGGCAGCTACGGCAGGCTAGGTCGGCGCCTGCGCTTTGCCCTTCTTAGGGGGAGGATTACAGTTCCTCCCATTCATTACGTGGTCCGCCGGTCGGCCACTGGCAGCACACACCGCACAGCGTGGCGTGGTGGCTGTGCAGGAGGCGGATTTGTGCCCTTCTTTACCACAGCGGTAGCAACTGCCGGCTCTATCCACCTCGGACGGACACAGGGCCCGAGTGTGCCCGATTCCGAAGCACTTGAAGCAGCGCAAGGGCTGATCTTCAAGCGCTCGGACTCCACAGGAGCTGAAGCCCACTGAAAGCTGTCCTTTGGCGAGGACGGTTTTAGCCGCTGTGACTGGGCACTCGAGGCGGATGGTGCCCATGCCACCCCGGCCAGGTCGGATACCCCTGGCTTGGATCGCTGCGACGTCGCAGCCCCCTATTGCTGCGACTGCCGCCACGACCTCCTCTTTGGTGACCGAATCATCCAGATTGGTCACCTCCAAGGTCACTGACTTTACGGGCCTCACCACCTTGGCAGCGTCTGCGATGACCTCCTTAAGTTTAGAGGCAAAAAGGTCCGCGTTGGCACCGCCCTGAGCCCCCGGGAACTCAAAAATTCGAGCCCCGGCTTGGGTCCGACGGCATGTGACTGCTCCGATCCCCAGTTGGGTCGGGTCGGCGCTGGCACGGGCTCGCTTCAGGACGGACTCATAAGTTTCGCCCCGGTCCGCAGCCTCCACGGTGAGCGTTACCACAACGGCTGCGGTTTTAGGGGGAACCAGGGGCTTAGGTTTCCCCACACTGGCGGGGGCCCTTTTGGCTGCCGGAGCAGCGGAAGAGGGCTTCGGGGCCGACTTCTTTCCTTTCCCCTTCCCTTTCCCCTTGCCGGTCGTCTGGGACGGGCAGGGAACGGTGGTTGTGGGGATGACAGGGGGAGCGGCCGCCTTCGTGTTGGCCTTGCCCTTCCCCCTCCTAACCACCTCCGTCCAAGGTTGATTGGATGGGGTGGAGGAGGGTAGAAATGTGTCCTCCTTTTGGGAGGATGGCCCCGGCTTGTTCTGCCTCTTGTCCGCCGCAAGTGGCGGACGGATGCGACTCTCCGGCAAGAGCCTGTCCTCGATGCCGGCGAAGCAGGCTCTCGTGAAGGCCCTTTCCTCCATGACGACCTTGCGAATTATATCCTCAAGGTTGGAGGAGGTGGGGCCCTCAGCCGCTGGGATTGGGTCGGCCTGGATTGGCCGGGCCGTGGCTTCAGCCAGCTTTTGGTGCAGCTGGCTGACCTCCGACTGCAGGCGGTTGACCTTTGCCTGCAGTTGCCGCGTTTCGTCCGTAGCGGTGCGTTGCACCAGCTCGCGGATTATGCCGCGCATACTTGCGGCCTTGCACTTCAGGGACTTCTGAAAAGTCCCCTTAAGGTTTGAAGACTTAGAGGCGACCTCCATAATCTCCTCCTCGTCCTCCTGCGCCATGCGCTCCAGCTCGGTCACGGAGTGGTCCGAGTAGAGCACTATAGATGCGCCATATCCGGACTTTGCCCGCGCGGTGCGCGCCTGCTGCTCCTTGGCAGCGATCTTTTCCTCCAGGTCTTGTTGGAGCTGCGCCCGCCGAGCCAGGTTCAGCTGGCGTTGAGCATCTGCGAAACCCACGTCGTGGGTGTCCGCAACTACTTTGGTAGGCTTTTTAGCCTTCGGCTTCTTGGGCTTGCTCCTACTGGAGTCCGAGGAGCAAGACTCGCCTTTCAAGAAGGCCCGCTTCTTTGCTTGCTGGCGACCTTCCGCTGTCGCTGCAGAAGCATCCGACTCAAACATGATTGAGTCCGAAAACTCGTCCGGCCGAGCAAACACGCTAGCCACGGATGGTGCGCGGCTCGCATCAGACACCGATGCAGCCTCATCGGCATGGCCCTGAGAAGGGCCTTTTGGTTGGCCCTGAGAAGGGCCTTTTAAGAAACGCCCGGAGGCGTCCCGCGCTGGTTTAGGCATGTTTGCCTCCGCCAGTGTCGTAGATAAGCCGCAATGAGTTCTACGACGTACAGTGCACTTTAGCCGAGCCCAGTCTGCCACTCCGTTACGGTGGTCAGAACTGGGTCGTTTCCAGGGGACACGACGAGGACGTAAGCACTGTGGGGGGTCCCCCATTCTTCAACCCCTAACCATGAAGTCTTCCACCCCTAACCATGAACTGTGGGTGGCTAGCCCACGTGGTGAAGATGCGTGCGGGCGCAGCCAGCTTCATTTCACAGGAAAATACGGAATTTCGCTCGCAACGACAGGGCCAATATCCATACATTTGACACGTGCGCACTTGAGAAAGCTTGCATATTCGGGTTTAGCGACGGCGTGAGCTTAGGGGCCACGCGATCTACAACTCGGAGCCTCACTAGATTAATTCAATAATAATAATAATAATTCACGAGCCGAAACACTGAAATTTAGCCCGGCGTTGTAACCTAAAACTTCGCACGAAAACACTGCACCGAAAATATCCAATCACTTAAATAACCTTTTGGGAGGTTGGAAGGCGCTCGTACGTAATGGCGACACGTCACGTCTCTCACTGGGAAAAGTCGCCTCCTTGGACGTTATTTCAGCTGGTATGTATCGTCCAGAATGTTTAGTTGAGCACTGTCCTGACGGTCCCGCCCTGAAAATATCGAAATTAGTTTGTCAATTGCCAAACTCCAAAGCCACTAGGGCACACCACTGGAATCAAGACTTACCTCGCAGCAAGCAGCGCCTATCATGGGCTGCTGGGCGAAAAAGAGTCAAAAACCGCTCTTACGCCGTATTTACGGGGCGGCGCCACTTTTTTAGAACATTCGTCGAGGAAGGGGCAAAATAACAAAGATAATGCCACTTACCGATAAACTTTCAGATAAAAATATGCCTTATTAATCTGCGCCTATGGATGCCAGGATTGCTGCAATGAAATACCCATTTCCTACAGAGAGGGCCTCCTCAAAAAGAAAGGGAAATCCTAACTTCGTGCCACTGCGCTAGGAGCAATAGTGGACTTCGCCAAGCAGGGTTTCACTTCCGCCATCGTCCTGGAACGAGCCTAAGCAGGGACAAGGCGCTAAATGGGCAACAAAACCTCAGTTTACTCAAATGTAGACCAAAAGCATACACTACCGGGGCTCTTATATTCAATGCGATGACGAACAACCAGTTTCACTTCGTGCGAGGTGGGATTCCACCGCAACGGAATTTTTGGTAATAACAACATCCACGTATAAAAAAAAAACATCCCCATACAGTCTCCACCCGTGAGAAAATTCAATTTTTTGGCAACACAGTGCCATGACTTATCATATTTCGTAGGTCATAGATTAGTTGGCGTTCGATGGACATTCAGCTTTGCGCAGAACAGATTAAAAAGAAAGCGGGAGACGTTCACAAACTTGAAAAAAAAAACCGTAACAGCTGTAGTGTTGTATATATGTTGTTCGTAGTATTTCACTTTTCAATCGTTTTTAATCTTTTTAAATTGGCCTTGTAAATCAAAGTCAAAGTCAAAGTCAAAATCATTTATTCAATTTAGGCGTCTATGACGCTCTTATGAAGGTCAATTACAAATTTTAGTATTGAAATATTCTACATTGTACTGCCACGTTCAGCAAATAAAGTGTATAGAGCCACTGCGAGAAGAACGGGCAAGAAACTCGGGGCCATTCTTTTAAACATCTTTTAACAATGTGTTACATACATACTATATAATAGAGTTATTACAATATTTGTTTAAATTATGTAGGTGACAGGCAATAGCTTGACGGAGGCGGAATTGTCCAGGCATTTTTGTCGTTTATGTAATCAGAAACTGTGTAGTAGGATTTTTTAATCAATATGTTTTTCACATGCAACTTGAATTTCCCTTCTGTGAGCGTTGTAATATGTTTAGGAACTTTATTATAAAACCGCACACAATTACCTAAGAAGGACCTTTTATTTGTCTTTGCTAATCTAAAACCTGGCACCGCTATTTTATCTTTATTCCTAGTATTGTAATCGTGATTGTCACTGTTTAATTTAAATTTACTCAAATTTTTACGAACATACATAATATTTTCAAATATATACAGACTTGGTAAAGTTAAAATATCAATTTCTTTAAAAAGATCCCTCACAGATTCCCTAGGACCCATTTTATATATGGCTCGAATTGCACGCTTTTGTATGATAAAGATTGTCTCTATCTCAGCAGCAGTTCCCCACAGCAATACGCCATACGACATAATACTGTGGAAGTACGCGAAATAAACTAGGCGAGCAGTAGCTACGTCTGTTAACTGTCTTATCCTAAGAACTGCATATGCAGCAGAACTAAGTCTTCCGGAGAGATCATGTATATGTGGATCCCATATAAATAGTTATCGTATTTTAGTCGACCTTCAGTATCAAATTTACCTATAAAATGATTACGATTTACGGGGCAATTTCAAAGGGTTAAAAAGGATTTAAAAGTAACTTATTTATATACCTATGACAAGGTTTACACAGCACCCAAAAACCAGTAACAATGTCTGAGGCATATTCCACGCGGTCGAAGCCGCGGGTAAACGCTAGTTGTTGTATAAAAATGGCCCTTAGAAACAAGCGTGATGTTTAGCTAACTTTGTATTGTAACTAACTTTGTATTGTATTGAATTTTGTTCTCTGATAAAAATTATCCGTATCGTTTGTTTTTAACATTTTCTACCAAACTCGTATGTGTCGAGCCATCACTTTTTTATTTATATATAAGTGCCGAAACGTGAAATACTCCACAGTCTTTGTATAGATCTATAGCCCAAGCACGAATAACTTGCGAAAACGTAAGGGTTTCGTAAACGTATCGAAATGTCACCATTTTGTATAGGATTTGATCAGCGCCTCTACAGAGCGTAAAAGGAACTACATTTTGGCAGAAAAAAAGGTTTTGACTACTAACGTGTCGAGATTTTAACGTGAACGTTTTGTCACGTAATAAGTTTTGTATGAAATCGCGAGCACGAACCTAATTCTAACGTAAGGTCGAAGGCTGGCTATCAAGGGTCTGTCAAAAGTCTACGAATGTTATGTCACTGAGAAATTTTCAGTGAGATGGCTGACGTAACGTATTCAGTTGTGATAAAACTTCGAAAGTTTATGTTATTAATGTGCTTTTCATTCATATTTTACCTATAAAACTGTGAGAATGCGACCTCGTTTAACGGATACTCTATGGAATGTTTTATAAAAAAGTCCATCTGACTTCTTACAGATTCGTAGTAATGTCTAGCGGTTGTCAAGTATAAAAAAAAATATGTATAAGTTATTTAAAATAAACTTATAATGAATTTAAAGTAAAGCCTGTTAATATAGGTACTTAACTTAGTATATCGGATATTGGATAACTCGTTCCTACAAAGGTTATGGGCAATTAATTTGGATGAGTTGAAAAAAATCTCGATGTCAAAGTAAGTGAATAACTATAGCAATAATGTACGCAAATATAAATATTCTGCCTATATTAAAAGGCGAAAACTACTCCAACTGGAAGTTTAGAGTAAAATCTTTATCAGAATAAAAACAAGTATTACATACTTTAGAAAAAGAAAATAAAGATGACACAATAGAAAAAATAAAATTAGACGACTCAAAAGCAAAAGCTATAATTATTCAATGCATAACTGATAAACATTAATTAATTATACAAGATTGTAAAACTGCAAGAGAAATGATTGAAAAACTGGACTCAGTATTTCAACGTAAAAGTGTATTCACTAAGCTAACGCTAAAAATAAAGTTATTAAGCTTAAAGTTACAACGTAACGAAAAATTGGAAGACCATTTCCAAAAATTTAAAAAATTGTACATGAATTGGAAAATATAGACAAAAAGTTAGATGATTCAGACAAGATCTGTCATCTACTATTAACTCTCAACGATGACTACGAAAATGCCATAACAGCAATTGAAACTATAAACACTGACATAAATCTTGAATTTGTAAAATCAAGATTACTAGATGTTGAATTGAAAATAAAAAATAAAGATATGACAGAAACTCAACAAAATATATTCAAAGCTTCAAGCTCAAGAGCAAATAATTATAATACTCATGATGAAAGACCGAACTATAGTGATAACTATACAAGATCAAGACGACCTACAAGAGGATGAAGTTCTCGTAGTAGAGGTTATTATAGAAGAAATAAAGGCAAATTTGATGGACTCATAGCTTTAACGGCATCAGCCGAAAAAGACAATAAATTTATTCTTGATAGCGGAGCCACAAATCACATGATTACAGAAAAACTTGAAAAATATATGACGAATGTCCAAAGATTAAATGAACCAATTACTGTAACAATTGCAGATCGTAAAGGACTAATTGCAAATAAAAAAGGAACAATAACTGGATATTGCAACAATATGAAAACAGATTTTGAAGCAATCATTGTTAAAAACCTGACGCACAATCTATTTTCAGTAGAAAAAATAACTAGTAAAGGTTATACAATATTATTTAACAAAAACGGAGTGAATATAAGAAAAGGAAAAACTAATTTTCCTGGCACTAAACAGAACAATTTACATACTTTAGAAATACACATCATACCACCTAAAGACAAGAAAGAATACGCAAATATCACAAAAAAAAAGATGATGTATGGCACATACGACTAGGCCATTTGAATAAAAAAGGTTTGAGTATTCTTGGACTACCGATTTCAAATAAAAGATATGAGAGTTGTATTCGAGGTAAAAGTACACGAAGACCTTTTGTATACAGCAAAAGAGAAAGCAAAGAGATAGGAGATCTTCTGCACTCAGATTTGTGTGGACCTATTCATCCAACATCAGTAAATGGCCAATGCTGTTTCAAAGTTTTGATAGATGATTATTCCCATATGGTAAAAACATATCTACTTAAAAACAAGAATGAAGCAGAACACAATATTTTGAAACATATACAGCTAATTAAAGCTCAGTTTGAATTAAAAACCAAAAGGATAAGGATAGACAATGGCGGAGAATTTACGTCAAAAAGATTTAAAGAGACTTGTCAACAAAAAGGCATAATACTAGAATATACAAGTTCGTACACGCCTCAACAAAATGACACATCTGAAAGAATGAACAGACCGTTACTTGACAAGGTAAGAGTAAAATTCACAGAAACTAATTTACCTAAAGAATTATGGAGTGAAGCAATTTGCGCATCAGCTTACGAACTAAACCGCAGTCCAACAAAAGTATTAAATGGACAAACACCAGCTTCTATATGGTATGATTACAAAGACCTAAAAAAATTGCGAATTTTTGGTTCCAAAGCATGGACGATCACAATACCGAAACCAAGCAAGCTACAACCAAGAGCCAAACCAATGATAATGGTTGGATATACAGGCTCAGGATATAAATTGTGGGATTACGGAGGTAACAAAATTGTACAATCAACTGATGTCATATTTGATATAACCCAAATAGTTTACCAACCACAAAAGAAGGAGGAAGGAAACAAAACTTCTGAAAATATCATAGTATTTGATGAAGAAGAAAAGTCAAATAGCCCACAAAGACTTGAACGAAGTCAAACAACAAGTTCAATGAACAATTAGATGAAAATGATCTAAATGTATCTAACTATATGACTGACAACGACGATAGTGACGATATCATTGATCCTGAAAATAACGTTGATAATCAAATAACTACTAGATCAGGTCGAAATATAAATCAACCTTAACATTTTAATGAATATCAGTTATATTCTGCATATTGTTTAATCACAAATGAAAATAAAGACCCAAATTCGTACAAAGAAGCAACGAATGATAAAGAATGGTCCGAATTTTGCACACCTATTAACACCCATCAAGGGTAGATAATAGTGGACATAATTTGTGAAAATAATTCTAAGATCGATGTATATAAACTATCCATATTCCTGGGAACAAATTAAGTTGGACATTTCCCTCTGTGCCTATTATTTATCTTACAGGGAAATAACTATTTTTTTTGTTTTAAGAACTGTTGTGTCATGTTTGCTGAATCTGCCACAGACCGTTTGGCTATTCTGACGAATTGTTTATCATATTTGTTAAACGTAGCCACGTAACGTTTAACCTGGCCATTGCTACGAGAAATAAATATATTAGAAATAGTGTGATGTTAATACATTTCTCCCCATATTCGACGAATGAACTTTATTAGTGGAGAAGTTTGATCCTCTATCGGCTATCACAAGATTTGGGGTACGAAATAATGTAATCATTTTCATCTATATTTAGAAGGATATGGTAATACTCTTCCTCAGATTGTCTGAAAATCCCAGAGTAATCCAAGTGTAATAAATCGATTTCCCTATACGATTGAAAGAAAAGAGTTTTCTTAGGTATATAGTAATCTTCTGTTAAAGTGTAAATTAGACTGGTTCATGTAGTTTCTAGTTTTGTTTAGTGTTTGTCATATCTTACGTGACAGTCATCATCGTGTAGAGTTATAAAACTTTACCAGTTCATATTCTGCCTATGTCATTATAGAACGACAATAGTACTGATGAGAATTTCCCAAATAATCGTGTAATTTTGTTTTGAAGATCGAAATCTAAATGACCTCTCAGTTCATATGATTGTTTGACAAGGACCAAGTACCTTAATATGGTTCGAACAAAAAAGTCTAAGACCGGAAGGTACCTACTATTATTACAGCGGCATATGGATGATAAAATTTGATGTACAATAAAGTGTTTATCTCTCTAAGCAAGGTTCAAAACTGCAGTTGAATAGTATTGCTATCGATTTATGTGCCACCAGGAGCCACCCAGTTCGCATTTTTTTTTATTAGCCATAGTAAGTTTGAATAAAGCTTTTGTGAAACAATTAGACATCATGATTACACGAACATCATTACTTTTTAAATAAAAGTAAAATAAAAACGAAGTGCAGACTAACGTACATAGCCCTATGTGGGCTACATAATTGCATTGTACGTTTGTGATTTCGTGATGCTTAATTCATGTTTGATATAGTCAGTCTTCGGATTATAGTCTTGTATGTACATGTTTCTAATACGCTTTGTGATTTAAAATATGCCAATTTGTAACAGAAAACATAAGGTCTTGGGCATTGTCAGTTTTAGGCGGTTTAGCTGTTCGGTCGTGTTTTCTAACAATCTGCTTAATAGTGTATTCAAACGGTCGTTTTTGGGGGATTTTAAGCACATTTTGTGAAAAGTGAAATTTATTCAATTTGATGAAATTTTTATATTGAATGATTCTACATTGTACTGCCACGTTCAGCAAACAAAATTGTATAGAGCCACTGCGAGAAGAACGGGCAAGAAACTCGGGGCCATTCTTTTATAAGTCTTAACAATTTGTTACATACTTACTATATACACTTTATTTACACTTTCACTGGATTATCAACTATTAATTAACAAATAAAGTCATTGTTTACATAAACAGATATTTTCTTATTCGATATATAATTGTCATAACCTTTTTAACAAACCATGGTCCTTTTGGACCATTACATTTAAACGAGGTTTGTCGTTATGTAATATCAGAAAAGATAGTAATAAATTACTTAACTTCACAACATCTTGATCGGGCAGCACTTCGTCACTAAAGACTACTTTCCAAATATATTTCGACACCCCCGGAGCTCTGCTCGGCACGGCGGTCCGACCGAAACTGAATCAAGCAGCACTTGGTCGTCAAAGACTATTTAAACACCACTGGAGGTCTGCTCGGCACGGCGGTCCAACAGAAAGTGAATCTACTCGCTTTACACTACCCCTTTTATAGGAAGGAACAAAAAAGTTGACGAATCGACTACCGTCACAAACACAGTACTCTTTTAAATTGACAATTATGTGATTTTAAGCTCTATACATATGGCAATAACTATAATAAAATCATCAATGTTTTTACACATAGAAATAAAGTACATAATATAAACTATTTTAAATAAGTATCTTTATAAATCTGTTACACTACTTATAAGATATACTTATTGTTAAGATATCATCAAATAATGATTCCAGTCATCATGACAATCAAATATGATTTTTAATCACAGTCTCACAATAAAGAACTGTTCGCGCCAAAAGCGCGACGTATCAGCCTGCGGGCGGTTTACCATCCTGCCGCGTACCTGCTGGCCGCGTCACCCCTCTCCCGACCGCACGCGCATAGCTGCGGCGCCCGGTCGGCTAGCTAGCTTGACCTTGACAGTAGCCCGGACACAGTCGCCGACAGGAGTCGCACGCGCACACACATTCGCCCGTGTCGCGTTCCATACATTTTCTTCCCGCGCCACCGGTGCAACCAACATCAGCACAATCAAGAGAACAGTTAGTAGTGTTAAAGTGTATATTATAGTAAGTGCTTCTGCTCCATGTAAGGACTCCGCTAGAGGGCGTGACACAGTAAACATCGCATCCGTATTATTAATATATTTAAAATATTTTCTCTGAGTTTTGTACCCTGATTTTAATCTGAGATTGTGTATAAAGCTCAGATTCGCGTATGAGAGTGTAGGCATAACTATTAATGTGAAATATACAGTGCAAAACAGTGACAATAAATTTAAGCCGTTGTTGTTTTCAATGTGTTATAATATGTAACTAAAAAGACTATGAGTGAGTAAACTTTACAGTAATTATCAAATTACATAGTGAAATAACTTAATAACAGTGCAATTTGATCGGTGCATCGTAGTAAAATAAGTGACTCATTTTAATGTTGTATTGTCATATTTTATTTCAACAAAATATCTATCTACCTTCATAAAACATAGACTGTACGCAAAATTTCGTCCAATGAACATATGACACTTTGGTCGAGCGGCGTAACCAGTGGACTGCGACGTCTTTAGTTACGGTGGAACCGAGTTCAAATCCACCATCATCCGAACTTTTTGTGCATGTTTTTTTTTTCTTCATTTTTATTTCAACTGTTTTTGATTACCGAATTTAATTATTAGCATGGAAAATATGGAAACGGATAATATTACTTTTCGCTTTCATCAACGGCGACGAGCTAATTCGTTGGGAACCTTGTCTGACTCTTCTTTATTTGAATCGACGAGAATATGTCAATCCCAAATAGATATTGACCAGAATGAATCCGTCATCTCCCTACAACAAATAAATGATAAATTAAAAACGCAGTTAAAGGCAGCAAATCACGAAATAGATAATTTGCTACTGGAAAACGAAAACTTAAAAAAAGATCTCACAAAAGCCATTCAGATAAATGAAATCTATAAAAAAATTGAATTCTGTGATGTTGGGACTCCTCTCCCAGGGAGAAAGAGAAAAAAACCAAGAACATCAACTGAGTCAATAGAGGTTTTGGAATCTGCATCAATGGCACAAATAAACTTAGATTGTAAGAAACACTTAAAAATAATAACAGATTTGAAAAATGATATTGAACAATTATCCAAATGGCTAGAAGAAGAAAAGGGAAGAAACAATAAAATTAAAGAATTGACAGAAAGAACTCCACTACCTAGAAAGCAGTATTTTAAGACAAAACCATATATTTTTAGTAGTAAAAGATTAAGGAGAAAGATAAAAAAGCTCTCGAAAATAATACAGAATCTTCAAAATAAATTAAATATATCAGAGAAAAAAATAAACGCACATAAATGCAATATTGCACCAACTTTAAAAAATTTATTGCAAGATACAAAAGAAGAGACAGAATTATTAAACTGCAATACTGATTCTCAGGTATGTAATATGCAAACAAAAGAGACTACAAGCATAATTAACAGAAAAGAAGATAAGAAACCACAGAAGAAAGTAGTAATAATAGGCGGTGGACAATGTAGAAATTTGGCATTGAACCTTATATACAGTCGAGTGAATACAAAATATGAAAAATACAGCGTAGAAGCTTTCTTGAAACCGCAGGCAAACACAGAAGCTCTTCTAGAACTATGTAAAGGTTATCAGTTTAATGAAGAAGATAAATTAATATTGTGCCTAGGTGAATATGACAAAGATCCTACGAAACTGGCATTCGAAATTTACGCTACTCTCAAATATCTAAAAGTTTCTAGTATATTCTTGCTTAGTGTCCGTAGGAACAAATATTTAAATGAATATGAATTAAACAAATTATTAAAAAATGTAGCTAATCATGTTGACAATTGTTACTTTTTGGAACTAGAAAAAAATGTAAGAGATTTTACTAGAGACATGTGTAGAAGGATCAATTATTGGATAGATACAATCGATTATAATAACTTATATCTACCACGTTATGTTAAAACAATAAATGATGCTTTTAACACGAAAAGAAAATATGATGAAAAACCTGATTCCAAGGAACCCCGTAGAGGTACTATACCGTTTTACTTTAAAAAACAGATTTCTTTTACTGTTCAAAAGAATGTCAATAAGAAAAATACAATTCTTAATTATTTTCCTGTTTTGACGCAACCAAAAAGAAATACTGATTGTCAAATCTACGACAAGCAAAATAAAGATTACCAACATAAGCCTGTACCCGAAAAGTTTTTTCGTCTTTAATCATGTTAATGCTTTACATCAGAATATCTCAGGTATTATTAATAAACAAGACATGCTAACTGTTAGTTTGGAAGATTTAGAGGCATTAGGAAAATCCGTTGACGTAGTTTGCGCAACTGAACATAACATGAAATTAGGTGACGAGGAAAATTTGCATATTCCAAATTTCAGATTAGCAGCAAGCTATTATAGAAATGAAAGGAGAGGAGGAGCGTGTATAATAGTAAGAGCTCACCATGAGTACAGAGAAATCACTAAAATTAAAGACCTGTCAGTAATGAATATTGTAGAATGTTGTGCTATTGAATTGACAAAACATAATATAATAATAGTGGCTATGTATAGAGTACCTAAATCTAAACACATAGGCGTATTCTTTGAAGTTTTAGAAAACATATTAAAAATCGTCACAGAAAATTGTCGTTGGAAGGTTATGATATGTGGAGATTACAATATTGACATTCTGAAAAGAAATAACTTGACATTTGATTTCGAAAATTTATTGTTATGTTATAACTTAAGACCTTCTATAACAGAAATAACTAGACCTATAAGTAAGACTTGTATTGATAATATTTTAAGTAATGTCCGATCCCAGGGTGAAGTAATTGAAATGGCACTGTCAGACCACAGTGCACAATTATTTAAATGTCCGGTTAAAAGAACCTGCAAGCTCAAGTCATGGGCAATTTTAAAAAGAGATTTACGTACACGTACACGTACAGATAACCTTAAGTTATTTAAAAGATCCATTCTCAACCTAAGTTTTCGTGAAGTGTACGATTCCATAGAACCGAACAATGCATATAATATATTTTTAGAAACTATCAAATTGTTTTACGATCTATGTTTTCCTTGGAAAAAAATAATTATAAGGGATCGGAAACAAACAAAATGGCTATCTAACGGTATTAAAAAATGTAGCAGGAGGAAAAGACAGCTTTTGTGGCAATATCGTCTTTCACCAACTCCTAGGGCATTTAGGAAATATTCTGCAACTTATAAGAAAGTTATAAGATTAACAAAACGAGCGCAGAATAATTACCACATCATAAGGTCTGCAAATAAGTCGAGAGCAACTTGGCAAGTAATCAATAAGGAGAAAGTTACATCTAAAGATTATATATTCGAAATTTTACTTGATGACAAATTAATAACTGACCCTGCTGACATTTCTAACGCATTCAATAATTTTTTTATAGATGACATTCAGAACAACTCAAACATAACCAATTATTTAAATTCAAAATTTAGAAAATTACCACAATCCAATTGTTCATCAATATTTCTTGCCCCAACAACTCCGCAAAATGTTATGCAAAACATTAATAGTTTAAAAAACACAAATAGTGTCGGTTATGACGACATTTCGACAAAGGTAATTAAATCCGTAAAAGACATATTATGTTTTCCACTTTGTTACATTATAAATTTAAGCATAGAAAAGGGTATATTTCCAGATGGACTAAAAACTACAATAATAAAACCACTGTTTAAACGAGGTAAAAAGGATATATTATCCAATTACAGACCAATTGCCTTAATTCCTGTCTTTGCAAAGGTGTTTGAGAAAGTACTTTATGATGCTATATACAACTTTTTAGATACGAAAAATATTTTATCTTCTCATCAAAAAGGCTTCAGAAAAGGAATGTCTATTAATATGGCCGTCTTTGATTTTCTAAACTGCGTAATGGAAAATGTAGACAAAAAAAATCCTGTATGCTCAATTTACATGGACATGACTAGGGCCTTTGATTGCGTTGATCATATTATATTATGTCATAAATTGGAATGCTACGGAATAAGAGGAAACGTCTTAGATCTCATTAAATCATACCTATCAAATAGAGTACAAAAAACTGTGGTTAGTAGAATTAATATGCAAAATAAGTGTGAAGATACATATTTATCTGAGCCACTTATAGTTCAGTACGGAGTACCTCAAGGGAGTGTGTTAGGGCCTTTACTCTTTTTATGCTACATTAACGACTTACCAAACTGCACAACACACCCCATGGTACTATTTGCTGACGACAGTACTATAATCTTTAAAAAGCAATCTACTGACTACATAACTGACATTAATTCTACATTAAATAACATAGTAAACTGGTTAATAATAAATAATTTAAAAATTAATTTAAATAAAACCAAGATAATGCATTTTAATCAAAGGACATCTAAATCAGATTTTGACATACACTATTTAAATCAAACTATAAATAAAATATATGTAACAAAATTTCTAGGACTGCATATTGACAGACAACTGACGTGGAAGTATCACACAGACGTCTTAACCAAGCGGGTCAATAGCATGGCATATGCCTTACACCATCTATCTAAAGTTGTCAATAGGGATACAGCATTAACAGCCTATCATGGAAGCGTTGCTTCACTTTTAAGGTATGGAGTAATCTTCTGGGCAAACTCAACTAATAAGGAAAAGGTATTTCTGGCCCAGAAGAGATGCATTAGAGCAATAATAAATCTTAAATCTACAGGTAGTTGTAAACCACACTTCAAAGAACTCAAAATTATGACATTACCATGCATGTACCTATATGAAACCGCACTTTTTGTTAAAAATAACCTAGATTACTTTGAATCGGTAAGAGATGTACACAACTTGAACTTAAGAAATAAATCTCGGCTGTGTATCAGAATGTCCCATACGACGCTAATGCACAAAAGTGTTTTTGTATGGCTCCTAAAATTTATAATAAATTGCCAGAAGTCTTAAAAGCGTGTAATATATCGAAGTTTAAAAATAATTTGAAGACGTTACTCCTTGACAAATGTTACTATAGTATAAATGAATTTTTTAGTGATAGAACATTTAATATAAAATAATGACATTGTATTGTAATTATTAATTTTATTTTGTACTGAAACTATTTATTTTATTTGTTTTGATTGTACCGCTGACTTTGATTTTCAATCACATAATTCTTATTATTTGTATATTTTTTAAGATACTATATGTTATAACAAACTAGTTAATATTTGCATGCCTTATATAGGTGAGAATGTACCTGGGACTTACCTTTTTAACCATGTTACAACTTTATAACCTGCATTCTGACAAATAAATGAATTTGAATTTGAATTTGAATTTGCCCTGGTCGTTCACATCAGCACAGTCACCAGTGCCAGCCATCAGCACTAATCGGAAACCACGCCGCCGCCATCCGCACACAAAGAGGCGCGGCCAGCTCTTGAGCACCTCAAAACATCCATCCCGTAAGTACTCCCAAATTCCCTAATATCGATCCTATGGTGGGCTTAGCCCCACCAAGAACTTTAGGTACAGTATTAAATTCACACCACAGATAAAATGTACACAGATAATTAAACTAATACTTATTTTCATCTTAAAAACCACAGAGTATATTTAAAACGAAATTAGAATGTCACATTATAGCTCCAGTTGTTTAAATCAGCTTAAAGCCAATCAAGTGAAAATGAACAAGTATTTCAATAAATAGTAAGCCAATTTTCAAATAATCTATCACGCGCACGTTGGACTGTCTCTCGCTGAATGAGTGCGGTAAGATAGGAGACTGTCCCGGGGGTCGTTTAGATGGGGCCATTTCAGTGCGCCATATAACATATCTTATTTATAATATCATTGGTTATTGTCTAAATTGCGTTTTTATGGTTTTGGCTGCAAAACGATACAGTGCCTCATAGATCTATTCTGGAGTCTATCCTGTTTATTTCTTACACTGCCGATATAGGAATGTGTAATAGGCACTGTCAATTTCATATTTGTGCAGACGACATGAGTTGATAAATATCAAACGTTAATATGTCCTTGATAAGTGAAAAGATAGTTGACCAAATTATTTGTTTACGAATGCTACGAACGTTTTTTCGTAGAGAGTTTAATGTAGCTTAATTTGACAATTATGGTTATCCCCCACTACATATGCAATAATAAATAAGGCTTAAACCTCATCAGAACAGTTAAAACTGGTTTGGACATATTGGGGTTTGAACCAAAATTATGGACATATTTGTCTTTGAAAAATAATAATGATCGGACATATTAGTTGCCACCGGAACCTTATTGGAAATGTATGTTAAGATAGGCTTACGTTTTACCGCAAATGCCCCTGATGATCAGCGATGATAAATAAAATATCAGTTTTTGGCAAAAGTTTAACTAGTTATCAAATTTTAAATTACAATTAATCAGTCTAATTTTTTTTAAAGTGAGGTGCATTCAATTTAAATCTTAATTTCTTCATTTTCTTTATCTCCATTATCTATAACACTTTCATTTTCTGAATCATCGTATGTCATTGCAAGCCTGGTAAGAATATTTTTACTGTAAGAGAGGTCTTTGTTATCCTGCCGTCCCTCTCCATAATGTTTTGTTAAAAAAATACTCGTTTTGCATCTAATACCGGCAAAACCTGATCCCCGTACAATTAAAAATTTATTTTTTATGTTCAAGTCCGGATGAAGATATTGACGTACTTTTACCTGTTCTCTGCAATAGTGACTCTACAGTTTCTCTTCTAAGGCGAAATCAAACTGCTTTCTGTCTCCTCTATTTTCTTTGGCTAAACTTCCAGTCTGGTAATGCCTTTTTGCTACTCCATCTATCCTAGAAGACTTAAAACGTGACGCCTACAAACTTTTTTTTTTTGCACACAGGTTTCTTAGTTTTATATTTTGGTATGTAAAACTTTGTATTAAATGCCCTAGGATTTTTAATCCCCTTCCTTGGTCGAAAATGTTTGACTTTCGTGACGGCAATGTGCCTAAGGATATAATTACCTAGTTCAGTCTTAGAAATGTTTTCATACAGTCTCGCCGAATATCTGATATTTCACCAAATCAGTCATTATCACCAATATTTTGGACCAACTGAGAAAATTGTAAAAAAAAATAATAATACTTAGCTTGACCTGGGCATCGAACCCAAAACCTCATACGTAGCAGCTGCACTGGAGATCTCTAGTCCAATGAGACAGTCACATAACAATCCAAATAAATTTAATAAGCTTAAAAGAGGTGGCATCCCTGCGACTAGTTTAGAGTATGGTAGGTTGCACATAGTACCAACAAAGTTTAACTTTTAATTTTCACTTTTTCTCTGCTTTCATTCGCTGAGTATTTATGTTATCATGTGTCCTGGTTTTATCAGGTTATAAATTTTCACATTTTTGTCCATTTTTACTAATATAAACGAATTAAAATGAATTTCAATCACAGAGCTACACCAAATCATTCATTAATACAAATAATAATGGCCACCATGATGGCCGGACGGACTGATTTGATTGGACGGTTTGGACATATTCGTTTTTGGTGGAAATGCCTCTAGGGACTTAATGAATTTTGAAAGAAAATGGAGTTTTGATACGTGATTTTAACAGCAAATTAGCGCACATATTTGAAATTGTATAATTTTAGAGTGTTTAGATTTTAGTTTTATTTATTTTGACGTTAAAAAGTACATTTTTGAGTATGATGGACATATTGGTGTTTGATATTTATCAACTCACATACAGGTATATATTTCCTGCAAACCACATGAAATTGATAGTGCCATTCACAAACTTAATAGGGATCTTCCTATCCTAATAAAACTAAATTCTTAGTGTTCGGCAGTCCACACCAACTAACGGTTCTGAACCCATCGGTAAATGTTTTGCTCATGAACAATTCTATAGAGTGTGTGTATGAAGCACGCATTTTAGGCTTGCATATAGATTCTATTTTACGTTTTGAAAAGCAATGAAATGCAAAAAAAATTTGCAAAAGCAGTTCAAAATTGGTTCTATAAACTAAAAGTATTGTATAGAATGAGGCCTTTTATATAGGATGTAGTTTTTGGCCCTAGTGTGCAAAAACACAAAAATTGATTCAGCGAGTTTAGAAAGCGTGTGCCCGATATTGCTTTGATATTCCGTTTAGGGCTCATGGGAGCCCATATTTTAACAGACTTTAGTGTCTGTTCTTAAAATGAAACCCGGAAATTCCACTTGGCTTGCCTTATATTTGGAATCATAAAACATAAAGCGGCGGCCTATACTTATCAAAAGTTGTTCTGGATGTCAAATCGAAGGACTTTTGGTGATGCACCTCTGTATACATAGTCACAAAACAGTGATATTTAGAGGTAGTTTTTCTACGCCGAAACCAAATGCTGGAATAACATCCTACCGCCTGCAAAGCGTATATGCTTTTAGAATAAGCTTGAAAGTCTTTCTCTTTTTCAAAGACAACAGGAAACTGTAAGGCGTGGTACGAACGCTATATGTTAATATTCACTTTATATTTATTTATTAGTTCAATCTTGTATAAAACATTGACGGTAGAAATTGGGTCCATAGCATGCAGAGGAAGAAGCGCAAGTCAAGGTGTCTGGGACTTGCAACCCAGTGAGTAAGGTCTAGGGGCCCCTTTATGATGCATCAATGCTCCCTCTCACTAAATTAAGCAAAAGTTAAACACTAACTACCTTAGTAGCTCAGAGCTCCATCAATTAATAAAGCTCATTATAAAAAAAACAGCCAAGGGCGAGTGGGACTCGCGCACGAAGGGTTCCATTATCTGTTTTTTTTTTTTTTTTTTTTTTTTATGCCTGATAGTTTAGCCTTTGACCACTATCTCACCTGATGGTAAGTGACGATGTGGTCGAAGATGTTGTTCAGGCTAACCTAGAAGTACTGGCTCTCAAGGACAGCTGCCGGAACACACCGTTAGGTGCTTGGCGGCAGATTTTCTACTTGAGGGTGGTAGCTAGCCAGGCGGGCATTCGCAAAATGCCCTACCACCATGCTATAACGACTGCCATCCTAAGACAACAACCGGGACCGACGGCTTAACGTGCCCTCCGAAGCACGGAAACGCTCAGTAGTAATGTCACTAGCGGTCACCCATCCAACTCATGACCACGCGCGACGTTGCTTAGCTTTGCTGATCGGTTGAGAACAGCTAAGTAAACTTCGCTACGAGCGCTTCAAAAATCTGTAACGTAATCTTGCAAGTTACAGACACTTTTTGCATTGTCCGATTGAGCTGGGTAGGTACGGCGAAAACCTCTTTTAATGTATGGGCGCCCCCTTAATTAGTTATTTTAATTAATTATATTTAAAGACAACATAAAACTAAATATTCTGTGAATAGTTAAAGCGTCTACCTGTCACCGTTATTAGTATCGAGCAAGAAACAGTAAAAAAATGTAGTTTGTTGTATGGGAGCCCCCCCTTAAATTTTTTTTTTTTTTATTATTGACAAATATAATGTAATATAAACTCTATATTAACTTCAACGAAAATAAGTGGCTTGCTATCTATGAGAGAGAGACAGAGAGAGAGAGAAAGAGAGAGAGAGAGAGAGACAGACAGACATACATAAGAAACACGCGCACGCCGCACGGCTTACAATTGTAGCAAAAAGTGTCGTTACAACTTTTGGTTTTAATTTTTTCCGTCTAGCCTCCTTTCGCAACGCGTGATAAGGAACTTCGTTCCAAAATTCTTTGATTTCTACTAAACCACGGCAGCCAGCCCACAACAGTTCACGCTCGCACACTGTATATCAATTGACTGTATTTATATTTCGACTGACGGGACGCCGGCTACCGACGTTACCGTTGCTAAGCCTTGACAAATGTGCAATTAATCATTAGCGATAAGATAAAGGCCTGTGGATTGCGTATAAAAGTGTAAAAGTTGTAATTATTGTCATTCCATCGTTTGCTGACCAAGATGAAACTGTTCCTGCCCCTGTTGTGTGCTGTGGTCGCCGCTACCGTCGGTGCAGAGCTGGTGGAGGATGGTATCACTGAGCCGCTGCGCTACTACCACGAGAACGCTGGCATCGCCGAGGCCGAGCGCATCCGCCGCAACGAGGAGGAGGCCGATGCCAGGGGAGACGGCGGCGAGCGCATCGCGGGTGGTTCAGCCGCCGCGCTCGGTGCCTATCCCTTCATGGTGAGTGAGAGCCGATGCTACTGTCTCTGACTCGGTGCTGGTACATTCCTACATTTAAATATACAGCTAAAAGCAGACCGTGGTAAATGACGGAATGTGGCATGTTTCAGGGTGGGCTGGTGATCACAATGACTACTGGCGCTACCTCCGTGTGCGGCTCTTCACTACTGACCAACACCCGCGCCGTGACGGCCGCGCATTGCTGGTGGGACGGCCGCGGCCAGGCGCGCCAGTTCACCGTTGTACTCGGCTCCACGCGACTCTTCAGCGGCGGCGTGCGCATTAACACTAACCAAGTTCAGATGCACGGCAGCTGGAACCCGAACACCATTGTCAACGACGTCGCTGTTATAATTCTCTCTCACGTCGCATACACAAGTGAGTGTCGCGGCTAGTTCCTCTCCCGCTTCGTGTTGCTAACTCACACGCTGACTGGCCTCTCTGTTCCATTTGCAGGCGCAATCGGGCCGGTGGCTCTGGCGAGTGGCACCAACCAATTCGTGGGCTCATGGGTCCACGCCGCCGGCTTTGGCAGGACCGGTGACGGTGAGTCACATAACATGACACGTATTTCCACTCTTGAAAAATCGGTGAATAATATTAAGGTGTTAGAAATTATATCCTTATATAACGAAAAATATTATGATATTTAAATTAAAAGTATTTTAACGCATTATGTATCTGTAATGGATGAGCTAGAGTAGAGAATTAGATCATTGACTCACCAGTAATTGTCGAGGACAGTAACCACAAGGCAAGCTTTTCGAACGATTTTCAACAAAATACGGATAGTTGTAAATCCAAGCTTTTCATATGATCCTATTCAGACTGAGTTCAGTGGGTCAAAGCACGATAGGATTTATATTATTTAGTACATTAAACTAATCCGTTGTGGACAGAGCAAATTTTGAGAGGCAATGCATTTTAATCGACTTCCAAAAAGGAGTTTTTTTGTACTTCACAATGTTCAAAAGTTTCCTAATCCAAGTGTATGAATGTGTTTTATTTGTTACGTTATATAGTAGCAGTGGAACTCTTCGTTATATAGTAGAGAGCTCGTTCGGAGAAATACAGCCACCATACCTATTACTACCGCCAAGCAGTAGTGCTCGCATATTTGTGATCCGGTTTGAAGGGTAAGGGTGCCAGTGAAGTTACAGGCACATGAGACTTAACAACAATGTCACAGAGTAATGGGCGCAGTGCAGTTCGCCATTTATGACGAACTGCATCTGTTACAGGCTGAGGTCACCGCTTAACACCGGGTAGGCCTCGTGCTTGTTCCATCACGATAGCATAAAAAAACAACAAAAACAAAAAAACACTCGTACTCATTATGAATATATTTTGATGATAATTTTTATGGTGGAATATACCTACAAGGCCCCATTTAAATTTCATCAACTTCGGTTGTGTAGTTTTGAAGTTCTGAAATAGTACATTGTACATCGAGGGGAGAAAACAATCTATTTCTGTTCGAGAGTTTGTTTAACTCGAGAACTTATCTCGAGATTTTTCAGGCAGTAAGTTCTTTATGACTTCTTGAGCTGTATTTCTTATTTCTGGTGGCGTTATTATAAAATCGTCACTTTCACTATCACATGACATTTTGGAAAATTATTTATAATAATTAAAAGCGTACTGTTAAGATATTAATTTAATAAAAACAAAATTTAATCAAACATAACAAATTGCCGTGCTTTTTTTCTCGTAGTGCAAAAAAAGTTTGCCAACCTCCTTTAATTGAAAATCGAGTACAAATAAAAATCACACCTCTTTTTTCTAATTATTTGATATAAAACCTTTTTGAGATTGTATTCTTTTCTGTTAGCAGCTAAAAAAACAAAAGAACGCTACCAGGGCAGGTATGGATTTTCATACAACATTACTTCACGCCTACGGAGTGAAGGAATGAAAATCCATATAACTTATCGCGCCGTACATCTTTAAGGGAGAAATGACGAACTTTATAACATGTTTTTGAACGAGTAATGAGACGCTTTCTGAGTGGGTGTGGTATAATAGTAGATTATTAACCAAGGGCTGTATGACATCAATTGCATACGAGGTTTTTGGCGCCTGAGCGAAGCGAAGGCGCTAATTAACCCGAGTATGCAATTGATGCTTACGCCCGAGATAAATACTCTGCTTTACATATCGATTGTGAGGTTAGTAAACAACAAGACAGCAGGTTTCACTGAACATTTATTAAGAAGAAAAAAATGTGTATTTAATTAAAATTAATAGTAAAATTATTACAATTTGTAAGAGATATGGTCACGTTCTTTTTAGGAATATTTATAGTTTGAATATGAGTTTGTGATGATAAGACTTGAGTTTGAGTGACTTGAGGTTCTTGCATCGTAAATGGCGGCAATTGACTGGTACTATTTTCTTCATTAAAAAATGGCTCAGATGATGTGCTTTGACGTGGTGATTTCAAGTTTATATTTTCTGTTATTTTAGAAGTAATTTTGCTTTTGTTTGCCATCGAATCTTCGATATAACCTTCGGCCACTTTGCTGGACTTCCAGCCGCCGTGCCTTTTTAACAGAGTGAGGTTGGCTCCCGAATCAGCCAATAGAGTCGCCGATGTTCTGCGAAAGCAATGCCCGGTGCATAACTCTACGTTACTCAGTTTTAAATATGTGGCTATTTGCTTTGGCATGCCTGTAAATTTGTTTTTTCCTATTACTTGTCTGTGGCATTTTCCTTTACTGTAATTAAGAAAAAAACGATTTGTATCCACGTTTTCAGGCCGAAGAGCTTGATATTTTTCAACATAATTTGCAAATTCTTCATGCACAACAAATGACCGGTCAATTTTAGTTTTCGTGTTAGGCAGTTTTATGAGTAGTAATTTGTTATGTTTTTCTACATTTTCTATTGTCAAGTTTGTCAATTCCACGGTTCTGCAGGCTCCCGATATCCCAAAAATTAGAACAACCTGTAAAAAAGACATAAGTTGTATTAAAGGCACCAAATTCGCATAGTATTTTTGTGAAATATTTTGGTAACTTATTAAAAAGGGCAAGTAAATACGTAGGTACCTTTATTGCTAAATAAATTTCATCCGGAGCTTCATTTAAGAATTTCTGTACTTCTTCTGCAGTAAATACCTTCGATTTCTTGCTTTTAAAGCCGTCAGACTGCCTTTTCAAGAAAGCAGTAAGTTTAGAAAAATCTTTCAAATTCACGTCATGTTTTGTCATCATTGTAGATTTTAGCATGGAATAAAAGCACCATAAACTGGAAGGTTGTAGCCTCTTAGATAATTCATCAAAATATGATATAAAAACACTTTCAGAAAGAGATTTCACTTTTTTTTCTGACCGCCATTTCATAAATTCGTCGTATGCCTTTACATATCTTTCTTTCGAGTTCGGCGGTAATATATTTTCGACAACTGTTTTTGCCCTTTCTTTAATAAAATCGGGCGTTAGATCTATGTCTTCGTCACTAGACATGTTTAAAACTTTTGAAAAAGAACTCAAACAAGAAAATTAATTATTTTCGCGATGCTTTCGCGCCTACTAGTAGACTGTCTTTTTTTTTTCACGCACGCAAGCGCGTTAAATCTTGCTGGCCAGTTTGATTTTTAAATCGATTCCATCTAACATACGATGTGGAAACAAATAGTTCCATATTTAAAATAAAATCTTTATAAAATAAATTGTCTAGATTCCGATTCGAGTAATTAATCGATACCGAGAAAAAAAAAATTAACTTTTTAAAAATAATCTTCGTGCAGTATGAGTATGACAGTTCTTTTTTCAAATTCCAAAACCTATGCTGTAATGATAGTCATACACAGTGTTGCCAGACATGCGATAATTATCCTAGATCCACGATATTTTTGAGTATCATGCGATATAAAATAATAAGTACGTATCGCACGATATTTTATCAAACTTCTACGATATTTTTTTTAAATACACGATATTTTTGTGATGAATTTAGATATCTGTAACGGAACGCAACTTTTTGTAATATTTTTCTATACTTTCTATGGCAGTCCAGAATCCAGTCGAAGGTGGAAAAAATACTTAAATTAAGTTATAATAAATCCGACAGCGTCTTATAACAACTATTGTTAATGGCATAGTTTTGGCTGATCAGGGTGTAAAAGGCTGTGACAGTGGTAGCGCAAAAACCTGCTGAATTGATTTTATACCAAACCGAACATGATTGAGTGTATGAACAGGTTAGGAATTTACGGCCCTGAAAAAAAACAGAGCCCGTTAAGGCCAACATGCTTCATCCGCAGAAATTCAATCATTGTGTTTTTATTCTGAGGACGAAATTACTTTTTGATTATCATTAAAATAAGATGCATATTCAGTAAAAAAAATATAAATTACTTTTTATATACCTATCTCTAAGATTTAATTTGTAGAACAACAGAAACAACCTGCGTGTAGTTTCCTGAAAATGAGGTGAGCGCCCAACATTAAAATTGCCTAATATGATAAGTAATAGTGCTATCAAGATCTAGAATCTACAAAAAAAATTAACGATATCTAATGTTGTCTTAGGTTTTCGCGATTATTACACATAGTAATTATACAACTTTAAACGGTTTAAATCGCGTATATTTATCATTATTTTTATCCCGATTTTTATTAACGATAATATCTGTTAAGGTTACACACCCTAAATTTTTGCCGTATAATCTATTGTCTTTTTAGACTCGGTTGAGTAACTTGTAAAGTAAATGTGGACTTGCGACAAAAACACGATAATTTTGCATTAAATCTCGGATAATTTTTAACTCGTGGATCTGGCAACACTGGTCATACACCCCGGCATTCAGGGGTGTAAGGGTGTACTTACAGAGCAAGAGATATGTAAATGTAATTGCATAACTGGTTGTGTCACGGTCATTGCAACTCTTGTCGATGGTTAGCAGTCTTTTAGGCGAGTGATAACGATCTTGTAAGCAGTACGCGCTAACCACTGACGCGACAGTGCCGCGCGCCGTAGGTTATTTATTAATGTGCCGTAGGTAAGTGGCGAATTGAACACTTGAGCGCGCCGGCGCGGCGGGTGAACACTTTATATGGCAAGCGTTGTGACAGAACACACTACTTGTGATATTGTTCGGATTTTTATGGAACTATTCAAATAGTGTAAGTTTTGTTTATATTTAGTGGTCCCTATTGAAATAAGAAAACCTCTTAGAACTTCAACATAATTATAAAGAAAGTGAGATGGTCGTTTTGGTTTTCAATTCGAATAGTTAAGCGATGTCCTATATATTTAAAGTTTTTACAGGCTAGAGTATTATATTTCTAAAATCATAAAATATATCATTGATACGTGTATTATTATACGTAGGTATATTTTTCAAAAATGTATTCGTCCTAATGCTATCTGGAGGGGCCATAAACTTGGTATGTTTTGAAAATGTTCTTTGATTTTATTTTAAATATGTGGCTCAAATGAAATGAAAAAGAGATGATGTGGTATGTGTACAAAATTTGCTGAAAATGCTTGTTCATTTAATAATCGACAGGTTTTAGAGAAAATAAATAAACTTCTCTCCTGACGGAAATATTTTAGGAACTGCAGGTCTTTATGATTGATTCCACTCTAGTACACGTGCGCCCAATGGCTATTATGTATACTTATATATACATACTGTAATTGATTAAAATATCAATGGATATGCTTTGAAGTTTTTTTAAATTGTGTTCTCGTAGATTAACTGGCTTTTTTGGATATCTTAAATAATATAACAATAGTTTTTTTCTAAATAAAGATAAGTGCCGCGTTAGAATCAGTTCCGCTAAAGATTTTTAATGTAATATTGATTAGTACTTACTTTTACTACAGTGATGTGATCTGAACATCTTATGAACTAATTATGTAGTGAACTAACGATCTGTTCTGATAGTAGCATAGAGTGAGTACGTATGAGATTGGAGGATGGATCTGCTTTAGGAGTGACGGGCGTGTGTTGTGTCGCAGGCATTGCCGGAGGCATCGGCAATAACCAGTTCCTGTCGCACGTCCAGCTGCAAGTGATCTCTAACGCAGTGTGCCGGCAGTCGTTCAACATCGTCGTCGACTCCACGATCTGTGTGAGCGGCGCTGGCGGCCGCAGCACCTGTGGCGGCGACTCCGGCGGCCCGCTCGTCGCCGGCACCGGCGCCAGTCGCCAACTCGTAAGTACTAACTGTCCCTTTTGCTCACACTCCCGCCCGCACGGTACCATCTCCCCTTCTAATTCACTCCCTTCTTATGCAGGTCGGCATCACGTCCTTCGGCTCGGCGTTGGGCTGCACGCGCGGCTTCCCGGCCGCCTTCGCGCGTGTTAGCTCCTTCAATGCCTGGATCAGCGCCCGCATGTAATAACTACGATCATTCCTTTAAACTGACTTTTATTGCCATCTCTGCAACATTATGGAACAGTAGTAATTTTATCTATCTGTTCTCGCTTTTCAATTTGACTCTGATGACCAAAAACAGATCTCGGAACTGCGAACACACTTTTTATATCGATACCGAGCGGTATTCGGTCCTCATGATCGATATGTACGACGATGTAGGTATGTCTTATTGAAAAATAAAAAGTGCTTCTCTAAATGATTTCTCAAGTGTCGTAAAGCACATATTTATTTGAAAATAAAAATTACTTCAATAAATTAGTTTGTCTATATACCCATACAATAAGTTTCCATCTTTTCGTTAAATTAATTAAAATGCACGTAAAACGCAAGTAGCATGTATTTGACTTTGTAGCATGCAGGAGATCACCCTAGCCTAGAGAGATAAGTAAATTTCAAATTCAAAAATGATTTCTTAACATAATTTTTACGCTATCGCGATGGTTCACCTGGTGGTAAGTGATTACCTCTACCTATAACAGAAGCAGTTCATCACAAGTGGTTAACTGTACTGCGCCCACCACCCTGAGACATAAAGTTTTTAAGTCTCATGTGCCTGTAATGACACTTTAAACTAGAACTCGGTAATGCGAGCATTACTGCTTGGCGGTAGAAATGCCTACATATATATGATGGCAGTAGTTCCCCGTATGAACTTGTACCAACAGTTATACCTACTGCTTCTTGTACTAATATTGGTCTTTGACAACGTTACAGCATGTACCTCTGGTTTTTAATTCGAGACCAAAAATGCAAACAAGGAAATGTCAATATATGTCAATGTCAAATTAACAGGTCAGGGGTATTCAATAGCTTTTCTTCAAAAATATTATTACGTTATCCGTAGCGTTATATTTTCTATACGTCTTAAAAATAAACAAAGATTCTCATTTTGGAGTCGCATATCTAAACTACCTGCTTTCATATTTATAAACTTCCAAAAATTAATACACTAACTTTCAAGTAAATTTTAATATTTTTTATATAATCTTCGGTAATATTCTAATTATGAAATGAAATACAGACTGTTAATGGCATATTTTATTTACATACTTACTTCTTTAATAAAATTAAAAAGTTAAATTAAAGCATTATTCTCCTAACAAAACAATGTTCTAAAACATTTTTTTAATTATTAAAGTACAATGTGTCCCTACCAAGGAGGTTCCAATTCAATTTAAGTACACATTATCTGTGGTGAGCGCTGGTTCCGAGCCATAGACCAATAACAGACTTTTTCCATTTTGGGGCTATTTCGTACATACGAATTTTAGTAATATTTTGTTGGATAAAATTTTTATTTAATGTAGCTACCCATAGCCATGAGTTTAAATAAAGTAGTGAATGCAACTGCATATAATTAGGTATTAAAACACTCGTGTAATCTTAAAAAACTGCATTCATGTTTTAATACCCTCTTTTATATGACAGTTGCATAAACTACTATTATTTAACTATCTAATTTTAAAATCATCGTTTTATTGGTGATGTAGTAAAATGTCAAATAATAACTTATGCAAGTATTGTTGGTATATTGTCCAAATGTCCATCTTTTACGCAAATAATGAATCTTTAATTTTTAGTATTTAATTATTTATTAATAAGTATAATTTAAACTTTACTGGAAGCTCGAAATCCAACTTTATAAAACATGATAAGGTTAAGAGTTAATGAAAACACAAAAAATATTTCATACGTTTATTTACAGCAGACAAATTCTTACATTCTGTAGATTCAGAATGCGCTAAGTCTATTCTACTGCAGGTAAGAAGCTAGAGTAGGTATACTTGAGAGTGGCAACTCAGACCTCAGTAGATAAGAGTATGCTTATCATGCCAAATTCAAGATATAAAATACAAGATCTGTGAAATTAAAAACAAAAATTATTATAAAATCGAGGCAGCACAAATTTACCTCGATTTGTTTTTACAAATTGGGGTTTTTAAAATGCAAATATCCAAAATGTACGATTCTCATATCAACAAAACATCAACGTAAGAAAAACATTTGGTCAATCACAAACATTTCTGCTTTGTCAATTTATTTATTAATTGATCTAATAACGTCATGAGATAATTACAATTAAATCACAATCTCAAGAAACAAAGACATAAATTAAAAAACACAGTCAAACACAAATTCAAAAAATATAAATTAAATACAAATTACACATTTCATGTCATTACATGTCAAGTATTATCTGACAACTGACAATCCATCTGACTGAAACTGACGATATCCCCAACATGTCCGCGGTTTTCTTAGCACACTCCATTTCTGACCAATGCTCGTCTTTCGGCCAAAAACGTGTGCTTCTACGCGTTCATAACCATCATCTTTTCGGAAACACTGAAAGACTTGCAAGGAAGTTTCTTAACGGCAGAAAATACGTGTTTCGTTGTTGAAGGGCCCGGTCCAGGCTGTGCTTTGGAGGCTCCAGCCTCCATATATATTTTCAAAATATTATTTTCATAATATTAAACAAAAACTAAACAACTCTCTGACAACAAGAAAAAACAATAATACGAAATTCAACAACAACAACAACAAGGTCAACAATCGGCGAGGAACACGAAAAATACGAACGAATAATCAAAATAATATTTTATTTTTAGTATTTGTTGTTATGGCGGCTATAGAAATACATCATCTGTGAAAATTACAACTGTCTAGCTATCGCCGTTCTTAAGATACAGCCTGGTGACAGACGGACGGACGGACGGATGGACAGCGAAGTCTCAGTAATAGGGTCCAATCACTAATTTGTAGCAATATATAGGTTGTCCGTACTGAAGTACAAGTTCCGCTCGAACGCAACATATATAAATATCCTTAACAAAAATTGCAAATAACTGTGGACCAAGCAGTGATCCTTGTGAGACGCCGCTGGAGTTTATAAGCCAATTACAAATGACAAGTTGACAATAACCGTTAGTAACCTGTTATCAATATACGATGAAATCTATGTATCGTATTGTCTCGACGGATGCCTATGTTCTGGAGTTGGCTAACAGGGTGATGACATAGCCTATATATCCATATAGTTGTTACATGAAGTTTTATGTATGTCTAAATATTAGTCTAAATATATTTATATTAGAACGAATTGAACGACGTGACGGCTAGACATGGCAATCTAGCGGGGTGTGAAGGGAAAAGATCTACCTTGATCTTGAATTTAACTTAAAGTTACCTTGATGAGACCTGTAATTGATCATTATCCATGCCCTTACTTGTACTATAATTACCATTACCTAGATACATTATCCATACCCTTACTTGTACTATAATTACCATTACCTAGATACATTATCCATACCCTTACTTGTGCTATAATTACCATTACCTAGATGCATTATCCATACCCTTACTTGTACTATAATTACCATTACCTAGATACATTCTCCATACCCTTACTTGTACTATAATTACCATTACCTAGATACATTATCCATATCCTTACTTGTACTATAATTACCATTACCTAGATACATTATCCATACCCTTACTTGTACTATAATTACCATTACCTAGATACATTATCCATACCCTTACTTGTGCTATAATTACCATTACCTAGATGCATTATCCATACCCTTACTTGTACTATAATTACCATTACCTAGATACATTCTCCATGCCCTTACTTGTGCTATAATTACCATTACCTAGATGCATTATCCATACCCTTACTTGTACTATAATTACCATTACCTAGATACATTATCCATACCCTTACTTGTACTATAATTACCATTACCTAGATACATTATCCATACCCTTACTTGTGCTATAATTACCATTACCTAGATGCATTATCCATACCCTTACTTGTGCTATAATTACCATTACCTAGATACATTATCCATACCCTTACTTGTACTATAATTACCATTACCTAGATACATTATCCATACCCTTACTTGTACTATAATTACCATTACCTAGATACATTATCCATACCCTTACTTGTACTATAATTACCATTACTTAGATACATTATCCATACCCTTACTTGTATTATAATTACCATTACTTAGATACATTATCCATACCCTTACTTGTACTATAATTACCATTACCTAGATACATTATCCATACCCTTACTTGTACTATAATTACCATTACCTAGATACATTCTCCATGCCCTTACTTGTGCTATAATTACCATTACCTAGATACATTATCCATACCCTTACTTGTACTATAATTACCATTACCTAGATACATTATCCATACCCTTACTTGTACTATAATTACCATTACCTAGATACATTCTCCATGCCCTTACTTGTGCTATAATTACCATTACCTAGATACATTATCCATACCCTTACTTGTACTATAATTACCATTACCTAGATACATTATCCATACCCTTACTTGTGCTATAATTACCATTACCTAGATGCATTATCCATACCCTTACTTGTACTATAATTACCATTACTTAGATACATTATCCATACCCTTACTTGTTCTATAATTACCATTACCTAGATACATTATCCATACCCTTACTTGTGCTATAATTACCATTACCTAGATACATTATCCATACCCTTACTTGTACTATAATTACCATTACCTAGATACATTATCCATACCCTTACTTGTACTATAATTACCATTACCTAGATACATTATCCATACCCTTACTTGTACTATAATTACCATTACCTTGATACCATCCCTCATATTTCCACCCTTATTTCCTTCCATTCCACCTTACGCCTAACGTTAATAAATTTGTTTTCTTTAAAACATAGGGACTTTCCTCTAGCACTGTCCAGTATGATATAACTTGTTAAAACTAAACAGTGACATTACATTATCATGGACCAACTTCCACAAGTAATTCATATTATATTCACGCTTTTTAGCGATGCATATTGCTTCTAAGATTATTCACTCGCCTTTTAATACTGTTCACTTATAGACAGGCAATGCAATCACTATTAAGTCATCCAGGTATGCAAATAAATTTTCAGTTATGTTGTGCAATTAACTATGACCTAAAAACGACGAAACCGATTTTGATGAAACTTGAACAAACTAACTTGTAAGTATACTCTGCTCAGCAAAATAAGAATAATTACAATCAATTTATAATTGGTGGAGTGATCACGTAACAAATAAACAAAAAAAAAACACAGGTGAATTGAGAACCTCCTCGTAATTTGGAAGTTGGTTAAAAATCAATTTTTCAGGTAATGTCTACACACAATAATATAGCAAACGTAGATGCCCGATTTCAGCCTACATAAATATATGTACTTCCTCGTTCTTTAGAAATGTTACGTTTGTGTCCCCTATTTGTGTCCCTTAATTCGTTGTCATTATAAATATCATAGTACACTGAGAAAAACGACTTAAAGGCTTAAATCAAATTTGACCTTTTACCGTTGAATTGTAAATACGTAAGATGAATTCACAAGTCTTAAGATGATTTTCACCAATCAATAAAAATTTACCATGTTTTATAATAATCACAAACGTCAAAAACGCCTTGCGTAAAGTATTTTCAGAATTGAATTTGTTATACGATAATAATTGCAGTATTGACCATAAAATATACCTTACTTTTACGGCGGTTTATATACGGTGATTATCACTATAGAGAAGACCACAAAATACACCTTAAATGAAGACGAAAAGAAACATTCGCCTTCACTGACCTCGTTTAACGCCTTCTAGTTGGAAGGCGTTTTTGTACCTATTTACGTTTGGTCGGTTTTTTGCCTTATACCATATAAATTGGCCGTCATTAGGGCGCTTTTGACTTTAAATTTGTTCTCATTCCAAATTCAACTTTAAGTTACCTTAAAGCACCTTAAAAACCTTAAGATTGCACTGCCTAACACAATATCCAAAATAATTTTCTCAATGTTACAAACTAAAATGACCTAATGTATGGTCACCAATAAGTATTTCAGGCCCAATCACCAGAAAGGGTTATTGCCTGGAATTTCTGAAATACTCTACTGGCAGAAAGTTTGAAAGATGCCAGAACATACGAAAGGCAAATAACAGTGAGCTGGATAGTGACTTAGAAATCGCGTAGCAGCTTGAACTTGAAATAGAATGACTCTTCGCCTGCGGTCAGAGACATCAGCGCGTCGTATTAATTCCAATTAAAATTTGTTATATCATCTAAAAAAGGACCCACTTAAACATTACAATATAATGTGGGTTTGTTTCAAGGTTGCTGCTTGTCACCAATAGCATTTAATATAGTAATTAATATTTTATCTGTAAAGTAATTAGTAACAGTAACAAATACACAGAGTCCATTATAGCTTTTGCTGACAACCTTGTACTGACACATAACACAAAACAATGCCAGGATCTTTTACGAGAAGTGGATGAGTGTTTTTTTGTGAGAGATTTATATGCTGTAGAAGTCGGAGCAAGGGGTATACCAGCGAATTCCCTCTATAACCTACTAAAAGACCTTGGCCTGACAAAAACAACGGTTACTACCATCCTAGAATATGTATTCAAGGCGGCATTAGTAGAATATTATCAAATTTGGTTAGGCAGGGGAGAAGGTTCGAGCGGTGAAGGGGAGTATTGTTGACATCGTAAAGGGGCCCTAAACCCTACTCCCTGGGTTTTAAGTCCCACGCGCCTGTGACTTAGGCCTCTTTCTCTGCAACGCTGTATAGAAAATACACATTCACAGTAGATATTAGACGCATATTCAGAAATATTCGGGTTCATCCCGCATATACGTCTCTCCAAATTATATTGTGGAGAAATAACGCATCAGAGTCGGTCAAATGTATAAGGTTGGATCTGTTCACCCATGGGTTGAAAAGTTCTAGTTACTTAGAAACACATTGTTTAGATGAGCTAGCTTCAACATTTTTAGATATAATCCCTTTAGGATGTGGTATAGTAAAAAACAATAGCTATGTTGACGATATTCTCTACTCCAACAACTGCTTAGAGACAACTAAAGCTGCTGAAGACCAATTACGAAATCTACTTGAAGAGGGAACTTTCTACACACATAAAAATGGTCTTCTAACGATGAAAGAGTGTTGTCTAACATATTATAGTCATGTGCGGGGTTCCAACCCCCCCTCACTCCACCCCTATAGCCGGAGTATGATCTGACCGACTGAGTTAACGTGACATTATGAATCATAACACAATTTTTTGCTCTCGTTATTCAACCATTGTATGGGGATGGAGCGAAACCTGTAGTCCAACTTACTACTGAACTACAAACAAGACCAATTATGAAATTAGTTTTAAACTTGTAAATTATGACACAACCTTATAATTTAAATATTGTTATGCTTGCAATAACGCCTGCTCTGCGGATTATATTACAAAATTACAAATTTAGGAGAGAAAAAATTATAGTTTTTTTTATCACGTAATTTGTAATGTAATCTGGAGAGAATTAATAATATAATTCTCATTCATCATTCTCAACAAAAAAGAGAATTGCAATAATAACAATATTAAAACATTTTGATATCCTAGATCTTCAAAAGGACAATCACAATTCAAGGGTTACAAATTAACATAAATAATGATCTTAACATAATCTCTTCCCCAGAGCCGTATTGCTGAGACAAAATTACGTAAAGAAATGTATTGAGTTATACAGGTTGATTGTTTGACCCAATGGGATTTGTAAGCACAGCAAAAGCTACAATGCAAAAATTATGCTTACTAAATACTGATTGGAGTGCTAGTCCACCTATTAACGGTCAACAGGAGTGACTGAAATTTACAGCTGACTTGGCAATCTTATTGGATAGATCTATCTCAAGAAATATAAATATATTGGCTTGAGAGTTTAGCTGGCCTAGGTTAGAATTAAATGCAGCGCTTTTACTGTCAAAGGTAAGGGCAAAGAAATATGACACACGTCAGATTAAACTTAGTATAAAAATGTATACTTATTCAGTGATTCGAAATTTGAATTCAAATGGCTGAATAACCGCTCACTTATGCTCATAATTAAAAATGAACAAAGAAAATATTTCAAGACTTAAATTGAAGTCCTAAGAAAAGGAAATAATGTGAAAAGCAAGCAGGGGCTTTTGCAAGTTTCATGCAAGCTTCACTTTTTATCAGCTATGATCAAAAACACCCTGACATATTGCCCAAAGACTCTTTCATTACAAATTTATTTATCAGAAAGTAACATAGGTTACTGCATTCAGTATATCAATTTTACTTTCGAACATATATCAAAGGTTCTTTATTGTGAATGGTTTGTTAGAAGTTAAGAATATATCACATGTTTTAGAGAAAAGGCCACAGCAGCTAAACAACTAATGGGCTCCCAGCCAGCTAGTCGAGTACTCGTTAACAGCCGTCCATTGGAGTGGACTTCAGTGGGCCTGTAGAAGTAAAACTCTCTCGCATAAGGAGATCTGTAATCTGCGAATGATCGGTAAAGGTTACATTTATGACTTTGCATTTTTAAAAACGAAAGACCTGGATCTGTGTTCTAATTTAATCACAGATACATTGTAAACATTCTTCAAGACATAAATATCGAGAAGAGGAATGCTACTTGAAGTCCACTGCGACAATTCAAGTACTTTCAAATGTGCAAGTTGATTAGTTGAACTATACTCATTACAAAGGTCACATAGTTACCAAGTAATGGTTCATGAGTTCGCATCAGAACAAGGTAACAAATTTAATTTTATACCCAGCTATTCTCTAAAGTTCAAGGGACTCTTGGGAGAGTTCTGTAAAGAGTATGATATATCATTTACGTAGAATTTTACAAGAAGAACTCAGTACTGTCCTTACTGGGATCAAAGCAGTCCTCAATTCTAGACCACTCATACCATTGTCCTCTGATTGTGTATTACCAATAGAAAATAGCAGCTGACTGTTATGTTAACACCACAATAAAGGCGATCTTATCACCATAAAGGGTTACTATTAGGTTACTATGCATAATTTTTTTTGCATATTGTATTATGTATTGTTTAAATTTGCATATTGTAAGTGCCTAGTTTCGTTTTTCACAAACATTGTAGCTAGGCCTTAGAAATTAGGTATGCCGCAGTATGTTACAACTAATAGCAACATTACATATTTAGAATTAGTTTCATATTTTTCTTTGTATGTGCCAGCTCTCTTCCTCTGGACGATGAATAAGTGTTGGACCGAAAATAAGGTGCAAAGTTAATTTGAATTCATTTACAACGCAACGCCTGTCCTAGCACCTATCTCGCAAATACCAAGCCTACTGCCCGACAGTAATATTACACGATCCTCATGTTGAATTTAAAATCAACTCACCTACTTTGGAGGAAATAACCTATCAATTGAAAAAGAAAACTACTAAATCAGCTGCAGATTCTGATGGTATCCCACATATAGTAAATAACAAGGGTGCATCGGTTCGTAAACATCTCTTAAATATTTTTGTTAAGATCTGGTCAAGCAAGCAAATACCAGTGGCATTCAGAAAAGCAATTTTTATCCTCGTTCCAAAAAAAAGATCAAGTAACTCATCCAAAAGATACTAGGCTGATCGCACTAACCAACACAATATGCAAAATATTTTTCTTATTGTTACATAACTAGAATGACACAATTTATGATCAACACAGAGCTACACATAGTCCATCTTAGCTTTTCTGACAACCTTGCAATACTGACTCGTAACCCAAAACAATGTCAAGATCTTTTACGAGAAGTGGATGACTTCTGAGCATGGACTAAAGGTTTGAGAACAAAACTAATTAAATGCCACTGTCTGTGTCTGGGTACACGGAATATCAAATTTACCTTTTATGATCCGGGACTCTTGATAGAAGGAGAACGTCTTTCCACAATTGCTGTAGCTGTGCTATTTAAATTTCTTGGTAGAAAGATAGATTGCCTGTGCCAATTAATTTTTTTGCTATAAAGAAAGATTACTAAGGACGAACACCATCTTTAGACGCAGTTGTCAATAGCTTTCTTAAAGATCTTAGTATGGTAGACCAACAACCAATAAGCAACATTAAAAAAACTTGGATATACGACATCTATTTAACATCACGTCTGACTTAGCCTTTTCATTAGGACATTAAAGTCATTGTTGGGGCTCGCACTTTCGGCAAACTTTTCTACTTTATTTAGAGATCAAAATATTTTTGGGTTGAAATTAAATAAAAAATTTTACCAAAAAAATAGAACCGACTTCAACACTCAAATGTGTGAAATAACTTGTCGAAGTCGGTACCATGACGGTTCAAAAGTACCTATCATCACAATATTGTGCGCATGGTACCAACTTCGACAAGTTATTTCACACATTTGAGTGTTGAAGTCGGTTCTATTTTTTTGGTAAACATTTTTATTTCGCCCTTTTTAGTGACCCTTGCTACTTATGGGCTTATGTTTAACTCACCACCAGATATAGTAACATATAACAGACTAAAATTAACCCCCATTTAATGTAAACTTAGAACCAAAGTTTTAACATCTCGCTATCCTATTTAAGCAAAATTACTCTTAGTAAATCATTGTTAACCCAAAAGTAGTAAATGATCACTGTTTGATATTGCCATATTAAATAAGTAATGCCGTCTCACCCTCTAGTCTCACATCAACCAACATGCCATATGTGTTCCTACAAAATAAATCAATAAAAATTGTAATTTAAGTGCTGTGTAACCTAAACTATGTTCAAAGGACAATACAAATGTTAAGTCAGTTATTGAAGACTTTCATTTATAGCGAATACAACAGGATCCCTTAAATATTTAACAATCACCAAAAGTAGTAAATTATCATCAAAATTAAACTTGCTGTAATTCTTCTGGCGCATCGCCGGCCGCTGCCGCGGCACGCTCGCTATGCTCGCTCGGCTCGCACGTTGTTGTGGTCGCAAGTAACCTAACGCTCCTCCTCGCTTCGCTCGCCGTCGCACCTAAACATGGCCTTGAGATTTAGTGATCATTTACAACATTTGGTGTTCGATTACAATTTTTGGTAAAAGAACTAAGGGTATATATATAAAATGCTTGGATTTTATGGTGATCATTATATTTAGTCCCCTACTTATGGGATCAATTGTCATTTACTGTTAACGACATTTACGGTTTAAGAACGATAGGAAAGATTTGAGTTATGACATCAAGTCATTTTAGCTCAATTGGTTAGAACATACCCCGGCTCAAGGGGTGGATGGACGCGGGTTCGAATCCCGCACATGGCTGAAAATTTTCCTATCGTATATTTGTGATTTTGTAATGTAATCCGCATAGCTCAAATTGCATAATAGGTGTGAATTTTTATTGCCTCCTAGCAATGTTGACTCGTCTCGCGACTGGAATTTTAATAAGATTGACATTGTTTATTTAAATCGTTTACTCAGTGAAGTTTCCTGGGATTATTTTTATGATTGTAACGATGTTCGCCACGCAACAGATATTTTCTATGACATACTTTACAATGCTTTTGACCAATGTATGCCTAAAAAAAGACGCGGTAGTACTGCGTCTCGCGTGTTTCCGGTGTGGTTTACTTTTGATATCATAAAAGATATTAGACGGAAAACTTACTTGCACAAAGAGTGGAAACGCTTGAAAAGTGATGTAGCCTATAAATCTTTCTTAGATCTGCGTGCTAGCCTGAAACAACGTATATCTGAAGCCTATAATGTTCATACTATTACAATCGAAAAGCAGTTAAAAAGCCGTCCTCAAGATTTTTGGCGCCACATCGCCAGTCTAAAATCGAAAGGCGGCTTTGAGCCTAGTGTTTATTTTAACGGGCAGTCTTACATTGGTATTGAGGCTGCAGAAGCCTTTGCTAATTATTTTTCTAGCGTTTTTATTAAACAGCCCCCTACTCTAACAATTGAATACCTAGAGCACCCCCGTGGAGGCGGCTGCGTCAGTATCCCCTACATCTCCCCTGAAGACGTTGAACGTGGTCTCCGTAAGCTGAAGGCGAAGGGATCAGTAGGGCCTGATAATATTCCAGCCTTTGTCCTGAAGTCGTGCCAACATACTTTAATGGGTCCCCTATGTCACATATTTAATTGTTCGCTCAAGGATGGTGTGTACCCTCCACAATGGAAGCTGTCCAGGGTTACTCCCATTCCTAAATCTAGTAATAAGACGATGGTAGAAGAATATCGTCCTATTGCAATATTAAATTCATCTGCTAAAGTGTTTGAGTATATCCTCCATCGTGAAATACATAGGCAAGTTCACATGCATTTATGTGACGAACAGCACGGTTTCAGACCTGGGATGTCAGTTAATACTAACCTCTTAAGCTTAGTTGACTATACGTCGACCTGTATGGACCGCGGTTCACAGGTTGACGTATTATATTTTGACTTTCAGAAAGCATTTGACAAAGTGGACAATGACGTGTTATTACAGAAACTATAAGACATTGGATTTACCCGCCAACTGCTTTTGTTTTTTGCCGATTATATGCGCGACCGTAGGCAGTTTGTTAAGCACGGAACACATGTTTCCGAGTCGTACTTAACCCCTTCTGGGGTCAGTCAAGGCTCTGTGATTGGGCCGTTGCTCTTTTTAATAATGATCAAAGACCTGGCTAGTAAAGTAAATTTTGCTAGATGTATATTATATGCTGACGACCTTAAGCTAGCTCTTGAAGTTAGAACAGTAAATGATTGTATTGACTTACAAAATGATATTAATTGTATTTATAATTGGACAGTGACAAACAAAATGTTTTTTAACCCTGAGATATGTTACGTTATGACTTTTGACCGTAAACGTAACCCTTTAATTTATGACTATAAAATCTGTGACAATATCATTAAGAGAGCAACTACTATTAAGGACCTGGGCGTGACCTTTGACCGCGGCTTAACTTTCCATGACCACATAATAAATACCACAAAGGAATCTTTCCAGCGTCTTGGTTTTGTGTTGCGGAACGCGCGCGACTTTCATGACCCCCACGTCATCAGGCTCCTGTTTACTATGCTTGTGCGAAGTAAACTGGAGGTGGGCGCGGTTGTCTGGAACCCGCATCACGTGACATACACCTTGATGCTGGAAAAGGTTCAAAAGCGCTTTTTGCGGTACCTGTTCAAGCAAATGTATGGTTATTACCCGTACCTTTACCCTACTAAGTTTCTTCTAGGGCAGCTTGGTTTTAACTCGCTAGCAGTTAGAAGGTCCCTGGAACAGCTTTCTACCTGCTGCAAAATCCTAAGAGCAGCAACATCGACTGCCCTCACCTGCACAATCTCCTATGCGCACTGTATGTTCCTGATAAATATATCAGTCACAGGGCGAGCCGTAGACACGCGCTGTTCGCTCCCAGTAGTCACACCGTTGCCCGAGCTCAGTCCCCCTTGTGTGTATCAATTTCTTAATAATGATAATAGTAAGTGTAAGTGGCAACTGCCGTGCTTATTATAATAATAATTAAATAAAAAAAATATATATATATATAAATAGCAGGCATTATTGCAAACCTAACAATATTAAAATTATATGGTTATACCATTATAAAACCAATTGCAAAATTGGTCTTGTTTGTGGTACAACGCAAGTGGTACTATAGATGTCGCTCCATCCCAATACGATGGTTTAAGAACGATAAGAAAGATTTGAGTAATGACGTCATGTCATGTTAGCTCAATTGGTTAGAGCATACCCCGGCTCAAGGGTTGGATGGACGCGGGTTCGAATCCCGCACATGACTTAAATTTTTCCCATCGTATATTTGTGATTTTGTAATGTAATCCGCATAGCAGGCGTTATTGCAAACCTAACAATATTAAAATAAGACTAGTTTTTTTTTTAAGTTTGCAGCATAATACACGTTTTATCTTCCTATCCAAACATATTATTTCTATCTTATACCGTTGAAGAAATATTACTGTGTTACCACCAAATTTGAGCTTCGATGAGAATTCATCATGATAGGAAAATGCTTTTCAGTTATTGGGGTGTAACTCAAAAACGGCTTGACCGATTTTGATGAAATTTAAAAAAAACCACACGGCAAGTATCAGCTTTTAAATAAAAAAAGAGTTATCAAAATCGGTTCACCCAGTCAAAAGATCTAAGGTAACAAACATTGACTATATTATCAGGACAGGAAAACACTTTTTCAGTTTTTGGTGTGTAACTCAAAAACGGCTGAATCAATTTTGATAAAATTGAGATGGGACCACACGGCAAGCATCAGCTATCAAATAAAAAAATAATTATTAAAATCAGTTAACCCAGTCAGATGATATGAGGTAACAAACATAATAAAAAAATAAAAATACAGTCGAATTGAGTACCTCCTCCTTTTTTGAAGTCGGTAGAGAAACCATCGGAGCTCAATAAAGACCTCAGAATTACCAAAACGCACGTCTTAGTAAAATCTCAAAACGACATAGTTGCATCTCTCCCAAAAGTGCCTCCGATCTTGATTCGATAGTCTTCATTCAAACAATTTATGGTAGGTGCACAGTCCAGCAAAGCGGGTTTTGGTTCGATAAAGAAAATTAAGGAAACGTTGTAAAATATGTTCTACAACAAGACGAAAATGATAGTATAAAGTGCATACAATGAGCTAGTTAATGCAAAGTGTATGGCTAACCACAGGTGAGTTTTGTATCCCTCTGGCGTTAAAGTGGCGCACCTTGATATACGATTGGTCACCTGCCTTATTAAAGTTCTATCCTAACGCCTTTCAGATGACCCCCCCAGACCAAAGTAACTTAGTAATATGGGGGAGAGCCACCGTAAAGTCTTGCGGTATTTGTCGGGAGGCCATAGGTACAACAAGGCACCTATTGGTAGGATGCAAGGTGCTCTTTGATAGCAGTCACTATTCACGTCGTCATGATAGAGTCCTCGAAATCATACGAGAAGCAGCAAGTCTTTCGGTACCTAGAGCAAAATAGGTTTGACCACGAATAAACGACAGGCTTTTGTAAAAGAAGGGTCATCTACCAAATGTAAATCCAAGCCTTACTCCATCTTAGGCGCAGCTCCCGATTGGACTCTTTTAATGGACACGTATCAAAAGACTACAAAATTCGTGAGGGCGTTGGATTTTCGTCTTCCAGACCAGATAATACATTTCTATACTCAAAAAATCGAAAACGCATAGTTTTTATAGCACTTACCGTGCCGTGGGAAACAGACACACTTAAAGACCACATAATAAAAACTTACAAATATAATGACTTAATAAATTAAATAACCAAAAACAGTTATGTGGTTAATTTATGTGCCGTACAAGTCGGAGCAAAGGGTATACCAACGAAGCGCTCGTAGCGAAGTTTGCTTAGCTGTCAAAGTTGTGCAACGTCCGCCGTGGTCATGAGTTGGATGGGTCACCGCTAGTGATATTACCACTAACTCGGCACCCGCACGGTAAATCCATGGAATGAGTAAATTCGTCTCGTCATCTAACATTATAGAATCCTATATTTTATGTATAATTAAAGTATTTTGCACCCACACCTGCCAGGGGGCATTTTCCTTTATAAGGCACAACATAAATTATCATTTATTACTGAGTAATATTGAGTTGGCACTTTAAGACTACACTTCATTACCGACGCCGTGCATCAAACTATGGCTCAACTTCAATAACTCTTTGTAAAGCGGATGTTACCTGCCAAGTTGAGCTCCAAGCATCCAGTCCATCGCCTAGTTTAGCAGCTCTTTCAGCAGACTTCACTGAATATCTTAATTTTATTATGACTATACTAGGATACATACACTAACGGTCTTATTAACGTCACAGGTTTAAACCAAGTCTAGAGCTAAACCTAACTTTAGAACCAGTTCTAAGAAATATTCCTATTATCGTCGAAGGTTTATCTGTTAGATCGGGCCTAACAGTAGATCTATCTCTAAACCAAGTACACCCCTAGTTTAGATATAGTTTAAATATGGCGGCCACACCAGACATCAGCTGATTGACTTTTGTTTGTCCGTGTTTGGTCTGTGGATTTGTATCGTTGAGTTCATGAGTCTGGCGTTGATCGTAATCGTTTCGTGTATTAATAACCTTGATATTGCTTTGCTTTCAAAATGGAAATTGATTTGCTGGACGATCTTGATTTGATCGATTCAGATTTAATTGAAGGTGAATCAAATATCCACAGTCGGGGTCCGAATAAAATCCGGATTCGGCGAAATCCATTCGAAGATTCTGATGAAGATTTTAGGAACAAATACCGTTTCTCAAAATCTTACGCAGCAAGAATTGTCGATCTTATTAGAGATCAGCTAACCAGTGAACCCCGAGGGTGCAACATATCGCCGCAAATACAAGTGACTTGTGCATTACGCAACTGGGCTCGACATGAAGTAAGTTATTGAAATTTATTCTCTGAGGATGAACCGGTTCATTTTATTGACTTTGTCACACTTATCAGGGCCCAAACGTGTAGCTTTATAATTTTCTATAGCTAATTAGTGAATATGAATTTAATACTTTTGTAAGATATAGAAATTTCAAATAGTTTTCTATCATTTCAGATACAAGATGATTCAGCTGATTTGCATGGCATTTCACAGCCATCAGTAAGCATTATATGCAAAAATGTTGCTGAAGCTCTGGCAAGATTAGCTCCAAAATACATTCAAATGCCCCCTACCTTGACAGCTCAGGAGGAAAATATGCACAAGTTTCGTGCAATTGCAAACTTCCCCACCGTCATAGGAGCCATTGATTGCACACACATAAAAATTAAAAAAGTAAATGAGGATGGTGGTCAGACATATATAAACAGAAAAGGCTATGCATCTTTGAATGTTCAGGTAAAATAACTTGTTTAAATTGAATTTATAGGCTCATATTTTTCATCATGTTGAAGAAGTTGTAGGTTTATTAAAATAGCATTTGGGCCAGTGCAACTTGGTTGATAAATGATGGATGGCCCATGTCCAGAACTTTGTGCCCCTACTCTGCTGATTGCAACAAGCAATATACAAAATATATATCCATCAATAATCACAGTTTTTCAATTATAAATTACACATTTAAACCTAAAACATTGAAATTTTAATATATCATGCACTCTGTATTTTTTTTTAATAATTCATCATATCATAATGTATGAAAAATATATTAAAAATCAACAATATTACACAGTGCCAGTTGAGGTATATCTCATGCAAGATAATTTATATTTATGATAATTAATTGATCTCTTCATAATTTTAGGTTGTCTGCAATGCAGATTTAAAAATCATGGACATCGTGGCAAGGTGGCGTGGGAGTGTTCATGACTCCCGCATATTTCGAGATAGTCGACTAAAACAAAGATTTGAGGCTGGTGCATTCAGCGGTATTTTATTGGGAGATAGTGGATACCCGTGCACTCACTATCTTTTCACACCTGTACTCAACCCACACACAAGACAACAGGAAAATTATAATGCTGCACATATTAGAACACGCAACACAATTGAGCGATGTTTTGGTGTGTTAAAACAGCGTTTTCGCTGCCTCTTGAGAGGAATGTTTGGCAGCATTGAAACTGCAAAAAAAACAATAGTGGCAATTGCAGTACTGCACAACATTGCAATTGATATGAAAGAAGACCTCCCATTCAATGAAGGAACAGAACCAATGGCAGAAACTGCACAAAACTATGTGCAGCAAAATACTGTCCGTGGAAATGTAAGACGAAGACTTTTTATAGAAACACATTTTTAAATAATTTATATGGACATTTTGTTTTATTAAAAGGAATATCACAGTAATCAACTTAATTATTTTTAAGGGCAAGAACAACACCAATATTACTTTAATTTAAGCTTTTCTATCTCTAGTTGCAGCTTGACCATTTTTAGTTCTGCAACTTTTAATTTTATTTGGTGTTCTTCTTCCATCATTGCCATAACTCTATCCTTAAATTCTATGCTTTTGGTAAGCAATCTTACTTTCAAATCCTCTTCCTTTCTGTAACAATAAAGCAAGAATTAAATTATAATAATCACACTATTGATAATTGGATTACAATGTATATAAAAAAATTACAGACCGTGCTTTCTTTTTATCAAGCCTAGTAGAGCTAGTCCTCAGTACTGTACTTACTGAAGGAACCTGAAAAATTAAGATATTTGTTTATTAATAAACAAATAGGAATTTGTTATACATATGTACCACAACTTTCTTTGAAGTATATTCTATCAAAAATAACTACTACATCCCATTTCTTACAATAAGAAACAAAAGAATAAGAAAGTAAGAAATTACATCATATATCAAAATAAAATACTGTTTTATTTTGAGATAAGATGGAAAAATTGACAATGGTAATCATTACAACTGCTCATTACAGGTGCAGTGTCACTGTCCTCATTATACTTAACACAAAACTATGCTTGTAACTTCAAGATGTCTTATTCGCTCAGTAATTTCACTTGCTACAGTGCACTTCACTTTTAAACACACCAGCGTTGACACGAGGCAAGATATCTGACACTTCAGTGATACCCATCAAGATGGACTCTAAATGAAGAGACATACCAGTTAGTATGAGTTTAGAAGGAAAATTAATATCTTACAATATGATTTGCTTCAGCTTCAATTGTAGTTGGTAATGAAATTGTAGTGGACAATGTATCCTGTGCTGGCTGCATCTGAATGTCCTCAGGAACAGGGTTCCTTGATTCAACGGTAACCTATAGAAATAACAAGTTTTTTCATACAGGACCAATACATACATAATCTTAGCAAATACATAAATCAATAATTACTTGCCATTACACTGTCACTGTCAAATGCATTTGTTTCATATAAAAAATCATGAGGGGCAATAGCCATCACCGCCTCATCCTCTGCTGATGGTGATGGCGGTTTCTCTCCACCGCCTGTTTGCACAGAGGCAATGCGGTGTGCAGATATATTAGCCTTGGCGTTTAGTTTCATTCGCTTCCATGCGAGCTTTACCTCCAGATGGCTTCTGCTTTTGGCAGTCAAAGCACTTAGCCTAAACAATAAAAAATATCTCAAATGATTATATATATTTTTAGAGAGATCACATTGGGCAGTGTGACAGGAAAAAATGTCTTTTAAAGATAATGTAATGATAAAAAACACACTTTTAGAGCATCCGGGCACCCCACGGGCAGCTCGGCACCCCACGGGCAGCCCGGCACTCTTAATTAGTTTTGCAAGCTTGCTTGATAAAACTCTAAAATCTAGAACATTCGCCACAATCAGTTTTTTTATCTTTTGCCGGATAAGTTTTGGAGACTCTGCAATGGAAGTGCACAATCTTATATATATTTGTTCTACCGCCAAACAAGGAGAACATCGGCAAAAAGACGCCGTTTTAAAATCGAAATTCCAAAGACACGCACAGAGTACTTTTCTTTAACATTTATTGTGCGAACCGCGAAGGATCTCTCTGAGTTACTGTCTTCTGGAAATCATAACCCGGAAGTTTTCGAACCCAAGTAAAAAGCTCCTTTCTGAGCTATGCTTTACTAAGAGTGCTTCACCGCAGACCACAGCGTTGCTTAATATGAGATAAACAGTGCTCAAATGTAAATAATTAGTTTGCAGCTACGGCAATCGCGAACGAAGTCGCGGGTACAGCTAGTATTTAATAAAAAGGTGTAAGTTTTGTCGGACAAACAGAGCAGCTTCGTATATATACAGAGACGCAAATGTTAATATGTTAAGTCTGATGAAGTGAGTTTTACAAGAGTCTGTTTGAGCTAGGTTGCAAATAGCACGAATGCATTTCTTTTGTGCTTTAAATACATCCAACTTGTTTGTAGAATTACCCCAGAATATGACGCCATATCTTAAGACCGAAGCTACATAGCCATGATATGCTGTGAGTACAGTGTCCTGATTTGCTATTTTACTCAGTTTGTATAAGGCATATGAAAATTGTGAAATTCTTTTAGATATTATTTCTATGTGTTGCTTTCATGTCATTTTTCTGTCTATTTGTAAACCCAAGAACTTGGTTGAATCAATTTCATCAATCGTTTTCCCCTGGTAATTTACGTTCAAGTTAATCATCAGTTCATTAGGCCTTTGTCTAAAGTTAATTATATTTGTCTTTTCTAAATTAATTTTTAAATTATTCATGTCAAACCAGCTGATTAGCGATGTCAATGTATTGTTAATATCGATATTTAAATTGTCATTATTTGCTTTGTTATCTGTAAATAAAATCGTACTATGGTCAGCTAACAATGTTTTTGAGAAGGATGTAACTTTTGGTAGGTCATTAATATAAATCAGAAAGAGCAGTGGTCCTAATATACTGCCTTGAGGGACACCGTAATATATTTGTTTAAATTCTGATGTATAAATCTTGTCTATTTTTGTTCTCATACATAAGCGGTTAATTTGTGTAGCCTGCACTCTATTAGTAAGATAGGACCTGATAAGCTGGTTTGCAGTGTTTCTAACACCATATGCCTCGAGTTTATATAAAAGCGTTTCGTGTTCAACGTGGTCGAAAGCTTTGGTCATATCCATAAATAACGCAACTGTGGGCTTAGTCTTATCCATATTTGTTATAACATTGTAAAGAAAGTTATAAATAGTAACGTTAATGTTTTTACATTTTCGAAAACCGTACTGTTCCGGTGCGAAGATATTTTGATCTTCAAATTAAGAGTAAAGTTTTAGATAAATAACTTTTTCAATTATTTTTGATAAAATAGGTATAAGCGATATTGGCCGATAATTACATAAGTCATGTTTGTCGCCTTTTTTAAACAATGGCTTTATTATAGAAACTTTCATTTTGTCAGGTAATATTCCTTGCTGAATGCACATATTTATGATATGACTTATAACAGGGGTGATTATACTACTTACATTTTTTACTATTTTTGTAGTTATACCACCATACCCAAAACTATCAGTATTATTGAGAGATTCTATTATTTTACAGATGTCAAATGGAATAGTCGGTGTAAGAAATACGGAGTTAGATTTGTCATACCTATTTGATTTTATTAAAAGGATTATATTTCTGATGTAATGTCACGATATTAGTAAAATGATTATTGAATTTTTCGGATATGTCTTTGGGATTAGTAAATGTATGATTATTAATTTTGATTTTAGTTATATGTTCCTTGGGGAAATTATCACTTGTATGCTTACTTATTTTCCAAGTTGCCTTTGATTTGATTTTTGCGGTTTTAATGAAGTGATCATTTTGTGACTTTTGCGTTAGCAGGATACTCTTTTATACCTTTCAGAATACTGTTTAAATAATAATGTATTTTGTACAGTGGGATTACGTCTATATTTCCATAGCATCTCTCTTCTTTTTTTACCACATAGTTTAATCCCTTTTGTAATCCTATTAAGGCGCTTTTTAATCAATATTTTTACTCTCTTCCTTGGAAAGCATAGATCGTAGAGAAGAAGGAAATCGTCATAGAATATATTTAAAGCTTCATTAGCATTTTCACATTTATATACATCGTTAAAACTGAGTTGACTTAGATAATTTTTAAACTTTACGATATTTTCTGTGTAGTAGTCACGGTTTATACGATACCAAAACTTTAGTATACAACTTTTTTTTACCGGTACCTTGAGTAATTGTGCTTTATGATCAGAAAGTGCCAGCTCGACAATTTCACCTCTACACCCTACAACGTTATGGATTACATTACCAAGACACGTCTGACTTACTGCTCTTGTTACCTGCTTAAACTCAAACTTCATACTATGTTCTTGTAAAGTTGATTCAAACTTTCTTGTTAATTTATTATTTTCCAATATATTAATGTTAAAATCTCCACAAACTACTATTTTCCCTTTATACCTCAAACATAAATTGGATAGCATATCGTCTAATTGGCTAAGAAAGTAGTCAGTATACAATTTTTTTTTGCGTGGAGGCCGCTATATTCATATAATATACATTTTATGTTTTTTTAATTCAATAGCAGAACATTCAAATATGTTTGGTATTGCCATTTTTTCTATAAAATTAATATTTTGGAATTCATGACCGTTTCGAACTAAAATACAGCCACCACGTCTGTTGTTCCTGCAGTAATAAGACGCTAATTGAAAATTTTGAACCCTTAACCTCTCTAAATCGTCTACCTTCATATTGTGTGAAATTGGAATGAATGGCAATGGTGTTTTGCGGGGAGTGGGAGCGGTTTTGAGAGTGGAAGTAGGTGTTTTATTTTTTATATCTGATAGGCTAGCCTTTTACCTCTATCTCACCTGATGAAAAATTATAACCACATCCCAGTCGAACATGTTGTTCAGGCTAAACTGTAACTAAAAAAAAATTACTGGCTTTCAAAGATAGCTACCGGAACACACTGTTAGGTGCTTGGCGACAGATTTTCTATCTGAGGGTATTAGCTAGCCAGGCAACCATTCGCAAAATGCTCTAACACCATGCAAATACTTACAAGAGTGCGTCCAGTGCCACTGCCAATGACGAGCGGGCCGCCGGAATCGCCGGCGCAGGTGCTGCAGCCGCCAGCGGTGTTCACACAGAGTGTGGAGGCGATTTTTCAGTTTCCCAAGGTTTGCTGGAACACCGCATTCGTGATCACCTGCAGGCTTATAGGAACTGATAGATGATTGCACCGGCCGCCCCTGCAACACAACATACGGTATTCACTTCCATCGTCCAATCTCACAGTACTTACTATCTGCTGCCTTTTGTCAGCTAGGATAGTGAGCTCACTATGGTTCACATCAGAGTTTCATATCACATCACTGTAGGTTAGAATGTACTCAGCAAAGAGCTACTAAAGTTTATTGATATGACGGCTCTATTACAAATTGTTATATAGGTACTCACATAGATACTCATAATTAGCTGTTTATTTAGAGACAGATATTAAACACTAAAAAGTTGCTGTCCAAACGTCTGCTCCTCGACAAAATTTACGATTGTACTGCTCCTGGACAAGATTTAAGTTTGTAGTTGGGGGCGGCCAGTGGAGACGCGGGGGGCGGGGGGCGGCCAGTGGAGGCACGGGGGGCGGGGGGCGGACAGTGGAGGCGCGGGGGGCGGGGGGCGGCCAGTGGGCTCGGGGAACGCCCCGCACACCGCGCCGCTGTGCGTAGTGCATCCCCTTCGTCACTGAGCTCTTCGTCGAAATCTCCAACACAAACACTACTGACTGTGTCACACTCTAGACTGCCTAGCACTTTTCGCTTTGAGGTAGCATTAAAAATAGGTGTCCAGGCTGGTGGGAGGGTCCATCCACGATCTCTGTTGAAATTGAGGTCACGGGTGATCTCAATAGCCTCACGTACTTATAGAGGTACAGAGAATTTTTCTTGCTAGTACGGAGGCTTTGTCGAACCGTATAAAATGTTGCGTGTCCGAGAGATGTGCTAGCTCCGCGATTGCTGATTTGATTGTGATGTGTTTGGCAAGTCTAGTTACGATGTTGCGACGAGTTTCACCTCCATAGTTTTTGCCAGTACAGCCGGTTATTGAAAAGATTGATATGTCTCGTATGAGAGTTCCCGTGATATTCGCGGGAACTTTCAAACAAAAATATATTCAACTAGCTGTACCTGCGACTTCGTTCGCGATTGCCGTATCTGCAAACTTATTCACATTTGAGCACTGTTTATCGCATATTAAGCAACGCTGTGGTCTGTGGTGAAGCACTCTTAGTAAAGCATAGCTCAGAAAGGAGCTTTTTACTTTGGGTTTGATAACTCTCAGCTTGTTTTTCCAGAAGACAGTAGTTAAGTAACTCTGAGAGTTCCTTCGCGGTTCGCACAATAAAGTTGTGCAAAGTAGGTACTTAGTGCGTTTCTTTAGAATTTCGATTATAAAACGGTATCTTTTTGCCGAGGTTCTCCTTGTTTGGCGGTAGAACAAAAATATATTAGATTGTACATTTCCATTGCGCTGTCTCCAAAATGTATCCGGCAAAAGATAGATATAGTTATAAAATTGATTGTGGCGAATGTTCCAGATTTTAAAGTTTTATCTTAGCAAGCTGGCAAATCTAAATAAGGATGCCGAGATGCCCGTGGGGTGCCGAGCTGCCCATGGGGTGCTGGGCTGCCTGTGGGGTACCAGGCTGCCCGTGGGGTGCCGGGATACCCACGGGGTGCCAGAATGCCCGTGGGGTGCAGGCTGCCCTTGGGGTGCCGGGTGGCCCGTGGGGCGCCGGGCTGCCCATTGGGTTCCGAGCTCACTCGTCACTATTCTAACAAAAAAAGAATAATTGAAATCGGACTACGCGTTCATAAAGTACAACACAGTGTACATTTTGACTTTCATCCCCTTTCCCGAGGGAACCGTGCTGAATTTCGGGATAAAAAGTATACAATAACGTTCTTCGTGGTATGAATTCAAATCGTGTTAAGTTTCATTTCATTCCATTCAGTAGCCCATGGGGTGCTGGGCTGCCCGTGGGGTGCCGGGCTGCCCATGGGGTTCCGGGCTCACTCATCACTATTCTAACAAAACAGAATAATTAAAATCGGCCTACGCGTTCATAAATTACAACTAAGTAACATTTTGACTTTCATCCCCTTTCCCGAGGGAACCATGCTGAATTTCGGGATAAAAAGTATACAATAACCTTCTTCGTAGTATGAACTCAAATCGTGTTAAGTTTTATTGAATTCCATTCAGTAGTTTTGGAGTGATGCGCGGCCGGGATACAGACAGACAGACAGAAAGACAGACAGACAGACAGACAGACAAAAATAAAAAAAAAATCAGTTTTGGCATCAGTATCAGCTACAGAGTGCTCTCAATTTTTTTTTGAAAAATATCTTTTATGTACAGAATTAGACCTGTTACAGTTTTATTATAAGTATAGATTGTCTAATTTTAGAGAAAAATATAATGAAAATTATATAAGTTCTTAAAAGGTTCACATTTTGAAATATGAAGACTGTTTTCTTTTCAATATTATTGTTTACGTTTGTATTACAATAATTTCAGTTAAATGTAAATTAAAGTAAAATGTAAATTAAAGTCTTTATGTATATTATATATGATCATTTATAAAAATCTGCATCAAATATTTAATAATTTTCAAGACACTGGAGAAAAAGTAATAACGGTCAAATAAAGTACAACCACAATCTATTGTAGTTTTAAATATATAAGAGTTTGAGGTTCATTTTTCATATACATTGCGCAGTTGAAACCGGGAAGTACCTAAAATTGTTTAGTTTCGTCGGCCTATACAAAAAAAAATTACAACGGTAAGAAAAATTTGAACTATACGCCCGCACGATAGATACACGGGAATTAAACATAATATTGTCACGCGGCAAGTCCCACAAGACCTGAACCTTCTCCAAAACAACTCAATCGCATAAGAGTCGCCGAACGAGTCCATTCGTCAAAGACTCGTTCTAGCTTGTCTTCCTCCAAAATTAATGGAACGCATTGTTACGAGTATACATGTAGTGTTGTCATGTACTATGTTGTAAACTTAATGATTACGTCTGTTGAAAAATTTAGTTGAAATATTTACTTGAAATCATGGACATAATTAATTTTTTTATTACAAAAGTAGTACAGACAAATTTTATGTATAAGAATTACGAAAATGTATTGTTGTTTATATGTATAGTTGTTTTTTTTTAATTTTATGTTATTGATACGGAACAAGCTCGAGGCCCACCTGATGTTAAGTGGACTAACCTCTGCTTATAACAGATGCATTTCATCACAAGTCACGAATTGCACTGCGCCCGTCACATTGAGATATAGTTGTTAAGTATCACTGTGCCTGTAATTTCACTGGCTCTCAAGGACTACTGCCGGAACACACCTTTAGGTGCTTGGCGACAGACTTTCTACTTGAGAGTGGTGTATGACCAAATAACAGCTCTAATTGCACTTATAACGCCGCGCCCCGAGCAAAATAAGCCATTTTTACCTTGGCAATTTAAACTTATGTTAGGCTGGAAGCTGAAGAGATAAAATTAAATAGGTTATTACTAAGTAGAGTAGACTCACTACAATAGAAAATACGCGCAATACCGCGGGTAGAAGCTAATTTACCATAATATCAGAATGTTTTCTATTAAATAGAAACATCTCTAAGATTTGATATTATTCACCGTTATATCCATCATGTAAAATGTGTGTTATCTTATGTCACTCACTGTCGCCAGTCCTGCCAAGTGCCCGCGAAGTTGTTGTAGAGCTGTGTCCCGGATGGCAGCGCCACTGGCCCAAACGCGTCTGCAAAAGCATGGAGAGAAGTAAATCACAAAGTCAGCTAGCAACAAGGCTCGGGACAGGGACTTTCCGCAATACTTACTTGTTGGGAACTGGCGCGCCGCCTGCCCGCGCCCGTCCCGTCACCAGGTGTTGCTCACTAGTGAAGAGCCGCCAAGTGCCCGCGCGACGGCAGCGTGATCACCGGCCCACGCTGACACATATCACTCCGTCAATCATCACGCTCTGTCTATACCTGTACCGAGCCACATATACCGGCTCTCACTCACCATGAAGGGATAGGCACCGAGCGCGGCGGCTGAACCACCCGCGATGCGCTCGCCGCCGTCTCCCCTGGCATCGGCCTCCTCCTCGTTGCGGCGGATGCGCTCGGCCTCGGCGATGCCAGCGTTCTCGTGGTAGTAGCGCAGCGGCTCAGTGATACCATCCTCCACCAGCTCTGCACCGACGGTAGCGGCGACCACAGCACACAACAGGGGCAGGAACAGTTTCATCTTGATCAGCAAACCGTGGAATGACAGTAACTACAACATCTACACTTTTATATGCAACCCTCACCCCTTCATAATCTTATCGCTAATGATTAATCGCACATTTCTTGGCAATATTTGCTACCAACAATAATTTGATTACTGTTGATTTGAGATTGATTATAGTAATGTGCATTTTTACACACATTCCCATCTGATAAGTATTTCAAATTACTGAGCTTCTTATCCACTTAGACAATTTAATAGTAAAAGATATTGTGAGGGTCTGTTTTGAAAGAATACTTAATTTTTTTAAGCTGCATCGGATATACTCAGGATAGATAAATTGCTTACAACAATAACATTTATGCCCCACGGATGCCCATCAGGACAAAATGTACAAATCATTCAAAGATACTATATATACAAAATCACAAATATACGATAGGAAAAATTTAAGTCATGTGCGGGATTTGAACCCTCGTCCATCCACCCCTTGAGCCGGGGTATGCTCTAACCAATTGAGCTAACATGACATGACGTCATTACTCAAATCTTTCCTATAGTTCTTTAACCATCGTATTGGGATGGAAGGACATCTATAGTACTACTTGCGTTGTACTACAAACAAGACCAATTTTGTAATTGGTTTTATACTTGTAAATGATGACGCAACCTTATAATTTTAATACTATTAGTTTGCAATAACGCCTGCTATGCGGATTACATTACAAAATCACAAATATACGATAGGAATAAAAAATATTTTAAGAGTTATGACGGCATGTTATGTTAGCTCAATTGGTTAGAGCATACTCCGGCTCAAGGGGTGGATGGACGCGGGTTCGAATCCCGCACATGACTTAAATTTTTCCTATCGTATATTTGTGATTTTGTAATGTAATCCGCATAGCAGGCGTGATTGCAAACTAACAATATTAAAATATATATATATATATTCTGCCTGTAAAAAAATATTATAAAAGATATTATGTATATTGGTCCTGATGAAAATAAATGAAAATATTTTGAGAATGGCGAGATCGATTTGTGAACTGACGAGAATAGATAAAATATGGAAACATATATCGAAGAAGTTTGCGTTGGCACCATTGACAGAAAAGATGAAAGGGAGCCGTCTTAAAGTCAAGTATCCGAGGAGACTCTTGCGTTGGCAGCTTTCGCACACCCATTAAGTACAACTTCCCTTCTCTACTCCGTATAACGACTGTTGCGGCTCTAAAGTACGTCATTTAAACAAGTTTTTAGTACCTACCCTAATCTTCGATATTACAAAATGATTCACTACCTGTGCGACTGACAACCATCAAAGAAAGAGAGAATAGTTATTTCTTATATTTTTGGGGGCTGAGTAATCCGCGTCCGTAGGATGACCCCTATATAGAGCGAATCCCTACACGTGTACCCCAGGGGGTGCTAAACAGATGACATACTGGTGGTAGGCTTCGACCGAGGCTAGTGACCACCTACTGGACAAATCCACGCCACCAAACGACCTAGTCGTGTTCCGGCACGATGTCCAGTGACGATGAAAGTCGGGTCAACACAGTAGCATCCCAAGAAGCCTGAATAAGAAGCACATCGTTCAGCTGCATTGGTCGACTGGTCGCAGGTGACAAGGAGGGGGATCCGAGGCACGGTGCACCACTGCCCGACCGCTGTCAGTAGTCCCCACGCGGGAGTGGCTATAACATAATGATTTAGCCACTCCCGCCAACTGTGGAAAATCCCAGAGATGCACCATCGCGCCGGTCGGCAACCGGGAGAGAGGACGCGATGGACATTTCTGGGGGGGCTCGGGCGTCCCCGCAGTCTCCACACTAGTCCCCCGACGATGTGTGCAGTTTCGTTTTGTTTCGCAGGATCTATTGGGCGTGATGCTTCGTTCTACTGCTGACTTTCAAACTTTTTACTCCCATACTCACCATGCAGAGAACAATAATATAAAGGACACGAGGTAAATGCAACACGTAAATTTTTCATCCCACTTCAGCAAGGAAATGACTAAATGCAAAAAAATACATTTACAATCACAAGATACTTTTATTTCAGTTTAGGTATTAACTACTACATTATGATAGGTAAGTATTACAGAATAATCTTTTAACTCGTCTGTACTCTATGCCAATAGGGTAATACCCATTTGTACAAAGATTTCGCTCTAACAAGCAGTGGCGTTCAAAAAATCGTAACTCAAGATTTTGTGGGAATAAGGCATATAAACTATATATTTTCGGAAAGCCGCTGAAATTATCTGTCTAATACATCTGGTTAATTAACTTTTCATCGTTTCAGGTACTATCTACAGCGATGTTAATATGAATAACCTGAAACTTTACGTCAAGTTTTAGACAGAGGTACAATTAAGTAAAATTTAAAGTAACGTTACTACAGTTACTTACGTTGAGTGTAATTTTTTTGCTAGGTATACCAAGTCACTAACACCAACATTACAGTATACTGTACATGACGTACAGTATACTGTAATGTTGGTGTTAGTGACTTGTGTACTGTTTTTTGACTAATTTCAAAAACAGGAGATCATAGTCAAAGTCCTTTTATTAGTAAACGCATATTTTAAAGTCATTTATGAAACTTAATTATAAATAAAAAAAAACATATTTCAAAATAATTACTTAACACTAAATTAACCCTTACTTAGGATCATAAGAAAGTAACAAAGTCTAAGCAAAAAAGTTATTAACTTTCTCATAATTATTTACATATTATTATAATCATTGGTATTAAATACGTTTAGTACCATCAAAATTTAAAAACTCTTCGAAAATGTAAAACGTCTGTTAGATGGGCCAGCATTTCAATCTGTTTTTAAAGCTACCGATACTTGGAGCGTCTTTCACGATATCTGGCAGGTGGTTGAAGACATCTGGACCTACTGTGTCAATTTACTTGTTTTGACTAGGGAGTGGGGAATCTGCGCTAGCCCACTTCCATGGCGAAAATTATAAGAACCCGAGTCGTTGCGCCTCGCGTGTACATCGGAATTAGTTTTTACATACATTGCGACCTAATATTTTAAGATGGGAGGCAATGTGAGAATACAAAGTTGCTTGAAGTAGGGTTTGACAGAGTTGTAGCGCGAGAGTCCCACGATGGGTCGCGCAGCACGTTTCTTGTATCGGAGCGCGCCCCCAGTGAGCATGCTGCAGCCGCGAGGGCACCGCGGTGCAGTACAGCCGCGCGACACCTGCGTGGACACCACTTGGGACACTCGTCTGACCGCAAAGGACGCGGCCCTTATCTTGTCACACAGAGTGTCTATGTGGTTTTCCCACGTCAGACTTCTGTCGATCTCAAATCCTAAAAAGGATATGCTCCCTACCTGCTCCAACTTGATGCTGTCTACTAGTAACGTGAGTGATCTCGTGGAATGGCCCGATAAGACAAAGTGCACAAATTGAATCTTCTTCAAGTTTAGATCCAGACCATTCACACGGAACCAACTTGCGAGGTGTGACGCAGTAATGTTCAGGTTCTCCTCGAGCTGGTCTAGCTTGGGCGCAGTTACCACCGCAGCTACATCATCCGCGTAGATGAGGATGTCTGCGCACGTGATTGCATCAGGCAGATCGTTAAGCAGGAGGGAGAACATTATATTCGAGACCGAAGAGCCCTGTGCGACACCAATTGTTGCTGATAGTGGGTCTGATTTATTGCACCTATCAGCTTCATCGACGACCTGAAACCGGTCTCGCATCCTATCAGTGAAAAAACATTTCCAACGATTCAATAGTTCTTCAGCTTGACTGCGAGTACCTGGTGGTCCGCTACGTCAAATGCCTTGGAAAGGTCGCAGCACAAGACTGCGACTTGTTGCCTACGTTCGCGAGCGTCCAAGATACCGTATATAAATCATCAATATAATTAGATATACCATCTCGCGAGTCAGGGATGTAGTGGATCTCCCCACACGGTAGATTGGTGCTCAGAGAACACTTTTATGTCCGTCAAGTACGCGATCAGCCTCAGAACGCGAACTCGGAGCTCCGCAAGCTAGCGCAGCGTTTATGAACCGCAAGTTCATAACATTAGTAGCGTCCTTTGGAGAACTGAACTTTGCCCCATTACTATCCTTAACTATTTCTAAGAAGTTCAGCTTGGGTAAGTTATTTTTGCCCCTCTCAGTATTGCCTATTCCCCACATAATTTTCAACGGGTTTGCGCTATTTTTGATTTATTTAGAATAGAAACAAGTTTTGTTATTTTTAATGAGTATGTCATATTTATTATTCAAATCATCAATAAATCAAATTCATTAGGATATAATTTAAATAGATCATTCATGTCAAAGAGTATTGATTTTAGATTATGTACGTCGGGTGTAATCCACGACGAGTCGCGTTTTATATACGGTTTCCGTTTAATCGGAAAACAGATGACATATTTATTTATTAATACATTATTTACGGCTTCTGCAAACTGTTATGAACGGACTTAGTTCCCAGTAAATGCTATGTAAGCAATATATAAGTTATATAAAACTGTTTTCCAGATTTATTAAAGCAGTCGAACCTTAACTTTTGTCCGGTCAACACCTATACCTATTAATGTAATTTCCTAACATTTTATACAAGTCATGCAGTGTAATTAAATCAGTTTTCAGCCAATTAAAAGTGTTTTTTTTAAAAAGGACCCACAGCGCGCCATCCTAACAAATTGGTGTCAGAAGTGGTATATCCTGGTTTTCCGTAATTCTGGGATATTTTAGGTGTTAGGCGTCGCGATTTTCGAATTCCCGCCTGACATCCATATTTTGTGGCCCTGTGTCTGTGGTCCTTGGTGACGTGCTAGTTGGTCGACGGTAAGTCTTGGGCCCCATAAGCTCAAGCCCGCGCTGCTGCACACGTGGTCGACGATAAGCCTTGAGCATCATCAGCTCAAGCCCGCACTACACGTGGTCAACGAGTAAGTCTCCGCTCTTCAGCGAGAGCCCGCACCGCATCATCACCACCAAAACCTTCGTGCTGTCAACTTCGTGGTCGACGCGTAAGTCTCTGCTCTTCAGCGTGAGCCCGCACCGCTACCTAACAATTCCTGCATAACTTCATCATCAATTTTCTTCATCTTCGACGGACAAGTTTGGCTCAATCTTCATCATCAGCTCACATTTACCTAAATTTTGTGGGAACATTCAACGTGACTTCGAGGAAAGCCGCAATACGACTCCGTGAGTCGCCGCGCCGGACACCCGAAGCCGTCGTCACGTGCAAGCGCCGCGCGCGTATTTTTCAAGTGAATATCAAAGTGAAAGTGAATTTCTAATTTTATTCTCAAGATTTAATTTTCAAGATTCAGAACCTTATTCGGAACATTATATATTAATTTTAACGAACTTTAAAAAGTTAACAAACTATTTACAACTTTTACAACTTTATACAATTTTCTATTTACTTATACAACTAATATTTTTAGTTTTACATTTTTTATTTTACATGTAATTGTGTTTTGTGTTTGTGTATTCTGATGCTCTGTACAGCCTTATTACTTCTAATTATTATTAATGTTTAAAGCAATTAAACCAGAACAGTCTGTAGAAGTCGAGTCAAATACCGACTCAGACAGTTCTTACTCGGAACCGACACCCCAAAAATCAAAATCAAAAATGAGTGACAAAATCACACTCTCTGTTTTAACTAAATTTATTAAACCATACAGTGGGGATCGGGAATCACTTCCTGCATTTTTAACTAATTGTGAAAATGCTATCTCTTTGGCAAGTACAGACCAACAGAATGTTTTAATAAAATATATCGTGTCACAACTCGAGGGAAAGGCTCAATTGGCCTGTTGCTTAAAAAAGTTTGACAGTTGGCTTGAAATTAAACAGTTTCTCAAATCTACTTTCGGTGAGAAAAAGCACTCGACACATTTATTAGTCGATTTACAAAATTGTAAGCAACTACCCAATGAAGATGTGACGCAATATTCATTACGTATAGAATCATGTCTCACACGGCTTCAGTCCGATATACATTATAGCTGTGAGAATGAAAAAGAACTTATCGGCAGGTTAGCCGCTATGGAAGACTTGGCTTTAAATACATTTTTATTAGGTATGAACTCAAACTTTTCACACATTGTGCGCTGCCGCAATCCTAAGGGATTATCCGACGCAATTACTCATGCCATCGAAGAAGAGAAGCTATTTAAGCTATGTAAATTATCTCAACGCTCTTCTTCTTCTTCTAAACAGTGCACGATATGTCAAAAATTTGGCCACACGTCTTCTGATTGTTACAAAAATAAAAGTAAACCTAAAAGTTCTTTCCCAAATTCGTTTCATGTAAATACGGGTCAACAAAACAATTATTCTAATAATTACTCAAATAAATACAATTCTAATTATGACCTAAATTTATTATGTGCATATTGTAAAAAGCGTGGTCATTTAATAGGCGATTGTCGGAAGCTTAAATATAAAAACAATAATTCTATGCACCGCAATCCGCCGCGTAACGTGATACCTTCAAGTTCACGGTCACCGACGAGTAACTCATCTACTGATACTCGTAACAATAACAATTCAAATATGCACGTTATATCTTCTGAAGAGAATTTAAACTGAATTCGGTTTCGGTGCCGTGTCTGCCGGAACCACTTCCTATTTTAAATGACACGAAAAATTTTAAGACATCTCAATATTATAATAAAAAGTCTTTCAAGTCCTCAAAGGGGTCTAAAGGTCGTTCTTGTGGTCAATTCAATGTTGTACAGAATGTACCTTCAGAAAATTTTATAGGCTCCCATTCTTTTAGTAAAGGGCTTCAATCCTGTGTTCCTAAATTATTACCAACACAGTGTAATAAAAATTTAGAGACTTTTGATAACTGTGTTCACAAATTATTTTCAACACAGTGTAATGAAAATACAGAAAATTCTTTGATTAAAAATAAAATTGATGTCTATGACTCTAAGTGTTATGAGTCATTAAGGTCAGCGAACCTTTCTCAATGCAACCCTTCATCTCGTGAAAAACCGAGTTCTTTTTCTAAGGATTGCTCACGTAAGGGAACGTTTACGATAAATAATGTAAACAACAATGTTTCTCTCCCTCACGTTTATTTGAAAACAAATATGAACGATAAGCCTTTATGCTTATTAATTGATACTGGCTCTTCAGTTTCAATTGTGAAACTCTCAAGTTTATTAAAGAGCCCAGTTCTTGAAAAAAATATCGTTACACTAAAGGGGTTAAGTGATAACGACTCAACGTGTGAATCGCTTGGTTTTATTGAACTTGATTTTGAATATCGAATTTCCCCTACACAAAAAATTGTGTTTGATTTTGTGTTTCACGCAATTGACGATGCCATTCACTTAAATTATGATGGTATAATTGGTAGTGATTTTATTCAACATTTTAAAATTGACATCCAATATTCTACCAATTCTCTTAATTTAGAAGGTAATTTGATACCTATTTGCTTTAGCAAGCCATCATATATTATACCTCCGAGGTCAGAAATGGTCATCGAATGTCCAGTCGGAAACATAGCGGATGTTGCAAATAGAAGCGAAGCTTTAGTACTGGATCAGAAAATTAGTGATGGTGTATTTTTGGCTAATTGTATAGTGTGTATAAAACCTAATAACCGCGTCAATGTTTCTGTTTTAAATACAACTAACTCCGAAATCGAATTAAATGATTTTCAAGTTCATTTAACGTCATTTGAACTTCCATCATCAGAAACAGATGCCTCGCAACATGAACTCATTCATCAGTTGAGTTCTTTGAATATTGATCGCACACAAAAGGTACTCGAACAAATTCGTTCTTCTCATTTAAATTCGCAAGAAAAGAAAGTTTTAATGAATTGTCTTTCTAAATATACAGATATCTTTCATCTTGAAGGCGAATATTTGACGCATACAAATGCAATTAAGCATTCTATTAATACTGGGGATGCACCCCCTATTAATGTTAAATCGTACCGTTTTCCAGAAGTTCACAAAGACGAAGTCGAAAAACAAATCAAGAAAATGCTTGATCAAAATATAATACGTCCTTCGACTTCTCCTTGGAATGCTCCTGTATGGGTGGTTCCGAAAAAGCTTGACGCCTCTGGTAAACAGAAATGGCGTATTGTCATCGATTATCGTCGATTAAATGATGTCACTGTTTCAGAAACTTATCCTCTTCCACTTATAACAGACATCTTGGACCAACTTGGTCATTCTAAGTACTTCTCTACCCTTGACTTTGCCTCTGGTCAATTATGTTTAGATTCCAAGGACACTGCCAAAACTGGTTTCAGTGTCAGTACTAACGGTATTTCTGGTCATTTTGAATATACAAGGATGCCATTTGGATTAAAAAATGCTCCTGCAACTTTCCAAAGGCTCATGAATACTGTCCTTACTGGCCTACAAGGTCTACACTGTTATATATATCTAGATGACTGTATAGTCTACTCACATGACCTTGAAACACACATAAAAAGGCTAGAACTCATATTTAACAAGTTTAGAGAAGCAAATTTAAAGTTACAGCCCGACAAATGTGAATTTCTACGACGTGAAGTCGCTTATCTAGGGCATGTTATCACAGATCAAGGTGTTTCGCCTAACCCTGATAAGGTCAAGGCCATTTCCCAATTTCCAGCACCTAAAAATCAAAAAGACGTAAAGTCCTTCCTTGGCTTAACAGGCTATTATCGCCGTTTCATTGAGAACTTTTCTCACATAACAAAGCCTCTTACTTCGTTGTTAAAGAAAGACACAGTCTTTCACTGGTCTCATGAACAAGAACAAGCTTTCAACCTTCTTAAGCAGAAGTTAATCTCTGCTCCTCTACTTCAGTATCCTAATTTTACTCAACCTTTTATTATAACAACGGACGCTTCTAACTACGCCGTCGGCGCAGTTTTATCTCAAGGTGAAATTGGTAAGGACAAGCCAATTGCTTATGCGTCTCGTACTTTAAATAAGGCAGAAGGTAATTACTCAACGACTGAGAAGGAACTACTAGCAATTTTATTCGGTGTTAATACCTTCCGTCCCTATATTTATGGGTACAAATTTAAAATCGTCACGGATCATCGGCCTCTTACATGGTTGTTCAACGCCAAAGATCCTGGTGGACGTTTATTAAGATGGCGATTAAAACTCGAAGAGTACGATTATGAAATTGTTTATAAACCTGGTCGAATAAATTCTAATGCAGACGCTCTGTCTCGTAACCCAGTTAATGCCATCACTCATACCAAAATTAATAAAACTACTTATGAACAATTTTTCAAAAGGCAATTTACCAACAAGGTCTCAAATGACACTCAAATTGAAGAGCATAATGAAAGCCTATATTTTGCTAAACATAAATTAATTGCATGTCCAGCATCTCTGGACTTTGACTACTCTATGCCGCATTGCGAATAATTTTTGTCAGCATTAAATAACTCAGCTGACTTCTTATCAAAAGAACGGGAACCTGAGACCGTAGGATCGGTCGCACTAAATGATAAACAACTTTATTTCCTATACACTAAGGTTCACCATTTTGACGAAACTTCCTATAAAATTATCTATAATTTATTGCGTAAATTACGTGATCAAATCATGTCGAAAAAAGACTATGAAAAAGAATTAGCAATTTCAGACTTTTCCGAACCTTTTACTAAACTCGTCTATGTTAAAATTTATAACATGATATCGTACATGTTTCATGGCACTAATATTAAGGTGCACATCTACAAAAATCAAATTCAATATCCTTCACCTTCCGAGATTGCAAATATTTTAAAGGAAAACCACGGGACAACCATAGCTGGTCACCCGGGTATAAAACGGATGTTAAGTCGTATTAAGGAATCTTATTTTTGGAAAAATATGCGTGCTGACGTCGAACGTTTTGTAAAGGATTGCAATCAATGTAAAGTCAATAAGCCATTAAGAAGCTCAAATAAAGCACCAATGGTAATTACGTCATCCAGCACCAAGCCCTTCGAAAGATTGGCATTAGATATTGTAGGTGTTCTGCCTGAAGCAGGCCTTCAAAAGTTTAAGTATATACTTACTTTACAAGATGACTTGACTAAATTTTCAAGTGCTTATCCCATGATTACGGCAACTACTGACGAGGTTGCACGAAATCTCATTCATTTCTTTTCTTTGTTCGGTTTTCCTAAAATGATCCTCACTGATCAAGGATCTTGTTTTACATCAGAACTATTTCGCCAATTAACTGAAATTCTTAAAATCAAAAATTTATTTTCTACTCCCTATCATCCCCAAACAAATGGTGCATTAGAACGCAGCCATGCTACCCTTAAAGAATACTTAAAATCCTTCGTCAATGATAACCAAGATGATTGGCATTGCTACCTTGCAACTGCAATTTTATCATATAATACAACTCCTCACTGTACCACGGAGTTTACACCATTTGAATTGTTATATGGCCATAAGCCAACAATACCTAGCAGTATTTATAGCTCAAATAATGATACTACTTATCAAGAGTATGTCCGCGCGTTGCAATATAGAATGCGTTACTCTCGCGAAAAAGCTTTAGAAAATATTAATAAAAGTAAGGAAACTTCAAAACGTTATTATGATGCCTCTTCCCGCGAGAAAACTTATAAAACCGGTGATATGGTTTATGTTAAACAACACCATAGACTACGCAAAGCCTTGTCCCCAATTTGGAAGGGACCGTATAAAATAATTAAAGTAAACGGAAAAAATAACGCAACACTATGCATAAACAGAAAACATGTAAAATACCACATTAACGAAATAAAACCTGCATAAAGTTATTATAATTGTTTCAGGTATATACTTCAATCGACTTATTCCGAACCGATTGAACCTATTTTGCATAGTCCTGGATTATTCTTCGACCCTACTTCTATTGCATATTTTTATAATGACTATTGGAATGTTGTGACTCATATTGAAATTATTCCCATAAAACCTTACTTAACTAAAATCGATCACTCTATTCAGAGTATGTCACAGTTTTGTGAAAAAGCTCAATATGTAGCTGGTATAAATATTGATTGTAAAGATATTATTAATCCCTTAGAAATTAATTAATGCTAACAATCTTAAGTATGACTCATTATCTCATCTTATATCCGTAAATAATCCAAATCGTTTTAAAAGGTCACTCGAATTTGGTGGAGAGATCCTTAAGTTCTTCTTTGGTACTTTAGACGCTGACGATGCAAGAAAATATGATGAAGCCATCACCACTTGTCAGCAAAACGAAAATCAAATATTTTCGTTGATGAAAGACAACATTCATGTTGTTCAGTCTACTATAAATAATTTTAATATTTCTATTCGTCAATAAAGTAATAATGAAATTAGATTAAATAAACAAATAGATAAGTTAAACTATATTGTTACGGAGAATTCTAAGATTAATTCGAATTTAATTAATGTAGCTAAAATAAACTCTATTTTTAATGTTATCGAAGGTTCTCTCTTATCAGTGTCAAATATATTAGACACAATATTAAACTCTATTTTGTTTGCAAAAGCGAATATTTTGCATCCTTATGTTTTAACTCCTACTAAGTTGTATAACGAACTTTCTACTAGCAAACTAAGCAAAAAACACGTAGAGTTCCCAATTACGTTATCTTTGGAGAACATTCATACTATTATCGATCTAGCTAAACTAACGTCATACTATTATAATAATAAGATTATATTTGTTATAAGAATACCTTTAATTAATCCTACCAAGTTTAGCATTTATAAAAGCTTACCTTTACCTACTTCAAAGGATGAATACAATTTGAAAACATATGTTCTTATCCATCCTTCTAAGCTATACATAGGTATTACAGATGATAGATTAAATTACGCATTGTTAAATGATTTAAGCGAGTGTCAAAATGTAAACTACGATTATATTATCTGCCCGTTGCCTTCTATTTTATCTACAGTTAACAACCCTAGCTGTGAGTCTAAGCTATTAACAGAAGTAACATTGTCACTTCCTGAAATTTGTGACTTTAAGTTAATTTACGGTAACATTAATATATGGCAAAAACTTTATGATGGTAGATACATTTATGTACAGTCAAAAGCCAATAAGTTAACTATGAAATGTACCAATAATAATGAAATTCAAGATTATACCTTACAAGGTACTGGAATATTATCCTTGAGAAATGACTGTGTAGCATATTTTCAAACCTTGCAGTTTTATCCGATGCATAATTATAAAACGATTTTGCCGAGTCAATTAAACATAGATTTTAATATTTTAGATGATGACTGTTGCAAATATAATTTAATAAATAATAGTTATCATTCAATTACTCCTATTACATTGTCAGATATGGATTTAGAATCCTTAAAATTAGCATATCATAAATTAGATAATTTAAAAGAACAAATTAATCGAGTAGAAAGTCAATCTCATATTGTCAAATACGGACACTACTATTCGGCAATGACATATGTTCTTATTGCGATAATTTTGATTTATATTATGTATAAAGTTTATAAACAATGTTTTTCAAATAATTGTAAAACATCCTGTTGCATCCAAATCTTTAATCAATGTTATAATAAGAAGTCAAAACAATATGAAAATAAAATTTCTTCATCTATAGAATTATCTGATAAATCTAATGAATCTACTGAATGCGACAGGAAGTCCATAAAAAGCCTACCTGAAATAGAAATAAATAAAAATAAAGTACAGTTTAGACATTTTATTAAAGACTCAACGTCTCGTAACATTAGTAATTATTAGATATTAAAGATTAAAATAAATCTTATTTCTATTTCGAGGCTTATAAATAATTAGTAAGAATTGTAATAAGGATCAACATTATACAAGTTGCATTTTATTTTATAAAATACTTATTTTTAATTTTAAACTTATATCTTCGCTGCAACTTTTTATGTCCTACGTTTATCTTAACGAGATAAATCTCCGTCTTAAAGGGGGAGATGTTATGAACGGACTTAGTTCCCAGTAAATGCTATGTAAGCAATATATAAGTTATATAAAACTGTTTTCCAGATTTATTAAAGCAGTCGAACCTTAACTTTTGTCCGGTCAACACCTATACCTATTAATGTAATTTCCTAACATTTTATACAAGTCATGCAGTGTAATTAAATCAGTTTTCAGCCAATTAAAAGTGTTTTTTTTAAAAAGGACCCACAGCGCGCCATCCTAACAAAACGCCACTGCATTATTATTGCGATCGTTTAACTCAGGCCAATCTACGCTATCTAAAGATGCTATATAATTAACGCGGTTTTGTTGCGAGAAGTCCCTAGCGAGCTGGGTGCGTGGGGACCCCGCGTGGGGGACGGCGCAGAGACAATGAAGCGCCGGCAGGTTGGTATACTCGTCGATGTAGTCGCACAGGTGCGAGTCGGGTAATCCACCACTGTATTCAGGCTGTGACAAGTGAGAAGGTCCAGCAAGTTTCTATAATCAGGGTTTGCGGGGTATAGTTAATTAATATATATTTTAATATATATTAATTAACTTGAAATTATTACTAGTATTACTAATTGACTAGAATATATTGTACAATTTTACGAAGCATTCTCGAATATGCATCCCAGTTTTGGAACCCCCGTTACAACATACTCGTAACATCACTATCACTACATCATCACTACATAGTATAAAACAAAGTAGCTTTCTCTGTTCCTATAATCCATATGTATGCTTAAATCTTTTAAACTACGCAACAGATTTTGATGCAATTTTTTTTAACAGGTAGGGTGATACAAGAGAAAGGTTTATATGTATAATAACATCCATTATATAGTGGAAAAATACTGTTATTTTTGAGGTTTCTAATGTGATGTACGAATTAATTTTTTTCCGCTTACAATGCAAACGCAGGCTGAACCCTACCTACGAGATTTATCAAAATAATGAATGAGATTTATCATAGTATTGTACACAATGAAAAGGTCTACAGAAAACACTGCTATGGTATATGTCTATCTCTTATGGATATCCCACAATTATTATTTTTTTGTCATTTACTTTTTACGAAAAATAATGGCTAGTTTTCGAAGCGATTTTAACCAATACAGCATGAATCCTTATCTAATTAAATACCTTAAATACAAGTAGATTTATTGATGGAGTTATGATTTAAATGAATATTATCGAAGATATTACAGATTAAAAAATTGCGGGACGTAGCGTTTGCGGCGGTTTCGGCGGCGTACCGGAGAAGATGTATTGATTCCCCAAATCCCTCTGATTCCATCGGATTTACCCTTCCAATTAAAACACTTATAGTTTTCGGTAAAGACATCTTTTGCAATGATCGTTAATAAATCGCAGGGTCAAACCTTCAACGTTACAGGCTTAAATTTGAGCGTTGACTGTTTTTCACATGGCCAACTGTATGTTGCTCTTTCAATAGTAACCTCTAGAGAAAACATGTTTGTATTGTCTAATGACAAGAAAGCTGTGAACGTTGTATATTAAGACATTCTGTAATATATTAATTGTTGTAAAAATAAATAAGTAAAAAGTAAATAAGTAAAAATGTAGTGTATGAATTTAGATATTCCAAATATAGCAGGAAATCTTCATGGTTTAGGGAAAGAAGAATTGTTTTAATCTAAGTTTAACGCGAGCGGGCCACGGGCAGTAATGAATAAATCAAAGCTACTGGATCGATTATTATAATTTTTTCAGCGAATGACATCACACATCTTAGACATAGTCTATATATTTTTTACCCGTGCGAAGCCGGAGCGGGCCGCTAGTATATTGATAGAATAGAAATAATTCAAATCAAATTAATTAAATATCTTTGTTTTTGGGTTAAAAATTCCATAAAAGTCTTTCAATTATGAAGAACTCTGCAAAAAGTTTCACTTTCTTCCACTCTATACGAGTAAAAGGCAATTTTTGAAGCAATGATGGCCGAGCGGTAATAGCTACGGACTGCCGTGCCGCAGTACCCTAGTTCGATCCCCACCGCCGGCTTGAGCTTCCCCGCATGGTGGAAGGGCATTTTGCGATTGCCCCCCTGGCTAGCTACCATCCTCAAGTAGAAAATCTGTCGCCAAGCACCTAACGGTGTGTTCCGGCAGCTGTCCTTGAGAGCCAGTACTTCTAGGTTAGCCTGAACAACATCTTCGACCACATCATCACTTACCATCAGGTGAGATAGTGGTCAAAGGCTAATTTATCGAGCATAAAAAAAAAAAAAAAAAAAAAATTAGCTACCTATTTTTTAATCATTTTGTTTTCAAGGTTTTTGCCAAGGTATTTACGATATTTTACTTTTTCATATAAATGTGTTTCATGAACGATATTGTTATTGCACACACTTTGTAATTATATTGTCACTATACGTGAAAACCTATCTGTTACTATAAGTGTTATTTATATAGTTACGTCAGCAATAGGTTTTCCGTTAAATAAATAAATAAACATTTACATCTCCAACAATTACAAATTTTATGTTAATTTCATTTAGCTTATCGAGCAGACATTCAAACTTTGAAAAACCTGTCCTATATAATTATACAAATAATAGTAATAAATCCATATGTCCAAAAGGTCTATTGCGGATATTTTGCGTGTTCTACAGAAGCTGGAGGCCAATACAAAATTATTTATATGAATACATTTTAGATTTTCTGCTGTAATCCAATGCTCAGTCAAACCTAACACATCACATCATCATCACACACATCATCAGTTTCTCGACATTGTACTCAGTGGACGGTTTTTTTTATTCATGAAGCTTTTTAACGATTCTGCGCTTGTATTCGGCTTTATAAAACATACGTGAATTCGCCTCACTCTCTCAACAGCTTGTAGCTCCGAGTCGGCTGAACCGTTTCCGCGGATGACTTGCCTGCTGCGAGAACGCCTGCCCCGTTGTTTCTTAACAACCTGCCAGGGCGCTTCGTCTGTAGTCGTTGTTTCTGCAGCGGGTGCCTTACTTGGTATGATAGTGGAGCGTGAACTTAAGGCAGCCGATGATTGTGTTATGTTATTTGTGCCTTGCTTGGAAAGAGTGCCAATTGGTGTACGGGTTCGTGTTTCTTTTTGTGGGGACTTTCGAGGAATCACAACTTTAGAAGCCGATAGTGTTTGTGATGTTAAAGCATTTTTGGAGTGATAGTTTTAGTTGCTTGGCGTGCACCATAGCGCTGAGTGCGCGCCGACGACTTATCACTTGTTTGATTATTAGAGACACCAGATATAACAGCCGACGTACCTTGTTCAGTAGAACAATTGGATCCGCTACTTCTGGCATCCTTCACAATCTTCGTTGTCATTTTATTTTGAGTTGTTGGTTCGGATATATCCTTCTCACTGTCACTTGCACTGAGTAAGTTGGATTTTTGTTGTAAACTTTCTATTGCTAGTCGCATGTCGTCAATTTTAACACCTATAGGCGTAAGATACATCTTTAAAACATTTTCCACATCTTCTATAGTTAAATTCGCCATTATTCAAATAAATATGCAATTAATAAATAGCGCGCAAACTTAACACAGCTGACCCTGTTGAGGCCTACCCTCTAGATTTCAATTCAACTGCATTTTTTGTTTGTTACCACAGAACTTTTGAATGGGTAAACCGATTTTGATGGTTTGTTTTTATTTGAAAGCTGATGCTTCCCTTGTAGTTTCACTTAAATTTCATCAAAATCGGTCGGTTTTAGAGTAACACTCCAGTAACTGAAAAGTGTTTTCCTATTTTGATGACACAGACATTGACAGTGAATGACAAACGATCCCGTAGGTAGTAAGGGTCACTAAAACCGGTGTTTTTTTTTACTTAATAATGGAACCAACATTTTTTTTTCTTTATTCTTGTTAGGTTAGCCTTTGACCACTATCTCACTTGATGGTAAGTGATGATGTGGTCGAAGATGTTGTTCAGGCTAACCTAGAAGTAATCTCTCTCTCAACGGCTCTCAACTGCACACAATATTGTGATAAAAGGTACTTTTGAACTATCATAGTACCAACGAGATGTTTTGTGTGTTGAAGGCGGTTCCATTTTTAGGTAAAAAAATTGTTTGCTAAACTGTCTGACTTATTTAATAGTTGTACCGATTCATCGGATTCCCCTGGCGTAAATGTAAGTGAGAGAAGGCGATCATTAAGTGTTTCGTAACGGCTCATTTTTGATGTAGAAGGGTCAGTCCAAGAATCTTTTTTTAGTGTAATGGCTCCTACGATGCCTTTTCATATTTTAGACTTATTTTGGATGGAATCCTCTATGTAACCCTCTACAACTGCATTGAACTTCCAGCCTCCATGGCGTTTAAGGGCTACTAATTTGGTTAAAAGCTGAAGTTCGTCGGAAACAATTCGACGGACTCGTGTACTACAGGGGTTCTGAAGTTCAAGAAAGGTTGCTATTTCTCGTGGGATACTGCCAATTTTATTAGTGAGTAAGTATGTCACACTTTCCTTTGCGATATTGTAGAAAAATTCAAATGATTGGAATGTTGGGCGGGCGTAAGGCTTGATATTTCTCAACAATTGTTACGTATTCCTTGCTAATGACAAAGTTACGGTCTCTTTTTGTCTTTGTATTGTCTACATCTTATATTCTTCACAAAATTCTTTCCTTTGTACGTACTGTACAATCGCTTTAATTGCAGAATGTAGTTCGTTTGTTGTTAAGTGTAGTTAGGTAGAGCGTCATATTTCGTCATTGTTGTAAGTTTGTTTCGTATGTTTCTGTAAAATCGCATAATTCTTGCGGTTATTCGTGTGACCTTAGTCAGTGAGCTTCGTTTATTTAATAAGTTATTGATAACATTATCTTCATTTTCTCGCAGGGTTGTTAATACTTGGTTCTTTTCAATATTTGTTGTAAAAGAGCGATATATGGAAGCTTCTGTTTGGATGCCCACAAATGTTTGGAGTAGTGTAGGGCCTTCCCACCAAAGTTTGAAGTTTAAAACCTTTTTCGGCGACAACCCCCGCGTAGCACAATCTGCAGGGTTGTTTTTCGGCTCGATGTATTTGAAGTATGAGGCTGGTATGACTTCCGTAATTTTTCTAATTCTGTTCGCGACGTACTTCTGTACGTCGCGAACAGAAGAAAAATTTACTCATTTAGATGGCTCTCCTTGTAGCCATGCCACCTTAGAGTCACACCAGGCCCATATTGTGATGTTCAAGTCGCTTAAAGTGTTTTTGAATTTTTGCAGGAGTTGTGCTAGTAGTAATGCACCACAAAGTTCCATCCGTGGTAAAGAAAGTTTTTGAGCGAGTGGTGCAACCCTAGTCTTTGCAGCTAGTAGTTTGATTACAGGCTGTCCGTCGTCATCGATTGCATGTGTGTATATGACGCACGAATAGGCCAGATGCATGGTTTTCTGAGTTATTCCAATCCATCGATGTATTTTTAAATTTTTTATTCATGGTAGTTCGTCTCTTACTTTTTTCCATTCATTTTCTATATCTGTCGGTACCGATTCATCCCAGTTTAAGTTTTCTTTCCACACCTTTTGGAAAATTAGTTTTGCAGTAATAGTTACCGGTGAAAGCCACCCTAGTGGATCATAGAGTTGAGATATTTGTGAAAGACGGGATCGTTTTGTTAGTTTTTTAGGTTTTTCGTTAATATTTCAGTTGAAAGAGAAAGTGTCTGATTGAGGGCTCCATCCTAGTCCTAGTGTTTTCATAGAATCTTCATGCTTAAAGTCATAGTTAGTATTTGAAAACAAGTCTTTGAGTAATTTGAAATCATTACTTGACCATTTTCTTAAGTTCATGCCTCCTCTCTGGAGTAATGCAATAAGTGTTGTTTGAAGTTGTTTCGCACCCTCTAGTGTATTATGCCCGCTAATTAAGTCGTAAACTTAGAATTCGTTTTGCAGTACTTTTGCAGCCTCTGGGTACTTATCGTCAATTGCTAGTTGTTGTAAAGTTCGCATAGCTAACCAATGGGCTTATTTTGTACCTTAAGTCACAGTACATAGGGCATATTCTTGCAGTATTTTAAAGGGACTGTCACGCCAAATTATTTTTTGTAAATTTTGTTGATCTTTGTTAATCCAAACACATCTGTAAATTTTTTCGATGTCAGAATTAAATGCATATTTATACGACTTCCACTTCAGTATAAGAGCTTGAATAATAATTTTTGCAGGTTAGGGCCTTTCTCCATTTGGCTGTTTAGGCTTTTACCACTCCCAGAGTCGATTTGGGAGCCGTTAAATACCACCCTTAGTTTGGTGGCAGTGCAGTTTTCCCGTAGGATGCCATGATGGGGTAGGTAACATCCGTCGTTGCGAGATGATGTAATTTGACTCGCCATTTTCAATTTCAATGGTGGTAAGAAGTATTCATTAAAGTAGTAAATTGAAGGCGACGATTGTCATACCGTTGAGATAATATTAACCAGCAAGAATCGTAATTCTCAGCACTAATAGTAACGTGCTGGACCAGACACAGTGGGTCTCCTCCCAATCAAAATTTCAAGTGTAGCATTTTTTGTGCTTTGGATATTGTAGGGTTACTGTGAATTAATTCCCAGAAAACATCTTTGAATGATACCCATTGAATGTAATTGCCGGAAAATTCAGGAATGTCAATTTTTGGGGTAGATTTTTGGTTATATAAGTTTGACCAAATTTTGCTATTCAAGCATTTTCGTAACGAGTCGTATTTCTGTTCAATCAGTTCAATTTTTTCTAATTTGTATTCTGTATATAAGTTAGAACTTTTTAATGCGCCTTCCAGTTTCCAGTGTAGATTTTCAATGGAGTCCCATTTAGTTTTTAAAATAGAGATATGATCTTCAACTTCCCATTTTTCAGTAAGGAGTTCCATATAAATTTTGGACATAGCTCTGTTCAATGCTTTAAAGTTACACTCTTGATTGTTCATTAGCTGTTTGATGTTATCGTTAGTTTCTTCAAGCAGCATCCCGCTGAGATCGATGTCTAACTGTTGTTGTTGCTGGCGGAGTGAAACCAATAATTCATTCATACTCATTTTAGTCGTTTCGTACATTTGCTTAGTGTTTTCGTAAATCCCCTCGGTGCAGTAATTAACACGAATTGGTTGCGTTAACACTTGCAGAAGAACTTCATGCCGCTCGTGAAACTCCACCCATAGTTGCTCCAAGTTCGTCAGACGCTTTTCTAGGTATTCTACAGTTTTTCTGGCAGCACTATCTTTTTTATAGTTGGTGCAAAGATTTTATGTTCTCAAAAGTAGTAATATTTGAAGTTGTTTGATATTATAATTGAAGTTTAGTTAATGCTCAGTTGATGTTACGTTAGTTTTCCGAGGTTGATAGAATTTAAGTTTAGCAGTACTTTTAGTTAGTAGGTAAGTACCTTAGTTTCTTCGGTATTCAGCGGAGAGTTAGATATGTTGCTGGTTCAATGAAGGACACGAAGACGACATTAGCAGTAGCAATCCCGTAGTCTCCTTCTAAAAATATATAATCAGACTTTGAAATAGCAGCTAGGAATGCTATATCCAAGGTTTAACATCAGTTCAAGTAAATGGAAGAAAGAAATGTCACTAAATTTAACAAAAGAAAAAGGCACACGGAGGCATGTTGTACTGTCAGCTTTATTGCCATTACTACTACTCATTATTTAGAAGAGATGCAAATTTAAACTTATTGCGTAATAACCAATGTAACCTAGTCCACAATAACTGAAGCGTAAGGTTTCAAAATCAATTTTCAAAAATAAACGGATATGCCATGTTACACATCAACTGAAAATTGGTGAAATCACAGTAGGTTATTTTTTGGAAATATTAAGATGGTTTAAATTGTATTATTAAGTTTTGTATATTATAATGATGTTCATTACTTTTTGTTAAACTTAATAGTCGTTTGGTTTGTTACTCTAGCTCTTTAACACTAAAATCTCTTTGAGATCTTGAATTATTACTTTGTAAATTTAAATATTTTTTTTACTTATTGTTGACTTTTGTTTTTTTTATGGATATAATATTTTTTTTATTTTTATATATATATAATATTTATGTATTTGATTCCAAATGTTATTATAGTTATTATATTTATTTATTAACTTAAACGCTATCGCGTAAGCCTTTAAAATTTTTAATTAATTATTGATAGTGTAACATGATGTATTACGGACTTCTAATTCGCATATATTTTATAAAAGTGTATGACTTGTGATCATAATTTTTTATACAATAATGCTTACATATTTGATTCTGAAAGAATAAAATATAATAGGTACCTGTAGTAGTGAGTTCGTATCCCACTCCTAGTAACTATTTCCCATCTAAGATATATTTTATATTCACGTTAAACATGCATAAATGTGCTCATACTGTTTTTTTTAATTATTACTTTCAATAGTTTCAATACCTTAGTTTAATGTGTTAAATAAAGAGTGACTTGGTCATGAAGTAGATTATTAGATTATTTTATATTTAGGTTAAATTTTAAAAAATCAAATTTACTAAAAAAAATAGCAGATAAGGTTGGTTAAGCTCAATGGAAAACTTAAGGTTTGTGCATTTTTGCAGTTTAATTTTAGCCAATATATATAATTCATGTTGTACATGTAGTTTTTCTATTACGAGATCTACAATATAAAACTTCTATGAACTTCTGTTTTTCTGTTACTTTGAGTTTATTAAATAAATAAATCATACAACATTCGATATACTCATTCAAAGATAGCTGAAGTATGTAACTCCCATGAACTTCTGCTATCCTTGTAGTTTGAGAATTCATACATTGGTATTTATGTCATTGTGTGCTGTGGAGTTACGAAAACTTAAAATAAATGTCTTCCTTTTTTGCTAACGTACTTAAGGACGTTAACTATTAATAAATCAGGGCCATAAAACAATGTGTGGGATCAGAACGGAACGAAAAATAAGGATGGGATCAGAACGGAATTTTATTTTACAAATAAATATGGGTTCCGTTTGTCGGATCAGAACGGAATACACCGTTATACCAGTGTCCTTGCAGCCGCGACTGTGAATATAACACCTTCTCAATTTGGCTGGGGAGACCCGCTTCTGGGAGGCCAGCAAACCGATTCGTAATCACAGTTTAAGAGGCATTTTACATTTTAATGCGGTATACGAAGATTTTAAGCGCTTAATTTACTATCATAGGAAATATCTACAAGTTGTTTAATAATTGATAAAAATAGAATAATCTGTTCTCTTTTCAGTTAATGTACCAGATTTACAAACATAACATTAATTATTTTGTAGTGACCAATCTCCCGCACCTTGTTTTACGAATTAAAGTATACATAGCCAACTTCAGAGTTCTATCTCTTGTATAAAGATTCATCAAATTAACTAAAAAAAAAAACTGTGCATCAGGCATATAATCTTGTTGACACATAGTGTACTAGAATATCGATAATTAATCGTCATTGTAGAAAAAAAAATAAAGATCTTGCGCTAATTTCCACGAATTATATCAGCAGTTTACCACGATATATTGCGTTTAATAAAGTGTAATTCCAAACAAATATTATATGAAAAGAAAGTTCATTCTTTAATTAATCTGATCTTTAATAAATTGTGCTATTAACTCTGTTTTGTTAGACAAGAAAAAATATTTAACATAACTCGAAATGCTTATAAATTGAAATGTACAAGCGCGAGGCGATCAGTACCGCGCGAGCGCTCATCGAGGTAGGACCTGCGTTCGTTTTGCCTTGCTCTGACGTCTCGTACGCGGAACGCTTAGACGCAAGTTTATAGTGCGACCACAGAATTTTGATCATGTCTTTATTTTTTTTTAATAACAAACTATACTTTATTTTTGTTGTCCATAATATAATTATTGTTGTCTTGTTAAGTAACTACATCTTTAGTTTCTGTTCATCCATTGTGTTAAAAAAAGGAAACGTCACAATTATGCAGTCTTATACAGCGTTATTGGAAAAATGCTAACAACCTCAGAGGGTAGACTTCTTCTTTTTGGTCTGCTAGTTTTTGTATTATTCTAGTTTAAATTAGTAACTCACTATAACTTTTGTTTTAGAAGGATAAGATGACAGGCGAATAATTGATTTCCAATATTTTTGGATTCAGTTAATGTCTATAAGTGAACACAGCTTAGCATATATAGCAGCATAACTTCAGCAGGAAATTAAACTACCTTCCTAATTTGTACAAAACGGCCTCCCGGCTTTTCCATCATTTGTGCAAACCGGGATACCAGTTAGCGGTCGATAGTCGAATTTACAAATTTACCATAAAATCTAAGTAAGTGTTTTCTGCGTAAGTTTAAGTTTTGAAGCAGTGACGGCTCAGTGGCATTGGCTATGGACTGCCGCGCAGCAGGTCCATGGTTCGAATCCCGCCCAGAGTTTGAGCTTCACCGCATGGTGGAAGGGAATTTTGCGAATGCCCGCCTGGCTAGCGACCACCCTCTAGTAGAAAATCTGTCGCCAAGCACCTAACGGTGAGTTCCGGCAGCAGTCCTTGAGAGCCAGTGAAATGACAGACAAAAATGAGACTTAACATGTATGTCTCAAGGTGATGGGCGCAGTGCAGTTCGTCACTTGTGATGAAATGCATCTGTTATAGGCAGAGGATACCGCTTAACATCAGGTGGGCCTCGCGCTTGTTCCATCACAATGACATAAAAAAATAAATAAAAAAAAGTCCGACTTTCATAATCCAAATGGTTTTCAAAAGGATGCATCCTTGCCCATACAAGAAAGAATCCATACTTATCTGAGATAACGGAAGTATTTTGAATATTTTGATGAAATCTGAAACCAGCACAAATTACATTTTGGCTCCAAAATATTACGTCATTTCATATTAATCTCGTAACTACGTCAACAGTTATAAACCTAGAAAAACGCAATTTTGCATATGTATGAATTATTTTTTGCTCGATACATTTTGCAACGCAAACACTTACCGATGCAAATTTGCGTATTAAATAATCTCGTAACTAATTTTAAACTTCTAAACCAAAAAATCTGAAATAATACAAGTGTATAAATTATATGTAAATAATAATATCAAAGAAGGACCAAAGCCGTAGGTGGTATAGTTTTTCAGAAAAAAATATTGCTCGCCAATACAGTTTTCCCGCTAAAGTTCTTAAAACAATTGGGTTGTTTTAATCTTGTTACTTTAAAATATTTGGCGTAAAAATCTGTAACAATTCATGGCTAAAGTAAATTATCATATTAAAAGAAGAATCGAAGTTCTAGGTGAGTCTAGTTACGAAAAAATAAAAATAGCAATTAAATTACTATTTCCCACCATTTTTGTCGTGTGTTCAAACCCCATTTCCAGTATTTTTTTCTATAAAAAGGTGTATTATCATTTATTTTCCATAGAGGAAATAGTGAGCATAAGAGTATATAGTGAGGATTGCATTGGTACCAAGAAGTATATATGTTGATTATAGATTGCATCAAAGATATTCGATTTAAAAACAAAAAAACCTCAAAATGTGTAAATATATATTTACATTTCGCTGTTTGGGCTACTCAAACTAAATGGAAGAAAATGATATTTTTTTAAAGGTATAGGTGATATATTGTGGTATGGGAATATGAGGGTGACATGTTTAAGTAATGGAAAACCAAAAACGTCATGGGACGTTTGTGGTTGGTACTAAGTTGTTTTCCGGATGCACAGAAAAATAAACCTCAGTCCTATCTCAGCTCAGCATGGTTATTATGGCAGACAGTGTTAACGACTGGATATAGATACTGTGTAGAGTGTGAACGAGGAAAATAGCAATTTTTGGAAAATTTAAAAGAAAGAGCTTTTAGTCCGCAGCTTTTAATCAATGCCGTTACGTCAAATATTTATATAATTTTAAGCCGTATAATTATTTTATTATTTAAGTTTATTGTTACCATAAATGATTCAAACATATCTATTTTTATTCATCAAGGATGAAATGTAAATATACGATTCACGATGTAGGTTGACTATTTAATGTACATGCCTACTTCTTTTCTATAACATTAGCAAGTAATCGACAAGAAATTGATTATTTACTCATGCCAATCACACAATTTTTAAATTCGCAACTTACATTTCTTTATAAATGAGTGCTAGTATCAAAATATGTTACTCACAGTCACGCTATTCCGTCGTCACTTCCATCGCTTGTGTAAGCGATGCGCTGGCATTTACCTAAACTTCAGTAGCGTGATTTTGTGAAATGGCTCTTAAACCACAGGAAACATTAGTGACCTTGTCGAAGGACCAACATGTACAGTTTTGTAAGTTTAGAAGTAAATAGGTTTAATTATATTTTCAACTCACAAACTGATAGTGCACACGATGTTTTAAATTCAATTTACTTTATCCTCTACTGGATAAAAACGGCTTTTTCACTCAGATATCGAAAAGCAAAAATACTCTTTCGGAGATGGGGGAATGAAAAGAAAATTATTTACTCCTGACATACAGACAACATTAGAAAACTGAGCTGCTGAACAAACATTGAAGCTGTGATGGCTCAGTGGCATTGGCTATGGTCTGCCGTGCAGCAAGTCCCTAGATCGAATCCCACCGCAGGCTTGAGCTTCACCGCATGGTGAAAGGGCATTATGCAAACTATAGCCCACCTGGCTAGCGACTACCCTCAAGTAGAAAATCTGTCGCAAAGCACCTAAAGGTGTTTTCCGGCAGCTGTTCTTGAGTGCCAGTAATTTTAGGCTAAGCCTGTTAACATCTTCGACCACATCATCACTTACCATCAGGTGAGATTGTGGTCATAGGCGTACATATCAGCAATAAAATAAAATAAAATACACACAAACCATATAAAAAAAAGTTACACTATAACGTAATGTTGCGAAATGCTAGGATTGAGTTCCGTGTCAGCATATGCTATACTGATACGCCCTTGCACTGAATTTAAGCCGAAACTCATTTCTGATATTAAGCTACGTGATAAAAACAAATAAAAAAATTAACATTTCTGTGGCTAGCACATATTACAATAAGTGTAAGTAGTCTAAGCGCCTGTTTCAGAATGTTCGAGTAGGTTCCAGTTATAATACTACCCAGAAGTTATTTGCTGAATAAATACTATCTTTGCGTTTCACAGGCATCAGTTTAGACTATCCATACCGTATAAACCCAGTAATAGTTTATACGTCAGATGGAGTAGCAAGTAAGAGAGTTATTTGATGGGTAAGTGATATGATCAATTAAAATGTGTGGAATTTTGAATGTGTTTGTTTTTGGGGTAGTTTTGTGAGCTCCAAATAGGGTCGAAAGGGGTTCAGCAACATCTCACCCAATCTCATTCAACTCTTTCAACAACCAATCAAAAAGTCTAGCCACTACTACAAGTGTATTCTGGAAGTAAATAAAAATAAACATTCCAAACTATTATTAATTTTAAAGCCACGTGAGATGCACGAATATGAGTCGTAAGAGGCAACGATCTTCGACGACTTCCCATGTGAACGTGAGTAAGGTGTTGCTGCACATTGCACGCACAATAGGGCTCTTTACTATTTTGATTCCTTGGCCTCTTAGCATCCGCAGTAGATACTATCGTCCATTTTTTTTTTTTGTTTTTTTTTTTTTACGCCTGATAAGTTAGCCTTTGACCACTATCTCACCTGATGGTAAGTGATGATGAGGTCGAAGATGTTGTACAGGCTAACCTAGAAGTACTGGCTCTCAAGGAACGCTGCCGGAACACACCGTTAGGTGCTTGGCGACAGATTTTCTACTTGAGGGTAGTAGCTAGCCAGGCGGGCATTCGCAAAATACCCTACCACCATGCTATAACGACTGCCATCCTAAGACAACAACCGGGACCGACGGCTTAACGTGCCCTCCGAAGCACGGAAACGCTCAGTAGTAATGTCACTAACGGTCACCCATCTAACTCATGACCGCGGGCGACGTTGCTTAACTGCTGATCGGTTAAGAACAGCTAAGTGAACTTCGCTACGAGCGCTTCAAAATTTCTTTTGTTATATATTCTATGATGCGCATGGTTTATTCACCCGATAGGTTGTTACACCAAGCGTATTCCCGTGGAGGGTAGGTGTCAAACAGCCGGCTGGCTATAAAACTGACACCAACACATTTATTATTAAGTCCTTGTTCTTTTCTTTTTTTTTACCGTAAACTTATTTTTAACTAGCTGAACCTGCGACTTCGTTCGCGACTGCCGTACCTGCAGACTAATTATTCACATTTGAGCACTGTTTATCTAATATTAAGCAACGATGTGGTCTGCGGTGAAGCACTCCTAGTAAAGCATAGCTCAGAAAGGAGCTTTTTACTTTGGATTTCAAAACTCCCCGGTTGTATTTTCCAGAAAACAGTAGGTAACTCAGAGAAGTCCTCTGCGGTTCGCAGAATAAATGTTGAAGCAAAGTACTTTGAGCATTTCTTTGGAATTTTGATTTTAAAACGGCGTCTTTTCGCCGATGTTGGCGGTAGAACGAAAATATGTATTAGATTATGCACTTCCATTGCGCCGGTGACGCCCTCAAAGGGTCTGCTTTATAATGATTTCAATCCTGTGTAGTGGTGATGTGAAAAAAAACCTCTTCAAAAACTTTCTCAATGCTGTAATGTTTAAATCTGAACTTGCCGACTCTCCTCAAGATAAAGTTGCTTTCACTAAAGCTGATTGAATAAGTGTTTGCTAGCATATGTAATGGAAATTTATGAAACTTGTTATGCCATTATGTAATTTTTTTTATTTATTTACACTAATAAGTACATATTATAACGACGAACGTAATTAAATTTCTTCAGTCACACTATGTTTTCATTTTAGGGCTTACTGGTCTTAATATAGAACACATTTCTTTAAACCTTAAAACCTAAATGTGGAAACAGATATCGAACAATAAATAGCAATGTTACAGCCACATCTGAACTAATATTATTAAAAAGCGATCCTTAAAACATGGTGACATTTGAAATGCTTTTGAAAATCTTAGAATATCATATTTGGCATATATTTACAATGTTTTTGCTTGATCTTTGTAAAAGCAGTTTTGATCCTAAACAAGGATTCCTTTATCCTATAAACGAAACTTTTTCACTGTTTCACGCAAATCAACTCGGTTGTATAGCATTGTAAAGTAACTGGCGATGGGTAGAAATGTTTTGATTGTGTTGGTTTCGCTAAGTTTTGTTTATTAAATCCACTTAAACTTTGAATTCGTTTACATAGGTTAAGTCTTATCCTACGTTTGTATTCTAATACGAAGAGAACCTATGACAAATGTTGGCACTTGGCACCCCTTCAAAAGTCATTACTGACTGTGGCGCAAAACTTTGGCTCAAACTATAATCGATCTCTTTTTCGGAAATTACTAATTGACAAACATATGATTGCTACTGGAACACTTCGAAGTAATGGTCAGATAGAACGGTATGTCTATTATAGTAATTAATATATTAGGTAGAGTCTGGCTAATGAAAGTTGATATTGAAAAAGCGCGGCAAATTTAAAAAATATCAGCATGGCAGCCCTAAAGTAAAAAGGAAAGTTGGAAGAACTCACTTTGATACTTTGACGTTTATTATTATTTTACTAGTGGATGCTTGCAATTTTGTCCGCGTTATGACGAGATTAAAAGTAGCTTATATCACTTGTTAACTCTTTATTAACTCCATAACAAACATCACACGGATACGTCACTCCATTGTGGCGTATTAAAGGAACAAACAGGCTATCAAACACTATCATGAGTATCAATATTATCATGAGTTTAAATATTTGTAAATCTATGTGAGTATGTATCAAAGAAAACATGACCATATATTTTTACTGTTTTTTAATCACTATAATCAAAATCTGAATGTAAAAATTCAACATGGAGTGAATCGTCAGAATCACTGGAGTCGCTGCTGTCTCTTAAATTGATGATGAAGCTTACTACACTATTTTCAGTTATATGGTCTCTTCTTTTGTACTTGTCTTCCACATGAATGACATGGTCTGTCATTTTTTTCCAATCATCTGCTGTAATACACTCAAAAGATTGTTTTATGAGATCCTCGAACTCTTTTGGAGTTCGTCTTACATTTTTGCTTCCCACATTTCTTTTTGCTAGACTCCATATGAGTTCTATAGCATTTAGGTCACAATGATATGGAGGAAGTCTTAGCACTTCATGTCCGTTTTGGCTTAAAAGTTCATCAGCTTCATAAATAGGTTCTGGTGTGTTCTGTTTTACTAAGCAGAGCAACTCTGCTTTTGAATTGTATGTTTCAAATGAAATACCATTCAATGTAAGCCAATTCTGTATCTCTAACTTTCGATTTTGAGATGTGGGCGCTTTATTTATTATGACAGAATGGTATGATGCATTGTCCATTACAATTACACTTGGTTCATTCAAATTGGGCATAAGCTTTTCTTGAAGCCATTTGTAGAAGTTTGTGGAATTCATGTCATGGTGGTAGTCGGCCATTTTCGATTTGGTGCTAAATACTAACAATGAGTTTAGAACAGAGCCTTTCTCTGATCCTGCATGCACAATAATATATCGTTTTCCTGACGATATATTTTCAATTATTCCACTTGTTGATGGACTTTGCCAACATTTTTTAGGCTTATAGGTTTTGTGGACATAAGTTTCATCTAAGTAGATTATTGGCTTGCCTTCTGCACGTTGGTACGCAAAAAGCGATGTCTCCATGCAGCTATATCATACCGTTCAATTAATAATGAACGTTCATTTTTGTTTTGCTTAAATTCATAACCGTTGGCTAATAATATGCGACGGAGAGTTTCACGACATCCACCAAATTCTATACTTTCTTTTAAATCTACCCTAAGATCTGAATGTTGGTACTTGTTTCCTCACAATGTAAAATTCGTTTACTTTATTACGAATAACATCCATATCGAAACTATCTAAGTTCGACAATTTTGAAGGGTGAGGTCGTTTTTTACCTGGAGTCCTCCAGACCCCTTCGTTCACCGCACCTTCTTTTTTAATTCTCTTCAATGTAATAACATTTACATCTGTAAAAAGAATAAAATAAAATGACAATTATCGTGAGTCTCATAACTAAGAAATAATAGAAAATACACAAGTATTATGTAGGTGAAAACTTACCGGTGAGTGAAGATAGTTCTGCTAAGTACTGGTTCTGCGATTTCATCATATCTTTTTGATCTAAATCTGTGATCTTTTCAATTGCTTGTTTTACTTCAGCAGTTCGTGCATTTTCCTCAAGACTATCTGTAAAAGAACAATAACATTATATAAAGTAACTAAAACTGATATGTACTTATTTAAAATAAAAAAATATCAAGACATTTTGACCGTACTAACCTAAAAAATCAGTCACAGTACGTAAACAATCCTGTTTTTCTCGCAATACGGCTTGTTTCACAAGCTTTTTCTCTTCATATTTCGAAATCATACAAAACAATAGTTTTCGCACTTCACTCTTTATAGTTTTATTCATTTTTATAGCATTAACACGGATATATCACAACAAAACTATACGCAAGTCAACCACAACGAAACATCAACAACACGCCATCTTGTTGCGTCTTGTTGGGATACCATACACTGATTCTGATTTTACCAAATCTGTCGGAAAACAGCCGAAAATTAATTTCTTTAAAATAAAATTGCCAAGTTTTTCTCTAGTAAATAGTGTACCTAATTAATTAAGCTATTTATTAGACCAACTTAAGGCTTAGTGTTGCTCTTGAAATGATCCAACACGTACATACGATACTTATTTTCGATGAATACAATTTTAGCAAACGTACGAATTTTTAAAACTCATTTTATAATATGTTTAAATTAAGTTTGTTTTAAAAATGCCTTTTTGGAATTCATTGTTCCTAAGTACTTTCTGCTTAAAATACCCCAATTTTTAGGGTAAATATCCGATGGTAGGAACACTTTAGTGTTGTCATATAAAAAGTTTGCAAAAAAAAATCCAGTATCTACTTTCGTTAGCCAGACTCTACAATGTTCCATAAATTATCCGATTGGCCGAACAGATTCTGGAATGTTCAGCAAACAATCTATACAACATTCCAGAAGTTTTCAGGGGTTTTACGTCAGCTTTTATTGATTGGTGTAGATGGTTTATTAAGAAATATTCTAATTCACAAGGAGAAATTGATACTGACCATGAGAGTGAGTCAGTGTACAGCATTTATTTAATGATACAAATACAAAATATTTATTTCGGTAAATAATAATAATTAATCTAATTTACATTTTATATATTTGAGACTCTTTTAAGTATTGACATACCTGTGTTAGGAGGTCTCGCTCTTCCGTATTAAGGTAATTGTAAACGTTTTAGTTCAGTCGCGCGCGGTGCGTCATTACGGGTATACGTGCATACGTGTGTTTTGTTAACTAGCGCAGCGTTATTTTTTATATATAGTATTTGAGTGCATAGCAATGGACGAGGTCGATCCAGGACCTCGGTCCAGATGTAGCAGTAATATGAGTGAGGAGGATATGCAGTGCAATGCTTTTGAAGGGCAACAACCATCAGAATGCCAAGATTTGTGCGTCGAAAATGCCGGTACGACCGATCGGCCGTTTAGTGGCGATACGCGGCCTGATAAAAGATTACGTAGTGAAAGTAGCAGACAAGAAGTTATGGACGAGGATGGCTTTACTCTAGTACAAAGGAAGTCAAAACGTATTGCAAGTGAGAAATCGCCCATTCTTAACTTTGGGTCTTCCAAGAGCTCGAAACCTGTCAATAATAATAACAAAAAGCGGTTTGAAGTTTGTGTTGCATCATACCAATTATTACCAAAACAAATTGGATTAGCGAAGTTGTTAAGAAATGAAAATATTCAGAATGCAATACAAATTAAATATAAGACACCATATAAAGTGATAATTATTTTTGACAGCAAAGAAGATGCTGATAAACTGATTAAAAATGAAAAAATTTTGAGTATGGGTTATAGATGTTATTCTACAAGTGAAGTTGCTATAACGTACGGAGTAGTTAAATATTTGGAGCTCGATGTGACAGAGGAAGAATTAATGAAATCATTTAAATGCGATCATGAAATTATATCTATTAAAAGGTTAAAAAGAATGTCAGATGCAGGAGAATGGATTTACAGTGAGACGGTCCGTTTTGGCTTTAGGAGCCCGAAACTACCTCCTTATGTGTACGGTTATGGCAACAGATTCAAATTAGAACCTTACACCTTTCCAGTTACGCAGTGTTCATCGTGCTGGAAATATGGACACTTAACACATACGTGTCCATCAAACAAAAAGTTATGTCCAAAATGTGGAGGAGGTCATGCAAATTGTGATATTACAGAATTTCGATGTGTTAACTGTAAAGGCGCACATATATCTTTTGATAAATCATGCCCGTGGTACCTTAAAGAAAGACATATAAGATCTATTATGAGCGCAGATAATTGCACCTATAAAGTTGCATTACTAAAATATATTAACAATAAGGCATCGCGTTGCCATGATGCCCCTGTATTGAAGAAACCTACAGTGTTCAACTTTGGTGACAGATCAAATCCCGAAATGACAAACAAACCGACAATGCTCTATAGCCAGAGCTTAGGAACGAAATTAATACAAACAAAAGCCATAATTCATACAGAGAATGTACCATACTCGGAAAAACGGAACGATGCAGGAGAAAGTGATAATGAATATACTGACAGTACTGAAGAAGGTTTATTGACGAGGGTGCCTACGAAAGAAAAGAAAAACAGAAGGAAGAAGAAGAAGGAGGAATCAAAAAGTAGCAAAGATATGCCGCGGGTCGATCTGCCTAGTACAGTACCAGAAACAGAAAGAATACAGGGGGAAAATGAGCCTAAGAAAAATACGTACTATAACAGAATTTTCAAAAGAACAAAAGATATTATTATTTCTGAGAAGAGTTTTGAAGAGAAAGCCTACCAGGTGATGCAATGTCTTTTTGAAGAGCTGATGTCATTTGTAGTAAACATAATGCGCAATGGAGAGGTCCTGAGTAAGTTTATGGGACTATTTAACTATGGATAAAAATAGCACAAGTTTAACTGCAGCTAGGGCATCAGGTTCTGCGGGTTCCGTTGCGCAATGTATAAATATTGCACAATGGAACGCTCAGAGCCTGGTGCCCAAAAAACAAGATTTAGAGCTATTTCTTAGTCAGGAAAAAATTGGTTTATGTTTGGTAAGTGAAACATGGCTTTCCCCGGACACTCCATTGCGCATAAGTAATTATAATATTTTCAGAAAAGACAGAACCAATTCGTATGGAGGTGTAGCTATAATAATACACAAATCTATTAAGACTGAACTATTTTCGATGGATATTTATAATACAGGAATAGAATTAACATGTCTTAAAATTATGAACTGTAAGTATTTAAAATATGTAGTTTCTGTATATTGTACTTCACCCATAAGTACATCACAAAGCGACTGGGATTGTATATTTTCTAAATTCAGTGGAAAAACCATAATAGCTGGTGACTTTAATGCACATCATACAAACTGGTCATGTAAAACGAACTCTAGAGGAATACAGTTATTTGATTCATCTTTAGAGCATAACTTTGTTTCAATAAATACTGGTGAATTCACGAGGGTAAAATTAGTTAGCGGACATTTACAACAGACATCGCCGGATGTCACATTTGTGTCTTCCGATATTGCAATATATGTTAAAAAATGGCAAGTAACACGAGAAAACCTCGGTAGTGATCACCTTATAATTAAATATACTCTTCAATATCGAGGCACACGTAACTTTGTAAAACGCCGTAATTTCAAGTTGGCTGATTGGCATCTTTATCGTGAGACCTTAAATGATACTTTTAATGACAGAATGAGGGTAGACGACGTTCAATCTAGCTATAATTTATTTATAGATAAAGTCAACGAAGCAGCACATCAAAGCATTCCTTTTATTAGAAATTGTACAGATCCGTTGCAAGTTTTTCAACCAAAACCCTATTGGTGCCCAGCAATATCACAATCGATTGCACGACGTCGTTTGGCGTTAAAGGCACTTAGACGTAATCCAATACCGAGTAATTTAGGAAAACTCAATAAAGCAATTGCGGAAACACAAAAAATTCATAGGCAAGCTAGATCAGCTAATTGGAAACATGAATTCTGCGGAAAAATCGATAAGACAATGAATGCATCAGACATGTGGGCTCGTATGCGCTGGGTAAAAGGTGTGCGCAGTGAGTACTCACGAGCAACATATGATATAAAACAAGAACTTTTATGTAATCTAGCACCTGATTTTGTGCAATCTCCCCAGCCTTCACTTAGTTCTAGTAATACCTTTCTCGACAAAGAATTCTCCTTTCAAGAATTTAATAACTCTTTGAAGAAGAAAGATACTGCGCCAGGCATTGACAATATTACCTACTCGATGATTTATAATCTTCCCGAGGCAGGTAAGCGGTATCTACTCACAATTTACAATTTAATTTTTAAGAAGTCAATAATTCCAGAGCAATGGCGCAGCGTCAAAGTTGTCCCCGTTCCTAAATCAAATAGCGACCCTAACGCGATGCCTAAATTTAGACCCATATCACTTATATCATGTCTATGTAAGATTTTCCATATGATGATTTGTAAACGCATTGAATGGTTTGTGGAGAGGGAAAAAGTTTTAGCACCAGTAACGAGTGGATTCAGAAAGTACCAGTCATGCATGGACTGTTTAGTCCGACTGATTACGCAAATACAAATAGGCTTTGCCAAAGATGTTCCCACGCTAGCAGTGTTTCTTGATGTTGAGAGTGCCTATAATAATGTCCTGGCTGACCAACTCGTTATAATACTAGATAAGTTGAACATTGGGTCCTTGACATGTAAATACTTGTGGAACTATTTAAACAATAGAGTTTTAGTAATTAAAGAAAATGAAGATGATGAAGGTTTGATGAGATGGACATGCAGAGGACTAGCTCAAGGAGATCCAATCTCTCCGCTTTTATTTAATATTGTGACCCATAAAATATTTAGGAGAGCAGACAATGTGAATATTTTGCAGTATGCTGATGACTTTGTCCTTTATTCGCAAAATAAAAACATAGAGCTAAGTGAGGCATCCATTCAAAGGGCATTAAATTCTGTTGTAGACATTTTGGGAGGGTTAGGATTAGAAGTATCTCCATTAAAAACCAAATGCTGCAATTTTAGAAAGGGAAAGAAAGAAGACCCAATTCATCTTCAAATCAATAATAATATTTTGCCAGTTGTCACAAATGTTAAATATCTAGGTATGTGGTTAGATCAATCGTTACTATGGAGGAAACATATCAATGAGACTCATGAGAGAACGATAAAGATGTTAAATTTAATAAAAACTTTAGCTGGTGCCTCGTGGGGCCTGCACCCTATACATTTGCGTAATTTATATATTGCCTTGATTCGTAGCAGATTGGATTTCGGATGTTTTCTTTATGACACTGCAGCAAAGACATATTTATATAAACTCGATAAGATACAGAATATGGCAATGAGAGTCATCGGTGGTTTTATACGAACTACACCCATTCATGTTATGGAATCTGAGTTAAGTTTACTGCCACTTCAACTTAGGCGCCAATATCTTGCGACCAAGTATTGTTTAAAAGCCCAATCCTTTGCTAATAACATAACAATAAAACTATTAAAAGAGTTAAAAGGTCTTTGTGATTTAGGACGTTGGCACAGGAATAAGAAAGTCCTACTCATTTCAATTTTGGCAGAAACGAATAAAGAAAAGTTAGTTACTACGAATATTTTAAATATGTTCTCTTTGTATACCTGGGTATCCAACATTAAAATGGATTTTATTCAAACAGAAATAGAAGGTATTGAGGAAAGAAAAGATCGCTATGATAATATAGTAATAAAGGCGAAGACATTGGCAGTGCTTAATATTAAATATAGAAACTATGATAAGGTATTTACAGATGGTTCCAAAAAAGATGATGGTACCGGCGCAGCTATATACGATCCCAGTCGCAAGGTGAAGGAACTCTATAAAATTGTATCAGGCCATAACACCATAATGTCCGTGGAACTCTTTGCTATCTCAGAAGCTCTGTCATATGTAGCTACTTTGAAGTCTAGGAGAATCGTAATCCTGACAGACAGCCGAAGTAGCTTGCAGCACATCGCTCGATGCGCCTCTGGAATACGAGGTGCTTCGGTAGCGTATGCGATCCTTCGAAAGGTTTTTAACCTTTGGACAAACGGGGTAGATTTGAGAATGCAATGGATTCCCTCACATGTCGGTATCCGGGGTAACGAGGAGGTTGACACTTTGGCAAAAGAAGCGATCTTAACTGGTACAGAGACCTACATAATACCGGAAAATACAGAAATTTTAACAAAGTACAGATACAAAATTTTTGAAAAATGGAAAATGCTATTTAATGATATATCACAGGAAAAAGGAATTTGGTATAAAATCTTACAAAGTGAACCTTCTCGTATACCATGGTGTGTTAATATAAAATCTCAAAGGTGTTTAATTGTTTTGGCACATAGGCTGCGCTCCGGCCACATTCCACTAAACAAACATAAACTCTTGATGAGGGTGGCTGACTCACCCAACTGTAATACCTGTGGAGTCACAGAGGACGTTCATCACCTACTTGTGGAATGTGTTCGGAGTCGGCCGATGAGATGTTGGATAAGTGCTGAATTTGGACTCCATTTGAGTGACATAGGAGTAGTGCAGGGTATATTGGCTGATCCATTAAGTGAAATAGCTAGGGTACTCTGCAAAATGTTGCTTGAAGTACTTAATTCGTTTTAGTGTTAAATATTACTGTAACTCTTAACGGGGCTGACATAGTCGCTAAGCGACCAAAAGTCCCAAAAAAAAAAATTGAAAAAAAAAAAAAAAAAAAAAAAAACGTTTTAGTTATGAATAATGATATATTGTACTTATTTTTTTGAAACAATAAATATCATAATTATGTACAACGTTTTAGTGATGGATAATTATTATGACATGCTATCCTATTTGTTGTAGAAATAAACAAACTAATGTTGTATTGTTAGTAATATCACATAAAATAAAAAAAATTATAACTCATATCTACATATACTAGATACATGCTCTAGATTCAATATAAAATATACTGTTTACCCATTTGATTAGTGCTGTTTGATCTCACGAGCAGTGTGTGAATGCAACCTTCATGTCTATTACCCCCAATATTAGTAAACCATACTTTCATAAACCACTTTTTATAAAATATAAAATTTTAACCATCTCGTCCATATACATACCTATTAGAAACTTGTAAATTCGTCAAAAAATACCCCTTCTTTTTTAAAAAGGAAACTGATATGCCACGTAAGTACCCAACAAGATTTCAACACAATTTAGTGATGACAAAATCTAGAATAATAATTGTTTGCCCAGCCATTTGATTGATGCTTGTTGATCTCACGAGCAGTGTGTAAATGAAATCTGCATGTCTATTCAAATGTCAACTACTGTTTAAATTGATTACTCGGCTTACCTATTTGGTTGGTGCTTGTTGATCTCACGAGCAGTGTGTGAATGCGACCTGCATGTCTATTCGGATGGCAAAATGTTTGATCGGTAAACTATGCATTCGGGCAACCTTATCTCTAGGCGTATAGGGTTCATAGTCGTGCGTGCACGGATACGGTTTAGAAGTAGATTTTGAACAGGAACAGTCGACGCCGTGACGTCACATTAGGGTAGGCCAGATATATTTTATTTCTATCAATGCGCTCATGATCTAGTCGTGCCGCTCGAGCTAGGCAGGCATAACAAAAACAAGGATGGTGGCGGAGCTCCAGCTAATCCTATCCCGCTTGTATTAGCGAGGGTGGGCAAGCTCCTTTCCTGCCGCTAGGAAGCACCCACTACGCGGCCGCGACGCCCCGGCTCCAAGGGCCGGTCAGGGCTCTATCACATCTCGTCTCTCGAACGGCTTCATAGGGTTGTAAGCCAGTCTTACTGGACCCGGCTGCAAGGTGTTAGCGACCGGCAATTGACTACCGCGTGCAAGGGTTCCCAATGCCTGATAACGCGACCGTGCGACACACCCGTGCCCGTGCGAGGATGATACTCGGACCTTACTCATTTATTTATATGAGGCAAATTCTGCTGTCTTTAGACGTGAAGGGCACTAAGTGAAATTACTTAGCGAATGAGATATATGAAATATCTAACGTCTTGGAGTGACGAGCGTACTGCATAGTCCATTACTAAGCAGAACGAAAAAGGCGAGACTGCAACATTAATTGTCACACTCACCATCAGAAGGGCAACTTGACAATACATTTAGTTATTTATCATCCTTACTAAGGAACTCTGCATGAGTGTAAAACTTTCGTGTGAAGTTTTATTCAGCGCAGAATGTGAGCGATGTCGACACATAATGAGTCTGGGTGAGTACTGCTGCCCCTAATTCGGCTATCATGCGACAATACAGACATTGGTCGATTTATTTCCGATTTGACATTAAAACACAGAGCGTCAAGTCAACGAATCTCACAAAAAGTCGCACGATAATGTATTTAAATACGTCAACTTCCTATCACACATAATAAACATATCAGTATAATTAAGTTAAGTAACTTAAGTTGTAAACTTAAGTTAAGTATTAATATCAACGGACTTAATGATTAAATAAGTTTTCGTCTAGTCTATAAGTTCCAGTCGAAGGTAACTGTCTAATTTTACACCCAGCCTCTATAATCACGTGTTTAAATAATAAATAAAAAAATGTGTGAGTAACTGTACTCGCATAAGTCATAATCTAACGATTAACTCGATAAACGTACGTGTAATCAATCCGCATTAAAAACAACGGTAGGTACCTACGTAAATCCCGTGTCAGTGCTAACGCACCATTCATTGGATGGATGAGCTGATAACGATATACGATTACCTCAAACACCTTGCGTTGTGCGTATTTACTTACACCTGACTATTTACGTACTTCCAATGCTTTTGTGTCAACAAGCGTGATGATAATGTTTTTTTGGTTGTTTTTTATAACTGTATACCAAACGACATCAAAATATTGGATGGTAACAAATTTAAAAGCTTTTTGACTCACTGGCTTCTTGACAACTGTTTTTAAAGTGTGAAAGAATTTAAAGAATTTTGTAAAACATTTATTTTAAGTACTAAATACTACACAAACATTTGCACGTCTGCTCGGAGATAAATACATTGTATCCTTAACCACTATTATACAATCTTATGTGTCATGTATTTTAGCAAACAAATGACTTGATTTGATATCATGGCTCGATAAAAATAACATTAATTTAAATTCAAAATAAGTCAAAATACACCAACAAGGTGATTTTGTAGATACGTTCTTACCGGTCGCTATATTTCTTAATAAAACTGTGCACCTTCGTGGCACCAAATCACCTTCATGGATAAAACGCCACGAAGGTGATGCCACAAAGGTGTTTTTTTTTATGTCTGATACTTTACCACTATCTCACCTGATGGTAATTGATGATGTGGTCGAAGATGTTGTTCAGGCTAACCTAGAAGTACTGGCTCTCAAGGACAGCTGCCGGAACACACCGTTAGGTGCTTGGCGACAGATTTTCTACTTGAGGGTGGTAGCTAGCCAGGCGGGCATTCACAAAATGCCCTACCACCATGCTATAACGACTGCCATCCTAAGACAATAACCGGGACGGCTTAACGTGCCCTCCGAAGCACGGAAACGCTCAGTAGTAATGTCACTAGCGGTCACCCATCCAACTCTTGACCGCGCGCGACGTTGCTTAACTTTGCTGATCGGTTGAGAACAGCTAAGTAAACTTTCGCTACGATCGCTTCAATAATATAATAATTGAATAAATAATAATTCGCGATATATAGTAAGTATGTAACACATTGTTAAATGAATTGTTAAATTGTAAAATATTGCTACGTTTAAAAGAATGGCCCCGAGTTTCTTGCCCGTTCTTCTCGCAGTGGCTCTAACAATTTATTTGATGAACGTGGCAGTACAATGTAGAATATTTCAATACTAAAATTTGTAATTGACCTTCATAAGAGCGTCGTAGACGCCTAAATTGAATAAATGATTTTGACTTTGACGAAAATATTCCTTTTTGATAAATTTCTGGAAAGATTATGTGTGAAATCTTAAATTAAATATTAAATTAATATCTCACACATTTTGGTTTTGATGAGCTAGCCTTGATTTTAATTGCTTAAGTATAATGCATGAAAATTTTGCCAAAATTTTATATATTAATTTACATTTTTTTATCATATTCAACAGCAAGCCGTTATACTACACAAATCTAAAACATCTAAAAAATCGTGTGACCTTTTGTTTTAAATTCAAAATAATTACCAAAATATTATTTTTAGTATATAAGGTGTAAAGTATATGTATTTGCAATGACTTTAGTATATGTAACATACAAATACACTGAAATTTGTTAAAGCAGTAAGTTAATGTTTTACTGCACCGGGAAGTGCGACACGATACGAATACGATAAAAAATGGTCCCGTTTTTGACCATTCATCCTAATTTTTGGTATGATTTTTTACATTTAATGAGACAAGTTTTATTCAGTTTGTAGCATAATATACGTTTCATCTTACTATCCAAAAATGTTTTTTCTATCTTATACCGTTGAAGAAATATTACTGTGTTACCACCAAATTTGAGCTTCAATGAGAATTCATCAAGATAGGAAAATACATCTCAGTTATTGGAGTGTAACTCAAAAACCGCTGAACAAATTTAGATGAAATTTAAATGACTACAGGGCAACTATTAGCTATAAAAAAAAATGAATTATTAAAATCGGATCACCCAGTCAAAAGTTCTGAGGTAACAAACATTGACTATATGATCAAGACAGGATAACACTTTTCAGTTATTTGAGTGTTACTCAAAAACGGCTAAACCAATTTTGATGAAATTGAAATAGGACTATCATCAGCTTTTAAATAAAAAAATAATTATCAAAATCGGTTTACCCAGTTAATAACAGACGAATTGAGTACCTCCTCCTTTTTTTGATGTAGGTAGAAAATAGTGCACGCGTGGACGCGGTCGGGAGTTCACGTATTTATGATGAAGTGACTAGACTGATTTTCCATAATTGAATGGAATTTGAAGCAGTGATGGCTCAGTGGCATTGGCTATGGACTGCCGCACAGCAGGTCCATGGTTCGAATCCCGCCGCGGGCTTAAGCTTCACCACATGGTGGAAGGGCATTTTGCGAATGCCCGCCTGGCTAGCGACCACCCTCAAGTAGAAAATCTGCCTCCAAACACCTAACGGTGTGTTCCGGCAGCTGTCCTTGAGAGCCAGCGAAATTACAGGCACATGAGACTTACCAACTATGTCTCAAAGTTACGGGCGCAGTGCAATTCATGACTTGTGATGAAATGCATCTGTTATAGGCAGAGGTACGCTTAACAACATAAGACTATTTAGAAAAAGACATTTTGTAGCAATGATCGGCGATCAGATAAAAGCTATGGACTGCCGTGTAGCATGGGTCCATGGTTCAATCCCCGCCGCCAGTTTGAGCTTCATCGTAAGGTGGAGGGCATTTTACAAATGCTCGCCTGACATGTATTTTTGCTTTATGAAGAAAAAGTTATCCCGTAGTCACCCCGCGACCACGATCACTGCAAAGTGTTTGAAACGTCGGGACAAAAATAATGATAAATATACGCGATTTAAACCGTTTAACGTTGTTTAATTACTATAAAGTTATGTTAGTTATTATTATCATCCGACTATGTTCAGTAGTCTAGAATCAAAAGTTTCTGAGATGTAGCCCATTTATGTTTGACAGCTATTATCTGAAATAAAAATCTCAATGACAGTTACTAATTCTGTAAATAAACCAGTAGTGTGCAAAAGTAGAGTGTAAAACTGAAGATCCCAATTAGAGCTAGAAGTTTTGACAGAATCAAGTAGTCGAGGTTCAATTGTTTTTGTAGTACAAGCCATGTAATGTTGATGTATGTAATTGGACAGTTTGAACAATGTCATTTTGATACTTGTCATAACTTTTTCCTAGTGAAATGTTCGTTTTGAATTCATATTGTCTTAATCAAAATTAAAAACAACGAACTGAACTTACTATGTTACTTTCACAACTGTAATATCGATATTCCATTCAGGTATAAGTTTGGGTTGCTTTTATCCTTAATCAGTCAAACAATGTTGGAGATAAATAGGAACATTCATAGTCGTAGTAGGAATATTTTATAGTCGAGAACGCGACGAAGACGCCCGGCTAGTTTCGTGGGATTCGAAACAAGTCGGGCGTATCGCAGTCGTAGTCGCATCAAGGAGTCTAACTAGGGACTAGGAAACTAGTTGGGCATCGTTGTCGCGTTCTCCACTATAAATATTCGTAAGTGCAACTATAAATAATAAAATAATATGTCGAATACCTAGGTAAGTTTTAGTTATGATATTTGCTTTATTTTACTATTGCGGCGTTCGACCATTGCATTTTTCGCTTACGGTTATCGTAAATAATCCACTTTTTATCACATATAACAATTCGATCCAATATTCCTCAATATCTGTATCGATCCAACAAGGCAATAAAGGTTTCAACACGCGTTCCTTTCTGCAGATCAATCAAATCACGAGGCACCAATTTTCACATTTTTTTTATTTTATTGATTTGACGCAAATGAGTCAATATTGTTGGTAAGGTAACGTTAAACCATGCCGCTAATTCCTGGGTAGTTTGGCTCGGATGAGTTTCCACCATCTCTTTTAATTTCACTGTTATTCACCTGTGTAGGTGGTCTTCCACGTGGTTCGTTCTACAAATCAAAGTTTCCATCACGAAAGCGTTTAAACCAAAATCGCACGGTGCGCTCATTAGCAGAGCCCTCTCCAATTTGATATTGCGAGCTGTTTCTGTCGCGTTTGTTCCGCATTGGAACTCGTATTTCACTCGAATTTTCAAAGTATCCGTATCAAAACAACAAAGTATCAACATCAAAGTATCAGCTTGGACAAGAAATATTTCTTGTCTAAGCTGAATAAAAATTCAACTGAAAGTCGATATTCAAATGTTGCACATTTTTTAAAAGAAGAACCTCATAGTTACTATGTGAAAAAGTTTTACTTAAAAATCTCAAACCATGAAGGTTCTATGTCAATTCGAAGTACCTATTATAGATATATTGTATCAGGATGTTAGACAAGCCCTTGTTCACCATGGTCTACTTAAAGGGCTCTTGAAAGAAATCAACAATATATATAGCTTTTTTTATCAATATCTTCATTATCTTAAGTTAACATTATGTTATCTCGTAGCTGGGCAGGTGGATTTACATCTTTGTGATACCTTGCCCATCGCAAAAACCAAATTATCGTCATGACATTTGCGTAGCAATCCACTGTCCTTCGGCCCACAATGCAGTTGCAGCAGTATTGTTTTATTGATTCCTTCCCCTGGCTCAGGAGATGTTTCGGTATCTAAATGCATCTTGAGGAGAAGTATCGGTGTTCGTAGGCCAGCTGAAGTTATTATGATCGGGAGGAGAATCGATGTTCATTAGCGGACCAGGGTCGTCGTGGGAGGAAGAACCACCGAAATCCATGAGGAAAACGAAAACGAAAACGCAAAAAAATCAAACGAGCGAGAGCTGTTATACACACAACACCGGGAAAGCAAAGTCACTGAGCAAGTAATGACATTGACATGGCAGCTAGATTGTTTAATTTCTTCACAATAGTTTTTTTAATGGTCCGCATTAACGTTGTGAAAGATTACACACGTATAGACTATTTTTTATAAATTTAATTTTGCAATTGGTCTCTTTTATTTTGTAAGAGACAATACTGCCAGTGTCGAGTTACATTGTTCATGTGGTCTAAAGATAGTTATTGGCAATTACGGTATAGTTGTTGCTGATACCTGAAACAATATATTTTTATTGTTCCTTTATTATGTTAGTGAAAGCATGTTAAAGAGTTAAAGCACAAAAAAGACGTAGGTTGAAAGAGGCATAAATAATGTATTTATCAAGTTATACATATAATAGAAGTGTATATATGAACATATGAACATATTAATGAACTACAAAATAACACTTTTGATTCAGGACCCCAGTGCACTCTAATGTTTAGTTTTATATAAAATAGTAAAAATGGTTACTAGTGTAAGAATGTGTACCTACTTTTGCTATAAATACTTTCTTTGGCAAAATGTACAAATATGAAATTAATGTAATATAAAATGTATGTAATGTGTAAAATAAAATCTGTGTAATATGTAATATAAAATGTATTTTATAATAATAATAATAATAATATCTCTTTATTTCAGGTAACAGGATTACATAAACACTGACCCATAGAAATATATACCTTACAGACTAACATACATAATATATAGACATTAAATCGTTTTGGGATTCATTTTCAGCCTCGCCTCCCTATAGCGCCTGTATACTACTCCTTCCGGCCAGAAGTCGGAGACAAGGAACGCATCCTTATTCTTCGCTGGAACCCGGAGCACGTAAGATTTAAAAGTGTTCACCCGGCTGGATTCCAGCCGCTGTAACGCCACTTCAAATGGTACTCGACGTCTTTCACATCTCTCTTTGATGTATTGCAGTACATCGTTCCCGGATGTTGTTGGGTCCAAACGAGAGAGATATATAGCGATGGTCGGCTCCACAGCATGAAGTACAGTCTTCTCTGCTGTTGGCGTAGCTGTGCCACGATGGTTGCGCGATGGTCGAACTCTCGATTTCTTCTTCACGAGAGTGAACCCCTCATTATCGCTATTGGTGGCAGGCCTCCCCGTACCCTCATTCTTTGTAACTGGTATCGAACACTGTTTACGATGTGCCACTTGTGCGTATGATTTCTTCTGCTTCCCGGATATTGGTAGTACGTCGGAAGAAATCATAGCTTGAGGGGGAGTCTCGATGATCGAGGTCGGTTGCGTGGTTCGGTCAATGCCCCGCGGTGAACCGGTGACATTTGATTCCGCGGGACTGCTGAGTCGCGCATTTTGTCGGACGTGTCGCATAGTCACATTTTGCATAGACTCCGGTGACGGCAGTTTTGCCTGCGTAGCGTTATTGCGCAAAGCTATGATTTCAGTTTGCAAACTAGAAACCACAGCATTCGATTTTTCCAATTGTTTCTTCAAATCGGTGACATCGGACTTCAATCGCATGATATCCTTTAAAAGGCAGGTCACATCGACTGAAGAAAAATCTACCGGAAGTAACAAATGGAGGTCCCTGGCGACATAGGTTACTGAAATCTCATCAGGATCTGTTTCCTTGAAAACCCTGAAGATGTCTTGCAGGTCTTTCTTGCCGCTTCCATCTTTTTGACGTGTTCCCAGCCGAGTCGACGTCTTAGCAGTGTCCGCTAAGACCTTCTTGGCTGCGAGGATGTCTGTCTCCTTGTAGCTAGACAGACATATCTGCTGCAAACTCAGCTCGTCCATGACGACCAGCTTATTCTGCACGAAGGCCAACAACTCGTTGACCACGAGGGTGTCCGAGCGCGTAGCTTGCGCCATCACGGTTTTGCAGCGCTCACGTAAACGGTGCGCCGCGCGGAAAGTAGGTCGGCATCGGAGAAGCCGTCAATTGATATTTGAAGCGACTTCCCTTGTCGGCGGTATGAACGCGACTCATTATGTGCGCATGCTGTCAAAATGTGCGTGCGAGAGGTCTCCTCCCAATCCTAGCGGAAGACCAGCGTCGGTTGCTGCTCGCAGCATCCGGCATTATGCTGAGCTGAGGCCGGGTTTGTGACACACACTGTCTTATAATTTCTTGTTTGTTTTAATTGGTCTGTGTTTATTTGTGTGTGTGCGTGTGTTTCAAATAAACGCTTTTTTTATTTCTGTTTCTATATATAAATATTTACTTTATAATTTAATATTATGAGTTGTCAGTAATTGGATAAGAGCGCAGGTTGATTTTTTATTTAAAGTAAGTATTGAAGAAAGGTTGGAAGGTAATGTTGCTTTAAAATTGCAAAGAATCTCATATAAAGCCATAAAGCAGGTGATGCATATCGAGGACAAGAAAATAGGATATGACAGGGGGTTCCCTCCGCAAGGCCACATTCATATAAAGAAGAGGATTTACACGTACAGAGATTCGATATTTTTTTTTTCGTGTTGTATCATTGATTTTGCCTCAGGATAAATATTATATTATATATTTAGCTGTGGTAAGAGTTTATAACCTGTTACTATGAAACCGGCACCGGTGCTGGTGCCGGTACCTCTGGACCCTCCTGACCTACCAAGTCGATCTCCATCACCGATGCAAGTGACGCATCTTCCAAGCGCTACCAAGCGTAGATTAGAAGATGATAGAATAGCTCCTGCCAAGAAAACTATCGAAAGAGTTAGCATCAGCTTCTGTACAGTTTGTCTACACTTATCCAACAATGACTATTCTAGGTATCCGAGCGTATGAAAACTCTGATTCAGGCCCATTCATTATTCATGTGTCTCGCACAGAGCCTGACCTTGCGTGAATTGTACGACATTAAAACCAATCAAATTCGGCCAATTTTTATTTTCCAATAAGATAAAATATATATAAGAGAAAATATATGTCGCGACGGAGTTAAGAGGGTTGGACAAAACAAAATTGCAACCGAATTAAAACTGCTGTTGGAGCTAACAAATTCTTAGATGATCCGATGCTTAAGTTATATAAATATGAGGCATTTATACCAACCTATGATGTTACCTGGATGGGCATAGTCCGCGGAGTACCGGTAGATTGGTATATGGGCGAACTCGTTGATTTTTTGACAATTCCTGGACACTGCACTCATATACTCAAAGCTAGGTGGTTAAACAGGAAGAGAAAGTTGACGGTAATGTGGTTTGGGAACCCACATAAACGGTGGTCTTGACTTTTAGATGTCAAGAATTACCCCAACGTGTGTTTTCATACCATTTTTCGATGCTACTTGAAACATGCCAGTACCCCACCATACAATGTACGAACTGCAGCCGCTGTGGGCATATTAAATCACAGTGCCGCTCAGTCCCAAGATGTAACTGTAATGTACTGGAATCCCATTCTTCGTGCCTGTATTGTCTGCCGTCTGGAGGACTCGTTAGATCGTCTTAGCGGGAGCACGTAATTGATTCTGCTCCGCAAATATTTTACTGTTTCGCTGGTTAAAAGTTTAAATTTATCATTTCAAGTTCTATTTTTGTTAAGTTAATGAAATAACAGTTCTATTAGTGGTTGTGTGATTTAAATCCGTCAAGAAACAACGGAGATATAACGAAATTATTATTTAAAATAATCGTCCACAACGCGTCGCCACGCGGGAGCTACGGACAAGCTGTGAGTCATGATCACATCACGCGCGACTTGCATGATACTTGCGCCTGCGCTCGGTTGTCGCGGGCACGGGCATCGTGCGTCGCTGCATTTTACACGGGGTGGGGTTATTCTGCGTGCCAGTGGACAGCTTTTCTACGGAAAAACCCTGACGTAATATTTTGTTTATTTCTGATTTTATAGTATCTATTTAAGTTACTACGTAATATATTAATATAGATAACAGTACAGATAATGTATCGAGATGAGGGCCGGCTCGTTTAAAACATATGAGATCGCTTCCTGACAGCTCAATTGACTCTCTAGCCTCTAATTTAAGCACAAGGAGCATGTTTGATTTATCTACTCATACAAAGAATAACGATATTTTGAGGCTTGAAAATAAAATCGAAGAGTTGAAACAATGGCTGTTTTCCGCTAATGCAGAAATAGACACTTTGATGTTAGCAAATAGTACACCAAAAAGTTATTTGAAAAAGTAAGTCAGAAAAATGATCAACTGAAAAACCTGTACATATCAAGTACTACTAAAAGAAACGATATTATTGGGAGCTCTAAATCTTCAAAAAAAACGGCTAAAAGTAATAGATTTAATTTATCTGGTCGAAAAATTAAATTTAAATTCTGAATGCCAAACTCCAAAATCTCGGATCGAAAAAAGAAATATTGCAAGCCCACAGAAAGCATCTTGTTTAAATCAACAGAAGTCTCAGAAAGAACGCACTCCAACACTGCCGGATAAAATACAAGAGCAACTACCTAAACAGAACGCGAAGTTCATCGATGAGCTAAACCATTTAAAGTGCCCGCAAAAAATACAATCAATAGTTTCTGAGTGCCATAGAAGAGCATCAAAGAAGAGCAGTATAATTTTGCTATCTGATAATCGAGGAGAAGGAGTAGTGGAATCAATATTGAAACAGAAACATAATCTTATAATCAAGGAATACAATAGAATAACATCTTTTAGAAAACCTGATACCATAACCAGTGATGTATTATCATCTTGTAAAAAATTATCTACAAAGGACGATAATGTAATTATTATGACTGGTTGTAACGATCCTAATGCACATATTTTATTGACTGAATTGAGGAATGCTATCAAAATATTGAAAGAATGTAATGTTTTCGTGGTAAATTTATTGTACAATGTATCCTTAAAAGAAAATCAAGTTAACAAAACTTCGTGTCAAAGATTTAAAAAATTGCGTCTTTATAGAGACTGGTCCAATCTTCAAAATATTACGAAAAAAATCATACTTCGCAACCACGAACGGAACGACACAATCGGTATTACTTAGAACTAAGTCAAGGATACGGTTATTAACGTTAAGACAGCCATTAAATTGTTGTAGATTCGAAACTAGTAAAAAATCACTTATAGATTGAACTATGGGTTTACCACTCGGCTCAAGCCGCATATAAGTTAAGCCCCCCGATTCCCCGTCCCATATGTCGTCCGTAATATTAAAATCTCCTACAATTAGGAATATATCTTCGGGATGGTCATTTATAACACTCGCGGCCATATCGAAGAACGATATCACTGCGTCCTTGTATCTGGGACCATGTGAAATATAAATACAGGCAATATTAAGAAATTGGTTATTCAAACGTGACAGCGGCAGCGACAGCCAGCAGCACTCAGCAGCAGCGGACGGCGGAGACGGGCAGCCGGCACGCCCCTCCGGGCGCAGCCCTCGCAGCACTCCAACTACCCCCGCCTCCGCCGCCGCCGCCTCGCTCACATCGGCACGCAGAGGCGTCTCTGTCAGAGCGGTATACCACATACCTACTGTCGAACAACTTTCCATCGTACAAATCTGAGTTCAACAAAGTTTCGGTTAAAAAAATTACGTCATAACTATTAAGTAATATTTCCGCCGTGAATCTATTGGACTTAGTACGAAGACCCCGCGCATTCTGATAATAACATGAAAGAGTTTTAAATTATTAAAACATTTGGAAAGGCATATATTATTGCATATCTATTAAATAAAATCAGATACGAATTACTTAGCATTCCATGGATTCACCGTGCGGGTGCCGGGTCCATCGCGTTGCAGAGGAAGAGGCTAGAGCTGCCTGGGACTTGCAACCCAGGAGTAGGATCAAGGGGCCCCTTTATGATATATCAATGCTCTCCTTCACCACTCGAGCCTCCTCCCCTACCTAAGCAAATTTGATAAGATCCTACTAATGCCGCCTTAGATACACGTTCTAGGATGGAAGTTACGGTTGTGCTTGGTAGGCCAAGGTCTTTAAGTAGGTTATATAGGAATTTTGCTGGTATATCCCTTGCTCCAACTTCTACAGCATATAAACTAACCACATAACCGTTTTTGGTTAATTCATTTGTTAGGTCATAATATTTGTTTGTTTTTATTGTGTGGTCTTTAGGTATGTTTGTTTCCCACGGCACAGTAAGTTCTATAAGTACTATGCGTTTTAGATTTTTTGAGTATAAAAATATGTCTGGTCTGGATGACGAAATACCAACATCCTCAGGAATTTTGTAATGTTTTTCATACGTGTCCATCAAGAGAGTCCAATCGGGAGCTGCGCCTAAGATGGAGTAAGGCTTGGATTTCGATTTGGTAGATGACCCTTCTTTTACAAAAGCAACCTGTCGTTTGTTCGTGGTCAAACCTTTTTTTGCTCTAGCTACCGAGAGACTCGCTGCTTCTCGTATGATTTCGAGGACTCTATCATGACGGCGGGAATAATGACCCCTATCAAGGAGCACCTTGCATCCTACCAATAAGTGCCTTGCTGTACCTATGCCCTCCCGACAAATACCGAAAGACTTTTCGGTGGCTTTCCCCCATCTTACTTAATTACTTTGGTCTGGGAGGGTCATCTGAAAGGCGTTTAGATAAAATTTTAATAAGGCAGGTGACCAGTCGTATATCAAGGTGCGCCACTTTAACGCCAAAGGGATACAAAATTCACCTATGGTTAGCCATTCGCTCTGCATTTCTAAGCTCATTGCATGTATTTTATAGCTTTCATTTTCGTCTTGTTGTAGAAAAGATTTTACAATGTCTTTATCCTGTAGCCCAAGCACGAAAAACTTGCGAAATCGTAACCGTTTCGTAAACGTATCGAAATGTCACAATTTTGTATAGGATTTGATCAGCGCCTCTACAGTGCGTAAAAGGAACTAAATTTTGACAGAAAAAAAGGTTTTGACAACTAACGTGTCGAGATTTTAACGTGAATGTTTTGTCACGTAAAAAGTTTTGTATGAAATCGCGAGCACGAACCTAATTCTAACGTAAGCTCGAAGGCTGGCTATCGAGGATCTGTCAAAAATCTACGAATGTCATGTTACTGAGAAATTTTCAGTCAGATGGCTGACGTAACGTATTCAATTGTGGTAAAACTTCGAAAATTCATGTTATTATTGTGTTTGTTCATTCATAATTTACCTATGAAAAGAGTTACAAACATGGCAGCAAGATTAGAAGTAGTATTGTACCATGTCGTTTACCAGGCGCAAAGTATTTATTAATTTATGGCACTGGAGGGAAGTGATGCTAATGTACGATGAACCCAATTCAGGACATTTTCCAAAACTCTGCATCAAACAGCGTCCATATTCCACCGTTCCAGCCCACATCTACACCAATTTCGCTCGTTGGATATATCTTGCGGCGCAATAATGTTGCTATGAAATTCTTCATTGTGCATGGTCAAATTGAAAACAATAAGGCTCAAAGAAGATCACCTATGCATTCAAGATTTCAAGATCAACCAAAGCTGTCAACAAATGCACCAGAAGAACACAGGTAGCGACACGAAATGAATACCAACGGATTGTCAGACTAACTACCTACGAACTCTGAGGTGATGACCATGCTCACGCCAACATTCTAACCACTACGAAGAAGAAGATTTTAATGTGAAACGTAGAAGCTGTGTTATTGGACTTTTGGTTCTTAATAAAAATAAACGAAGTGCAATTGTGCGTTTCATTTATTGGTACCTATAAACCGAACAGTTCGTGGGTTAGGGATAATAGGATATCTCGTTGGATGTTGTGAAACGCGACTAAGACAAAATTCGTGGCAGCATGCCACTACTAAGGTCGGTGTGAGTGGGATGTTGCCACGCATTGAGCATACAACAGTGATGATGAGATGGATCAGTGTGTGCTTCTATTGGTGGCGCATAAAAGACTATTAGGTCGAACTCATAGCAGGGCCGTGAGAAGCATTTTTCTTCCCCCTCTGATCTTATAGGCTAGGTAAGTTCGATATCATGCTCGTTTGCCACACTATTCCTTAAAAATAAAGGAAAGTAGATGAATAAAAAGACAAAACTACACCAACAGTTAAGTAATTTCTTTATTTTTGGTAATGTAATAACAGACACAATCATAAACCAAAAAAAAAAACCAACCAAGCTGACTAATACAAAATAAACGCTTTAATTATCCTAAAATTAATATGAACTTAAAACAACACTAAGCCTAGACGGTTACAAGTCACAGCACTCTCGATTTGTAGTAACGGCGCATTCATGAAATGCTACGTGGTTTGTCTTTGCAAAACTGTTAGGTAGGTACATTACTACGCACTCCAGGTTTTCACAGCATTCTTCTTTTCCAGAACAGACGGTAAAATACCGCTGGAGACGAAAGTTCTGTCGGAAATCACAATTAGAACTTATAGAATGCACTGCTTGAACTCAATAGCCTATTTTTCTGCTGAAACACCATAAAATTTAGCGCAAAATACACATCACGCCGGCTGGCGGCCCTTCAGGGTTTCTTGAAACTCCTCCCTCTGTTTAAAGGTGTAATAGTAGCTGTTTGTAATTCATATAGTAAATTATCAGTGGCGTAGATTCTTGGCTTGAGAATGTATAGCTCATAATTTATATATAATGTTTTATTTTAATACCTCTAATGATGTTACAATAAAATTTGGTTCACTGAGCAAGTAACGCATAGAGAAAAGTAACATACCGGAAAAAATATGTTTGGTTTTCACCAAATAAAAAGCTAAATTTGACGAATATCAATCATAGAGGAACCAGTCCAGCGTCACCAACCTTAAAATAAGGTAAAGTATTGCAGGTGTACCGATTTCTGTCCAAAATTACCAAATACGATACGAGTCATTGTCACCTTGACAACTCAACTGGACTGTCATGGCTATAGACTAATCATATTGTTCCCGGTATATTACATTTCTCTATGTCATAATGTATGTCATGGCACTTAGTAAATATATCACCACAAATACATTTTATTCAAAAATTTTAATATTTCATAGTGAACATCAATACAATATGGAAATCGCAAAGAAAATGCGAAGTCTGTGGTGTCGAAACACAAATAAAAAATGTTTAAACAATAGATTTCCATGAGATCCAGAACCGGTGAGTTGAAGAAAATATGTCATTGAAATTACATTATTGTTTCAGAGCGTAATGATCGCTTGGTTTTTATTGTAATTTAAGTAGGTATGTGTTATCATGCGAATTGCTGTACTTACATATATTTGTATATAAATTACAAATATTTACGTAACGTAAAGTAAGTTTAGTGTTGCTCAAGGAAAGTATCGATACCTTTGTAGTATCGATTTTATATAATGTCAGTGGTATGGGTACATATACTTTTTCATAGTGTCAATAAGTTAGGAAATATCATATTCGAAGCTGGTGATCATAAACCATCACGCGGAATGTTTTATTATGCCACGAAACTTAACATGTGTATATTAGGGACTGTTATTTACATCTTTAGCTCAAAAGCATTTTGAAACACCAGGTATTATCAATTTTTCTCTACATAACTGGCACAGTACTTGCTAACATTCATCCGCCGGACCTGATGGTATTCCACCTTATATATTAAAAGACTGCATTACAGCTCTTATGAAACCACTGCTTTATATATATAATCTTGCATTGGCATCTGCTTCATATCCCCTTATTTGGAAAATATCTCGAGTCACACCCATACCTAAGAGTGGCGGTGGGTCAAAAGTAGAAAATTACAGACCTATAGCGATTCTGTCAGCTTTTGGCAAGGTTTTTGAGGCAATACTTAACCGACACGTAACTCAGCAGGCTCAAAACCAAATATCCGATCAGCAACATGGTTTTAGAGCTGGTAGGTCAACTACAACTAACCACATCAATTTTGTCGACTACGCGGTCACTGAGATGGATCAAAATAAACAAGTTGATGTGGCCTATTTTGATTTCAAAAAAGCTTTCGATCGCGTTGACAACAACGTTCTACTGCAGAAGTTCTCTGCTATCGGATTTGTACCTAAGCTGCTGCGGTTGTTTGCTAGTTATTTATCTGATCGTGTACAATATGTGCAACTTTCAGGATTCCGCTCTAACCCTTATTTCCCTTGTTCTGGTGTAAGTCAGGGTAGCATTTTGGGTCCAACCCAGTTTGTCATCATGATCAATGATTTGCCGAAGGTCGTGAGAACGGCCAAATGTTTGATGTTTGCTGATGACCTGAAGCTGTACTTAGGTGTTGGTAGCATGAGAGACTGTGAGGCACTCCAGGAAGACATTGACAATGTTGTAAGATGGGCTGAAGCTAATCACTTAGAATTTAACAGCTCTAAGTGCAAAACCATCTCATTTACCCGGTCACGTACACCTATTCAGTTCAGCTACCACATATCTGGTGCCAGCCTGGAGCGTGTCACACAAATTATTGATTTAGGACTGACTCTAGACATGGAGTTGACGTTCAATCAGCACATTGTAGATTTGTGTAATAGAGCCTCCAAATCTCTTGGTTTTGTCATGCGGCAGACCTCTAGGTTTCACGATAGAAGTGCTATAATTACATTATACTATGCATTCGTGCGTAGCAAATTAGAATACAGCTCACTAGTTTGGGACCCACACGAAGAGAAATATATCATATTGCTAGAACGTGTTCAAAGAAAATTTGCCCGTTATCTATATAAAAAATTGTATGGATATTATCCATACTTATATCCGTCGTTATTCGTTGCCGGTATGGTGGGCATCAACACGCTTGAATTGAGACGTAAGTGCGCATTGTTGATACATTACTACTTGCTACTCAATAGCAGGATTGACAACCCGCAAGCATTAGCTCGTTGCTCGTTGTACGCGCCAGACCGACCCGCGTCGGGCCGACGCGTGCGGCCTCTGTTCGCTGCGCTCGTCGCTCGTACGCGCACTTCCCGATATGCTCCTACATGTCAAGCTATCAATCTGTTAAACGCCCTGATTGCTCAGAACTTAGATATAGATGTATTTTTTACATCCTTGTGTAATTTTGTAAGCTCATGTATTGATTTTTTTAGTAATAATTAGTTAATTTAAGTGTTATTAGTATTAGATATGTGTATGTGTGTGTAAACTAACTGGCTTGCGGTATGTTTTGGTGCCAACTGTAAGTGCCGCAAGCAATTGAAATAAATAAATAAATAAATAAAATAAATAACTGAACGGCTAGAGCAATATTTATTATCTAACATGTGAAAATTGACCTAAATATTATACAATTAATAATAAATAGCGTAAATAACTTCATATCTATGCTTGTGATAATAATCTGAGTTGTTTTTTTTCAGTTCATTTAAACAAAACTCCATCGCTTATATACTTTCAAAGTAAATGCTGAATCGATAGAGCTATGGCATGGAATTTAAGGTACTATGTCACCTCAATACTATATAAAAATCAACATGTGTATCAACATACAATCCCAATTATTTAAATACTTATAATACTATACATTGTTTGATTTTAAAATTAACCAACTTTCGAGTGCAGTTAAATAAACTATTTTTGTAATTTCATATATGCATATGTTACGCAGAAAAATATTAATTGAATCGATAAATAAAACAAATCAGTGCAGAGAAAGCTTCTTGCAATACAAATGAAATAGATCAGCTGCAAGATTAAATTAAATATCTAAATAATTCAACTACCTACACCAAAAAAGTTTTTAAAAGTCAACAGTCTATATATAATTTAATAATTTAAAAAGGTGCGTCAGAAATACTACATTTTATGATTGAACTACAAATAATAATAATTGTTAACAGCTGATGACAAGTTTACTAGTGCAACTTACGTGCAGTATTTTTTACTTTTACATATACGACAGTTAGAAAATAAGTATTATATATTGAAAACTGTTATGTACAATGAAAAATATGTATGGTAAAGATGTTCTAGTACACAAATTACTTTGGAACTATGTATACATACCCCAATAATACGGTTTTCGATACTAGCGAAGATATATCGCACGATAAAATATTTTGATGATTTTGAATAAATTAATAAATCTGTGTATATAAATTTGTTTTATTTTATATTTCCTTAACATATATTTTATAAACCTAACCTTCTTACCATTTTTTCCTATATCGATTGTAATGGAATCGATTTCATTGTAACTAATCGATTTTAGGGAATCAGTAGTACAACACTCACAAATGTTACTATTATTGTGTTGGAAATATAGTTTTCATTTGTAATGGTTGGTATAAAATAACTTCAAATCTGAGTTTCAAAGCAACAAGGTCCGTGCCAACTCTTAATATTACTTGCTCAGTGAGAGGAACTTTTATAGGCAAAATAAGACTTAAAACCTCTTTTCGAATGAGTTGTTAGGTCTTAGAAAAAAGGTATGATTGTTGTGATTTACGCTGGATGATGTGCTAGCCCAAGCACAAACATTTCGATAGTCCGTAACGTTATCGTATCGAGTTCACCGCCCGTTTACGCAGGAGGCAATGGTTGACATTACGCCGCATCGTTTGCTGGCTAACGTGAACTCGATAGGATTACAAAAGTGACGTCATCCAGCGTAAATCACAACAATCATACCTTTTTTCTAAGACCTAACAACTCATTCGAAAAGAGGTTTTAAGTCTTATTTTGCCTATAAAAGTTCCTCTCACTGAGCAAGTAATATTAAGAGTTGGCACGGACCTTGTTGCTTTGAAACTCAGATTTGAAGTTATTTTATACCAACCATTACAAATGAAAACTATATTTCCAACACAATAATAGTGACATTTGTGAGTGTTGTACTACTGATTCCCTAAAATCGATTAGTTACAATGAAATCGATTCCATTATAATCGATATAGGAAAAATTGGTAAGAAGATTAGGTTTATAAAATATATGTTAAGGAAATATAAAATAAAACAAATATTTCACACAGATTTATTAATTTATTCAAAATCATCAAAATATTTTATCGTGCGATATATCTTCGCTAGTATCGAAAACCGTATTATTGGGGTATGTATACATAGTTCCAAAGTAATTTGTGTACTAGAACATCTTTACCATACATATTTTTCATTGTACATAACAGTTTTCAATATATAATACTTATTTTCTAACTGTCGTATATGTAAAAGTAAAAAATACTGCACGTAAGTTGCACTAGTAAACTTGTCATCAACTGTTAACAATTATTATTATTTATAGTTCAATCATAAAATGTAGTATTTCTGACGCACCTTTTTTAATTATATATAGACTGTTGACTTTTAAAAACTTTTTTAGTGTAGGTAGTTGAATTATTTAGATATTTAATTTAATCTTGCAGCTGATCTATTTCATTTGTATTGCAAGAAGCTTCTTCTACACTGATTTGTTTTATTTATTGATTCAATTAATATTTTTCTGCGAAACATATGCATATCTGAAATTACAAAAATAGTTTATTTAACTGCACTCGAAAGTTGGTTAATTTTAAAATCAAACAATGTATAGTATTATAAGTATTTAAATAATTGGGATTGTATGTTGATACACATGTTGATTTTTATATAGTATTGAGGTGACATAGTACCTTAAATTCCATGCCATAGCTCTATCGATTCAGCATTTACTTTGAAAGTATATAAGCGACGGAGTTTTGTTTAAATGAACTGAAAAAAAACAACTCAGATTATTATCACAAGCATAGATATGACGTTATTTACGCTATTTATTATTAATTGTATAATATTTAAGTCGATTTTCATATGTTAGATAATAAATATTGCTCTAGCCGTTCAGTTAGCAAGTACTGTGCCAGTTATGTAAAGAAAAATTGATAAAACCTGGTGCTTCAAAATGCTTTTGAGCTAAAGATGTAAATAACAGTCCCTAAAATACACATGTTAAGTTTCGTGGCATAATAAAACATTCCGCGTGATGGTTTATGATCACCAGCTTCGAATATGATATTTCCTAACTTATTGACACTATGAAAAAGTATATGTACCCATACCACTGACATTATAAAAAATCGATACTACAAAGGTATCGATACTTTCCTTGAGCAACACTAAACTTACTTTACGTTACGTAAATATTTGTAATTTATATACAAATATATGTAAGTACAGCAATTCGCATGATAACACATACCTACTTAAATTACAATAAAAACCAAGCGATCATTACGCTCTGAAACAATAATGTAATTTCAATGACATATTTTCATCAACTCACCGGTTCTGGATCTCATGGAAATCTATTGTTTAAACATTTTTATTTGTGTTTCGACACCACAGACTTCGCATTTTCTTTGAGATTTCCGTATTGTATTGATGTTCACTATGAAATATTAAAATTTTTGAATAAAATGTATTTGAGGTGATATATTTACTAAGTGCCATGACATACATTATGACATAGAGAAATGTAATATACCGGGAACAATATGATTAGTCTATAGCCATGACAGTCCAGTTGAGTTGTAAAGATGACAATGACTCGTATCGTATTTGGTAATTTTGAACAGAAATCGGTACACCTGCAATACTTTACCTTATTTTAAGGTTGGTGTCGCTGGACTGCTTCCTCTATGATTGATATTCGTCAAATTTAGCTGTTTATTTGGTGAAAACCAAACATATTTTTTTCCGGTATGTTACTTTTCTCTATGCGTTACTTGCTCAGTGAACCAAATTTTATTGTAACATCATTAGAGGTATTAAAATAAAACATTATATATAAATTATGAGCTATAAATTCTCAAGCCAAGAATCTACGCCACTGATAATTTACTATATGAATTACAAACAGCTACTATTACACCTTTAAACAGAGGGAGGAGTTTCAAGAAACCCTGAAGGGCCGCCAGCCGGCGTGAAGTGTATTTTGCGCTAAATTTTATGGTGTTTCAGCAGAAAAATAGGCTATTGAGTTCAAGCAGTGCTTTTATAAGTTCTAATTGTTCACTAAAGGTGATTCCCGACAGAACTTTCGTCTCCAGCGGTATTTTACCGTCTGTTCTGGGAAAGAAGAATGCTGTGAAAACCTGGAGTGCGTAGTAATGTACCTACCTAACAGTTTTGCAAAGACAAACCACGTAGCATTTCATGAATGCGCCGTTACTACAAATCGAGAGTGCTGTGACTTGTCACCGTCTAGGTTTAGTGTTGTTTTAAGTTCATATTAATTTTAGGATAATTAAAGCGTTTATTTTGTATTAGTCAGCTTATGGTTGGTTTTTTTTTTTGGATTATGATTGTGTCTGTTATTACATTACCAAAAATAAAGAAATTACTTAACTGTTGGTGTAGTTTTGTCTTTTTATTCATCAACTTTCCTTTATTTTTAAGGAATAGTGTGGCAAACGAGCATGATATCGAACTTACCTAGCCTATAAGATCAGAGGGGGAAGAAAAATGCTTCTCACGGCCCTGCTATGAGTTCGCCACCCAATAGTCTTATATGCGCCACCAATAGAAGCACACACTGATCCATCTCATCATCACTGTTGTATGCGCAATGCGTGGCAACATCCTACTCACACCGACCTTAGTAGTGGCATGCTGCCACGAATTTTGTCTTAGTCGCGTTTCACAACATCCAACGAGATATCCTATTATCCCTAACCCACGAACTGTTCGGTATATAGGTACCAAGAAATGAAACGCACAATTGCACTTCGTTTATTTTTATTAAGAACCAAAAGTCCAATAACACAGCTTCTACGTTTCACATTAAAATCTTCTTCTTCGTAGTGGTTAGAATGTTGGCGTGAGCATGGTCATCACCTCAGAGTTCGTAGGTAGTTAGTCTGACAATCCGTTGGTATTCCTTTCGTGTCGCTGCCTGTGTTCTTCTGGTGCATTTGTTGACAGCTTTGGTTGATCTTGAAATCTTGAATGCATGGGTGATCTTCTTTGAGCCTTATTGTTTTCGATTTGACCATGCACAATGAAGAATTTCATAGCAACATTATTGCGCCGCAAGACATATCCAACGAGCGAAATTGGTGTAAATGTGGGCCGGAACGGTGGAATATGGACGCTGTTTGATGCAGAGTTTTGGAAAATGTCCTGAATTGGGTTCATCGTACATTAGCATCACTTCCCTCCAGTGCCATAAATTAATAAATACCTTCTTTGCGCCTGGTAAACGACATGGTACAATACTACTTCTAATCTTGCTGCCATGTTTATAACTCTTTTCATAGGTAAATTATGTATGAACAAACACAATAATAACATGAATTTTCGAAGTTTTACCACAATTCAATACGTTACGTCAGCCATCTGACTGAAAATTTCTCAGTGACATGACATTCGTAGATTTTTGACAGATCCTCGATAGCCAGCCTTCGAGCTTACGTTAGAATTAGGTTCGTGCTCGCGATTTCATACAAAACTTTTTACGTGACAAAACATTCACGTTAAAATCTCGACACGCTAGTTGTCAAAACCTTTTTTTCTGTCAAAATTTAGTTCCTTTTACGCACTGTAGAGGCGCTGAACAAATCCTATACAAAATGGTGACATTTCGATACGTTTACGAAACGGTTACGATTTCGCAAGTTATTCGTGCTTGGGCTACTGAACTTTCTTTTTCGATCCTAAACCCGCTTTGCTGGAATGTGCACCTATCATAAATTGTTTGTGGAATTGAAGCCTCGAATCAAGGTCGGAGGCACTTTTGTCTTTTGGGTGAGATGCGACTATATCGTCTTGAGATTTTAATAAGACGTGCGTTTTGGTAACTCTGAGGTGTTTATAGAGCTCCGATGGTTTCTTTAATTTCATCCCAAAATTAGTTTTATCCCGAAATAATTTAGATGGGTCTGCCGAAAGTGCAAGCCCCAACCATGACTTCAATGTCCTTGTGACGTTTACGTCCAGTTTTGTTAAAAGGGATTTAGTAATGTCGTATACTAGAAAAGACCAAGTCAGACGTGATGTTAGATAGTTGTCGTATATCCAAGCTTTTATAATGTTACTAATTGGTTGTTGTTCTACCATACTAAGCTCTTTTAGAAAGCTATCGACAACTGCGTCTAAAGATGGTGTGCGTCCTTTGTGATCTATCTTCCTACCAAGAATTGCAAGGTCATCAGCAAAAGCTAAGATGGATTCTGTGTATTTGTTATTATTATATATATTATTATTTTTACCGTAATCGTCAACTCTATCTCTGTACCTAAAATAATGCAACTGTAATTGTTTTTTTTTTTTTCATTTGTGTCTTTTTTTAATTCGTGTCTTTCCAATAGTTTTTCTGCAAAGTGTTATTCAGCCTCCATTGTATGTTCCCCAATTTGTTATCCCATTCATTCTCGTCTCTTACGATTTGCGCTGTTAAAAAGTCAAGTATAGTCCGATTGTATCGCTCTACCCAGGTAGAGCGATACAATCGGACTATACTTGACTACGAGACGACTTCGACTACTAGATCGAACGGCCAGCTGTTCGATCTCGAAATTACTACAGCGTTTAGTATGTGTTTTATAGTCAAAGCAGAATCTTCTGAACGCATGCGAAGCAAGAACCTCTATCACTTACTAGCCTATCGGGTCTCGAAAAATGTCCTGTGATGCCTTTATGACGTTTTGACTATTAGTAAACACTAATAGTCAAAACGTCATAAAGGCATCGGTTCACCAAGTTTTTGTTAAACACGGGCAGGTTTGTTAAACAAAAACTTGGTGAACGGGTGTACAACAGTTAATAAATTTGCGGAACCCTTATTTGATTTCATAAGGGAAGCCAAGGTGGTCGATGTGCTAGGTGTGAAAAGGTATTGCAGCTTTTTCTATAGTGTGTAATAACCCCTCTTGACCTTTTGTCGTCTCTTTAGCATACGCACAATCGATTCATGCTCTAACATATTTTTTTGAACAAATTGCGCCACTCTTCCAAACCATTAGGTTTTCTTTTTACGTTTAAAAGTTTTTATGATACATCTTGCAGAGCTGCACCTTTCGGTATTACCTTTGTCGCCACCAATATACCTTAATAATAGATTGTTCTTTAAACAATTTCTTTTTAATTATCTTTAATGTAATCCAGTCCCTTGGAATCTAGGTTACTACCGACAACACATCGTATTCTGAGTAAATCCGGGTCTCCAATCTAAGGGTATAAAGCCAGTCATCGTCGGGCATAACTAGCACCGATGGTTATCTAACGGGATCTGAAGTGTCCACTTCATTGTAGGATTCCTAGAAGGCGTCAACATGACCCATTTTCACCCACATATTCAATACAACTATCAACCTACTGTAATGCGATCCACCTGCGGGCCATTCTAGGTATAAGATCACGCTTCTAAAATGTGTAGCGCAAATCACTGCAGTCGCTTACCACCCTGAAAGCCTTTCATAAAACATACACCTTGAACTTATAACCGACAACGCTTTTTAAACTCGTATGGGTGAAAGTTTCTTTCCTCGCTCCATCGTCCACTCCCACGTAGCGTTTTTCTTTAGTTATTTAGTGAGTGGATGACCCAATTGGGCAAATGACTGAAGTCCCAACAATTGGCGTACGCAGAAGAAGGCATATAAGACTTAACAACTATGTCATAAAGTGGTGGGTGCAGTGCAATTCGTGACTTGTGATGAAATGCATCTGTTATAGGCTTAGTTAGTCCGCTTAACATCAGTTGGGCCTCGAGCTTGTTCCGTCACAATAACAACGTCGTGCACATTTTGTGGTAAGGGAAAAATCTATGACGCTCTGAATTATAAATTTTTAATTAAAATTAAATATTTGCTGTCCCTAGACGTATGAAAGCCGCTAGGTAATCAATTTAACTTTGCAGGAAACTGCACTCTGAAAAGTTCAGTTTGAGTTGCACGTTTTCTAATAGTTTGAAAAATCATGAGTGATGAACCATGCCTGACCAGACAATCTCGCTATTTCATCTTCCATTATGTGGATGGGGTCTTTCCTTTACGGTGATCGAATTCAGTAGCCTATAATCTACGCAAAGTCGTGTGCTGCCGTTATTCTTTCGCATGAGTATTATCGTGTCGTCTCTCGGATAATACCCGCTTCTAACGTTTCGTCGACCATTCCTCTAACCTTCTCTCGTTCATGGTAAGAGTAGCGATACGGTCTGTAAACAACGGGGCACTGGCTACTAATTCTTTGTTCATTTCTTTAACGTTTGTATAGCCAATGTCTCCCAAGTTACGAGCAAAATACTGTTTATGGCGTTGCAGTATGTTTGGCAGTCTTGCCTTAGCCACATTGGGGACTGTTTCGCCCAGCTGTACTAGTATTTCGTCGAGTTGTTCAGTAAGGTTAGATACGGTTTGTATAGCTGTAACTACGGAATCTTGCGTGTTTGCAAGTATGTAAACTGACTTCACCCTTTCTCCTTGTGAAAACACCAATTTTTCCTGGAGACAGCGTGGTACTAAGCATGGCTGTAACGTGACTATGAGTGAACCACCCTTTACTCTGTAAGCTCCGCCGCAAACAACGTATTGTCTCTCTAGTTTCCTACTATCTTGGAATTGACTATCACTCTGCCTATGAATGGAGACTCGGTCATGGCTCGAACGCTAGCAGGGCCATAAAGTGTACAATACGCTTGAATCCTAACTATTTCACGATGATCATATCATCATCTTGTACTTTATTAATTATAACTGAACAATTGAAGACGCAAGAAATAACACTTGCATTACAATCCATATTGTATGAACGTCACAGTGCAGTGAGTGTAACATCTTTTGTGCAAGACTTTCTCCCGATTATTTGGGATTTGTGTGTCGCCGGCCGGTCGCCATATAGGAACGCCTAGAACGATGTCTGCTGTAAATCCCAACTTGAAGGATTTGTGGGCATAACAAGGATTGCTTAAGGTACGTGGGCTATTTACTACTGCATTGTGTATGTATTGGTGTTTTTCAGGGAGGTTCATCAATTTGTTCAAAAGGTCAGCCATAATTTTAGGCGCCATTGACCTTATCTAATTAACGGTACGCAAGTACACAATAGGTGTAGGCTATTTACACGCCTCACCATAATTAATGGTCCTTCACCGCTGTATATGTGAATCACATAGATTTTTACGTAATGTTTGTAAATAATTTGGTAAAAATCAAGTATTATATTATGTCATAATTTTTACGTAAACTTTTGGTAAATATATGTTCATAAACTTTGATAACATAACGCATATGAAATACATTTTACGTAGTTAGTGTTGGTAAAATTGTATTTTGTTTATTTCCCTTTTATATAACGTCAATAATTCGTAGCGCTTATAGGACGTATTACGTATACACATATGGTAATCGTTCTGAGCTAACATAAATAAATTTAACTAGTGATATTTAAGTTAAAATCACCACCGCACATATTTGTGTAAATCACACCAGGTACATATAATATACGTTTTCGATACTGATTTATCTTTGTTGTCAAGATTTTTGAGTTATTCTTAGCTTACCCAATTATTAATAAACTTAATTATGGCGCAATCACAAACAAGTCAAGAAGATTTACTAACTATTCTTAATGAAAAGAAAGAGTTATTATTTAAACGCATTAATCGATTATATAATTCATCGAAAAATATTTCTTCTTTCGAATGTTCAAGGAAGAATGAAAGCTTTATGACTGAATCCGAGACTATTGATAATATTCGCGATAAATTTGAATCGCTTGTCGATCGCATAAATCAAATAAATATAAGTTTGAAACCCGGTACTAAACCTGATTATGCTTGTTTAGAATCTTTTGAGGATTTGCTCATGTAAAACGCGTACGAAACAAAATTAATAATCAATCCGTCTTACCGTTCAGTAGTGAAAAAGCCGGTTGTGAAACTATGAATAATTCTGCGCCAATTATTAAATTACCCCCAATTACACTCCCTTTTTTTGATGGGAAAACGGAGAACTGGCCTGTTTTCTATGAATCTTTCAAGTCGAATATCCATAATAATGATCAGTTGTCTGACTCGCAGCGTGTGCAGTATCTAGTAGGTAAACTTACACACAACGCATTGAAGGTTACCGCCGGCATCGTTCCCACGGGTGATACTTACAATATTATATGGGATAGTTTGGTGAAGAAATACCAAGTTAAGCGGGCGTTAGGAGTTCATTATTTAAACAACATACTTGACATAAAGGGTTGTTTACATAACGCTAATAGCCTTGATTCTTTTATAGACAAATATAACGCATCTATATCTGCCTTAAAACAACTTGAGATACCGGATCTAACGGATTTTATCCTCTTGCATTGCGCAATGAGAATAATTGATATACAGACCGCACAATCCTTTGAACTTTCAATTCGAGGAGTAGAAATACCTACAACAGAACAATTAATATGTTTTGTTCAAGATCAGGTAAAAATTTTGGAACGCTCAAATTCATTTCATTCGTTCTCTAACCAGAGAAATAATCAAAATAAGCCGCCTGTTACAGCGTCACGCGAACCGCGAGCGCAAACGTATAAAACTTTTGTGGCAAGTGAATCCACTGACTCATCTGCGGTTCGACCTGTAACCTCTACGTCGCGATGCGCATATTGTAATGATAACACACATATCCACTTATATAACTGCGCACAATTTAAAAACGCTTTGAATCCAAAAACTCGATTTGAGTTTATTAAATCTAAACGTGGGTGTGCGAATTGTTTGAGTACTATTCATAGTTTAAGTAATTGTAACTCGTCATCGGTCTGTGAATATGTAAAAAACGCCACCATACATTACACTAAACTTAAATAACACTCACGCACACACCGCTGAAACTATGAAATGCAATATAGCGGTCGCATCGTTATCGCCGCCGCCGCTGCCACAGTTCCGCGCGCCTTCTGTTTCTTCCGCTTCGCTGCGCCAACCTTATAGTGCTTGCAATAAGGACGTTATTGATTTACGGGTCACGTCGGATGATACTCCAAATACTACGTATAGGCCACCGCCGTCACATAATACTGCCATGTTACTCTCAACCGATTCGAGGAAAAAATCAACGATTTTGTTGTCAACCGCTCAAGTATATGCGGGAGCTAAGGGCAGTATGGTACATAAAAAGATAGTAAGGTGCTTAATTGATAATGGCTCACAAAATAATTTCATTACAACTGATTGTTGTCGCACTTTAAACTTGCCTATAATTTCGTTGAGTAATTCTTTTGTCAAGGGAGTTGGTTCTACTACACGTCCTATAACTGGATATGTTTATTTGGACATTGAATCCCGCGTGTACCCAGATCAGAAATATACCATTCACGCGTTAGTGGTGGAGTGCATTACGGACCAATTGCCTTCGCAATACGTTGAATGGAATGGGGATATGAATTTAAATGATCTACCGCTCGCTGATTTAAGTTGGAATATCCCCGGGGATATTGATGTCGTGTTAGGTGCTCAACTCTTCCCTTATATTTATCTGGGGAATCGGGTCGATATTGGTTCGCGAGCGCCACCTGCGCTGTTGACCACCCTCGGTTATGTTCTAATGGGAGATTGCCCACGTGGGGATGACTTATCCGCCCCCGCCGCTTCCTTCACTGCTTTAGCGCTGAATGATTTAGTGCAAAAATTTTGGGAATTAGAGGAAGTACCTACAAAACGATTTTTATCGCCTGAAGAGACGGAATGCGAAAATATCTTCTCGTCATCTGTGACACGTGACGAAATAGGTAGGTATACCGTCTCATTGCCGTTCTGCAGAGATCCTGCTGAACTTGGTAATTCGCGGTCAGCCGCTTTTCGTAGATATCTCGGATTAGAAAGAAAATTCCGCCAATCACCATCGTTACGGGAAAATTATAACAAAGTGATACGAGAATACCTTAGTCAAGTTGACGAATCTGACGTTTCGGATGATGGTTACTACATACCTCATCACGCCGTCGTTCGACCAGACAAACCAATGCCGCGAATCGTGTTGGACGCAAGTGCCAAAACACACACTGGGTTATCTTTAAATGACGTACTACATATTGGTCCTAATTTGCAAACCGATCTGTTTCTACTGTTATTAGACTGTAGATTATTTCCAATTGCAATGAACGCTGATATAAAACAAATGTACTTACGCATTGGTGTACCAGTTGGCCAACGTAAATACCTACGCATTTTGTTTCGCTTCAGTGAGAACGAACAAGTGCGTACGTTCGCTTTTCTTCGCTTACCATTCGGGTTAAAGTCAAGTCCTTACTTAGCTATGCGCACTGTGCGACAGCTGGCTTCCGACAGTCCCGATCATACCGAAGCTGCCCAAGTTGCAGAAACCAGTCTTTATATGGACGATCTGGTATATTCTTCACCTAACGAAGAAACTGCCATGCAGTTGTCGCAAGAACTAATAAAAATGTTCAAATCAGGCGACTTTGATCTGGTGAAATGGTGTAGCAATTCTCCAGCTCTTTTAAATAGTCTTCCTGACTCACATCGCAAACCTCTGGATTTTGATAACGATAGTAATGCTTCTAAGATTTTAGGTCTCTCTTGGGAACCTTCTGAGGACAAGTTTCTCTTTACCTCCGCTCAAATAAACGAGAAATGCACTAAGAGAAACATACTCTCGATAGTTGCGCGATTGTTTGACGTTCTCGGCTTAGTCGCTCCCGTGATCCTTGACGCTAAATTGCTTATAAAAGAGCTATGGCTAAGTAATATCGGCTGGGATGACCCCGCTCCGGAAAATATAGTTAAGCGCTTCTCTGCCCTTGTGCAAGAATTTCCTTTGCTCCATACCTTACGGATACCACGCCATATAGGTGTCACTGATGACTGTATTGTTCGACTAATCGCATTTTCGGATGCAAGTATGAGGGGGTATGGATGTGCAATTTATGTACACTGTACTTACCCTTCCGGGATTGATGTTCGCTTACTATGTGCCAAGTCAAAGGTGTCACCAACCATCGTTGGTCGATTTTTGTTAGCAACAGAGTCGCTCAGTGTCAAGAGAACTTGGGTGTGCAACATTTTTACCATGTCCCTGGTGTAGAGAATCCTAGTGATTGTCTCTCTCGTGGCATGCTCCCCTCGCAACTGATATCTCACGACCTTTGGTGGAATGGCCCATCGTGGATTCGCTGTACTCCCGAGGACTGGCCCATCAAGCCTTTCTCTCCTACTAACTGTGGCGAACTTCCCGAGCATAAGACAAATGTTTTGACTGTAACTTCGCAATTAAAACAGCCACTCTTATGTGAACTGGCTGATCGCATCTCATCATGGGATAAATTGTTACGCATCATCTCACACATACTTAAATTCGCTAGACCAAAAGCTCATCCTGAACCACGGTCTATTCAGGGCTTGATAGCTGCGGAACGAGCTATGATCCGTGCTGTCCAGTCTGTCCATTTTGTTGATGATATTAAGCTCATTAAATCAGGAAAATTACCGTCGAAAAAACTTCAAAGCTTGGCTGTCTTCTTGGACGAAGATTTAGTTTTACGTGTCGGCGGTAGGCTTTCTAAAAGTGACCTTCCTTTTGACGCCAAATACCCTGTTTTACTCCCCAAACATGACCACATTGTTGATCTTATTATTCAACATTATCAGATAGTAAATTGTCATACCGGGCCTGGGCTTCTCATGTCTATTCTACGACAGCGCTATTGGATATTAGATGGCAGGACTGTCGTTAGATCTAAGTTGCGAAAATGCAACACATGCTTTAAATTGAATCCGACGCATCCTACTTCAATGATGGCAGACCTCCCTGCATACCGCGTATCGGAAGCAAAGGCATTTGTCCACACTGGGGTAGATTATGGGGGTCCAATACGTATAACCCTTACCAGACGCAGAGGCCAACATGCACAGAAGGCGTATATTTGCCTTTTTGTTTGGTTAGTAGTAAAAGCCGTTCATATTGAGGTCGTCTCTGATTTAACCTCGGATGCCTTTTTAGCCGCATTCAAACGTTTCATTTCGCGTCGTGGACCAGTATCATGTCTATATTCAGATAACGCGACCAATTTTGTTGGTGCTAAAGCCAAACTTGATGAACTCTACAGTTTTCTAATGAGCTCGAGCTTCAATTCTACTATTTTAAGTGAGTTATCAACTCGCCGTATACAATGGAAAATGATCCCGCCTAGAGCCCCACATTTTGGATCGATGTGGGAAACTAACATGAAAACTTTAAAAACACACCTCTATCACGTGATTGGAAATCAGCTTCTCACCTATGAGGAGTTACAAACTGTACTAACACAAATAGAGTGCATTATGAATTCTCGCCCGTTAGGAGTGGTATCTTCCGATCCCCATCCTGAAGTACTTACTCCCGCTCACTTTTTTTTTTTTTTTTTTTTTTTTTTTTTTTATTATTCATAATAGGTTCGCGTTTGACCACACCCTGCCTGATGTTAAGCATTGATGTGGTCTAAGATGGAGCACGCTTACCTAGAAGAAACCTATTTACTCTCGATTTGAAGACACCCATGTTGTATCCATCGGGAAAAACTGACGACGGTAGGGAGTTCCACTCCTTCGCAGTACGCACGAGAAAAGTGGAAGCGAAGCGCTTCGTACGAGTCCTGGGAATATCAACCATGTACGGATGGCGCCTCTCTGTTTGTCTGGACGTCCGATGGAAAAAGGGGGAGGGCGGAACCAAGTCGTGCAGTTCTTGTGCACATTCTCCGAAATGTATCCGGTAAAAGACCGATAGACAAGCGACTTTACGGCGGTGCTCGAGGCTTTGCAGCCGAGACTCCCCTAGAAAGTCGCTGCCTATTAACGTCTTGGCGCGTCTCTCAATCGACTCAAGTGCCTCGAGTTGGTATTTGGCAGAGCCATCCCAGAGGTGAGAGCAGTACTCAACACAGGACCTTACTTGAGCTTTGTACAAAGTAAGCATTTGTTCCGCTGTGAAGTACCGTCTCACCTTTGAGAGGATGCCAAGTTTTTTTGCGGCTAACTCAGCCTTTGACTCGATATACGAGCCAAAATTTAGAGTCGACGATAGAGTAACACCAAGAAGGTCTAGGTGGTCTGTGACCGGCACGGATACATCCCGGAATGTTGGAGACAGTTGGAATGGTCTCCTTTTGGCGGAAAACAGACACGCCTGGGTCTTGTTGGCATTGAACTTGACCAGGTTGGCATCGCCCCAATCGGAGACTGCCTTAAGGGACAAGTTCAATCGTTCGACCATAGCTTCTCTGAGTCTCCGGATCTCCGGCTCACTGGCTCGCGCGGTAGAAGTATAGCTCTCTACAACCGTGCTGTCGTCTGCATACCCAAAGGTACCGGGCTTTAGCAGATCGTTGATATGCAGCAGGAAGAGCGTCGCAGAGAGCACTGACCCCTGGGGAACGCCGGCATTAATACCCATTTGATCAGACGAGCAGCCGTCCACGACTACTCGTAATGATCGATCCCTCAGGAAGTCCGATATCCACGCACAAAACCCGGTAGGCAGGCCGTATGCGGGAAGCTTGCTAATAAGGCCATCATGCCAAACCCTGTCAAAGGCCTTAGAGATGTCCAGGGAAACGGCAAGCGCTTCCCCTTGTTTCTCAATGGCCTCGCTCCAGATATAAGTGGCATAAGCTAGAAGATCCCCAGTAGACCGATTTCGGCGGAACCCGTAGTGATGGTCACTGAGGAGGTCATTCGCTTCCAGGTATGCCAGGAGCCGGCTGTTGAGAATGCGCTCCATACTCTTACAGAGTATAGACGTAACAGATATGGGTCTGTAGTTGACAGGGTCGGTACGACTACCTTTTTTAGGCACGGGTTGCACATTAGCAAGCTTCCATGATTTGGGCACTGTACCAGTCTCAAGAGATAGCCTAAAGAGGCGTGTCAGGACAGGCGACAACTCAGGCGCACAAGTTTTTAAAACAATTGCAGATATACCATCAGGACCACTGGCTTTATTCACGTCCAGATTGCGTAGTGTATTCCGAACTTCCTTTTGACGAATGCGTATGTCATTCATGACAGTTTCGCTTCGTGGTAGAATTGGAGGAGTCGCGATACCAGCATCAAGACGTGAAGACTCCGCAAACAGGGAAGCAAACAGGTTTGCTTTCTCTGCAGCGGTGTGAGCCAGCGTTCCATCAGGATTCTGCAGTGGAGGCAGTGAGGGGCGGCAGAAGTTCGATTCAACCGCTTTAGCTAGGGACCAAAACGCTTTACTACCCGTGGGGTACGAAGCAAGCTTGTTCCCTATTCGGCCAATGTGGTCAAAACGAGCCTTCTGTAAGACCTTTTTACTGGATTTGGCAGCCTTGTTAAAAGCTCTCTTCTTTAGGTGTATATCCTTGGCCTTATGCTTAGGAGCATCAACCCAGGCTAGGTATGCCTGATGTTTTAACGCCTCAGCGCGTCCACATTCAGGACCGAACCATGGGCGAGCTTTGCCGGACAATGGTACGTCAGAGAATGGAATGAAGTATTCCATTGCTAAACGCAACACATCGGACACGGCATTTGCACATGCGGTAGGATCACCAGAAGAGAAGCACACAGACTGCCAAGGATAAGATGCAAGGAAAGAACGCATCTCATCCCAATCTGCTGATTTGTATCGCCACATCCGCCGAGTGCCTCGAGGACTGGGATCGGGCGGGGAGTAGACGGATACAGATTTCACCAGACAATGGTCGGACTTACCTAACGGTGAACAAACCGACATCGAGTAGCGGTCTGGATCAGTTGTCAGCAGAAGGTCCAGGCAATAGGCCGTGTGAGACTCAACATCGGGTACCCTCGTGGCTCCTTGGACCAGTTGGGTGAGATTTAACGCTAACGCAAGTTTTCGCGTCTCTCTACCGGCATGGTCGGTGTCCTGGTATGGGTGTAGCCAATCCTGGTGATGGCCATTAAAATCCCCCAGAAACACCAGTTGGGCAGTAGGGTACTTCTGTTGAGCTACGTCCGCCACCTCACTGAGGTATTCGGTGAGCCTGGTTGTCTCCTGATTTCCACTATGTGAGCGGTAAACACAAGCGTAGAGAATTTTCTCAATACCTGTGTCCACCAACGCCCAAAGTACAGAGAACATGGGGTCTTCAAATTTTCGGAGACGCCGAATGCAGATGTCATCCCGGGCATATACACATACACCCGCGTGCGATTTGAAGTTGGACTCCAGGTTGTACCCTGGGTATGTAAGGTACGACACGTCGGATGGACAACCAATCTGCGTCTCCGTGAGAAACAGGAGGTGAGGTTTTTCTGTCTCCAGGTGGTAATGGACAGGGACGAGATTAGAGTGCAAGCCTCTTATGTTGCAGAAGTGCACTTTCAGTGAGAGGGAGTGCAGCCGCTGTTTAAACTTTCTCTCATTTTTGTTTCTCTTCATGTTTTGGGAGTAAAAATAGGTTGAAAGCCGGCAGTAGAACGAGGCATTACGACCAGTAGACCCCGCGAAACACAACGAAACAGCACACATCGAAGGAGGACTAGTCTGGAGACTGCGGGGACGCCCGAGCCCCCCCAGAGATGTCCATCTCGTCCTCTCACCCGGTTGCCGACCGGCGTGATGGCGCATCTCTGGGATTTTTCACAGTTGGCGGGACAGCCTTTCATGAGTGGCTAAGTCACAATTGGGTCCCCTACTGACTGTGGTCGGCCAGCGGTGCACCGTGCCTCGGATCCCGCTACCCTCCGCGACTAGTCGCCCAATGCGGCCGAACGATGTGCTTCATATTCAGGCTACTTGGGATGCTACTGTTCTGACCCGACTTTCATACGGCGTCACTGGACATCGCGCCGGAACACGACTAGGTCGTTTGGCGGCGTGGCTTTGTCCAGTGGGTGGTTTTTAATGTCGACTCCCTTGCAATACTTGCCAGCATCCGACTTGGCTAATCAACGCGTTAATTTGGTACAGCGCAGACACTTGTTGGACAGTATGGTACAATCATTTTGGAAGAAATGGCGTCTAGAGTATCTGCATACGCTGCAAGTTAGGCAAAAATGGGCAACTCCTGACAAGCCTGTTGAAATCGGAACTGTCGTACTCGTGGGGCAAGATGATTCAGCTCCTTTGAGCTGGCCGTTAGGAGTTATAACACAAGTTTATAAAGGTACCGACAATGTCTCGCGCGTTGCCATGGTAAAGACCAAATTTGGTAATTTCAAACGTGCGGTCACTAAATTGTACCCAATCCCGACGCAATAATATTTTCGTTTATAGTAAAATAATCATAAGTACTCGTGTCTATTATTAGTTTAGTAAAACATAACTTTTATTTACATTTTCGTGTCTCGCAGTCAGTCATAAATTTAGACGTTCGATCATAACTCTTTTTATCACTCTTGAAGTCAGTTAGATCATTATTTTTGGATTTCGTTTTGAAAGATCTTGCGACCTTCCAAGGTGGGGTGCATGGTGAAGCGTCAATGCCTTATTAATTTTCTCATATATATAATATAATATATCTTAGTTCTAAATTGATGAACCCTCAGGATAGCGCCAATATGCTGCAGAGCCCATCGTATCAGCTGCTGTCTGAGTTTTTAGCTCAACAGATCCCAGAGATGGCGTTAGCAGTATCGATTCGGTAGATATTTGGTGTTATAATCTACCTACAAAAGGCATACAAGATGCTCAAAGGAAATATTTTTGTATAGAGGGTAATGTGTGGACAATTCATTCGTTTTCTCTCCGCTAAAAAACGCACATCGCCGCTCCGTGTTAATTTTATTAATTATAACTGAACAATTGAAGACGCAAGAAATAACACTTGCATTACAATCCATATTGTATGAACGTCACAGTGCAGTGAGTGTAACATCTTTTGTGCAAGACTTTCTCCCGATTATTTGGGATTTGTGTGTCGCCGGCCGGTCGCCATATAAGAACGCCTAGAACGATGTCTGCTGTAAATCCCAACTTGAAGGATTTGTGGGCATAACAAGGATTGCTTAAGGTACGTGGGCTATTTACTACTGCATTGTGTATGTATTGGTGTTTTTCAGGGAGGTTCATCAATTTGTTCAAAAGGTCAGCCATAATTTTAGGCGCCATTGACCTCATCTAATTAACGGTACGCAAGTACACAATAGGTGTAGGCTATTTACACGCCTCACCACGCGGCATAAAACGATATTATCCGCCCCATCTATCGATAAGTTTAATTTGGTCGAGCATACCGAGCATACAAAGTTATTTCCGTAACACTTCATAGTAGATGGCTTATGGTCATGAGTCAGTCCGAGATTTGCAAACCTGGTTTGGGTAATCAAAGTGACTTCACTACCAATATCAATGAACGCTACGAGCGGTACACCTATGTTTACTTAATCAATTAACTAATTGCATGGGGTAGTACTATAATTACGTATGCTTTTTGCCTCATCATTCGTTAATCGAGTATGTTTAGCTTAGAGAAGCATAGTTCGGGCCCATGCCCTATTTTCATACAATAGCTGCATTTTCTTAGAGGTATAGGACATCTGGAGAAAGGGTGACCTTTCTCTTGGCAATTGTATAAGAAATAGAATACACCAGGACTGACTTTTGCATTATTCCTGTTGTTTAGTTTCTCATCACCCGTATTTGCGTTCCTGTCTCTAGAAAACGGCTGCGGCGTGTATAGTGCATTATTATTGCTCATCAAAGCCTTTAATAAGTCATCAGGCTCGTTACATCGCAGTGCTAAGGCACTAGGCCTTGTAGTCCCGTCACTAATGCCATGAATAATGCAGTCAACAGCGTGTCTACCGGTAATTTCGCATTGATTGAGGAGAGCTAGCTTTTCGTAAAAGTGGTTTTGCTCACATGGAAAAGAATTTGATAACGTAATTTGCCACTCACCTCAAGTATACAATATTGAAATCTGGCTTTCTTACCAGGTCTTAGCTAGTCCTGACAATATCTGTATTGCAATATAATTTACGGTCCTTTCATCCCAGCCGTAGACTTTTGCTCACTCGTTTACCTTTTTTTTTTTAACTTAATATACATACGTTAGTTTTTCTCGGAAGGATTAAACTCTGGGATGATGTTTTTACTATCATTATTAAAAATACTGTGTGCTCTGGCCTGGCTGCGATGGAAGGATGTCCGTAGTAGACTGAATGATTTGGGTAATATATTTACTGGAAAAAGATTGACTACGTGTCGTGACCTTTAGCTTGGTGTCCGGCGGGATGTCTCTCGTTGTCCACGTCAGGCGGGCGGCTGTGGCTGCAACTGCGGCTGTCGCGCCTTGACCCATGGTGTGACCCCCGTCGCTCGCTCCGTTGGCAGCGCAGCCCAGCTTCACGTTCCCGTTGTAGGTCGAGCTCTGATTCAATACAAGTGGCGAATATATTTGAAATTTTTTTTTCTACCTTGCCCCTAGAAGCCACTAAGTCATTGGATTCTTGTCCCAATGTAGCAGAAACTATGTTAAAACATAATTTTCCAAGCAAATCACCGGACTTTTCTTTCAGACACACCACAAGATTTGATATTATAAAAACATTTCAAAGTTTAAACATAAAGAGTACCGAAGACTTGTGGGGTATGTCAGTAAAAGTGGTAGAGTCTATAATTTACATTATTGCACCATATTAAGAAACAATATTCAATCTTTGTGTCGATAGTGGAAACTTCCCCGATTTAATGAAACAAAGTAAAATCACTCCAATTTTAAAGGCGGGGTCTACATCTGACCCTTTCAATTATAGACCTATTTCCATCTTACCTGTTCTGAGTAAAGTATTCGAAAAAATTATGCTCAAACAACTACTATCCCATTTTAACAAACATAATTTATTAAATGAGAATCAGTTTGGTTTCACCAAGAGCAAATCCACAACAGATGCAGGTGTTCAATTGATGTCGCATATACTGGAAGCCTGGGAGAGTTCACATGATGCTATTGGCGTACTTTGTGATCTTTCCAAGGCATTCGACTGTGTAGAGCACTGCACTCTGATTCGTAAACTTTCCCACTATGGTATTCGTGGAAAAGCTCTGAATCTTATAGAGTCATATCTGTCAGACAGGCTACAGAGGGTTGGAATAAGTGGCAACACTTCTTCCGGGTCATTGGTAAAAATAGGAGTACCACAGGGACCAATTTTAGGACCTTTTCTGTTTCTAACTTATATTAATGATCTGCCTTGCATGGTCAAAGATTACTGCGATATTGTTTTATTCGCAGATTATACCTCTCTGATTTTTAAAGTAGATAGGAAAGACAGTGAACTGACGCATGTAAATAATGTATTATCTAAGATTTGTAAATGGTTCGCCGCTAATAATCTTCTCCTAAATTCAAAAAAGACGAAATGTTTAAAGTTTTCTTTACCAAATGTTCCTTATGTTGAACCAAACATAAAGCTTGGCCCAGATAAACTCCCTATTGATAAAGCGACAGTCTTCCTGGGAATCAAAATGGATTCCACTTTACAATGGGATCCACATATACATGATCTCTCCGGAAGACTTAGTTCTGCTGCATATGCAGTTCTTAGGATAAGACAGTTAACAGACGTAGCTACTGCTCGCCTAGTTTATTTCGCGTACTTCCACAGTATTATGTCGTATGGTGTATTGCTGTGGGGAACTGCTGCTGAGATAGAGACAATCTTTATCATACAAAAGCGTGCAATTCGAGCCATATATAAAATGGGTCCTAGGGAATCTGTGAGGGATCTTTTTAAAGAAATTGATATTTTAACTTTACCAAGTCTGTATATATTTGAAAATATTATGTATGTTCGTAAAAATTTGAGTAAATTTAAATTAAACAGTGACAATCACGATTACAATACTAGGAATAAAGATAAAATAGTGGTGCCAGGTTTTAGATTAGCAAAGACAAATAAAAGGTCCTTAGGTAATTGTGTGCGGTTTTATAATAAAGTTCCTAAACATATTACAACGCTCACAGAAGGGAAATTCAAGTTGCATGTGAAAAACATACTGATTAAAAAATCCTACTACACAGTTTCTGATTACATAAACGACAAAAATGCCTGGACAATTCCGCCTCCGCCAAGCTATTGCCTGTCACCTACATAATTTAAACAAATATTGTAATAACTCTATTATATAGTATGTATGTAACACATTGTTAAAAGATGTTTAAAAGAATGGCCCCGAGTTTCTTGCCCGTTCTTCTCGCAGTGGCTCTATACAATTTATTTGCTGAACGTGGCAGTACAATGTAGAATATTTCAATACTAAAATTTGTAATTGACCTTCATAAGAGCGTCGTAGACGCCTAAATTGAATAAATGATTTTGACTTTGACTTTGACTTTGCTCCAGCAACCAGCAGACGAATACGCTCCAGCTCCTGCCTCAGTACCACTTCACGCTCCAGCAACCTGCGGCTGTGGCTGTGGCCCGTCGTGTGGTGTTGCGACCATGGCAGCGAATGAGACTGTGTCCGGAGCGCGAACGGTTGCGTCGAGGAGTTTCCACACTCCGTGCTTTAATATCTCCTAGCTCCATCCACTGAAACTCGTATCATGAAATTGTGTGCATTAGAAAACGAGTTGACTAAAGGGTGAATATATATAATATTTTATTTATATGAGGGTAGTTTGAAGATTCAAAATATCTCGGAAACGGTGCGTCCTACACCGAAAATAATGAAATTTTAACCCCCCTTAATAATCCCACGCACCAAAGTGCCAATTAGAAAGTTTTTTTTTTTTTTCTATTTCATTGTATAATTTCGGTGTTCATCGTTAAGTGAGATGGGCAGACATGAATCTACATATATTATTCAAGCATATACTCATAATATAAATCCACTGAAAGGTGTGAAACACCACGTGTAACGTTTGATTGAGAACACGTACTCAGCTAGACGGCCCCGCAGTATGTATAATATCACTAACTCTCAATAGGCACACACTCAATTCACTGAAACACTTATATAAATAGGCAAATGGTTTCCATGCGGATTGCTTTAAATTGTGGGCGTGTACTTACAAGTTTTGTCGATCCCACTTCTGAGATGTAAAGGACCCCAGTAACGCTGGTGTACTAACGGTGATTATAAATTAAACACGATGATTCACTAGAATAATTCGTTATAATATGTGTTCCAATCTTAATTACAATTGTTTTCACAGAATACGTCCGCACGATTCAGTCGTCCAATCATGAATGCATCACACTGCCTTCGCTCTGCTAAGCCACCGTTCCGACTGTGTTGCCATTAAAAACTGCTAAACGTTACAGAATAAGTTTAAGTTTTACTTTATTAAAACCTTACAGAATAACCTGATGGCGTGTATTCTAGATGTTTGTTTAAGTAAATATTATTATGTAATTAGATATTGTATTATATGTTCGATCGTATGTCATATATTGTCCTAATATCTAGTACAAGTTATCCTGAATCAAAAATCAAGCAACCTATCACTTTTTAATACCTATCAGTCTCTTTCGTTTGTTTCCACTCTATCCGTACGACTCGTCATTGGCGAAATTGTGGCAACACCACAGAAGCCACTCCAAAAAGAGTTTTTTTTTCTATAAATGTACTAGTGTGATTTGTACACTCACCATTTGTCAATTTAGTTGTATCGTGTTCAATATTTAACTAAATAGTCGAGTCAAGTCACAACATTCATGTTTGGGTCTACAGTTATTACAAAGTCATATTTCACAAAAACTTTATTTTTTGTATTAAGTGTATGCTTTACTGTATTTAGTTGTAGGCATCACCAATATATGTGCAGATAATATCAGATAAATACTTTTATATTGAATAGGTTTAAGTTGATACAAAGGTAAATCACAGAAATTCATTTTATATACAAACTGATTTATTGACATATTTACTTGTTTTCGGGCACCTTGTTCACGCAAAGCCGAAAATGGAAAATCCTGTTTGTAGTATATTAATCTGTCTATTAGATACGATAACATAAATTGTTATAGCTAATACCTATAATCCATTAATTCGACGAGAATTGATTAACCAATTTAAGCCCAGATACAACCATTAACGATTAGATTAAGGAACGAGGATTGCGTATAAAAGAGTAGAAGAAGAAGTTTTTGGTATTCCACCGTCTGCTGATCAAGATGAAACTGTTCCTACCTCTGTTGTGTGCTGTGGTCGCCGCTACCGTCGGTGCAGAGCTGGTGGAGGATGGTATCACTGAGCCGCTGCGCTACTACCACGAGAACGCTGGCATCGCCGAGGCCGAGCGCATCCGCCGCAACGAGGAGGAGGCCGATGCCAGGGGAGACGGCGGCGAGCGCATCGCGGGTGGTTCAGCCGCCGCGCTCGGTGCCTATCCCTTCATGGTGAGTGATAACCGGCGTTACTGCATTGGGCACGACACAGGTATCTATAGGTATAGGTTGAGAGTGGAGAGTAATGGAGAGTCGTTATAATATGTTGTAGGGTGGGCTTGTAATCACGTTGACGTCGGGTGCCACCTCCGTGTGCGGCTCTTCACTTTTGACCAACACCCGCGCCGTGACGGCCGCGCATTGCTGGTGGGATGGCCGTAACCAGGCGCGCCAGTTCACTGTAGTGCTTGGCTCCGTGCGACTCTTCACCGGAGGCGTGCGCGTCAACACCAACCAAGTCCAGATGCATGCAAGCTGGAACCCAAACACCATAACCAACGACGTTGCTATTGCTATCTTGAACCACGTCACCTTCACGAGTGAGTGTCACGGAAGTCGTAGTCCCTCTCCCGCCCCGTGCTGCTCACAGACTGACTGATCTTTCTATTTCACTTGCAGACACGATCGGGCCGGTGGCGCTGCCCAGCGGCACTCTGCTTAATAACAACTTTGCGGGATGGACGGCCAACGCCGCTGGCTTTGGCAGGACCGGTGACGGTGAGTCATATCGAATGACTTTAGTTTGAAGTCTATCGATTTCCATCGAAAGAATTTATATCAATTGATACGCATTTATTATATTTTAGTTATAATAGCAAAAGCCTTAGAGAATTTCCTATTTATTGAAAAATATTCTAGTATTATAGTAAACAACGTAATTATAACATTATTACTATAACGTACAGCCTCTAGGCTCCAGCCTTTCCCAAAGTGGGGATAACGCCCCCTGTGGGCGCTGCTGGCCTAAAGAGGGGTAGTAAGAGGCAGAAAAAAATGGGGAGTTGTGTTGTCTAGGCTTAGGGGGCGACTTGTAGTTTCATCTAGAAGGACTCTTAGACACCGACTGAGCTCTCGACTACAACTTGTGAACATCAACTTATATTACTTAAGATATTGGTCAAACTAACTTGGTTCGATATTTATCTGCGTGTAGTTCATATATCTGCCCTATTTTATTGAATAATAAATAAAATAATACCTGAAGAGGCTCTCGCTAAAAGGTTGGATCAAGGATCTGATGCAAAAGGCAGTGATCCTCGACACAACACGCATTGTCCTGAGGTTCCTCTCTCTGCAGCCCTTATCACCGGTAGCTTGGGCCCTACCCCGCTACCGGCGGCATCCTAGTTTTAAGTTTTTTATAATATTTGTTTTTATATTAATATTGTAAGAAACTTAAAATTATGTTAGAATATAAATACTGTAAATATTAATGAAAGCCTTTATTTTGGATAGTTGATTCCCTACACTAAATTAAATTTGTATTTTCGACAACCGTATCCGTTTGCCTTAATTTGGCATAGGCCTCCTCCAACTTTTTCCAATCTTCCCTTTCCCTGGCCACTCTAGACCACATATTGCCCACGACTGTTTTTATGTCATCTTCCCATCTTTTTATTGTCTTACTCTATGAATTGGTATCCCGTACACAGGGAAAAGTCCTGTGTACGGGATACCAATTCATGATTGTTTTGCTCCACTTCCCTGACCCTCTTAGAGTGTGCCCTGTCCATCGCCATTTGTTTTTTCTTATTATGTGTGTGGAGTTCTCTATTTTGTTGTTTTTTTAATTTATGTGTTTTATATTTTGTCTGATTTCTTTACGTTCAACATACTTCTCTGCATGGATTTCTGCCATACTTCTAGTTATTGCTTTGTCAAAGTCAAAGTCAAAATTGTTTATTCAATTTAGGCGTCTACGACGTTCTTATTAAGGTCAATTACAAATTTTAGTATTGAAATATTCTACATTGTACTGCCACGTTCAGCAAATAAATTGTATAGAGCTACTGCGAGAAGAATGGGCAAGAAACTCGGGGCCATTCTTTTAAACATCTTTTAACAATGTGTTACATACTTACTATATAATAGAGTTATTACAATATTTGTTTAAATTATGTAGGTGACAGGCAATAGCTTGGCGGAGGCGGAATTGTCCAGGCATTTTTGTCGTTTATGTAATCAGAAACTGTGTAGTAGGATTTTTTAATCAATATGTTTTTCACGTGCAACTTGAATTTCCCTTCTGTGAGCGTTGTAATATGTTTGGTGTGGGTCCCATTGTAAAGTGGAATCCACTTTGATTCCCAGGAAAACTGTCGCTTTGTCTATAGGGAGTTTATCTGGGCCAAGTTTTATGTTTGTTTCAACATAAGGAACATTTGGTAAAGAAAACTTTAAACATTTCGTCTATTTTGAATTTAGGAGAAGATTATTAGTGGCGAACCATTTAAAAATCTTAGATAATACATTATTTACATGCGTCAGTTCTACTTTAAAAATCAGAGAGGTATCATCTGCGAATAAAACAATACCGCAGAAATCTTTGACCATGCAAGGCAGATCATTAATATATGTTAGAAACAGAAAAGGTCCCAAAATTGATCCCTGTGGTACTCCCATTTTTACCAATGACCCGGAAGAAGTATTGCCATTTATTCCAACCTTCTGTAGCATGTCTGACAGATATGACTCTATAAGATTCAGAGCTTTTCCACGAATACCATAGTGGGAAAGTTTACGAATCAGAGTGCAGTGCTCTACACAGTCGAATGCCTTGGAAAGATCACAAAATACGCCAATAGCAACATGTGAACTCTCCCAGGCTCCCAGTATATGCGACATCAATTGAACACCTGCATCCGTTGTGGATTTGCTCTTGGTGAAACCAAACTGGTTCTCATTTAATAAATTATGCTTATTAAAATAGGATAGTAGTTGTTTGAGCATATTTTTTTCGAATTCTTTACTCAGAACAGGTAAGATGGAAATAGTTCTATAATTGCAAGGGTCAGATATAGACCCCGACTTTAAAATTGGAGTGATTTTACTTTGTTTCTTTAAATCGGGGAAGTTTCCTCTATCGACACAAAGATTGAATATTGTTTCTAAATATGGTGCAATAATGTAAATTATAGACTCTACCACTTTTAGTGACATACCCCACAAGTCTTCGGTACTCTTTATGTTAAAATTTTTGAATGTTTTTATAATTTCAAATCTTGTGGTGTGTCTGCAAGAAAAGTCCGGTGATTTGCTGGGAAAATTATGTTTAACAAAGTTTCTGCTACATTGGGACAAGAATCCAATGACTAAGTGGATTCTAGGGGTAAGGTAGAAAATAAATATCAAATATATTCGTCACTTGTATTGAATCAGAGATTTGAATGATGACATAATATGTTGAATCTTTTTTTTTTTTTTTTTCATGCTGGATAGGTTAGCCTTTGACCACTATCTCACCTGATGGTAAGTGATGATGTGGTCGAAGATGTTGTTCAGGCTAACCTAGAAGTACTGGCTCTCAAGGACAGCTGCCGGAACACACCGTTAGGTGCTTGGCGGCAGATTTTCTACTTGAGGGTGGTAGCTAGCCAGGCGGGCATTCACAAAATGCCCTACCACCATGCTGTAACGACTGCCATCCTAAGACAACAACCGGGACCGAAGGCTTAACGTGCCCTCCGAAGCACGGAAGCGCTCAGTAGTAATGTCACTAACGGTCACCCATCCAACTCATGACCGCGCGCGACGTTGCTTAACTTTGCTGATCGGTTGAGAGCAGCTAAGTAAACTTCGCTATGAGCGCTTCAATTCGCTATGAATCTATAGGTTTATTTTTACCAGTTTCACTATTTACGGTCTTCCAAATGGTTTATATTTTATTTTAAGACTTGCTAATTTTGTATCTAATATAAAGAGATTTAGCACACAAGTAAACAGACTTGAACATTTTTGAATACTTCCTAACATAATCATGAAACTGTTTGCAAGATGTTAAATTTTTCCTGCGATACAAATATCAAACAAATAATCTCTAGTTTTTCGAATACCTGTTGTTGCCCAATCACCGAACTTCAACTTTCCATCTATTTGTTTTTTTATTTTTGGAAATACGTTTTGAAACTCAATGTTTACTAAAAAAAATAATCTATTATAAATGTCATTTGGGTCACTATGAGAAAAACTTGTAATGCCAAGCTTAGTTTCTATGTTGGTACTGAGTATTTCAGCCTACTAGTTGTTAATGGTCTATGTTCAATTTCATACCTCTCTGTTTCTCTGATTCCATCAAATTTTATCGCTAGGCCCTCATGATCAGATCTCACCCTTCATTATTGACTTTTCTGTAGTCTTACAGTTTGAGTATATATTTTGTTTAAACAGGTAGCTGAAGTGTCTGATATCCTAGTGGGCTCACAGAATGGAAATTTCAAATTATATGACTTAAACAATGAAATAAGATCACTCTTATTTTTAGTATTCAATAAAATATCTATATTAAAATCACCACATACAAATATGGGTTCTTTGCATTTTGAAATTTTCTGTAGTATATTTTCCAAAGTGGATAAAAATTCTGTAAAATTTTGAGGACGGTCTTCATCTGTTGGTGGTCGATATACGCACAACACGAGATGCCTGTCCACCTCCACACAAGCAACCCCACAGACACGTTCGACAGAACATCTGACCAGGTCACGGCGTTCTTTAAATTTTTAAATTATTTTTTACAAGTGTAATACACCCGCCTCCTTCTGCAGATGATCTGTTAAACGCACTACCTACACTAAAATTCTTTACATTAAATAACATTTTATCTGCTCTAAGCCAAGTTTCAGTGAAACATAATATATCAAATGGATATTTATCTAAGAATATTTCAATTTCAAGTATTTTGCCAGGGAAGCGATTTATATTTTGGTAGTATAGTGCTATGCCAGAACACTTCCCTGTTGTCTCCCTTAAAAGTTTAAACTGTTTGACTGAACATTAGTACATGTACTAAAATCTGTAGCGTCAATACTAGACTTAGGTATATTTCCTATAATCGACTCAATATTATAAGCTACCAAAGTAGCAATTAAATTTTTATATTTCTTAGGTAAGTACATCCTATCCTGAGTGAGTAATAAATTTAATACAGTCAAAAAATAAAAGTTTGTCTCCATGACGACATGTCATATTATATAAAATTGTATTTAATGAGTGAATATGCTCATTCTTTGAGTCAGTGCATCTGAACAGGGAAATGCACATAACATGATTTGATACCCATCAAGATTTAATTATTAGGTTATACTTGCTATTAATACCCAAACTTTGGCCTAAGTACACAAGACATAACTATAGTATTTTTATCAATTTCAGAAGCCACAATTTTCTTCTCAATCTGTGCATAAGAAGCACCAGGCATGCAGTATTTTTTAACAGAGCAGTGTAGTGAATTACCAAGTAATGAACCAAAATTTCTGCCTATTGCATCTGAAAAAACCAAAACTTTGGTAACCATATCCTGGTTAGTGGTGATACCCTGATTCTCCCCCTGCACTGCTTCTGTGCATGTTTTGTTTAATGGCTGAGCTATTGTTGGTATTGGATGGGGCTCTCTGGTTGCTTGCGGCTGACTATGAGACCTTGAGCATACACACTCAATATTTCTCACACTCTCCACATTGGTGGTCACAAGATCCATTAAACTTATAGCTTCCTTGTAGTGATCACTAAGATGGTTTTGAGCTGATAAGTAGCTAGAGAAAATATTATGCAATAATTTCTCTTTTTCTAGCAGCTCAGAGCGAAGACTCAGAGTATCATCATCATACAGTTGCTTAGTAATTTCTAATTCATCTAAACAATTTTGAAGATTTTCCTGTCATAGTAACTTATCTTTCACCAAATTCACATTTCTCTTGAAATAGTTCCTGTTTTTAAGTTGTTTTTTTGCACTTCCACATCACTTTATTAAGCTTAAAATACTTTTAGATTTTCTTATGGCTCTGAAAGATTGGAAATTGACTGCATGTAGTGTTCTCATCAGTCAAGTCAATAGTTACAATAGGCCGCAGGGAGCTTGCTGATTCCATGCCACTACCGACCAGCTCATTGTATAAATTTAAGGTGTCAGCGGCCTGCTCATTGAACTTTGTCGATTTTAACAACATGATTTCATGTTGAGCCTTACTTAATTAAAATTCTAGTTCTGATATACGGCTCAAGGCCTGTTCATGCGTTTCACTACATTCTTTAAATGACAGTACAATGTTCTGTAGTTGTTCATTTTGTTGGAGCACTTCTGAGTAATCAGTGTACAGACTGGCAAGTTCCCTCTTGAGTTCAGTGTTTTTTGACACAATTTTGTTCACCTCAACTTCACTGTCTTCTCTTTCTTGTAGAAGCTGACCAGAGAGGTTTTTGTACTTTTGCAGGTCCTGCAGAGCAACTCTGAGTTTCTCTTCCAGTTCTCTTGCCAAGGTTTTCCTAGTAGTTACAGGCATAGTGAAGTACCAACAACTCCGAACAATTTCTGGAAAAGAGATAATAGTAGCTAAGTTTCTGTTTCAAGAAGTATTCTAAGTATTTATGTATTCCTTACAATTCAAACTCAAAGTTACAATTATTTCCTTTATAAGTTATATACTATAAACAAAATCAACAAATCAAGTCAGAATACAGTAATTAATACACAACATATTATTTGTTTACATTTGTATATGCAACAGATAAAAGGGCAAAAGAAACAGAAAAACAAAAAAGAGCACAGTTTAAATGGAATGGTTGAGCACCTGATTCCCACACTAGATGATGGTGAGAAACAGATTGGAGTGAAAAAAGTATGAAACTTTTTATCTGCTTACAAAAGCAACAAATGATTGATGGTAATAGGTATACCTTATTATATGTTTCTTTTATAATAGATAATTTTTGTGGGCTTGACTACCATAAATATTAAAGTGTAAAGTCATTAGCACTAGCATCCAGAGCAGACCGGTGTCCTCTAGCAGCACACGTTCACGAGGTAATGCATGTGCCAGCCATCGCCTTCCTCAACCATTTTGGTTTGAGCCCCCCTGTTTGGCAACCATAGGTTAATACGGGAAGGATACATGTATTATAGAGTTTTCTTTTGATGGTTATAATCATATCCTTGTTTTTCATAATTTCTTCCAAGAATTTCCCATTATTTTATGGATATGGTCTGCTCTGGTCTGCTCTGGTTTGTTCTGGTCTGGTCTAATCTGATCTCATCTCATCTGGTCTGGCCTGTTCTGGTCTTGTCTCATCTGATGTTTGGTATGGCCTGTTCTGGTCTGATCTGGTTTGTTCTGGACTGGTCTAATCAGATCATATCTCATATGGTCTGATCTGTTCTGTTCTGGTCTAGTTTGGGCTGGTCTGGTCTGGTCTACAATTAGCTCTAATATACATGCCCAAGGACTGCTGCAGATATACACCGTTAGGTGCTTGGCGACAGATTTACTACCTGAAGGTAGTAGCTTGCCAGGCAGGCATTCCTAAAATGCCCTATCACCTGCCTGTAACGACGCCCATCATAAGACAACAACCGGGACAGATGTCTTAACATGCCCTCCGAAGCTCAGTAGCGCTCAATAGTAATGTCACCCATCCAAGTCATGACCGCGGCGGAAGTTGCTTAACACTTTGCTTATCGGTTAAGAACAGCTAAGCAAACTCCGCTACCAGCGCGTCAATTTATTATTGTTTAATTTTCGCGTTAGCTGGCAAGTTTGTTTTTAAGGACAGAAGACAAAGAAACTCCGAGAATAACACTCTCCATAGCATAAAAAAAAAATAGAGCGTATCATTCCCAACAACAGTCAGTCAGTCAGGTTTTATCAGGGTTTTCATAGGTGGGAGCACATAATTCAAACTTGTGAAAAGCATAAGTTAAATAACATTAAAATATTTTTGTGAAAATAGTTTTTATTGCATTGTGGCATACAATAGATTCAGTATTATTTCAGATTTCAAAATGTAATATTCAATCCATACTTACCTACAGTGATGTGATTTGAACATCTTATGAACTTATTATGTAGTGAACTCTCGATCCACGCTGACAGTAGGCAAAGATGAACGAGTACGTATGATAACGCAGCATGGATCTGTTTGAGAAATGACGGGTGTGTGTTGTGTTGCAGCGGCGGCCGGAGGCATCACCAATAACCAGTTCCTATCGCACGTGACCTTGCCGGTGATCACAAACGCAGTGTGCCGGCAATCGTTCAACATCGTCGTCGACTCCACGATCTGTGTGAGCGGCGCTAACGGCCGCAGCACCTGTGGCGGGGACTCCGGCGGCCCGCTCGTTGTCATCAGCGGCAACCAGCGAATCCTCGTAAGAACCTACTGTTCCTCTTGTTTCCGTTCACTGGAGGTGCCATGACCTTAGATATATATCATATTGATATGTTATGTTTCACTGAAACATGGCTTAGAGCAGTTAAAATGTTATTTAATGTAAACAATTTTAGTGTAGGCAGTGCGTTTAACAGATCATCTGTAGAAGGAGGAGGGTGTATTTTTCTTGTAAAAAATAATTTTAAAAATAAAAGAACGCCGTGACCTGGTCTTATTTAAAGTGACTTAGTCAGATGTTCTGTCGAACGTGTCTGTGAGGTTGCTAATGTGGAGGTGGCTGTCCGCCTGTGCATCTCGTGTTGTAGGACTAGCAGAAGTTAACCCTAACAGCTTGTTAGCATTTTTCCAATAAACCTGTATATTGAATGAGAATCAGTTTGGTTTCATAAAGAGCAGACCTACAACAGATGCAGGTGTTCAAGCTGCTGCTGCTGAGATAGAGATAATCTTTATCTAACAAAAGCGTGCAATTAGAGCCATAAATGAAATGGATCTTAGGGACTATGTGAGGGATCTACTTCTAGGTTAGCCTGAACAACATCTTCGACCACATCATCACTTACAATCAGGTGAGATAGTGGTCAAAGGCTAACCTATCAGGCAAAAAAAAAAAGATCTTTTTGAGAAAATTGATATTTTAACTTTCCCACTCAAATTTTTACGAACTTACATAATATATTTGAAAATATTATGTAAGAATGTAAAAACTGGAGTAAATTTATATAAAACAGGGCCAATGACCATTACAACACTAGGTATATAGATAAAAAATAGCGGTGCCAGGTTTTAGATTAGCTAAGACTAATAAAAGGTCCTTCTTAGGTAATTGTGTGCGGACTTACCATAATTAAGTTCCCAAACATATTACAATGCTCACAGAAGGAAATTTCAAGTTGCATGTGAAAATAATTTTTATTAAGAGATCCTACTATACAGTTTGTGATTAATTAAATGACAAAAATGCTTTGGCCATTCTCTTTTGCCAAGCTATCGCCTGTCACCTACGGATTCAATTATCCAATATTTAAATGATTTTATAATATAGTATGTAACACATTGTTAGACGTTTAATATTATGGCTCCGAGTTTCTTGCCGTTCTTCTCGCAGTGGCTCTATACCTTTTTTTTGTGAACGTGGCGATATAATTTGGAATTTTACAATTATAATTGTTTTTAATTGCCTTCATAAGAGCGTCTTGAGACGCCTAAATTGATAAATGATTTTAGTTTTTAATTTGGCCATTTCTCATTCGCTCCCTCTTGTTGCAGATCGGCATCACGTCCTTCGGCTCGGCGTTGGGCTGCCAGCGCGGCTTCCCGGCCGCCTTCGCGCGTGTTACTTCCTTCAACACCTGGATCCGCCAACGTATTTAATCGTTACCTACAATATATTTGAAGTGTTATTTTTAAAACTGACTTTAATTGCTGTTCCACCATTCGTTCTTAGTTCTATGAGGTTAATAAGGAAGTATTCATTGTAGTATTTGTCACCTTACTTTCAAAATTTGGTTCTGGTACCCAACAAACCGGTGGGGTGCTGGGTTAGAATGACATCCCCCATTTCGTGCCGTGGGTGTTGTAAGAGGTGACTACGGGAAAAATACCTGAAGGTGGAAAGCAGCGCCTTCTGAAAAACTGACAGCTTTACTGCAATCCTCAAGACGCCTGCCAAGCGCGGGGATTATGGAAAATTGACCTCTGTCAGCGGTGGACGTTACGGTTGATGTGATGAAATAACAATTTTTAAAATAAATAATAGGAGTTAACGTATGCAATTACCGTTTTTTTGTAATAGGTACTTCGACTTGCCCATACTTTTATTATTTTGATTTTCCTTATTTTTGTCATTTTTTTTACGAATATATAATAATTTTGATGTGATACCGATAAATATTTATTGCTATTTTGTATTATGTGAGATCTTAAATTAATATTATCCAAAATTGTACTCCTGACTTGCCCAGTATGACAACCAATGTTTTAAGGCCAATAAATATATTCTATTCTACTCTATTCTTGACATAGAACCTTCATGATTTGAGATTTTTGAGTGAAAATTTTTGTACATGGTACCTATGAGGTTCTTCGTTTAAAATATATGCAACATACGATTATTGACTTTCAGTTGTTTTTTTTATTCAGCTTAGACAACTTTAAAGAGCTTAATGATGGATACTTCGAAAATTCGAGTGATATATGAATACGAGTTCCAACGCTGAACTAACGCAGCAGAAACCGCGCGCAATATCAATGTTGCAAGTTTGGAGAGGGGACAGCTAATGAACGCACCGTGCGATTTTGGTTTAAACGCTTTCGTGAAGACAACCCGCACAGGTGAATAACAATTCATTGAAAGAGATGGTGGAAGCTGGGCCGCTACTTACTACAATTCAACGAAGTTTCGTTTTTCGTGTTCGAGCAACCTTTTAGACAACGAAAATTAAATTTGCGGTACGAAGTTCGTTGTTTGATATTGTCTATGGTCGGACCGCATCGTTCATCACAAATCTTGCCCGCTATGGAATCTCCCATACTACTCTACGAACGCTATTATGCTTCAATCAATGTTAAGTCTTAAAAATGTTAATTTTAAATACTACAAACTATAAACAACAGTACAGCTACTACAATACTACAGCTACTACAGTAAAAGCATTTGGACTCTTAGGGAGTCCAAATGCTCTAACCCACTATCAGTTGGCAGCGTGCCCAGCATGCTGGCAGCATTGCCCCGTTGAATTGCAATGCTTATTCTTTGAGCCAAATAGGTGCCAGCATTTTGATCACGCGTCGCATCGACCAAGCGCTCTGATAGATTTTGGAAAATACGATGAGCTCCCGGTCCCCACGGACCCAATGTCTCTACACCAAACGGCTCAAATATGTAACCCATACCCAGGTTAGCATATTTGCGCCGCTTGAGTCGCTCCGCCGAAGTAGCCGCGGCGCCAGCCCCCACGTGGGTTTCAGAAAGGTGTGACGGCGCTAAAGTGTCTACGCATGTAGCGTCCCACACTAAGGGCCGTCCTAACTTCCATGGAACCAGAGTCATGCCGTCAGGTCTTTTACCATCGTCACGCATCAGACCGTTCGGTTCGAGAACAGCTGGAACATTGGCGCTGGTAAAAGCCCGGCGAATGATATCGTTAAGGCTGGCGTGGCGGGAAATTCGACCAGCACTTCGAGAGCAGGAGAGGCCATGGTGACCGAGTTGGTCAACTGCAGTACCACACTGGCAGTGATGTGCAACACAACACCTTGCACCCAAGCGTAAGCTAATAGCGAGACGAAAAGCGGAAGGATCTATAAGGCTACCAGTTTTGTAAGAAGGAATGGCTTGTAACCAAAGACCTGATTCCCACACAGAAACAGCGAGAATACGAGCACGATCTGCGATACTAGGGCACGTATTTAAAAGATCTTTCCGTGCTAGCTCGCATAGGGGCCGATCCCACTGTTTCTGGGATGACAACATTTTTGGGAACTCAGTATTTGGACAAGCCAGTCCCCATGTGGTTTTGGCCTCAGCCAGATATGCTACATCAAAAGAGCCTAAAGATTGTGCAAGAATTTTTTCTACTAATTTGTGTGTACTGTGTACAGAAGACAAAAAAGCTGGTAATGCCACACTAGAAATTTTGCGTATCCCTATGCCCCCCAACCTCACAGGGAGGGAAGCTTGCACCCAAGCCCTATCATCCATCTCAACATTCAAAACCGAAATTAACGTATCTTTTAATAAATTGTCTAAGCTTAAAAGAAGCTCACTGTGCTTCCACAGCTGACAACATCTCAAGAAGTATGTAAATTTAGGAACGAAAAGGCAAAATCTAATAATAGTTAAAGCCATATGGGCGTTAATTTTGAATAATCTGCTAGAAGCATTTCTAAACTTTTGAATTTGTTCTTCGACAAATGGTGACAAAGATTCGTCAAAAATCGGTGAACCCAAAAGACGGAGCGAACATTTTTCTACTAATTTTATATTAGGCGCAAGTAAGTTGAATTTTTCAATAATCGAAATTTTATCTGGACAAGTATCACAAACAAAAAGTTCACATTTGGAAAAATTTAGTTCAAGGCCAATAAGACGAAAATCGTCTATAAGTACTCGCAAGTCATTCAATACCGTGTTCGCATCGCCACCTAAGGTTCCGTCATCCAAATACCAAACGTTAAGTTTAGATTGGAGACGTTGAATTATTGAGTGGATGGCAAGGCTAAAGATGGCTGGTCCCAGAGGATCACCCTGTTGACATCCTACGGAAGATAATATAACGTTGTTTTGGTATGTTAATTTTGATGGTTTGCCGTAACATTGCCAAAGAAAAGGGTATAATTCCGGAATTTTATCTTTCACTTCGGTCAAAAGGGTGCCTCTATCTAATGAGTTGAATGCATTTTTAACATCCACCTTCAAAAGCACATCTCCACAATTTTGATCAAGAAATGTGCGTAGTGAATGTACAGCAGCCTCACAACCACCCTGAGAACCAAAACCGAGTTGTAGTGGTTGAAAAAGATTACTTAAAAAAGCAACCTTTTTCCTACAACCACATTTGGCTGTGAGGCGACGATAAGTGGTGCCTACTGCTATAGGCCTAATACCACCATCTTTTTTATTAAGGGCACATAAATTCGCACCGTACAGAATTTCGGTAATTTCATTGTTGACCTGACCCGACAACATCAAATTAACCAAAGCCGTGACATCCTTTAGAAGTGTCTCGCCTACCTCACCAGAACTAAAAGATAAAATATCTTTTAAGTGCTGAGGCGTCAGGCCATCTAGACCACCGGCTGAGCCACTTCGAAAAGATGCCACGGCTGCAGAAACGTCCTGTGGGGTCACCTCAACAATGTCATTATTTTGTTCAGGAGAGTCGGGAAGGTGGAGACCTGCAGTTGCAGGCGGATGCTTTTCTATTAGGGAATTCAACGTGTCAGATGTGAAAGGGGCGATTGTATCACTCGAAAACAAGATGCGTGCCGCGTTTTTGATGTCACCATCATTAATTTTGTTTTCTACTATTTTAATAGTAGCTGAATCGACATTATTTGTTTTTGTATTCCGCCGCAGTGGCGGAATTATTAAAGTTGAGCCAAAAGATTGCTTTTCCCGTGCATTGTATTTCACGCAGTTTTCCTTTACTCTAGTTGTAAGGGATTTTTTGTTAGAAGGATCAAAATTTACGTGAAATACGTGGTACGGGAATGCTAGAAGATGCTCCCAGGCTTGCCTAGTATTAGTAGCCAAAACTTTTTTAATTGAAGAAGATAACGATTGGGCAACAGAAATTCTCGCACCCCGAGGTATGCGTTTTATAACAGGAATATTATTTTTGTACGAGCTTAAAACCTCCCAAAACGGTTTGGCAGGGGTAGCAGGGCTCGCAACACTGCTACCACTTACTGTTTGATTATTTATTGGTGCCGAAAGGGGAATTTCCGAACTTTTATGACACCTTTTTTGGTGAATTTTGAGGCCTTTTTGACCTTTAAAATATCGAGCCTGGGGGCACTGCGGACACAACATCTGGCTGTCTTGCGATACAAAGGTCCCAACTACTGCATTCATTGTTTGGGTACAAAGCATTGTTTACAAAATAAATCAAAGCTTATCTTAGAATCTCTAGGGTGACGTCTCGACCCGGATGAAGTCTCGCGTAAACAACGTCGTCGAAGTCCGTAGTGCGCAGGTGTCGCAGGCAGCGTTGCCATGGAAACAAAAAATAACCGATTAGAAAATAATAAGCTAATGAAACTAACTACAGAGGCCCACAGGAGCCCTACAAACAATACCTCGCAAAATTCCAAGAGGAAGAATGCGGTTGATGGGCAGATAATGCCTATCTACTATCTGAAAATAAAATTAATTATTTTTTGTAAATAAATCTGAAATTTACTGACCTGTCAATTTGCCTGATCATAGACAAAATTTAAATATTAAATAATTATAATAATTTTAAATAACATGATAATTAATTGACGTTCGATATAATAATAAATTGATTGCGATTATTTTCAATATTTAATTACCATTCTTTCGAGGAGAGAATTGGTCTGTTTTTTTTTGTCTTAGACTTTATTTTACATGGGCATTTTAAAACAATTCAATATTTATTATTATTATTATTTTAATTTTTTATTGTTTTAAGACGCGTTGGGCTCGATCTTTCGGAACTTGAAGTAGGTACTTATTCATATATAATAGGTTGTATGATTTATTTTTGAATTATTATTTTTGTATGTTATATTATTTATTTCCCTGTTCGTCTCGTTAGTGTTTATAACATGGCGAGTCCATCGCGCGTCCCTTGCCCACACTGCTTGGGTTCTTTAAAGCTATTCTCCTATCCGCACGGTCTCAGTGTGCACATAGGGCGAATGCACAGGGATGTAGTTTTATCTGGACTTGAGACTCCTGGGCCTACGGACTTCACGCACTTGCCAGCGCCCCACCTGAGCTTGGACGACTTGCCTACTCTCCGGTCGAGGGTCCGAGTTCTCAGGCATGTACCTAAGGGAGCGAGAAGTATGGCGGCCGGTAAGCTGTCATCTTTGATTGAGCGCTGTGTCCAGTCTTATAGTACTGTCGACTGGTTGGCGTTATTGACTTTCGCCTACACCGCTTTACGGCTGCCGGAGCGTGGGGATGGGAAATCACTTACGTCTAGGGTGAAGGAAAATATTGAAAGGACCGCGTCAGGTTTTCCTACAGATTATCTACCTTCAAAGACACCGGCATTTTATAAATCAATCCAGAGCAAAGTCTTCGAGGGTGACCTACGAGGAGCAGCGCGCCTTCTCACCTCGGAGTGCACTTTCGCGCCGCCGGGCCCTGACACACTTGCGATATTACAGGCCAAGCACCCCGCACCCGCTTGTCTTCCTTGTATACCCCCGGCACCTGACGAGGACTCTTCACCGATACTTTCAGTGAAAATTGAGGATGTTTCGGACGCTCTCCACTCATTCTACCGTGGTTCGGCGGCTGGTATGGATGGGTTGCGGCCGGAACACCTAAAGGAGTTAATTTCCTCGTCGGCCGGAGATAACGGACAGAAGTTACTAGCTTCACTTACGCACCTTTGCAATTTCTTATTGAAGGGGAAATTGAACCCTGATATCAGCCCATTTCTGTACGGGGGTTCTCTTTGTGCACTTCAAATGAAAGACGGTGGTACGAGGCCAATCGCAGTGGGAAATACTTTTCGCCGTTTGGTGGCCAAACTTTGCTGCCGAGTAGTTCGGGGTGAGCTCACACCTTATCTCCAGCTCCACCAGGTAGGATTTGGTACGCCCCTTGGATGCGAAGCCGCTATCCATGCCACACGAAGCTTTGTTATGAGAGCTGGGAGCGATGTTATCCTTCTAAAACTTGACATCAAGAACGCTTTCAACAGTGTCGATAGGGGCTCGATGCTGTCGGAGGTCAGGGAGTTGACACCGTCATATTTCCTTTCCTTCGCCAGTGTTACGCGACCCCGAGCAGTTTATCTTATGATGGCGTTTGCGTTCAATCGCAAGTCGGGGTACAACAGGGCGATCCTCTAGGACCACTAATTTTTAGTATGGCGATTCATAAAGCCATTAAGTCCCTAGAGTCTCCCCTCAACATCTGGTATTTGGATGATGGAACTCTTGGCGGTAGTTGGCAATTTGAGTAAATTTAAATTAAACAGTGACAATCACGATTACAATACTAGGAATAAAGATAAAATAGCGGTGCCAGGTTTTAGATTAGCAAAGACAAATAAAAGGTCCTTCTTAGGTAATTGTGTACGGTTTTATAATAAATAATAATAATAATAATAATATCTCTCTCTTTATTTCAGGTAACAGGATTACATAAACACTAACCCATAGAAATATATACCTTACAGACTAACATACATAATATATAGACATTAAATCGTTTTGGGATTCATTTTCAGCCTCGCCTCCCTATAGCGCCTGTATACTACTCCTTCCGGCCAGAAGTCGGAGACAAGGAACGCATCCTTATTCTTCGCTGGAACCCAGAGCACGTAAGATTTAAAAGTGTTCACCCGGCTGGATTCCAGCCGCTGTAACGCCACTTCAATGGTACTCGACGTCTTTCACATCTCTCTTTGATGTATTGCAGTACATCGTTCCCGGATGTTGTTGGGTCCAAACGAGAGAGATATATAGCGATGGTCGGCTCCACAGCATGAAGTACAGTCTTCTCTGCTGTTGGCGTAGCTGTGCCACGATGGTTGCGCGATGGTCGAACTCTCGATTTCTTCTTCACGAGAGTGAACCCCTCATTATCGCTATTGGTGGCAGGCCTCCCCGTACCCTCATTCTTTGTAACTGGTATCGAACACTGTTTACGATGTGCCACTTGTGCGTATGATTTCTTCTGCTTCCCGGATATTGGTAGTACGTCGGAAGAAATCATAGCTTGAGGGGGAGTCTCGATGATCGAGGTCGGTTGCGTGGTTCGGTCAATGCCCCGCGGTGAACCGGTGACATTTGATTCCGCGGGACTGCTGAGTCGCGCATTTTGTCGGACGTGTCGCATAGTCACATTTTGCATAGACTCCGGTGACGGCAGTTTTGCCTGCGTAGCGTTATTGCGCAAAGCTATGATTTCAGTTTGCAAACTAGAAACCACAGCATTCGATTTTTCCAATTGTTTCTTCAAATCGGTGACATCGGACTTCAATCGCATGATATCCTTTAAAAGGCAGGTCACATCGACTGAAGAAAAATCTACCGGAGGTAACAAATGGAGGTCCCTGGCGACATAGGTTACTGAAATCTCATCAGGATCTGTTTCCCTGAAAACCCTGAAGATGTCTTGCAGGTCTTTCTTGCCGCTTCCATCTTTTTGACGTGTTCCCAGCCGAGTCGACGTCTTAGCAGTGTCCGCTAAGACCTTCTTGGCTGCGAGGATGTCTGTCTCCTTGTAGCTAGACAGACATATCTGCTGCAAACTCAGCTCGTCCATGACGACCAGCTTGTTCTGCACGAAGGCCAACAACTCGTTGACCACGAGGGTGTCCGAGCGCGTAGCTTGCGCCATCACGGTTTTGCAGCGCTCACGTAAACGGTGCGCCGCGCGGAAAGTAGGTCGGCATCGGAGAAGCCGTCAATTGATATTTGAAGCGACTTCCCTTGTCGGCGGTATGAACGCGACTGTTAAAAAAAAATTGTATAAAGTTCCCAAACATATTACAACGCTCACAGAAGGAAAATTCAAGTTGCATGTGAAAAACATATTGATTAAAAAATCCTACTACACAGTTTCTGATTACTTAAAAGACAAAAATGCCTGGACAATTCCGCCTCTGCCTAGCTATTACCTGTCACCTACATAATTTAAACAAATATTGTAATAACTCTATTATATAGTAAGTATGTAACACATTGTTAAAAGATGTTTAAAAGAATGGCCCAGAGTTTCTTGCCCGTTCTTCTCGCAGTGGCTCTATACAATTTATTTGCTGAACGTGGCAGTACAATGTAGAATATTACAATACTAAAATTTGTAATTGACCTTCATAAGAGCGTCGTAGACGCCTAAATTGAATAAATGATTTTGACTTTACTTTGACTTTGACTCCGTGTTAGCACTTTGAGCCACCATGAGAGTTCTACTGAAGCTTGTGGATCTAGCATGGATCTCTGAGAAGGGTGGTGTTTTGCAAGTTTTTGTAAGCCATTTGCATAGGGCAGAAATGAAGTCGACCTCTGGGTACGACGAAAGCCGCTAAATTCAACATTACCTAGTATGCACTGGACTTGTTTGACATTCCAAAAATTGACCTGAACTACACCCTGGATTCTGGCAGAGATCCTCAACACTTTGGTGTCGGTTAATTTTTAGGAATTTTAGAATAGAATATTTCTTATTGTGTAAATAGGTAATGTTACACATAATACTCAACAATTTTAGAATTATTATACTGGTAAACATCACCATTCTTTGCTTATATCACAAGACTATCCTTTTTTTTATTTATTTTTAACGTGTGATAAATGCATTTTCGCATTTCCGCCCACCCCGTGGAGGATAACCGGGATATGTCGGGCTCGACACCAATTGCGCCCACAGCAGCAAATGCCCCTACCGACTAAATAACACACGCTGTTCCACCTCTACCGCTTCGTGGCGAGACCGCAGAGACGCTTTAGCATTCAACCTCGAACCCGCCACGGTTGTCCGTTGCCGGACCCCTCTTGGGGTGCTGTTCCTCATGACGCACCAGAACATATGGCACCTCGCTACCACCCGGGGACCAAGCCCGCAAATGGACGTCAGACGACCCCACTTCCAAAGCCCTAAATCCCCCTGCGACGGGTCAGATGAGTAGCCCCGTCGCCTGCTACTTCGGCTGCAGAGGATAGGGGAGCGGCGTCTCGCTATACCGGCACTTCTCCTCCCCTGCGGCCCCTCCGCGTCCGCCATCCAACGGTGGCGGCTCCGCTCGCGCCGTGGCCATGGAAGGTAGGGAGAGCGGCGCACCGTGATACCGGCACTCCTCTCCCGCCGTGGCCGCTCACCGTCAGCTGTGGTGTCGCCCATACAACACTACAGCCCGCCTCAGATGCGGTGCTGCCCATACAGCACCGCAGCCTACCCGTTGCCGCTCCATTCTGGACTTAGAGGCAAAGCCCAGTGGAGCGGCCCCTCTGGGGCTGGCTGACTGCCCAAGCCAGCACGGCCCCTGGTTCCTCTTCGCTTCACCGTGGGTGATGAAACCACGGCTACTGAACCGCCACGACAAGGCGGAAACCTGCGAGGGGTCACAAGACTATTCTAGGACAATAGCGGTTAACTCAGATTTTGTTATGTTAATATCACAAGTGTGATGTTAACAAAACGCTATTTTTCAGTCAACCCGGGAGCTCGGGCTATGGTCTTGGTTGAGACGCCTACGAACGTTACAAAACGCATTGAATATTACTTACATATATTGTAATATTACTATTATCGACGTACAAGAGTGTTTGTGTGGAATTGCGTACGTATATTATTATTTTTTGTATGATATTTGCCAGATCCTTCAATTTTAAAGGTTGCTTCGAAGTTAAGTTTCTGACGAGGCAATAAGTTCAGTTTTAAACGAATTTTAAATGTTTGGTTGCTGAATTCGTGTGGAGATACCAAAAGACGCCTAAAAATCTGATAATTTTGCATTGATGACTCAATGGCATTGGCTATGGCGCGAACAGGTCCATGGTTTGAATCCCGCTGCGGGCTTGAGCTTCATCGCATGGTGGAAGGGCATTTTGCAAATGCCCGCCTGGCTAGCGACAACCCTCAAGTACAAAATCTGTCTCCAAGCACCTTACAGTGTGTTCCGGCAGAAGTCCTTGAGAGCCAGTAAGATTACAGGCACATGGTAACACTTAACAACTGTATGTCTCAGGGTGACGTGCGCAGTGCAGCTCGTCACTTGTGATGAAATGCAACTGTTATAGGCAAACGATACCGCTTAACATCAGGTGGGCATCGTGCTTGTTCCGTCACAATGACATAAAAAAATTAAAATACTTTGTTGGGCTTCAACAGACTTTTGAAATATTTCTAAATATTATTACAAGCACTATTGCGTGATAAGCGAAAATATATTTAACAAATTATTGGAGTACAAAAATTTATGCCCAAGGAGGAATCGAACCCGCGTCCTCCGATATTGCGTCGGATGCCTATACCTCCTCGGCCACCTGGACACGGCATTTGTATCCGAAATTTCATATTGGGCATAAAATTTTGTACTCCAATAATTTGTTATAAATAGACTTTTGAAAATGGATCTCCCATTCAAGTAAGTTTAGGATACGAATAGCTTCCGCAGCTTGATCTTTTTATCTACGACGGTTTGTTATAAGTTAAAGTTTAATGTGTAACTAATTTAGAAAATAGTTCCAAATTAAAATGGCCCTCTACCTTTTGATATTAACTTAGTGTGGGTATCGTGTCTCACTAAAAAATAGAACTCTCTCTCGAGAGTGAGTGGGAGGTAGTGATATTTCCCGAATATGTGACGTAAAATCGGTAGAACGTTTTAATATATGAGAGAGTGAGTCAATGATACTGTGTAAGCCAATGATTCAGCACATTAGTGCGAGGTCGGCCAACGTTGGCCGATGGAGTGTGACGTGGTCAGTCGTGGTGGTCGGGCCGACCCCACAGCTGCTATACCAGAAAACGTTTCAACAATTCTTAAAGATACGAGTAATAGGCAACTGGCAATATAAATTGTATTTATAATTATTTTTTATTTAATTAAGTACATTATTTATATATAGATGCCGCACATGTTATATATTGGATCAGTAAGCGTTTACAATATTTTAAATGAACATCTCCTCGTGAGGAGAACAGTTCGCGCTGGGTACCTTATCTAACTCTTCAGCGATGCTCAGAAGCAGGTTCACGTGGGATGGAGTCGTGTCACGATTAAATAACTCGGCGTGTTTACGACATCGTGACAGGTGGAGAATGTTGGATTCATGAACACGATCCAGAAACGAAGGCCAAAATAACCTAGTAGCAGCTTTATTTTTAATAGGAAAAACTTATTGTTTTCACTTTAATGACATGTGACAGGAGCTATTGACATATAAATAGGACATATAGAGTATATTATCCGAATGACGATAGCTCGTAAACCATTGGTAGACAATTTGAGGGTACTCGTATAGCAACTTATTATATGTGTTTGGTGTATGAAAATATGTTCTACAACGAAGTTATCCCGCCATCGAACTGCCGTGAATGTCTTCGAGGAAAAATTGTAAGGTGGTGCCCTTTATTGCTAATAATAAAGGGCACTGTAGTGCCCCCAAATCTGAAGTGGTAACGATTCCATTAACTGACATGTGTTTTTTCCATTAAAATTCTGTGCACTGCAGAAACTTTATGGATCTAAAACTTCTTAGAGCTTAAACCGAAAAAACTATCCATCGTGTTTAAAACGCATTAACAAGGTTCTACTTCTCCATTGCAAAAAAAAATATATAATAATAATAATTATATTATATTTTATTATATTAAAATAAGTAATAATTTTACCCTTATTTTGTAAATAAGGGTAAAATGAACATGAAGTTGCTAAGAGTACTCCACCTCGCATATTTTGCACAGAAAGTCATTTGGAATAAGAAGCTGCAAAATCTTTTCGGGAAACTAACATGGTCCAAAGATATGCATCTATTAATTACTCAGTGAAGTTCCTTTAATACTCTAAATACATTACAACTTTGAAAGCAGTGATGGCTCAGTGGCATTGGCTATGGACTGCCGTGCAGCAGGTCCTTGGTTCGAATCCCGCCGCGGGGTTGAGCTTCACCGCATTATGGAAGGGCATTTTGCGAATGCCCGCCTGGATAGCGACCATCTTCAAGTATAAAATCTGCCACCAAGCACCTAACGGTGTGTTCCGGCAGCTACCCTTGAGAGCCAGTAATTCTAGGTTGAGCCTGTTAAGACCTTTGACCACATCACTTACTATCAGGTGAGATTTTGGTCAAAGACTTACATATATATAGCAATAAAAAAAAAAACTACGAGTGGGATGCGTACCCACGTCAGCCGTCCCTATAGCCGGAATAAGCTATTCCAATTGAACCACTCTAACGACACCTAAATATAACACTGTTGTATTTAAAAATTGTGTCAAATGCACTACAGAAATTGGGCATAATAACCTTCTTTCAACTCAAAACTCCAAACCTTTCCGGCCAACAGTTAGGTGCATTGTAAGTTGAAAAAATTAGGCCATGAATGCTAAACGCAAAACTTTGCAGCAACTTTTAAATGCCAACGTAATGCTACTCAGCAACACACAAGACACATATTCCCTGACGTCTTATTGGAACGCCGCGCCGGTTCACCTACATACACTTGCAAAATAAATTCTGTACAGAACATTATTAAAGGACAACAATTTATTAATCTTCATTATCACAGTGAAAAATTGATATTTACTTATCCATTGATTCGTACTTATTTTATTTTTTTGTTTATTCAGCCTAAATGCTACGTAGATATATTATTTTTTAAATTTTATACCTCATTTCTTACTACTTTATATCTCGGCAAACAGTACAGTAGGGATATACTAAAAAACAACGCAGTGGTACTCCTGTGAAAAGGAAACATTGCTGCACAAGCTGAGCATAGCTGTATTGCCTATAATCATTTTAAATTTAAGATAATTTATGGTATTAAAGTCACTTAACCTTAACTCCGTATCCTCCGGCCTGCCGGATTTACCTTATCTGTCCCAACCGGCCTGCCTGTGAGCGGTCATAGTCGTGTTTACATATTCACCATAAAATCTGGGTAAGTTCGATTTTCATAATTCAAACGGTTTTCGTGAGGATGGATCCTTGGCTATACGAGAAAAAATCCATAATATTCTGATATAACAGAAAGTATGTTTAAAATTGATATGAAATCTGAAACCAGCCCAAATTACATTTTGGCGCCAAAATATTGTTTATATAATATTTATGTCATTTAAAAATAATCTCGTAACTACTTCTAAAGTAATTAACCTAGAAAGCTGTAATTTTGCATTTGTATAGGCAACAAGTCAATAACGATTAAAAGGATAAGGATTGATAACTTTTTTTTATATATTTTTTTATCCCCCGTTTTTGTTCCGGCCGGAATTCCGGTGGTCTAAAAAAAAAGTTTAGTGTGAAGCTTGTATTTATCCGATCGTTATTATTCAAACTTTGTTAGTAAGCTACTATCATTGGCTATACAAAAAAAACCGCATTACTCTATGGTAACGACAAGTTACTCAAATCATGAAATGAAAAAAAATAACTTTCACTCGATGCATTTGGCCGCGCAAACACTAACCGATCGAAACTTACGTAATAAATAATCTCGTAACTACTTTTAAACCTATAAGCCTAAACATCTGAAATAATTCAGGTGTATAGATTACATGTAAATAATCATATCAAAAGAAAAACCAAATTCGTAGATGGTATAGTTTTTGAGAAAAAAAAAAAAATGCGCTTATGTACAGTTTTCCCGCCAAAATTCTTAAAAAAAAATCGCGTTGTTTTAATCTCGTTACTACTTATAAAATATTTATCCTTACAATCTGGTATAATTCATGGGTAAAGAACCATAATAAATACTTACATAAAAAAAAAACAAAGTTGTAGGTGGAATAGTTTCGGAAAAAAAAAAAAAAATAATATAAAAAATGCTGTTTTCCGCCATTTTCGTCGTCTGTTCAAACCCCTTTTCCTGTAAAATTTTCCATGAAAAGGTCTATTTTCATTTATTTTCCCGTAAAGCGAATATGATGAGGATTGCATTGGTACCAAGAAGTTTATATGTTGAGTGGAGACTGCCACAAATAAACTCGATTAAAAAACAAAATACCTCAAAATCTGGAAAAATATATTTTTATTCGCTGTTTGATCCACTCAAACTAAATGGATGAAAATGTTATTTTTGTATGGTATAGGTAATATATTAGGGTATGGGGATGTTAGGGTGACATGTTTAGGTAATGGAAAACTACTTAGTACTACAAAAAAACGTTACGGGGCGTCGCGGGAAAAAAAACGTGGACATTTCGGACGGATGGGTCGTAGATCGTCGACAGATATGTACATTAAAGGCAATAAATAGATATTTTATTATTTATTTCTATTTGTGGTTTTGAGCATAATTATGATGCGTTGTAAACTACACTACTGTAGACCTCGTAGGAAAACAAGCTTTCAACACAAGAACAACCTTTTCAGGATGAATAATATAAACCCTATAATTGCTTTGACCCCACAGAAGCTCAGCCAGATTAGAATAGTTTGAAGCACCTAGCTAACTATTTCATTGATAATCGTCTGACAGGCATGGATGCTTGATGCCAAAAGACAGATCTGTCTTTTGGCAAGCGTCTAGCATTACCATTATATATATATAATGGTAATGGCGCCATCTTGAGGGCGTCAATAATGAAAAGCTCTTTACATCATCTTTCATTTTTGATTTATAATCGATATATATTTCTTCGAATTGTTCATATCTGTCTTCAGTAAAATAGGATAATTCAGTTTGCTTATCTTTGTCGCTTATGCTCACAATTTGGTCGTTGTTATCCTTAAACTTCATCCATAATGACTCTAATGTTTCATTTCTGATCTCGATATAAGAAGATGTTTTTCTTGTCTAAGAAGACTTGCAATAATTAGTATAAGCTTTATTAATTAATTTCAATAATTCATCTTGCTTAAGAAGTAAAGATTTTATCTCAGAAGACATCTTGATCGAAAATAAAGTGCTAATAAGCACAGATTTTTCGAAGTCTATATAGTATTCACGAAATTTTTATAAGTCCCAATGAGCACTGAATTTTCTAAGTCGATGTAGTATTCTCGATAATTTTACAAGTCCCAATCAGCACAGATTTTTCTAAGTCGATATAGTACTCACGAAATTTTTACAAGGCCCAATCAGCACAGATTTTTCTATGTCGATGTAGTATATTTACAAAAATTTTACAAGTCCAAATGAGCACAGATTTTTCTAAGTTAATATAGTATAGTTACAAAAATTTTACAAGTCCAAATGAGCACAGATTTTTCTTAGTCGATATAGTATAGTTACGAAAATTTTACAAGTCCAAATGAGCACAGATTTTTCTTAGTCGATATAGTATAGTTACGAAAATTTTACAAGTCCAAATGAGCACAGATTTTTCTTAGTCGATATAGTATAGTTACGAAAATTTTACAAGTCCAAATGAGCACAGATTTTTCGAAGTTAATGTTCAAGTTTTTATTACTACTCACAGTTACAAGGTCCAACAATCCGTATTACTCACTAATTCACTTCACTCAAAGTCACATCATAATTCAAAGTTCCCTGGTTTCAGCACCATGTTCAATACACTAGGGGCCGTATGCACAACAAAAACCACTTTTTACACCACTTGTACTTTATTTGTATAATATTTAAACCTTTTATTGATACTCAAAACAAACTCACAAAAACTTATAATTTATACTAGCTACTTTAGTAATGTGCAAGAAACGCTTGCAATGGTTAATTTTTCTAGTAGCCCCATCTCTTACGCATCGGCTGTACTAACTTTTAAAATGGTTCTAGTTTGATGGTTCTAACATATGCATCACGAAAAAGAGTGAATAAGAAATATTTCTTTAAAAACCGAATCTAATTCCAAAATTAAAATGTATGATATAACTTGTGGAAGTTTTTGGCTGCTGATTCAAACCCTGCTCATTGTTCAAATTTTGCCTTTCGAAAAGAAGATTATATTGCCTTTGTAATTTTGAAAATAAATCGAACAAATTTAAAAACTGTTGCTTCATTTGACGTTCTATGATAGCAAATAGTTGATGGTGTAAAGTAACCCTATATTGGTGGAATTCACTCTTACACTAGTAGATAATTATCTAACAATAATTATAACACTAGAGTTTATACTACCTACTTACGAGATGAGTACACGCGTACTCGTTTCGAGAACATCCATCATAATACCTACATCCAACTTGATGTTTAATAAATATATAAACAATTATAATACATTTACCTTGTAAAACCTTTTGTTGTAATAGCCCGACTTAAAAGATAATATTTATGTTATAAGTATAAGTGCATTACAAGACATCAACTTGAAAGCTTTGTCAAAGTACCAAAGGCGATCCCCATAAATACAATACCTGCAGTCAGGGAGCGCTATTTGCTGTATACTTACCAAGTTGACCAAGTTGGCGCACGTCATAGGTAGCTAATAAATAACATGAAGAGATTAAAAGTTTACCAAGCATGAAGTCATTTAGGTTGAAAGTTAAACGCTGGCTTATCAACCAAACCTTTTATAGTTCCAATTAATTTCTTGATTTGAAATATTAACTAGACTAGATTTAGGTACCTACTAGTTAAAATAATCTTTTCCATAGGGGATCACCGGCCAACACGCATCCCGCCGCCCAGGACACCGTCCGGTACCCGCGTATCGCCCTCGTCGCGATGACCCGCTGCGGACGACGCAGCAGGGTCTTGTTGTCATGGTTGAGAGCGGTCATCCAGACAGGTGCCCCATACAGGGCCATACTCCGTATCACTCCGGAGTATAAACGACGGCAGTTGGCGTTAGGGCCACCCACGTTGTGTAGTAGCTTCCCCAAGGGAGCCGCAGCTCCCACAACTTTTGGGGCCAACTGAGTAAATTGGGCTCCAAAAACCCACCTCCCGTCCAAGATGAAACCCAGATACTTCATCTGGGTCCCAACCGGGACCCAGGCCCCCTCCGGTGACACTCGCGTTCCGTGAGGGGGTCTCCCCAGAGGCCCATGGAACAAAAAGGCCTCGGTCTTGGAAAGGACGACCCCTAGACCCAGTGGACATAATGCAACTGACCACGAGAGTTGTGCCCACCGTAGCCAACTGCACCGCCTCCCTCAGGTCCCTCCCCTTGGCCACGACTAGGGAGTCGTCCGCAAAGCACGCGACCCGCATACTTCCTGGGAGCGTACCACGAAGCACCCAGTCGTAGCCCACGTTCCACAAGAGTGGTCCCAACAATACTCTACCACCATGCTATAACGACTGCCATCCTAAGACAACAACCGGGACTGACGGCTACTCGGGGGACTCGAGCACGCGTTTCACTTATACCAACGTGTTTATGTTTCGTTTTGCGTTAAAAAAATATTACAGTGATAAAAAGTGCAAAACCATAAGTGAAAGTGAGTATCATAAAAAGTACAATTCAAAGTGTAATTAAAGTTTTAAATTAAAATAAAAAAACTTACTTTTTTTAACTAAATAATTTATGAAATTAAACATGTTATAGTGATTTTATAATCTTCAGAGTGATAAGAAACGGATCATCGTATCTTATATATCTATACCCTCTGGCTGCGCATAACCGCGCCTCATTTATCTGTCCTTGTTGCACCTGCACTAGCTGCTGATAGCGCTAGGCCGTTCACTAGATAATTAAAACGTATTTGGAAACCATTGCTTCATGAATATGAGAGCCCAATGATCATCACCTTGTACACCCACCGGTGGTGGATCTCATCGCGATCTATCGAAGCTAAGCACGCTTGCATCATCAAGCGATCTTCTGATTACACTGTAACGACTTCGTTACATTTAGTTCTATATATATATATATCTAATAGGAAAATAATTTTAGGAAAGAGTTACAAAATTTTTAATTCCCGCGTCATCATCATTTGTATGTTATATTTAAAGATCCAAGACTGACGATGGCGGCGCAGCGCGCTGACTCATCGTGTAAACAACTTCATGATGAAAAAACTGGGGTTAAGCAAGCGGGGGGAGTGCGAACGAAGGCGATTGCAGAACGGTTAGCTCGCGTCATAGCGGCTGCATTTTTTCTCTGCTACGCGTCGTTTAATTTTTGTGTCCTAATCCACAAATATAATATCCCGAACTTAATAAAATTCTATAATGAAGTATTTCTCATTAGTATTTAACATAGGTGCTGTTTTCCCCTCTCGGGTGAGTGTTGTGATGTTATTTGACTAGCTGTAAGTACCTAGCTGTGACTCGATGTTAAATAGTGTTGCTATTGTGTATCGTAACGGCTATTATTTTGCGATACCTAATCTAGTAAACAAAATCTACCTAATTGATAATGCTGTTATCTATCTCATCCGTAAAAGTATCTATTTATTCGTAGTAAACATCTTTACTTCATATAACATAACGGCCACCTTCGTGTAACCTTGACCGCTATCTTTCATTTCATCATAACTGTAACTTTTTAAAGAAACCTTACATACTTCGGATGTTAAACTATTGACTATTAACGGATATTTCTGAAGTACTATTTTGTTAATTATAAAAATATTTCTGCTATCGATAAATTATACTACTATGAGAACAGAATTATCCTTTAATTATAATATTAAGTCATATACAACGCATTGTTTTTGATTCTCCTTGTATGACTGCCATATCATGGACAAGTAATTTTGCACTCATCGCCTACCATTGCTTCTTGCTGGAATGTCGTTCGATCAGTGCAAAAGATGTCACAGTCAACAAGGATTAATTGGCATTTCCTACATTGTCTGGTTGTGATGGATTCCAGGGATCACCGTCCAGCCACAATTGCCTTCCACCTCGCTATTCAACGGGGAACCTACATCCACTGACCACATCGTGACCGTCAGCTACGATACTGCCCTGCTACGTCAAGCGGCCCCGTCTGCACTGCACTGTCCGTCTGCACTGCGCGCTCTGCTGCTCGAACGATAAAGCGCAGGAGAGTGGTAGTTACGATAATACGTACAATAATACCCAAGTGAACGTAAGCCTACGACCCATGTTACCCAATAAAATATTGGGTAATATAGCTTTTGTAAATTTTATTCCTTCCACTACCTTGAACCTTCTATGAGCCCTTGAAAGTGTGTTTTATTGGCGCCCGGATACAGGGCCCCAATTCTCTTAGCTATTGACAAAACGCCACACTACTGCGATGATTCTGATATCGAATTCTGTTAATATCAAATTCGGTAGTCATCTAATTCTAGCTCCTAATCGCAATTGTATAGCAATCGCGTCGCAATCGTATCGCTGAGCTATGGCTTGTAAATTTTGCCACTGATATAATATTAATGAAAACTTCTATCAATCGTCTTCGTCTTATTCGTTCCTCGTCTTATTGCATGATAGATCTGATAAATCTGTTTTTAAGCTACCGTTATGAAGTATAATTATCGTTGAAGGCATATATCATATTTGTGCCTAGCTCAAAGAAAATAGCTAAAACAAAACTAGTATATTTGTTCACTGTCGATTGGAGAGTAGATCTTAACTCTTACAATTTTATTGTTGTTGGATATTGTCATTAGTTATAATATTGCAACACACGCCCAGAGGTTTCAAAAACATGTCGTACAATGTCAAATTTCTTTCACAACAGGAAAGTGAACTTGAGTATGAAGTCGAACTTCGCGGTGGCACGAGTGACTCCGTCAAATCATTGCGCAAGCAAATCGTTAAGCTCTCGCTTCAATTGCCATCAGAAGACATTTAAGAGTCTCATTTAGACCCAGTTAATGACATAAAATAAGTTAAGAATCTCTTTCGAAATTTTACAACAATCTTAGTCAACTGAGAACTAAATTTGATATATACCTATTTAGTAGAACTGAAACCCTATTAAACCACTTTTATCACAGAATGAACTGGATAGTTGATGGCCCTGAAGTTGCTGAAAATTATAAAAGAAGACTTCAGAAGTTCTGATTTTGATTTGCCGCAGAAATACGCTCACGTACTCAAGGTCACAGTGAAAATATTGCACGGTATGTTTTCAAGATTGACTAAACCCTTTTCAGAGGAGGAAAAACTAGATATATTAATGCATAATATTCGTCCATGTTACGCAAACACTTTAGCTGCTTCTCTGCCTATAAAAACGATAGATGCACTGAAATGTGTATGCCGTAACTATGAAAATGTACAAGCCAAGATTACACAATTTCGTGAACCTCCAAAAGCTATCGGTAGCACTTTAGCACCTGAGTTTGCATATAGGTCTAATAGCTACTATGCCGCCGCGCCTTTTTCAAACCGATATGTACATAACAAAAAAGATCATAACTATAATTATCAATTTAGAAACACAAACCCTACTTCTAATAATTATATCACAATTCAATAAATAAACCAAACAGAGAACATGATGATGGGACAGCCGTTAACGCTTTGTCTTTTGCCTCACCGAGGCCAGTCTTCTGTCCAAGATGCAGAACTAATAGTCACTCACTGAATACCTGCAAGCAGGATCGTTTCTTAATCTGTTTTAGGTGCGGGAAGAAAAATGTGCGCTACCCTGATTGCCCGGGCTGTAACTCTACTGAAAACTGTCGTTCTTCAAAAAACTAGTCTATCAGGATTGGACAGACAATAATTGTAAGTCATCGGATAAAAATAATTGCAATCCCACCGAACTGGTTAAAATTCATCTCAAAATTTTTCACTTACAATACTGTTTCTTCAATCCGCAATGACACAAATAATACTAATCGGTCTTGTCCATATGATATGGTTAATATGAATGTTAACCGGATCAATTGATACTGGTTCTAGTGTTACTATTATTGGTAACATGTCTCATTTGAGTTTATTAGCCTTAGTTTCCGAAATAAAAGACAGCGACCCAACCCAATTCATAACAGCGGGTGGTGAAAAGCTTGATTCAATGGGTGTAATCAATCTTCCGGTTGAATTTCAAAATCAGACTCACAATCTCAACATTCACGTTATACCAAGTATCACGAATTCCCTTATATTGGGCATGGACTTTTGGCGAACTTTTTGTCTATTTCCAAAGTCACCGCCACCGCCGCCGCCTTCCGACCAACCTTCTGCACCCCCTGATTGGAATTTTAGTAAAGCTGATTTTAGTGGGCTATATGCAGCTTTAGCCGAATCAGACTGGTCAGATTTGTTTAATACCCGCAATGTCGATTCAGCAACTGACATCTTGTATCGCAATTTATACACAAGTATAAGCGCATACGTTCCTGTAAAGAAACGATCTGGGAAAAAGGACCGGTACGTATATCCACGTTGGTACACACCAGAAATAATCAAAAATATTAAAAACAAGTATTTTCATTTTGTAAGTTACAAATCAGAGGGTAAGGAATTTAATAGAGAGATGTATAAATATTATAGGACTCATGTAAAGACATTAATTGACTATGCTTATCAGCAGCACATCCGATTGACACAAGACCAGATTATTGATGATCCTGCTAGGTTTTGGGACTATGTTAAGCGGAAACGGAAGGACAGACAACGATGTGAACGGTTTACATGTGACGGGACTGAAGTTGAGGCTTCGGACGCCGCTGACACGTTCGCGCGCTATTTTAGTTCAGTATTCCAACACAAGGTTCCACAGTTGGATGCTGCAGCGGCGGCGCGGAACAGTTCTGGTTGTGATTCCGCGCGGGTAGCAATCGACACTGTGGATGCGGCTGACCTAAGCCTGGTTGTGAGGCGACTGAAAGTACGGTCCGCGGCTGGTCCTGATGGCATTCCAAGTTTTTTAGTGAAGGACTGTATTGTTATATTGAATTCGCCGCTGTTGTACCTATACAATTTGTGTTTTGACGAGTCTACCTACCCTCGGCATTAGAAGACTTCTAGAGTCACACCAGTTCCCAAAGTGAACTCGGGATCTGAGGTCTCTACCTATCGGCCTATTGCGGTACTATCAGTCTTCGGCAAGGTTTTTCAATCGATTATCGATCGTCGTATATGTCAACAAGTTGATAATGCTCTAGACGACTGCCAACATGGTTTCCGTAGGGCTCGATCCACTACTACCAACCTCATAAACCTCGTCGATTATGTCGCTAGCAAAATGGATGTATGTCTGCAAGTTGACACTGCTTATTTTGACTTTAAAAATGCGTTCGATTTGGTCGATAACGACATCCTGCTTCAGCAATTGGCAACATTTGGATTCACCCCTAAGCTCCTGAATTTCTTCTCGAGCTATCTGAGCAATCGTAGTCAGTTTGTTCGGGTGTCTGGTTATGAATCACGCGAATATTATACCCGTTCGGGGGTCAGTCAAGGAAGTACTTTAGGCCTCACACTTTTTTTGCTTATGATAAACGACTTGCCGAAGACTGTTATTGCTGCAAAGTGCCTTATGTTTGCGGATGACTTGAAGTTGTGCCAAGCTGTGAATAGTATGGAGGACACCGAAACCCTACAGAGAGATATCGATTCTGTTTCCGAGTGGAGCAAAAAGAACCTCCTGCCCTTCAATGCTTCTAAATGCAAGGTAATCACTTTCACGCGCTCCCGGTGTCCTCTATATGCTACATATTTTGGGATTGATTTTGGGGGACTATACTGCTCGCGTCCGTAGGATTTAGCCCTAGATGTCCTACACGTGTCCCCTGGGTGGCGCCAAAAGAGCAGTACTTTTTCAGGTGGTAGGCTTAGACCGCGGCATATTACCACCCACCAGACAAAGCCATGCCGCCAAGCGGTCGCGTTACGGCATGATGTTTGGTGAAGCCACTATGGGGAATGGGTCGGAAACAGTTGCGCTCATTATTATAGCTAGTCGTGACACATCGAAGGTCAATTTACCTGGCAGCCAATCTTGGAGAGCAGCGGGATCCGAGGCACGGTTCTCCGCTGGCCGACCGCAGATAGTTGGGGGCCCAAGTAGTAAGCCAGCCACTCACGAAAGGCTGCCCCGCCATCTCGCGAAAAATCCCAGAGGTGCGCCATCGTGCTGGTTGGTGACCAGACGAGAGGTCCCGATGGACACCTCTGGGGGGGCTCGGGCGTCCCCGCGGTCTCCAGGATTGGTTCCCACGAGGTGGAAAGGCCTTACTTGTGTCACGGGTTGGTAGTATGCGCCTCGTTTCCACTTCCGTTTCCCTTTATCTATCTTCACTCCCACAATAATGAAAAGAGGTAAAAACAGAATTAAGGTTCCACAGCGGAAGCACGTCCTCTCTCTCCAAGTGCACCTCTCAAACACTCGAGGCTTGCACTCTAATATCGACTCGGTCCACCACCATCTAGAGACCGCAAAACCTCATGTTCTGTTCCTCACGGAGACGCAGATCAAATGTCTAGCTGACGCGACATACCTTGCCTACCCTGGCTATGTTCTAGAACATAGTTTCAAGGCCAAGGCGGGAGTTTGTATGTATGCCCGCGATGACATTTGCTATCGGCGTCTCCGCAACCTTGAAGACCCCAAATTTTCTATCATGTGGGTTCTGGTGGACAATGGCATGGAGAAAATTCTTTATGCTGGTGTCTACCGGTCGCACAGTGGAGATGAGGAGACAACCAGGCTCGCAAACTACCTTATGAGGCGGCAGGTGTGGCGCAACAAAGGTATCCTTCTGCTCAATTAGTGCTTCTGGGGGATTTCAACGCCCACCATCAAGACTGGCTATACCCATACCAGAACAAAGACCACGCTGGTCGAGAGATGTGCAAGCTTGCTTTGACGCTCAACCTCACTCAGCTGGTCCAAGGAGCTACAAGGATACCGGATGTTGATGGCCACACGGCCAATTGCTTGGACCTTCTGCTGACAACAGATCCAGACCGCTACTCGGTGTCGGTTTCATTACCCTTGGGTAGCTCCGACCATTGTCTGGTGAAGTCTGTATCAGTCTACTCCCCGCCCGATCCCAGCCCAAAAGGCACCCGGCGGATGTGGCGATACAGGTCAGCAGATAGGGATGAGATGCGTAGTTTCTGCGCGTCTTATCCTTGGAGGCAGGCTTGCTTTTCTTCGAGCGATCCCTCAGCTTGCGCGGATGCTGTGACAGAAGTGTTACGTCAGGGTATGGAATACTTCATACCATTTTCTGACGTCCCACTGTCCAGCAAAGCTCGCCCATGGTTTAATGCCACATGTGGAGACGCAGAAGCGTCAAAAAATGAGGCCTACTTAGCCTGGGCTGATGCTCGAACCCGCAAATCTAGAGATGTACGTGAAAAGAAGAAAGCGTTTAACCTAGCCGCCAAATCCTGCAAAAAGGCTCTCAAGAAGGCTCGCTTCGATCACATACGCCGAACAGGGAACAAACTTGCTTCTTACCCCTCGGGTAGCAAAGCGTATTGATCCCTGGCAAAGTCGTTCGAAGAGAACTTTTGCCGTCCCTCAATGCCTCCATTGCTTTAACCTGACGGCTCACTAGCGCACACTGCTGAAGAGAAAGCAAATTTATTTGCTTCTCTATTTGCCTGTCTCTGTCCTGTTCTCGATCTGTTTGAGTCTTCACGTTTAGATGCTGGCAATGCTGTACCCTATAGTCTGCCAAATTGCGGGACTTTAATGTCAGAAATCCGCATTCGACAGTCTGAAGTACGCAAAGCGTTGCGCGATCTGGACGTGAACAAAGCTAGTGGTCCAGACGGTATACCGGCTGTAGTCTTGAGGATGTGTGCGCCTGAGTTGACTCCAATATTGACTCACCTCTTTCGCTTGTCTATGACGACTGGTCAAGTGCATAAGTCTTGGAAGCTTGCAAACATGCAGCCCGTGACCAAAAAGGGTAGTCGCGCAGACCCTGCCAATTACAGGCCTATTTCAGTCACGTCCATACTCTGTAAGACGATGGAACGTGTACTGAACAACAGACTCATGGCATACCTAGAAGTCAATGTTCTCCTCAGTGACCGCCAATACGGGTTTCGCCGAAACCGGTCTACTGGGGATCTTCTAGTGTATGCCAGTTTTAATTTTAATTTCTGAGTATTCTAAATAATTTTGATAACATTCCCTCTCTAATTTCTGAGCTCTCAATCTTAAAAGTTTAAGACAATCGTGATCTAATGGATTTTCGTAAAGTTTCCATAGCTTATGGAATTTTTGTTTCTCTTTGAGCAATTTCTTAAGAGGACGACTGTACCACATGGGGCAAGAATTAGAGTGTAATGCTCGTTTAGGTATATATTTCGAAATAAGGCTATAAAGTACTTTATAAAAGTTATTTACCATCCCTTCAACAGAGGTGGAATCAAAAAGTGCCATCCAATCAATTTTAAACAACTCATTATTAATGGCTTCATAATTCCCGGATTGAAAGTTATATACGAAAGTTGTGGCAGGCTTAAAGGATGGCACGTAGTTCAGAAGGACGTCTATAATTAGCGATTTATGATGTACGTCTTCCGGCACGAGCGGCGCTTCGCAACCACGAACTACACAATCGGTATTACTTAGAACTAAGTCTAGGATACGGCTATTTACGTTAAGACAGTCATTAAATTGTTGTAGATTCGAAATTAGTAAAAACTCACTTATAGATTGAACTATGGGTTTACCACTCGGCTCAAGCCGCATATAAGTTAAGCCCCCCCGATTCCCCGTCCCATATGTCGTCCGTAATATTAAAATCTCCTACAATTAGGAATATATCTTCGGGATGGTCATTTATAACACTCGCGGCCATATCGAAGAACGATATCACTGCGTCCTTGTATCTGGGACCATGTGAAATATAAATACAGGCAATATTAAGAAATTGGTTATTCAAACGTGACAGCGGCAGCGACAGCCAGCAGCACTCAGCAGCAGCGGACGGCGGAGACGGGCAGCCGGCACGCCCCTCCGGGCGCAGCCCTCGCAGCACTCCAACTACCCCCGCCTCCGCCGCCGCCGCCGCCTCGCTCACATCGGCACGCAGAGGCGTCTCTGTCAGAGCGGTATACCACATACCTACTGTCGAACAACTTTCCATCGTACAAATCTGAGTTCAACAAAGTTTCGGTTAAAAAAATTACGTCATAACTATATAGTAATATTTCCGCCGTGAATCTATTGGACTTAGTACGAAGACCCCGCGCATTCTGATAATAACATGAAAGAGTTCTAGTAATCATTTGGAAAGGCATATATTATTACATATCTATTAAATACAATCAATACATTTATTATTTTTTTACCGTAGTCATCAACACTCTCTCTATACCTAAAATAATGTAACTGTAATTGTACCACATTAAATTCAAATAGAAGATATATTTTACTTAAAACTATCATTTTAATACTAAAAGTGCCAATGCCTGAACAAATGAATATGTAATTATGCCTAATACTTGAAAAGATACAATGTAAACAAAACAAAATGTTGCCAACAGGAGATACGCACTGCGTCTTAACAAATAAGAGTTTTATCACAATTGAATACGTTACGTCAGCCATCTCACTGAAAATTTCTCAGTGACATGACATTCGTAGATTTTTGACAGAACCTCGATAGCCAGCCTTCGAGCTTACGTTAGAATTAGGTTCGTGCTCGCGATTTCATGCCTGAAACTTTTTACGTGACAAAATGTTCACGTTAAAATCTCGACACGTTAGTTTTCAAAACCTTTTTTTCTGCCAAAGTTTAGTTCCTTTTACGCACTGTAGAGGCGCTGATCAAATCCTATCCAAAATGGTGACATTTCGATACGTTTACGAAACGGTTACGATTTCGCAAGTTATTCGTGCTTGGGCTACAGTTCAAATTATTACATTAACAATGTTCTGCCTGGCTAGCATGTGCAAATAAGAAATATGTCACACACGACAAGAGAGACAAGTGGCGGACGATAGCAGCGGCCGCACAACGCTAAGATCTGTTCATTGAGATTAACTGTGGATGATTCTCCATTGCACTGTTTGTTGCATGAATTTGGAACAGTTTTAGGACATAAGCAGTGATGGACTGTGAACCAATAAAATACCATACTTTTATGAACGATTAATTTATTTTTCCCGTTCTCGACACTTCATTAGGAATTATGTTAGGTATGATGGCTATGAAGGTTATGATTAAAAACTCTTCCCGTTGATGTAATTTTCAAACGAATGATACATTGAATTGCCGATTTTTATGCATCAAGTATTTTATTTTTATCTTTTTTGACGATGGTTATGTTGCTATAAAATATTATTACATGTATTGTCATATAAAGAACAAATAAATGGGACCCTAAAAACTAGTTCAGTAGCTGTTATAATAACTTTTTCCCCTATCTGTTCTATCAGCGTATCTGTTTATATATGAGTACCTATTCATATTTTATAGCAACATATTGGGTACGGAACCCTAAAAGTAGTTATTAATTTAGATTTTAATGAAATTCGCAGTAGTCAATATTTAAATATTGACTACTGCGAATTTCATTAAAATTTTAATATATTTTTAATACCTACTGGACGTTACAACCTCGCATACACGGCACAAACACGAATACAGCAAGTCGAACGGCCTTCTATGAGCGAACACAGCCTGCGTACGAATAGTTTTCACTCAATATAAAGTTAAAATAAAAAAATCGGAATATAAATCTGACAAACTTGTAAAATAAATAAAATTAAAAAAGTTACAAATTGCAAGGAGTTCTCCTTAATCTGTTGACCGATGAATTGAATATGTCTACTTCATGACAAATATCGTTATAGTAAGAACACATGCGAGACAGTGGTGAATTTCGACCATAGTTGGTGCGATGTGTGGGTATAAAGAACGTTTTGCGATTAATAAGCCGGCTACTAATTTGTGGTTTATATAAAGATATTTGCGACCATGTCAGGACAATCTATAAGACCGTTAACAATTTTACAAAGGAACAAGTCATCTGCAATTTTACGTCTATGCACAAGTGTGGACATCTTATAATGCGTGAGTCGAGATTGGTACGTTGTAATTGTTAAGGTTCGACAGTGGTTGTCAGCGAAAGCGAGGTGGTATAAAACTGTTTTTGCAGTTTCTCAATTTTGGTGCTGTGTACTGCGTAAGACAGATTCCAAATCTGGTTGCAATATTCTATTATAGGACGGACGTAGCAGTTCAACATTATAATAGGTACTTTTGGGGCCTTGAAAGTTTTGGTTTGTCTAATAACGAATCCAGCCAATTTGGTTGCGTTTTTGCCAATGTGTTCAAAATGTAGATTAAAGTCCATCTTCTCATCCACAATGACACCCAGATCAAGCAAACTAGACACTTCAGTGACCAGCCCAGCTAGCATGCGCGCCACGAGTAAATTTTGTCAACACTTTATCTCGTTTAAAACAGACATATCGCACTATGTCTACGAGTGCTAACATGGCAGGGCAAAGAAATCGTCCTTGTTTACCTGTATTTTAGCTACCCGTGGCTACTTGTCTACCAACACTAACATGCGCGCTTCAGTTTAAATCGATTTTTGACACTTATCTGCGAGTATTTCCGTGAATTTTCTCTTCCTACTTTTTGAGGACGAGATAAATCTGTATTCTATCTCGCGCGTCCCAGTATAATGGGGGCGATCGACGATTTAGTACAAATTTACTTTCCGTCCAGTGTTAGCAGACCCGTTATATTTGTGTGTGTAATCAATACAATAACGAAATTTGAATTTGAACACAACTTACGAACTCTTGTTCTTGTTCTTAAGCTTAAATTCAATATCTTTGAATAAAGCGGTAGGTAGTGTTTTCAACTATTTTTAATTATTATATACTACATGTCGCTGATTACTAAAAAAACCCAGTTAGGTATATGTAAGTAAATCAGTAGGTATTAAAAATATATTAAAATTTTAATGAAATTCGCAGTAGTCAATATTTAAATATTGACTACTGCGAATTTCATTAAAATCTAAATTAATAACTACTTTTAGGGTTCCGTACCCAATATGTTGCTATAAAATATGAATAGGTACTCATATATAAACAGATACGCTGATAGAACAGATAGGGGAAAAAGTTATTATAACAGCTACTGAACTAGTTTTTAGGGTCCCATTTATTTGTTCTTTATATGACAATACATGTAATAATATTTTATAGCAACATAACCATCGTCAAAAAAGATAAAAATAAAATACTTGATGCATAAAAATCGGCAATTCAATGTATCATTCGTTTGAAAATTACATCAACGGGAAGAGTTTTTAATCATAACCTTCATAGCCATCATACCTAACATAATTCCTAATGAAGTGTCGAGAACGGGAAAAATAAATTAATCGTTCATAAAAGTATGGTATTTTATTGGTTCACAGTCCATCACTGCTTATGTCCTAAAACTGTTCCAAATTCATGCAACAAACAGTGCAATGGAGAATCATCCACAGTTAATCTCAATGAACAGATCTTAGCGTTGTGCGGCCGCTGCTATCGTCCGCCACTTGTCTCTCTTGTCGTGTGTGACATATTTCTTATTTGCACATGCTAGCCAGGCAGAACATTGTTAATGTAATAATTTGAACTGTAGCCCAAGCACGAATAACTTGCGAAATCGTAACCGTTTCGTAAACGTATCGAAATGTCACCATTTTGGATAGGATTTGATCAGCGCCTCTACAGTGCGTAAAAGGAACTAAACTTTAGTTGGTTAAACCCTCAGGAATGGACTTGATGATAGGTTCAGGGCCCTTCTGACGGCCAGCTTCAGAGAGCAAACTTTCCCCGGGAAGTGGAAGGTCGGCAAGTTGGTGTTGCTGAAGAAGGAGGGGCGTCCAATGGATTCTCCGGCAGCCTATCGACCGATCGTGCTGCTTGATGAGGCGAGTAAGCTCTTTGAGCGCGTTATTGCAGCCCGCCTCACCAAGCACCTCGATCTCGTTGGCCGGAACCTGTCGGAGAATCAATTCGGATTCCGGCGGAGCAGGTCCACCATAGACGCCATTGCGCAGGTGAGGGCTCTAGCCGAAGAGGAAGTCGCCGAAGGGGGGGTGGTGTTGGCCGTGTCATTAGACATCGCCAATGCCTTCAACACCCTCCCCCACGTATGTATAGAGGAAGCACTCCGATATCACGGAGTGCCCCTATACCTGCGGCGGACGGTTATGGCTTACCTAACGGACAGGTCTATAACCTACCCCACCCAAAATGGCTGGGGTAGCTGGGAGGTGAAATGTGGCGTTCCACAGGGGTCGGTCCTTGGACCACTCCTGTGGAACATTGGATACGATTGGGCCATTCGCGGCTGCACTCTTCGGGATGTTCGTGTCACGTGCTATGCCGATGACACTCTGGTTACGGCCCGTGGCCGAACTTACCGGGAAGCTAGCCTGCAGGCAACGGCCGGAGTAGCCCTCGTTGTGGGCAGAATTAGACGACTGGGTTTGAAGGTGGCCCTCAACAAGTCCGAGGCCTTGTGTTTTCACGGGCCTCGAAACGCGCCACCAACAGGAGCTCTTTTGATAGTGGGTGGAGTTTCCATCGGCGTTGGGTCGAGGATGAAATATCTGGGCATCGTCCTCGACGGCCGATGGAAGTTCAAGGAGCATTTTACACTCCTTGCTCCAAAACTTCAGCGAGTGACGTCCGCCTTGACCAGGCTATTGCCAAATCTTGGCGGACCAAGTGACAAGTGCCGCCGCCTCTTTACAGCGGTGGCACGATCGGTTGCACTGTATGGGGCACCCATTTGGGCATGCTCTTTGAGCGCCCCTAACAGGACGCTATTGCGTCGGCCACAGCGAGTTATGGCTCTCAGGGTGACCCGGTCATATCGCACGGTCTCATTTGAGGCTGCGTGCGTTCTGGCCGGCTCTTTGCCCTGGGACTTAGAATCGGAGATACTTGCGGAGGTATACGCGAGAACTGCCGATGCGAAGAGTCGCGGACCTATGCCACTCCCTGAAGAGGTCGAGCGCTGGCGACTTAACGCACGACAAGTGGCCCTCCGCAAATGGGCTCTGAGGCTTGAGGAGCCTAGCGCCGGTCACCGCACGATTGCGGCTATCCGCCCGGTGCTTAAAGAATGGTTGGACAGAGCGTGGGGGTCGCTCTCTTATCGCCTCGTGCAGGTGCTTGCCGGGCATGGGTGTTTTGGCAAATACCTATGCAACGTGGCGAGGAGAGAGCGACTTCCATTGTGTCATGAGTGTGGTGCTGCTGAAGATTCGGCGCAGCACACCCTTGAAGACTGTCCGAAGTGGGCTATGGAGCGGTCTATACTCGTATACGCGGTTGGTCCCGACCTATCGCTGCCGGCTGTCGTTAACGCGATGGTCGGGGGCGAGAGGGCATGGGATGCGGTTCGAGCCTACTGCGAGACCGTCATGGCCCAGAAAGAAGAGGGAGAGCGGCGTCGAGAGGAAGACCCATTGGCGGATCCTCTCCGTCGCAGGAGGACTGGGCGTAGACGCAGGGCGTACGCCAGGACCCTCGCTCCCTGATTGGGTCTGTGCAACATGTTGGGGAACGTGGTGCACACAAAATGGCCCTAGGAGGTGGTTGTGTGGTGTGACAGTGTTCCGGCATACCACGCAATGGAGATTTACGTGACTGAGCGTCACCGGAAGTCGGGTCCGAACACGGACAAACGCTAAGCAAGGGAACAGGATAAGGGCAACTGTGACCTTTCCCTTGCCCAAGCGCAAAGGCGGAACACCAGGGTGGTTTTAGTGGGTATTCCTGCCGAGGGGCAGCGAACATAGTCACGCTGCCCGCCGGCAGGCGAGTCCCACATAACCCGCGGCTTTTCCCCAAGGCTACGGGTATGCGTAACGCATTTCCCCCTGTAAAAAAAAAAAAAAAGGTTAGGTTGGGGTGCTTGGTCAGAATACCTCCACGTGTGCCTTAATGCTACTGGTCTCTTACGGATACGTTTTATCCGGGGAGTACAGAAGCGTTTGGGCCGGTGCACCCTGGGCAGCAGTCAATAACTTCTCTATATGGGATCTTGTTGGCTGCTGGCTAAAATTCTGACGTGTAGGTGCTCTCCGCGTGTCCCTATGAAGCTAGCATAGGGCACAGTGGATGAGCAGGCGGTTCATCCGCGGAGGTGGGGTCCCGAGAAGGGACAGCGGACCCGTAGGGTCGGTGGATGGCTGGCCTGCAAGGCTGGCGGCACGACAGGTTTTCCCCTGTCGTGCACGAGGAGGAGCGGCGTCGCTTTTGACGGTGGGCGCGGCAGGGAGGGTCAACTCGGCCACCCTGTCGGGCAAATCTGGAGAGGCAGCTGCCTTTTTACAGCAGCTGCAGCGGACCTTCGGGTCGTGGGATGGCCGGTCTTCAAGGCCGGCGGCGCGGCAGGGAGGGTCAACTCGGCCGCCCTGTCGGGCACACTAGGACGGCAGTCGTGTTATAGCGACTGCAGCGGACCTTCGGGTCGTGGGATGGCGGGCCTTCAAGGCTCGCGGCGCGGCAGGGAGGGCCAACTCGGCCACCCTGTTGGGCTCCATGCGTCTCCGAATCCCCGGTTTCGGTGCCCGCCTATGGGATGCATGGCTGGGGGGAACCCGGTCGCGAGGGCACCCAAGGGGACCTCACCCCTTCAAAAAGGAAAAACTCAAAATGGAACACAAAGCGCTTGTAAAAAATCCCCAGGTGGGTAAATCCCACCCTTCGCAAGAAGGCTGCCCCACCGTATCTGGGGGGGGCAACAACCGCTTCGTGGGCTCCGGCCCACGCACCGACGACCACGGCAAATGTCAAACGGACCCCGAATCTGCACATAAAAACGACAACACTGGCAAGATCATGGACTTGGTCCCGTTTTTAAAACGGGAACCCCGAGTGAGGCTGGAGCGCATGGACAGCGCCAGACCAGTCACTCCGAGGCTAGGCGCCGCGGCAGAGCGAGAGCGCAATCCTCGCGCCACCTCTGCCGCCGCGTCAATGGACGTGTCTGAGGAGGAGGCAGCTGGCGTCTCTTCTGCGTCTGAAACAGGCGCGGGAGTGGCCCCACTGCACGAGATGCTTCGGATTCCGTCTCCGAATTTATCGGAGACGGACTCCGATGCAATGACGTGGGAGACCGTGTCTTCACGCGGTTCTCCCAAAAGGAGAAAACGGAGGATGGAAGAGATCGATGGGGACCTTAGTGACCCCTCACCGTCACTAAAGGTCCCAACCGCGCAACGCGGTAAAGGACGCGCCAAAGGGAGGGCGCCCACGACCGGCCATTACGTCGGCCTGGCGAAAGCCAAGGCCGAGCTGAACCGGGCGCGGGAAGAGGAGATGCGGCTCGTCGCCGAGCAGGAGCTGGCGGAGGAGCTGCAACGGAAGAGAGCGGCATCGGCCGCCCAGTATCTGAAGGTGCCGGAACCTCCGGCTACCAGTCTGAGGCTGGGTGACTGCGATGCCGCCCACCTGGAGAAATTGCTGTTGGACTCGGTGGACACTGTTTTAACGGTGGCCACCAAGTCCAAGAACCTGAAGGGCACGTGTGTCAAGGCCCTGAAGGACGCTGCGATGACCATCAAAGCGTCCTTCCAAGAGTCGCGGGCCCGCACGATGCCCGAGGAGATGGCCATGCTGGTGAAGGCAAACCAGCAACTGGCGGCGGAGCTGAAGGAGCTCCGTCGTCATCCGGGGTCATCGCAACGAGGGCGATACGCGGGTACCGGACGGTGTCCTGGACGGCGGGATGCGTGTTGGCCGGTGATCCCCCCTGGGAGCTCCAAGCGGAGATCCTCGCCGAAGTGTACCACTTCGTGGCGGCGAGGAGGTCCCGCGGGGAGCCTCCAGCGTGGGAGGAGGTCACGCGCATGCGACGGCAGGCGCGGGCCGCCCTGTTGCGGCGGTGGACGGAGGACCTGGCTCCACCGGTCCCTGGACAGAGGACGGTGGATGCCATTCGCCCGGTCCTTCGGAGGTGGGTAGGGCGGCGATTCGGGTCGCTCACCTTCCGTTTGGTGCAGGTGCTTTCCGGGCACGGATGTTTCGGAAGGTACCTGCATCAAATCGCAAGACGTGAGGCGACCCCCGCCTGTCACGAGTGTGGAGCGCCAGAAGACACGGCGCTCCACACGCTGGAGGAGTGCGCCGCGTGGAGTCCCATGCGGCGCGCCCTCACAGCGGTCATAGGCGCAGATCTGTCGCCGCCGAGCGTGGTTAACGCTATGCTCGGCAGCGACGGATCGTGGCAGGCGGTGGTCTCTTTCTGCGAAGAGGTGATGGCGCAGAAGGAGACCGCGGAGCGGGCGAGGGAGGACGACGTCCTCGCAGACCCAATCCGGCGTAGACGAACTGGGGGAAGGAGAAGGCGATTCGGGCGCCTTCTCGCTCTTACCTAGTGCTGTGCGGATCATCGGTGGAGAGTCGGGGGATTCTCCACTGGCTTGCACGATCCCACACGTCTGGGGGATGGCCCTAATGAGCTGGGTCATCCCTCCCTTGGCCGGGGCCCGTCACCGGTGACGGGCCAACCGCCGGGGCGAGATGGTGATTGCTAACGCTACCCCATCTCGCCCCGACTAGGCGGCAGACTGCTCATCCCGGGTTTTTAGTGGGTAACCTCACTTACTACCCCCCCGTGGGGGTAGTAAGGCCCCTCAGGCGAGGACTCCCACATAACCACTCTGCTCCCCCCGGAGCCGGGTGGTATCCATAAAGGATTTTCCCGGGTCAAAAAAAAAAAAAAAAAAAAAGGGTCGGTCCACACGTGCGTGCGACACAACGGGGGGTCCGTGGTGGACGTTTCGTTCGCCACCCCGGAAGTCGCAGCACGTGTCCAGGCCTGGAGAGTGGTGGGGGATGTGGCGACTCTCTCGGACCACAACTATATACGGTTCCGGTGTAGGTACGGCCGCCATGCCGAGGTCCCGACGCCACCCCGAGCGCCGCCAGGTCTACTGGTGGTGCTCGGAGATTGAGGATCTCCGAGCGCGATGCTCGGAGACGCGGCGCCTCTACTACCACTGCAGGAGGCGCCGCCACGGCCGGACGGACGACCAGCTGCCGGCGGAGCAGCTGGCGGCCGAGCAGCTCCTGTACGGCGATATGAAGAATGCCAAACAGGAGCTAAAGATGGCCATCGGCCGGGCTAAGGCCCTAGGCTGGTGCGAGCAGCTGGAGGGCCTCGACAGGGACCCATGGGGGCGCCCTTATAAGTCTGCCCGGAATAAGTTCCGGGGCAGAGCGCCCCCTATCGCGGAGTCCCTGGAGCCAGAGCTCCTGGAGAGGGTGCTGGGGGGGCTATTCCCCGACAGCGACCCCCATTACACCCCTCCACCGATGGCCACCCCGTCCTTCCAGGAGGAGGAGGACCCGGCCTCCATTCCGCCTATAACAGAGGTGGAGATGGAGGTAGCAGTCTCCCGCCTGAGAGGCAAGAAGACTGCCCCGGGACCAGACGGGATTCCCGGGCGGGTCCTCAGGATCGCCCTTAGGGAGATGGGCGGTCAGCTTCGGGAACTGTTCGACGCGTGCCTCACGTCGGGTCAGTTCCCGAAGCTCTGGAAGGACGGGCGATTGTGCCTGTTGCGGAAGGAAGGGCGAGACGCAGACTCGCCCGCCGCATACAGGCCAATCGTGCTGCTGGATGACACGGCGAAGCTGCTGGAGAGAATAGTGGCTTCCCGTGTCATCCGGCACCTGGGGGGAACTGGGCCTGGCCTTTCAGAGGCCCAGTTCGGATTCAGGGCAGGGCGGTCGACGATAGACGCCCTGCTCTGGATCAAGGGGTGGACGCAGGACGCAGTCGGCGGGGGGGAAAAGGCGTTGGCTGTCTCGCTTGACATTGCCAACGCCTTCAACAGCCTACCGCACGGGACAATACGGGAGGCGCTCCGCTATCACGGAGTGCCCCTGTATCTGCGTAGGCTGTTGGCCGACTACCTCCGGGACCGCGAGGTCCTGGTGGAGGGACGCGACGGTCTGAGGCGACGTCGCGTGTCCTGCGGGGTTCCACAGGGGTCGGTGTTGGGACCGCTCCTGTGGAACATTGGCTACGACTGGGTGCTCCGCGGCACGTTTCCCGCAAGTATGCGGGTTGCGTGCTACGCGGATGACACGCTAGTCGTAGTCAAGGGGAGGGACCTCGGGGAGACGGTGCGGCGGGCCACGGTGGCCACAACACTCGTGGTCGGCCGCATACGTGCCCTGGGGCTGGAGGTCGCCCTCTCCAAGACCGAGGCCCTAATGTTCCATGGGCCTCGGGGGGGACCCCCTCCAGGAACGAGGATAGACCTGGACGGGGTCCTGGTCCGGGTTGGGACCCAGATGAGGTACCTGGGTCTCATCCTGGACGGGCGGTGGACTTTTGGGGCCCACTTCACTCAACTGGCCCCAAAAGTCATAGGCGCCGCTGCCGCCCTTGGGAGGCTGCTGCCCAACGTGGGCGGCCCGAGCGCCACATGTCGTCGCCTGTACTCCGGAGTGATCCGGAGTATGGCCTTGTACGGGGCACCTGTCTGGGTGGACGCCCTCGGTCGCGCCAATAAGGCCCTGCTGCGACGTCCGCAGCGGGTCATCGCGACGAGGGCGATACGCGGGTACCGGACGGTGTCCTGGACGGCGGGATGCGTGTTGGCCGGTGATCCCCCCTGGGAGCTCCAAGCGGAGATCCTCGCCGAAGTGTACCACTTCGTGGCGGCGAGGAGATCCCGCGGGGAGCCTCCAGCGTGGGAGGAGGTCACGCGCATGCGACGGCAGGCGCGGGCCGCCCTGTTGCGGCGGTGGACGGAGGACCTGGCTCCACCGGTCCCTGGACAGAGGACGGTGGATGCCATTCGCCCGGTCCTTCGGAGGTGGGTAGGGCGGCGATTCGGGTCGCTCACCTTCCGATTGGTGCAGGTGCTTTCCGGGCATGGATGTTTCGGAAAGTACCTGCATCAAATCGCAAGACGTGAGGCGACCCCCGCCTGTCACGAGTGTGGAGCGCCAGAAGACACGGCGCTCCACACGCTGGAGGAGTGCGCCGCGTGGAGTCCCATGCGGCACACCCTCACAGCGGTCATAGGCGCAGATCTGTCGCTGCCGAGCGTGGTTAACGCTATGCTCGGCAGCGACGGATCGTGGCAGGCGGTGGTCTCTTTCTGCGAAGAGGTGATGGCGCAGAAAGAGGCTGCGGAGCGGGCGAGGGAGGACGACGTCCTCGCAGACCCGCTCCGGCGTAGACGAACTGGTGGAAGGAGAAGGCGATTCGGGCGCCTTCTCGCTCTATCCTAGTGCTGTGCGGATCATCGGTGGAGAGTCGGGGGATTCTCCACTGACTTGCACGATCCCACACGTCTGGGGGATGGCCCTAATGAGCTGGGTCATCCCTCCATTGGCCGGGGCCCGTCACCGGTGACGGGCCAACCGCCGGGGCGAGATGGTGATTGCTAACGCTACCCCATCTCGCCCCGACTAGGCGGCAGACTGCTCATCCCGGGTTTTTAGTGGGTAACCTCACTTACTACCCCCCCGTGGGGGTAGTAAGGCCCCTCAGGCGAGGACTCCCACATAACCACTCTGCTCCCCCCGGAGCCGGGTGGTATCCATAAAGGATTTTCCCGGGTCAAAAAAAAAAAAAAAAAAAAAAAAAAAAAAAAAAAAAAAGGTTAGGTTAGGTTAGGTTAGGTTAGGTTAGGTTAGGTTAGGTTAGGTTAGGTTAGGTTTTTTTTTTTTTTTTTTTTTCCTGTCCGGGAGCAAACTGTCCCGGCCCGCGAGCTATCCTACGCTATACCTCTGACATGATCAGAGTCATTTTTCTTCGCTTTTACTCTTCCTACTTACTTTCTTCATACTATTTGTTTCTTTCATCCATCATATCTTTCATACCTTCCACTGGGGGGATACCAGTTGCTATTCTTTTTATGAACTAGGGGCAAACAATCTCACACATTTTATTTTTTCTTATATACTATTTACAGCTTATTGTATCTATCTCTTAAATTTATATTTGTTTTTTTTTACTACTACTCTATATTTCTCAAAGCACTTACTTTATATATTTAGTATAAAGTAGTGCTTTTATTATTTATCTACTTGTTTTTATTACAAACTATTTTGACAATATCTTTACAGTACTTAATAAACTTAGATCTAGTTACTTTATTTTTTATAATATCATGCAAATTTTCCATCCTTATATCTATACCTATCTCTTGCTCCATATTGTACCGAGACATACAAAATATGGGGCAGTCAACAATAACGTGCAGTGCACTTTCTGCCACATTAGGGTCACAGGGACATGCCGGACTCTCCTTGCACTTAAACCGATGCAAGTACGAGGAGAACCCGCCATGTCCTGTTAGGAATTGTACTGTCAGCGCATCAAGCTCCATCTTTTTGACAATACTGTATGCCTCCACGGCGTCTGGGAAGAAAGTCTTAGTTGTGGATGCCGTCTCTCCACTCTGATAGCGCCGGTTCCATTCGTCAAGCGACTCCAATCGGATTTGCCGCTTGGCGAATGAAACCGGGCAGCTGTCATAGTCTGGCCTGACTTTCATGTGTAGTGCTGCGCTCTTCGCCAGTGAGTCCGCTCTTTCGTTTCCCTCCAGCCCCGCGTGTGCCTTGATCCAAAATAGACGCAATTTTTTACCAAGTGTTTCTATTTTGGACAAATTGGCTCTTGTTCTGACAGCGAGGGGGTGAAGGGAAGTGACGTCAGTGATCGTTTCGAGAGCGGATCTGGAGTCGCAGTACACATTACAACCAAGACTTCGGCTCTTCAGTGCCTTTTCTGTGGCCTCACACAGTGCCAACATTTCTGCTTGGTAGACGGAGCAGCAATTGTCCAGCTTTAGCTTTCGGGTACTAATCTCCGCAGCGCCGTCCCAGATAGACAGCGCTGCGCCGACTTTCCCTTCAATCCTGCTTCCGTCGGTAAAGATGTTAAGACCGTGACTGTAGTGTTGTTGCAATGCTGCTTCGTCCACCAAACATGTGAATGTTAGTTCCTGTTGGGACGCTGGATGTGGTGCGTCTATGTACGGCACTGGCTTTTCCACTTCTCGATCTCCTATTACTCGCTGGGTATTTCCTTTCTTTACCAAATAAAGCGAGGCTGCTTCTCGGACTCTGATGTCCAAGGGAAGCAGCCCAGCGAGTAATAGGGCCGAGTTTAGTGAAACCGTTTTGTAAGCCTTTAATATTTTTTGCGCGAAGCCCCGCTGCACCACATTTAGTTCCTTCCTTATCCCTATTTTGTTCGTGGCACCAGCCCATGCGCTTGCTGCATACAAAATTGTCGGTTCCACGACTGCCGTGTAAATTGTGTGTATTACTTCCGGCTGTAATCCCCACTGAACTTTTGCGGCTCTTGAGAGCTGTCGATAGAAGTTGAGCGACTTCCTGCAGACGTTCGCAACGTGGGTATTAAAGGTCAGTCCTTCATCAACGGTGAGTCCCAGCAGTTTTATCTCCTTAGTCATGCCAATGCCCACGCCGCCCATGCTCAGGCGTGGGGGGTCGTATTTCAGTTTTCGGGTGATCACCATGGCCATGGTCTTGTGTGGCGCGAATTTTAACTTATTTTTGACTCCCCACGCCCGAACATGTTCGAGTGTTTCATTGGCACGACTCTGGATCTCCTGACCGGTATCACCGTCGAAGATCAGGACGACGTCGTCTGCGAACGCCTGCACGTAGTCGCCTCTGCTTTCAAGGAGGTTAGGTTAGGTTAGGTTAGGTTAGGTTAGGTTAGGTTAGGTTAGGTTAGGTTAGGTTAGGTTAGGTTAGGTTAGGTTAGGTTAGGTTAGGTTAGGTTAGGTTAGGTTAGGTTAGGTTAGGTTAGGTTAGGTTAGGTTAGGTTAGGTTAGGTTAGGTTAGGTTAGGTTAGGTTAGGTTAGGTTAGGTTAGGTTAGGTTAGGTTAGGTTAGGTTAGGTTAGGTTAGGTTAGGTTTTTTTTTTTTTTTTTTTTTTTAGCCGTCCTCCTCCACTATATAGTCTCCCCCGATATTTTTCGGGGACCTTTTTTAGGTTTGTCTTTTTAATTTAATAATTGAATGTAAATTTAGATAAAATTCTCAAATATAATAATATTTACTAAAAGGAGTACTCTTATTGTTTAAGTACTATTTTACCACAGGTAAGTCTTATTCTAGGTCGTATATATATAACATAAGTACACACGTACATATTTTAGTTTATAATAAGCTACTTGGGTGAGTGACCTTTGCATTTAGTTTGTTTATTTATTTACTATGTATGTCTTCTCCTTTAGTTGTTAACATTTATTTAATACCTATATTTTTTTCAGCGTATGTGCAAAACATCATAATTCTTAAGAATTATGTGTTGCACATACATTTTCACAGATTTGTTCATTATAAAACAAGATGACACTCAGTGTCACCGTGTTTTATTCCTATTTATAGCATCCTGTGCCACTTTCGTACAGAATGCAAACAGGTACGGTCTGGAATCTTTTCCGGCCATCATCTCATACAATGAGGCTTCGGTCAACTTTATATCAGTTGCAGCTTCCAGGTCGTACCTGTCCGCGCCATATTTAGGGCACTCGAGTAGCAAATGGAGAATCGACTCATCCTTACTGGAGTCACAGATGCATGAGGGGCTGTCCTTACACTTAAACCTGTTTAAGTATGCAGAGAACCCCCCATGCCCAGTCATAACCTGCGTCAATACTGGAGTCAGTCTCGTGTCCCTAATAATTCTATATGCCTCAGTAACATTTGGCAAGAACGTTTTCGTCACTTCCGCTGTTGTCCCCGCTTTATATCTAAGGTTCCAAGTCTCAACAGCGGCTTTTCGAATTTCGTTCTTGGCAAAGGAAACTGGGCATTTGTCATAATGAGCTGAGCATTTGGTGTACAGAGCCGCTTGTTTTGCCAGTTCGTCCGCCCTTTCGTTGCCGGGAATTCCAACATGCGCTTTAACCCAAAACAATTTTACGTTGCAACCCTTGGTCTTGAGACTGGCAAGATTGCGTCTTATTTCAAAGCCCAAGGGATGGAAAATCTCCGGGTTTTGCACCATCTCGAGAGCAGATCTCGAGTCGCTCAGCACAGCCACCGCGTCTTGCTTCTCTTTCAGCAGTAGTTCTGTGGCTTGGTACATGGCGTAGAGCTCAGCTTGGAAGACTGTGCAGAACGACTCGAGTCTCATCTTTTTTGTTTTAATTTCCCGTCCGTTTTTCCAGTATGTATATGCTGCCCCAACTGCCCTCCAGCTTACTCCCGTCCGTATAGATCTGGATTGACGGGATTTCATTTTGTTCTAGGGTGTCAGGCAGCATATCGTTGAGGCAGGAGAAAACAACCTCCTGCTCATGGGCCGGATGCTGAGCTTCCAGATAACTGACACGCTCCTCAATTTGCCATTTAAAGTGGGGTGGTTGCGTTTGTTTGCCTCTTTTCGCTTCGTACAGCTGAGCCGCTTCCCGTATGCGAAGGTCCAAAGGAAGGAGCCCTGCTAACACGAGTGCTGCGTTAAGAGACACCGTTCTGTAAGCTCTGCAGATCTTTTGGGCAAACCTACGTTGAATAGTGTTGAGCTGTTTTTGCACCATAATCTTTGTCGCTGCCGACGCCCATACGCTCGAGGCATACATAATAATGGGCTCTATTACGGCCACGTATATCGTCCTGATGATCTCCGGGTTCAGTCCCCATTCAATTTTCGCTGTCATAGCGAGCCGCTTGTAAATGTCTGCGGCCTTACGACAGACATTTTGCACGTGTTTGTTGAAGGTGAGTTTGTTGTCTATCGTAAGGCCGAGCAGCTTTATTTCATTTACGACTGGTATGTCCAGCCCACCCATGTGCATGATAGGGGCATCAAATTTAAGTTTCTTGGTGACGACCATGGCATTTGTTTTATGCGGCGCGAATTTAAGCTTATTTTTGATGCCCCAATCACGCACATACGCGAGGGTCTGGTTTACTTTTTCCTGAATTTTGAGGGCTGAGTGCCCGGAGAACATCAAGACGACATCGTCGGCAAAAGCCTGCGCGTACACCCCCTGAGCAGTCAAGTCATTGAGGAGCGGATCCAGCAGCAGATTCCAAAATGTTGGTCCCCCTATTGAACCTTGGACACAGCCTTTGTTGGTATTTTTGCCATACGTTTTCCCGGCGTAGGTGACAACTACCCGTCTACCTTCAAAGTAGCTGTCCACAAGTCGTCTCAGGTTCAGGGGGCATTTCAGTTTGATCAGCTGGGATTTTATAGCTGGCCACCATGCACTGTCAAACGCACCTTCGATGTCGAGCGACACGATGACCACCATCTTCTTGCTCCTCAAGTTGGTCTGGATCTGCTCCATGAGGTCGTACAGCGCATCCTCTGTGCTATGTTGGGGGACAAAGCCGTACTGTCTGGGATTGGTCTTCGGTAGAATGTGCCACCTAAGCCTTCTTACCATCATTTTTTCTAAGACCTTTCCCAGTACTGACAATAGCCCAATCGGTCGGTACGACTTTGCCTGGCTATAATCGCTCTTCCCAGGCTTTCGGAGCACCACTACAGCCGCCTCCTTCCAGGGTGATGGGAAGCAAGACAGGGACAAGCACTTGTTAACGATCTCCAAGAAGACTTCTTTCGCGGCTAATATTGCTCTCAGGCATATGTCCGCCGTGAATCCGTCTGGTCCTGGAGCTTTTTTGGGGTTGAAGCCACTAATAGTCCTATTAAGCTCTGCCACCGTGAACGGTGGGTCGTTAGTATCGTCTGACGTTGAGTTGCATAGTGTTTCCGCTAATCTTCTAATCCCTTCGTGAATGTTAGTATCCTCGAAGTTATTATCATCTGGGAAGAACGTTTTAGCTAGCAACTCAACCGACTTCTCTGCACTTAGAGTGGCTCCATTTTCCTCCAAGAGTTGGTCTTCGTGTCTTTCTGTCTTGCTTCTGATCACCCTGTAAATACTATCCCACATACTTTCTTTCTCTTGCTTTGTGCAATGCGCTTTCCAGCTTGCTGTTTGGGCTTTACTGGCTTCATATTCATATATGCTTTTTTGATCCAGGTATTCCTTTACCACGAGCTTCCGTCTTCGGGGAGCAGCGCCTTTGATTCTTCGTCTCATCGTGATTACAACACCCTTCAAGCGTTCCAGTTCATCGGTCCACCAAGGTAAGTACTCTTTTTTGTTATTCGGTCTTAGTAGGGGAATAGTGTTTCTGCATGCCAGGTGTACAGACTCAATGTAAGTTTGTATTAAATGTTCTAGCTGTTGTCGACACTCTATTTTGGCTATGTTTTCTGCTGTAACTTTACTCCCCTCCAGAGCTTTTTTGAGTTCCTCGGTGAACCGACTCCAGTCGGCTTTTCGGGTGTTGTAAACACGAGTAGACTTTGGCTTCCTCACTTCCAGAGGCCTATCCAGTTCGAGATGGAATGCTATCGCGTTGTGATCAGAGCTTGTGACTGACTTATCTACTCTCCAGTCCCTGATATATCGCAGCATGTTTGGAGAGCAGACAGTTACATCGACACAGCTCGTAAAGACGCGGTCACCTCGGACTGTGTCGAATGTAGGGTCAGCTCCGTGATTAAGGATATGCATATCCATCTCGTCCAGGAAGCCCCTGTAGAGTTCGCCTCTGTCGTTCTCACATACGCTACCCCACCACGTGCTCCACGCGTTGATGTCACCCCCTATGAGGAATTTGTCCATTCGCACTGTTTCCATTAGCAGTTTGAGTCTGTCCAGGTACGGTTCAAGCGGTAGGCTGTCCTCGAAATAGACCGAGACCAATCCGATAGAACATTTTGCAGTTTTCACGCAAGTCATCACTATGTTCTCGGTGATCATGGTCTGGTCATATATGACTTCGATGTTGTTATCGAATATTACAATGGCTGCTTTTACCGGTTTGGTCCTGTTCCGCTCACATTGTAATATTCGAGTGCCTGTGTACCGCTTGAGTTCCCCTTCAGAGCCTGTGTAGGGCTCTTGGACGAGTGCGAAGTGCGAAGTTGCGGTTAGGTTAGGTTAGGTTAGGTTAGGTTAGGTTAGGTTAGGTTAGGTTAGGTTAGGTTAGGTTAGGTTAGGTTAGGTTAGGTTAGGTTAGGTTAGGTTAGGTTAGGTTAGGTTGGGGTGCTTGGTCAGAATACCTCCACGTGTGCCTTAATGCTACTGGTCTCTTTCGGATACGTTTTATCCGGGGAGTACAGAAGCGTTTGGGCCGGTGCACCCTGGGCAGCAGTCAATAACTTCTCTATATGGGATCTTGTTGGCTGCTGGCTAAAATTCTGACGTGTAGGTGCTCTCCGCGTGTCCCTATGAAGCTAGCATAGGGCACAGTGGATGAGCAGGCGGTTCATCCGCGTAGGTGGGGTCCCGAGAAGGGACAGCGGACCCGTAGGGTCGGTGGATGGCTGGCCTGCAAGGCTGGCGGCACGGCAGGTTTTCCCCTGTCGTGCACGAGGTGGAGCGACGTCGCTTCTGACGGTGGGCGCGGCAGGGAGGGTCAACTCGGCCACCCTGTCGGGCAAACCTGGAGAGGCAGCTGCCTTTTTACAGCAGCTGCAGTGGACCTTCGGGTCGTAGGATGGCCGGTCTTCAAGGCCGGCGGCGCGGCAGGGAGGGTCAACTCGGCCGCCCTGTCGGGCACACTCGGACGGCAGTCGTGTCATAGCGACTGCAGCGGACCTTCGGGTCGTGGGATGGCGGGCCTGCAAGGCTCGCGGCGCGGCAGGGAGGGTCAACTCGGCCACCCTGTCGGGCTCAATGCGACTCCAAATCCCGTTGTTTGGTGCCCGCACAGGGGATGTATAGTCGGGGGGAACCCGGCGACGAGGGCACCACAAGGGGACCTCACCCCTTTAAAAACAAGGAAAAAAAAAAACATGGAACGAACAGCGACTGTAAAAAATCCCCAGGTGGGTAAATCCCACCCTTCTCAAGAAGGCTGCCCCACCGTATCTGGGGGGGGCAACAATCGCTTCGCGGGCTCCGGCCCGCGCACCAACGACCACGGCAAACGCATAACGGACACTGATTCCACTCAACATGACGACAACTGCAAGAAAATGGACCTAGTCCCGTTTTTAAAACGGGAACCGAGAGTGGTACTGGAGCGCATGGACAGCGCCAAACCAGCCACTCTGAGGTTGAACGCCACGGCAGAGCGAGAGCGCAATCCTTGCGCCACCTCTGCCGCCGCGTCAATGGACGTGACCGAGGAGGAGGCGGCGGGCGTCTCTTCTGCATCTGCAGCAGACGCGGGCGCGACCCCACTGCACGAGGTTCTTCGGATCCCGTCTCCGAATTTATCGGAGACATCCGAAGAATCTGATGACATGACTTGGGAGACCGTGTCATCTCGCGGCTCTCCCAAGAGGCGGAAACGCCGAGCGGAGGAGGTCGATGGGGACCTAAGTGACCCCTCACCGTCACCTAAGGTCCCAGCCGCACGACGCGGCAGAGGACGTGCCAGAGGAAGGACGCCCACTACCGGCCAGTATGTCGGCCTGGCGAAAGCCAAGGCCGAGCTGAACCGGGCGCGGGAGGAGGAGCTGCGACTCATCGCCGAGAAGGAGCTGGCGGATGAGCTGCAGCAGAGAAGAGTGGCATCTACGGCCGCCCAGTTTCTTAAGGTACCGGAGCCTCCGGCTACCAAACTGAGGCTGGGCGACTGCGATGCCGCACACCTAGAGAAGCTACTTCTGGACTCGGTGGACACCGTCCTAACGGTGGCCACCAAGTCCAAGAATTTAAAGGGGACCTGCGTGAAGGCCCTGAAGGACGCTGCGATGACGATCAAAGCGTCCTTCCAGGAATCGCGGGCCCGCTCGATCCCGGAGGAGATGTCTCTGCTGGTCAAATCCAACCAGCAGCTGGCGGCGGAGCTAAAGGAGCTCCGTCGCCAAATGGACGAGATGAGGAAGACCCAGGCTGCGGCCCCGGCTTCTCAGCCCCCTACGCCCCTAGTGGGCGACGAAGCGATGCGGAAGGTCATGGTGCAGGTGGGCACCATGATCAACGCTCGCTTCGAGGGCTTGGAGGAGCGGCTGTTGCCGGTGAAGACCCTCAGGCCCCCTCTCGCCGCAGATCGGCGAAGGGTGTCTGAGGAGCAACCGACGGCGACAACGAGTCGTGGAGCTGCCCCGGCGATCGCTCCGGTGCAGAAGAAGAAGGCAGGCTCTGGGGTGCAAGCAGCCGCAACCACAAGTCGTGGAGCTGCCCCGGAGCAAAAGAAGAAGGCAGGCCCAAAACCGCAGCCCAAGAAGGCTGCGAAGGGCCCCGCTCCTGTGCCCGTCGCACTGCTGCCTGCCCCTGCCCCGGCTCCTCTGACCGAGGCGTGGCACGTGGTGGCCAGACGCGGCCTGGAAAAGCGGAGGGATGGGGGAGTGGCGACCAAAGAGCGGGGACCTGCTCGCCCGGCACCGACGCCGAAACCGGTCCCACCTCCACCGCCACTTAAGAAGAAGGCCCCACCAAAAACCAAGGGCACGGCTAAACTCCGCTCCCCCCGGACCGCAGCTGTAGTTATCACACTGCAACCGGGGGCGGCGGAGAAAGGATTGACCTACGGCATCGTCCTGGCGGAGGCCAAATCCAAAATCAAATTGGGAGAGCTGGGTGTGCCGCCGTTGACCATCCGGACGGCGGCCACTGGGGCTCGGATCCTAGAGATCCCCGGCGCGGACAGTGCCACAAAAGCAGACCTCCTCGCCGAGAGACTGGAGGAGGTATTTGCAGGGCAAGAGGTGAAGATCTCCAGGCCGACCACCACCGCTGACATGAGAGTCACCGGCCTGGACGACTCGGTCACCTCCGAGGAGTTGGCGAACGCGCTGGCGTCCCTGGGCGAATGCCCCGTGGCGTCAGTAGCCGTCGGCCCGATACGTCGGGGACCAGCGGGGATGGGGACGGCGTTTGTGCGCTGTCCCGTCTCCGCTGCGAAGAAGGTCGCGGCCAGTGGGCGCGTTCTGGTGGGCTGGGTGTCGGCGCGAGTCGGCATCCTCGACCCCAGGCCGCGTCGCTGTTTCCGCTGCCTTTCGTTGGGCCACGTTGCGGCCCAATGTAGCACCGAGGTTGACCGCAGCGACGAATGTTACCGCTGCGGTCAAAAGGCTCATAAGGCCCGGGACTGCTCCGCTGCTCCCCGCTGCTCACTTTGTGCGGCTGCGGGTAAGCCAGCGGACCACCTCTCCGGGGGCAAGGCATGTGCCAAGCCCCCGTTTAAGTCAGGGGCTCGGCGAAAGGCCGTCGCGACTGAGGCTAAGGCCCAGCCACGACCGTCTCCCTCGGACATAGGACGGGCGGATCGCATGGAGGTGGGTTAGTATGGCCCTAACCTTCCTCCAGGCGAACGTGAACCACTCCGCCCGCGCTCAGGATTTACTCCTGCAGTGCATGGCGGAGCGGTCCATCAAAGTGGCGGTGGTTGCAGAGCCGTACTCGGTCCCACCCAGAAGCGACTGGGTGGGGGGCCTTGACGGTTTGGTGGCAATCACCACACAGTCGCCGACTCCATCCCCCCCTCTCGTAGGGGTTGCGAGAGGCAGGGGATTCGTGGCGGCAGGAGTGGGACCTGTCGTCATCGTAGGTGTGTATCACTCCCCGAATAGGCCCCGGCACGAGCTAGAGGCCCTTCTCGGCGAGGTGGGGACCTTCATAGGTCAGACCCGCCCCCGCCCCGTGATCGTCATGGGGGACCTCAATGCCAAATCCTTGGCGTGGGGGTCCCCAAGGACCTGTCCGCGGGGCGTCACCGTGTTGGAGTGGTTGGCCGAGGTGGGCCTCTGCGTCGTGAACACCGGGAGTGAACACACCTGTGTCCGCCAATGGGGTGGATCGATCGTCGACGTGACGTTCGCCACCCCAGACCTCGCCTGCCAAATTCGCGACTGGCAGGTGTTGGTTGACGAGGAGACGCTCTCCGATCACCGGTATATCCGGTTTAGCGTCTCCCCGTCCTCGGCGGACACTGTGAGGGAGGGAACCGGCGAGATCGGTCCGCGATGGGCATTGAAGCGTCTCGATCCCGAGTTGCTGCAGGAGGCGGCCCTCGTAGAAGCGTGGAACGGCACTCCTCAGGAGGGTGACCCCGTAGACGTGGATGCGTTGGCGGATGGACTGTGTGCGGCGTTGTCGCGTATCTGCGATGCCGCGATGCCGCGTGCAACTGCCCCACGGTCCAGACGCCAGGTCTACTGGTGGTCAGAGGAGATTGCCGAACTCCGAAGACGCTGCGTGCGGAGGCGCCGCCGATACCAGCGGTATCGTAGGCGAAGGCGGCAGGAGACGGAGGTGAGCGAGTCTCTCTATGCCGCCTACCGAGAGGCTTCAATGACCCTTCGCGTGGCCATTGACGAGGCGAAACGGCGATCCTGGCAGGAGCTGCTGGAAGGGCTGGAGCGCGATCCGTGGGGCCGCCCGTACCTATGGGCGCGGCAGAAGCTGCGTCCATGGGCCCCCCCCGTGACCGCCTCGCTCCAACCAGCGATTCTCCAGAGGGTAGTGGGAGGGCTGTTCCCCGGTCCTCCGGGAGACGATTTCTCGCTACCTTTTGCCGTGCCCTCGTCGACCGATCTCGCCGAGGCGGAGGAGGACGAGCCTGCCCCAGTCTCCGAAGGTGAGCTGGGCGCAGCAGTGCTCAGGATGAGGGCCAAGAACACGGCACCCGGGCCAGACGGCATACCGGGTCGTGTGTGGGCTCTCTCCTTGGAGCACCTGGCCCCCGCTCTCAAGGCCCTGTTTGACAGGTGCCTTCGAGAGGGGAAATTCCCCAGTAGATGGCGGAGGGGCAGACTTGTCCTCATACGGAAGGAGGGACGTCCCGCGGACGAGCCTTCGGGCTATCGTCCGATTGTTCTGCTCGACGAGGCGGGTAAGCTGCTGGAGAGGGTGATCGCTGCCCGCCTAGTCAGGCACCTCGAGACGTCGGGACCGGACTTGGCGCCCACCCAGTTCGGATTCCGGAGAGGTCGCTCGACGCTGGATGCCATCTCCCGCGTCCGCGATCTCTCCGAGGAGGCGTGCTCCAGTGGCGGCGTGATGTTGGCGGTGTCTTTAGACATCGCCAACGCCTTCAACACGCTGCCCTGGACCACCATACTCGGTGGTCTGGAGTACCACCGAGTGCCGCCGTACCTGCGCCGACTCGTCGGCGATTACCTCTCCTATAGAGAGGTAGTCTTCCCGACGATGAATGGGGAGGGTCGGAGCCCCATGGCGCGCGGCGTCCCTCAGGGGTCTGTTTTAGGGCCCCTGCTGTGGAACGTCGGATACGACTGGGCCCTCCGGGGCGCTGGCCTTCGTGGCGTCGGCGTCGTTTGTTACGCCGACGACACGCTGGTCACCGCCAAGGGGGATACCTACAGGGAGGCGGCAATCCTCGCCACGGCCGGAGTCGCGATGGTCGTGGCCAGGATCAGGAGGCTGGGTCTGGAGGTGGCGCTCCACAAGTCGGAGGCCATTTGTTTTCATGGTCCCCGCAGGGCGCCACCTGCAGATTCATCAATAGTGGTGGGAGGAACCTCCATCCCCGTCAGGACGACGTTGAAGTATCTCGGCGTCGTCCTTGATAGCCGGTGGAGGTTCGAGGCGCACATGCGGCGGCTGTCCCCCAAATTGTTGGGGGCAGCCGGCGCACTGAGTCGCCTCCTCCCCAATATTGGGGGTGGAGAGGGCAGCTGCCGCCGCCTCTATACAGCGGTGGTCAGCTCAATGGCCCTATACGGAGCCCCCATATGGTCCGGGAGGCTCGATCGGCGGGAGACCGCCCTGCTGATTGCAGCTCAACGGACCATGGCTGTGAGAGTGTGCCGGGGGTATCGGACACTCTCACACGAGATGGCATGCGCCCTCGCTGGCCTTCTCCCCTGGGACCTTGAGGCCGAAGTCTTGGCCTCGGTCTACCGCCGCAGAGTGCGAGCGCGGGAGCGGGACGAGCGACCGGCGCCGCGAGAGTTAGCGCATTGGCGCAACAACGCTAGGGCGTTGGCTCTCGCGAGGTGGGATGGACGACTCCGCGAACGGTCCACTCAGAGGGGCGATAGCAGTCGACGACTCCTCGACGCTATCCAGCCCGTTCTCCGAGATTGGATCGAACGGAGACATGGGAGGCTCTCGTTTAGGCTGACGCAGGTGCTCTCGGGACATGGTTGTTTCGGGAGTTACCTGCATCGCATCGCCAGACGAGAAGCCTCCCCGGCATGCCATCTGTGCGGCTGTGCAGTAGACACTGCCCAGCACGCACTGGAGGCATGCCCTGGAGAGGACGAACCGCGACAGGCTCTGGTCGCGGTTATTGGGACGGATCTCTCATTGCCGACCATCCTAGCCAGGATGGTCGCCGATGAGAGATGTTGGGAGGCAGTAGCCTCCTTCTGCGAAACTATTGTTTCGCGGAGGGAGGCGGCGGAGCGTGAGAGGGAGAGAGACCCTCTCTCTCTTCCGCTCCGGAGAGCGCGGACACGGGTGCGGGCTAATCGAGCCCGTACTCCGTCTCCGCTGAGAGGGCCTGGGCCGTCGGATGCGGGGGCATCCGGCACCCTTCAGAGATAGGTCCTCTCGCGATGTTGATGGCCCCTCCGTGTTCGGGGGGCATCACACGAGGTGGAGGGGTGTTCCTATTGACACCCCTCACCGAGGAGGGCCCGCCACTTTACAGCGGGCAGCGGCGTCGACGGGGGCTGTGGTAAGAATAATTCGGTCCCACGCCCCCCGTCATCAGTCGAAGACGCTGGAACACCGTGGGGTTTTAGACGGTATGGGCGCCTTTAGCCGAGTCCGTCATACCCCGTATGCCCCCCCCGCATACGGCAATGCGTAACAGCATTTCCCCACGCCAAAAAAAAAAAAAAAAAAAAAAAAAAAAAAAAAAAAGGTTAGGTTAGGTTAGGTTTTTTTTTTTTTTTTTTTTTTTTTTCCTGTCCGGGAGCAAACTGTCCCGGCCCGCGAGCTATCCTACATTATACCTCTGACATGATCAGAGTCATTTTTCTTCGCTTTCACTCTTCCTACTTACTTTTTTCATACTGTTTCTTTCTTCCATCCATCATATCTTTCATACCTTCCACTGGGGGGATACCAGTTGCTATTCTTTTTATTAACTAAGGACAAACAAGCTCAGAATTTTTATTTTTCTTATTTACTATTTACAGCTTTTTATATCTATCTCTTAAATTTATATTTGTTTTTTACTACAACTCTATTTTCTCAAAGCACTTACTTTATATATTTAATATAAAGTAGTGCTTTTATTATATATCTACTTATTTTTAATACTAACTTTTTTGACAATATCTTTGCAGTACTTAATAAACTTAGATCTAGTTACCTTATTTTTTATAATATCATACAAATTTTCTATCCTTACATCTATACCTATTTCTTGCTCAATATTATATCGAGACTTACTAAAGATTGGGCAGTCAACAATAACATGCAATGCAGTTTCTTCCACATCAGGGTCACAAGGACATGCCGGACTCTCCTTGCACTTAAACCGATGCAAGTACGAGGAGAACCCGCCATGCCCTGTTAGGAATTGTACTGTCAGCGCATCAAGCTCCATCTTTTTGACAATACTGTATGCCTCCACGGCGTCTGGGAAGAAAGTCTTAGTTGTGGATGCCGTCTCTCCACTCTGATAGCGCCGGTTCCATTCGTCAAGCGACTCCAATCGGATTTGCCGCTTGGCGAATGAAACCGGGCAACTGTCATAGTCTGGCCTGGCTTTCATGTGTAGCGCTGCGCTCTTCGCTAGTGAGTCCGCTCTTTCATTTCCCTCCAGCCCCGCGTGTGCCTTGATCCAAAATAGACGCAATTTTTTACCAATTGCTTCTATTTTGGACAAATTGGCTCTTGTTCTGACAGCGAGGGGATGAAGGGAAGTGACGTCAGTGATCGTTTCAAGAGCGGACCTTGAGTCGCAGTACACATTGCAACTAAGACTTCGGCTCTTCAGTGCCTTTTCTGTGGCCTCACACAGTGCCAACATTTCTGCTTGGTAGACGGAGCAGCAATTGTCCAGTTTTAGCTTTCGGGTACTAATCTCCGCAGCGCCGTCCCAGATAGACAGCGCTGCGCCGACTTTCCCTTCAATCTTGCTTCCGTCTGTAAAGATGTTAAGTCCGTCACTGTAGTGTTGTTGCAATGCTGCTGCGTCTACCAAGCATGTGAACGTTAGTTCCCGTTGGGATGCTGGATGTGGTGCGTCTATGTACGGCTCTGGTTTTTCCACTTCTCGATCTCCTATTACTCGCTGGGTGTTTCCTTTCTTTATCAAATAAAGCGAGGCTGCTTCTCGGACTCTGATATCCAGGGGAAGCAGCCCAGCGAGTAATAGGGCCGAGTTTAGTGAAACCGTTTTATAGGCCTTCAGTATCTTCTGCGCGAAGCCCCGCTGGACCACATTTAATTCCTTCCTTATCCCTATTTTATTCGTGGCATCAGCCCATGCGCTTGCTGCATACATAATTGTTGGCTCCACGACTGCCGTGTAAATTGTGTGTATTACTTCAGGCTGTAATCCCCACTGAACTTTTGCGGCTCTTGAGAGCTGTCGATAGAAGTTGAGCGACTTCCTGCAGACGTTCGCAACGTGGGTGTTAAAGGTCAGTCCTTCATCAACGGTGAGTCCCAGTAGTTTTAACTCCTTAGTCATGCCAATGCCCACGCCGCCCATGCTCAGGTGTGGGGGCTCGTATTTCAGTTTTCGGGTGATCACCATGGCCATGGTCTTGTGTGGCGCGAATTTTAACTTATTTTTGACTCCCCACGCCCGAACATGTTCGAGTGTTTCATTGGCACGACTCTGGATCCCCTGACCGGTATCACCGTCGAAGATCAGGACGACGTCGTCTGCGAACGCCTGCACGTAGTCGCCTCTGCTTTCAAGTTGTTTTAGGAGTGGGTCAAGGAGCAGATTCCACAGTATTGGTCCGCCTATCGAACCTTGTACACAGCCCTTACTTGTATCCCTGGTATATTCCTCACCGGCATATCTAAGGGTTACTTTTCGATTTCGGAGATAGCTGTCCATTACCCGTCTCAAGTTTATAGGACACTTTTCCTCAGCCAATCGGGTTCTGATGGCAGGCCACCATGCACTGTCGAATGCTCCCTCTATATCTAAGGATACCATCGTCACGATTTTCTTATTTCGGACTTTGTCGCGGATGTGTTCCATAAGAGTATAGAGGGAGTCTTCGGTGCTCTTCTGGGGCATGAACCCGTACTGGCGAGTACTCATCCTCGGCAGCAGATGAAACTTGAGTCGGGTAACCAGCATCTTCTCGAAGATCTTCCCTAATACCGGGAGCAGTCCAATGGGTCTGTACGATTTCGGGGCTGTGTACGTGTCTTTTCCTGGCTTCCTAAGCACGATGACTGTGGCCTCTTTCCAGGAATTGGGAAAATGACCTAGTTCCAAGCAGCGATTTAAAAGGTTCAGGAAGACGTTAGGGTCATTTCGTACCGCCTCTTTGCAGATGTCTGCGGTTAAGCCGTCTGCCCCTGGTGCTTTCTTCGGGTTGAAAGAGTCTGTCGCTATTTTGAGTTCGGTGAGCGTGAATGGTGGGTCGTAAGGTTCATCTTGTTGCTCACCATTCACTTTTTCAGCTTCTTCCCTGATTCTCCGATGCTCGGTGTTGTCGGCTTCTAGGAGATCTTCAGGGAAGAATGTTTCCGCTAAAGCTTTTACCGAACCCTTTGCATCCAGCACTACTCCTTCAACCCAAAGAGGTACGTCCTCCTCCCTTTTCATCGTTCTTCCGATGACCCGGTATATACCGTCCCATACTCCTTCCCTGTCCTGTTTCCCACAGAAATCCTTCCAGCTCTCTATAATGGCTTTGTTTGCAGCAAGCTCATACTCTTCTTTCTTTTCCAGATATTCTCCAACAACCCTGGATCTGCGGACTGGAGCTGCGCAGCGAATTCTTCGCTTCCTGATGGTGACTTCTCTTTTCAACTCCGCAAGTGTCTCGGACCACCATGGCAAGGTAAACATTTGTGAATTTTTTATTTTCGGGATAGAGTTCAAACATGCTTTTGTAACAGCCTTTAAGTATTTAACAATGGTTTTTTCTAATTTATCGATATTATTAATGTTAAGTATGTCGATGTCCGTCAGTCTGTATTCCGCCCTCAATTGGTCAAATTTCTCATGAAATCTGACCCAATTGGCTTTCCTGGTATTATAAATTCGGGTTGTTCTTTTAATTTGTGTTCCTGTAGATTTTTCCAAAAGTAAACGAAATGTTATGCCATTGTGGTCCGAGCTTGTGAGGTTTTCTTCGACTTTCCAGTCCTCCACCAGGGCGAGTAAGTCGGTCGAGCATAGGGTTACATCAACATGGCTGCTGTAGCGCTTTCCACCTCTGACACAATCGTAGGTTGGTACATAGCCACTGTTTAGAATTTGTAACCCCATCTCATCGACAAAACTACGCAGCTCCTCACCTCTTGGGTTTGTGCTGGTGCTTCCCCACCAAGTGCTCCAAGCATTTACGTCTCCAGCTATTATGAGCCTCTTATTTCCCACTTCCTTCACTATCTTAGTGAGGTGTCCCAGGTCCCGTTCGATGGGTTTGTCCTTTTCCAGGTATACTGACACCAGGGTTACCTGCCAGGCGCTGGTACTGATCCCCACCACGACGATGTTGTTTGTGGTGAGTGTCGGGTACTGTGTTACGTCAAGTGTTGGGTCCATGATGACAATAGCCGACTTCACAGTTCCTTCTCCTTGGTCAACGCTCTGGTAGACCCTGGTACTCCTGTAGCTTTTTAATTTTTTAACACCACCGACATAGGGTTCCTGGAGGAGAGCGGCCGCTATTTTACGTTTCGCGGCCTCAAGGAAGAGTTCATCGGTCGCTAGCCGCTGCTTCCTGAGATTTGCCTGCACTATATTGTAGCCTTGGACGCCCTCAGCAATACGCCACGGTGGATCTCGCAAGTGCTTCCCACTTGCGCCTCACCGGGCAGTCATTGCTGAAGGCGTTGTGGTCATTACGGGCCATCTTGGCTTTTGTACAGTTAGTGCAGGTCGGGAGAGCGTCTGCGAGCCAATCAGCACACTGCGTTTTCATGTGGGGGCCGCCGCAGTGGCTGCACACATCAACCGCTTCGGTACAGAATCGCTTCCCATGTCCGTACCCTAGACAACGGGAACACTGTATCAGGGGGGATTGGTCTGCGACTCTGACTCTCTGCATAGGTTAGGTTAGGTTTTTTTTTTTTTTTTTTTTTTTTTTTTTTTTTTAGCCGTCCTCCTCCACTATATAGTCTCCCCCGATATTTTTCGGGGACCTTTTTTAGGTTTGACTTTTTAATAATTGAATGTAAATTTAGATAAAATTCTCAAATTTAATAATATTTACTAAAGGGAGTACTCTTATTGTTTAAGTACTATTTTACCACAGGTAAGTCTTATTCTAGGTCGTATATATATAACATAAGTACACACGTACATTTTTTAGTTTATAATAAGCTACTTGGGTGAGTGACCTTTGCATTTAGTTTGTTTATTTATTTACTATGTATGTCTTCTCCTTTAGTTGTTAACATTTATTTAATACCTATATTTTTTTCAGCGTATGTGCAAAACATCATAATTCTTAAGAATTATGTGTTGCACATACATTTTCACAGATTTGTTCATTATAAAACAAGATGACACTCAGTGTCACCGTGTTTTATTCCTATTTATAGCATCCTGTGCCACTTTCGTACAGAATGCAAACAGGTACGGTCTGGAATCTTTTCCGGCCATCATCTCATACAATGAGGCTTCGGTCAACTTTATATCAGTTGCAGCTTCCAGGTCGTACCTGTCCGCGCCATATTTAGGGCACTCGAGTAACAAATGGAGAATCGACTCATCCTTACTGGAGTCACAGATGCATGAGGGGCTGTCCTTACACTTAAACCTGTTTAAGTATGCAGAGAACCCCCCATGCCCAGTCATAACCTGCGTCAATACTGGAGTCAGTCTCGTGTCCCTAATAATTCTATATGCCTCAGTAACATTTGGCAAGAACGTTTTCGTCACTTCCGCTGTTGTCCCCGCTTTATATCTAAGGTTCCAAGTCTCAACAGCGGCTTTTCGAATTTCGTTCTTGGCAAAGGAAACTGGGCATTTGTCATAATGAGCTGAGCATTTGGTGTACAGAGCCGCTTGTTTTGCCAGTTCGTCCGCCCTTTCGTTGCCGGGAATTCCAACATGCGCTTTAACCCAAAACAATTTTACGTTGCAACCCTTGGTCTTGAGACTGGCAAGGTTGCGTCTTATTTCAAAGCCCAAGGGATGGAAAATCTCCGGGTTTTGCACCATCTCGAGAGCAGATCTCGAGTCGCTCAGCACAGCCACCGCGTCTTGCTTCTCTTTCAGCAGTAGTTCTGTGGCTTGGTACATGGCGTAGAGCTCAGCTTGGAAGACTGTGCAGAACGACTCGAGTCTCATCTTTTTTGTTTTAATTTCCCGTCCGTTTTTCCAGTATGTATATGCTGCCCCAACTTTGCCCTCCAGCTTACTCCCGTCCGTATAGATCTGGATTGACGGAATTTCACTTTGTTCTAGGGTGTCAGGCAGCATATCGTTGAGGCAGGAGAAAACAACCTCCTGCTCATGGGCCGGATGCTGAGCTTCCAGATAACTGACACGCTTCTCAATTTGCCATTTAAAGTGGGGTGGTTGCGTTTGTTTGCCTCTTTTCGCTTCATACAGCTGAGCCGCTTCCCGTATGCGAAGGTCCAAAGGAAGGAGCCCTGCTAACACGAGTGCTGCGTTAAGTGACACCGTTCTGTAAGCTCTGCAGATCTTTTGGGCAAACCTACGTTGAATAGTGTTGAGCTGTTTTTGCACCATAATCTTTGTCGCTGCCGACGCCCATACGCTCGAGGCATACATAATAATGGGCTCTATTACGGCCACGTATATCGTCCTGATGATCTCCGGGTTCAGTCCCCATTCAATTTTCGCTGTCATAGCGAGCCGCTTGTAAATGTCTGCGGCCTTACGACAGACATTTTGCACGTGTTTGTTGAAGGTGAGTTTGTTGTCTATCGTAAGGCCGAGCAGCTTTATTTCATTTACGACTGGTATGTCCAGCCCACCCATGTGCATGATAGGGGCATCAAATTTAAGTTTCTTGGTGACGACCATGGCATTTGTTTTATGCGGCGCGAATTTAAGCTTATTTTTGATGCCCCAATCACGCACATACGCGAGGGTCTGGTTTACTTTTTCCTGAATTTTGAGGGCTGAGTGCCCGGAGAACATCAAGACGACATCGTCGGCAAAAGCCTGCGCGTACACCCCCTGAGCAGTCAAGTCATTGAGGAGCGGATCCAGCAGCAGATTCCAAAATGTTGGTCCCCCTATTGAACCTTGGACACAGCCTTTGTTGGTATTTTTTGCATACGTTTTCCCGGCGTAGGTGACAACTACCCGTCTACCTTCAAAGTAGCTGTCCACAAGTCGTCTCAGGTTCAGGGGGCATTTCAGTTTGATCAGCTGGGATTTTATAGCTGGCCACCATGCACTGTCAAACGCACCTTCGATGTCGAGCGACACGATGACCACCATCTTCTTGCTCCTCAAGTTGGTCTGGATCTGTTCCATGAGGTCGTACAGCGCGTCCTCTGTGCTATGTTGGGGGACAAAGCCGTACTGTCTGGGATTGGCCTTCGGTAGAATGTGCCACCTAAGCCTTCTTACCATCATTTTTTCTAAGACCTTTCCCAGTACTGACAATAGCCCAATCGGTCGGTACGACTTTGCCTGACTATAATCGCTCTTCCCAGGCTTTCGGAGCACCACTACAGCCGCCTCCTTCCAGGGTGATGGGAAGCAAGACAGGGACAGGCATTTGTTAAGGATCTCCAAGAAGACATCTTTCTCGGCTAATATTGCTCTCAGGCATATATCCGCCGTGAATCCGTCTGGTCCTGGAGCTTTTTTGGGGTTGAAGCCACTAATAGTTCTATTAAGCTCTGCCACCGTGAACGGTGGGTCGTTAGTATCGTCTGACGTTGAGTTGCATAGTGTTTCCGCTAATCTTCTAATCCCTTCGTGAATGTTAGTATCCTCGAAGTTATTATCATCTGGGAAGAACGTTTTAGCTAGCAACTCAACCGACTTCTCTGCACTTAGAGTGGCTCCATTTTCCTCCAAGAGTTGGTCTTCGTGTCTTTCTGTCTTGCTTCTGATCACCCTGTAAATACTATCCCACATACTTTCTTTCTCTTGCTTTGTGCAATGCGCTTTCCAGCTTGCTGTTTGGGCTTTACTGGCTTCATATTCATATATGCTTTTTTGATCCAGGTATTCCTTTACCACGAGCTTCCGTCTTCGGGGAGCAGCGCCTTTGATTCTTCGTCTCATCGTGATTACAACACCCTTCAAGCGTTCCAGTTCATCGGTCCACCAAGGTAAGTATTCTTTTTTGTTATTCGGTCTTAGTAGGGGAATAGTGTTTCTGCTTGCCAGGTGTACAGACTCAATGTAGGTATGTATTAAATGTTCCAGCTGTTCTCGACACTCTATTTTGGCAACGTTTTCGGCTGTAACTCTACTCCCCTCCAGAGCAATTTTGAATTCCTCGGTGAACCGACCCCAGTCGGCTTTTCGGGTGTTGTAAACACGAGTAGACTTTGGCTTCCTCACTTCCAGAGGCCTATCCAGTTCGAGATGGAATGCTATCGCGTTGTGATCGGAACTTGTGACCGACTTATCTACTCTCCAGTCCCTGATATATCGCAGCATGTTTGGAGAGCAGACAGTTACATCGACACAGCTCGTAAAGACGCGGTCACCTCGGACTGTGTCGAATGTAGGGTCAGCTCCGTGATTAAGGATATGCATATCCATCTCGTCCAGGAAGCCCCTGTAGAGTTCGCCTCTGTCGTTCTCACATATGCTACCCCACCACGTGCTCCACGCGTTGATGTCACCCCCTATGAGGAATTTGTCCATTCGCACTGTTTCCATTAGCAGTTTGAGTCTGTCCAGGTACGGTTCAAGCGGCAGGCTGTCCTCGAAATAGACCGAGACCAATCCGATAGAACATTTTGCAGTTTTCACACAAGTCATCACTATGTTCTCGGTGATCATGGTCTGGTCATATAGGACTTCGATATTGTTATCGAATATTACAATGGCTGCTTTTACCGGTTTGGTCCTGTTCCGCTCACATTGTAATATTCGAGTGCCTGTGTACCGCTTGAGTTCCCCTTCAGAGCCTGTGTAGGGCTCTTGGACGAGTGCGAAGCTAACATCCCTTTTTCGGGCTTCTAGGAATAGCTCCTGGGTCGCCAGTTTCTTCCTTTGCAGGTTTGCCTGCAACATTTTATACACCTTTGGTGCGGCTGTGGTTCTTTGAGTGCCCTTGTCTTAACAGTACGCAACACTCGATCTCGATATTGCGTCCCATCGCTTGCGTACCGGGCACTCCCCATCAAACGCGTTATGGCTAGTTTCAAATGACTTGGCTAACCTGCAATTGCGGCATGTTGGAGTCTCCCCCGCTATGTATGCTGGGCAATCGGCTCGGTGATGTGGGCCGGCGCAGAAGCTGCATAGGTCTACTGGCTCCTTGCATAGCCTACGTCCGTGCCCATATCCCAGACATCTAGTGCACTGCACGAGTGGAGACTGATCCTGCACTACCACATATTGCAGGTCAATATGTACCCGCTTGGCTTTTGTCAGTTTTTGCCACATTGTTGGGGACACCTGCATCACCACGTGGTTTTCATGTGGGTTTCTCGCCCTACGTCTATATCTCACGATGGCTCTAAAATCGTTTTCTGCCAGGTCACCCAGAAGACCCGCGTTCTGAGACCTGAGTGATGATATTATGTCCTCGTCCTTGTTGTAAGTAAGGAGGTTTTTGAGAATTATCAGCGGGTCCTTATTTTTCGCCTCCTCTACTTTTAAATTGGTGTTTTTAGCTGTGATCTTTTCCGACAGCTTGGTTACTTCTTCCTTCGTACCACAACTAATGACCACCTTCTGGTTTTTTATTTTACGGACCCGGGTTACTTGGAGACCGTTTGTCTTTGCATCCAATGCTTCCCGGACCTTACCAAGCACTTCCTCACTCGTGTCTTTATCTAAATCTGAAGACACTATGATGGAGTGCTTTGAGCGTAATTTTGAAGGACTAGACTCGTCATTTGGCCTGCGAAGAACTTCTGCGTACGAAGGTACAGATTCCTGCAGGGAGGACACTTTTCTACTGGTGTCCTCTGAGGTCTTGCGCAATTCTTGCACTTCACTAAGAAGCTTGTCCATATTTGTGAAAGAGTTTGCACTTGTAAGTCTGTCCGCCTGATTCTTCTCTAGGGTCTCTCTTAGAATTCCCAGCTTTTCACTGTTTTCCCTAAGAAGTCTCATATGCTGGTCAATTTTGTTGGAGAGTTCTTCGTCTATACTGTCTCTAAGAGGTTGATTTTGCTTATTATTTTCTATCGTTAGCTTGGAGTCGGAATCTTGGCGAGATATGTTGGTCTGTCCCTTCACTGAATCCGTCTCCTTTACAAGTTGGTAGAGACGGTCAATAGCTTCCGTGACTCCAGCTTTGATATCGGTCTTCAGGTTCCTAGAGTTCGTCAGGTGGGCCTTCGCTTTACAAACCCACGATCTAGCTTCTGACACCCTGTCGGAGCACTTTGAAGCAGTTTTCTTGGGTGGGCTCCGCACTGCCTCCGTCGACAGTCTGCGTACTGCCAGTGGTTTGGGCTTTGGAACTCCAACCGTTTGGGTCTTTTTGGGAGATGGAGGGATGGTGCTGGCCTCCGGTTGTCCAGACTCCCATTCCCCAATACTTTTCCGGACGTTTTTCGACTGTCCCGAGGGTCCTGCCTCATTGTCAGATTCTAATACAACTAACTCCGGGTCAGTCTGATTTTTTGCGGGCGTTCTGAAGCCGAACATGTTGAAGGTCGCCTTTATATTAAAGTAACTATATATAAATATTACAACAAACACAGACCGTGCTTGTGTCACTATTGTTTTTCACAAAAGTGAAGTCAAATAACTAAGAACGACGTGTAAAGGCGTCAAACAAGAGGATTTGTACATAAAATTTCACCAAAGTGAGTGTCAAGGATGCTTGCTTAAAAGTCAAGCAAACAGGTCGAATTAAAATAAAAAATAAAAATATTTAAAAATATTTTTGTTAAATGAAATATAAATATGGGTCCCTATATTGTGAGTCACGTGACTACAAATTTTTTAATTAATTAATTCAGAGCCCCTACCCTTGCGCCTATCCAGTAAAATTATAAAAGGTTACAGAATTTACAAAAAGTTTTTCGTCATATGTTTAAAAAGTTCACCTCCTTAATGTCAGCAAACACAAAAGGGTGGGTGGGCGGGCCGAAATTTGAAAATTGTCGTCGCTTTTTGGGGTTTTTGGCGCTGCGGGCGGGTGCGCGGGGTGCGTACGAGCTCCGCAAGCGAATTTGGACTCCTAAAAAGTGACAAACGGGTGAAAATTTACGAAGTTATGCCTAAAATTTGAAGATTTTCACTAAGATTTTGAGGAAAAACGCTATTATTTCTAAACTATAATACTAATAAATTTTATTTTTTGCAGGTTGTGTAGGGGGCACGGAGCTGCGTCTTGGATGGTATCACACACCCAGTCGGACTGTAAGGGACTCTAAAAGAAATGTTTCCAAGTTGAAATTTTGATATTTTCTGTCAGAAACTACTAAAATACCTATAAAATTTTCCCTAATTAATATTGTTCAATTTTTATTATTTACTTGTGTTCGGGACGTGAATCCGCTTCTATTGAGGTATGACACACCTATATTGGGGAAAGTTTAGAAGAAGATATATCTACTATGGATTTAGGGTATGTGACCGCCTATGAAGACTTTTTACATACAAAATGTACTGAGATGCCAAAATTTGAAAATTGTCGTCGCTTTTTGGGGTTTTTGGCGCTGCGGGCGGGTGCGCGGGGTGCGTACGAGCTCCGCAAGCGAATTTGGACTCCTAAAAAGTGACAAACGGGTGAAAATTTACGAAGTTATGCCTAAAATTTGAAGATTTTCACTAAGATTTTGAGGAAAAACGCTATTATTTCTAAACTATAATACTAATAAATTTTATTTTTTGCAGGTTGTGTAGGGGGCACGGAGCTGCGTCTTGGATGGTATCACACACCCAGTCGGACTGTAAGGGACTCTAAAAGAAATGTTTCCAAGTTGAAATTTTGATATTTTCTGTCAGAAACTACTAAAATACCTATAAAATTTTCCCTAATTAATATTGTTCAATTTTTATTATTTACTTGTGTTCGGGACGTGAATCCGCTTCTATTGAGGTATGACACACCTATATTGGGGAAAGTTTAGAAGAAGATATATCTACTATGGATTTAGGGTATGTGACCGCCTATGAAGACTTTTTACATACAAAATGTACTGAGATGCCAAAATTTGAAAATTGTCGTCGCTTTTTGGGGTTTTTGGCGCTGCGGGCGGGTGCGCGGGGTGCGTACGAGCTCCGCAAGCGAATTTGGACTCCTAAAAAGTGACAAACGGGTGAAAATTTACGAAGTTATGCCTAAAATTTGAAGATTTTCACTAAGATTTTGAGGAAAAACGCTATTATTTCTAAACTATAATACTAATAAATTTTATTTTTTGCAGGTTGTGTAGGGGGCACGGAGCTGCGTCTTGGATGGTATCACACACCCAGTCGGACTGTAAGGGACTCTAAAAGAAATGTTTCCAAGTTGAAATTTTGATATTTTCTGTCAGAAACTACTAAAATACCTATAAAATTTTCCCTAATTAATATTGTTCAATTTTTATTATTTACTTGTGTTCGGGACGTGAATCCGCTTCTATTGAGGTATGACACACCTATATTGGGGAAAGTTTAGAAGAAGATATATCTACTATGGATTTAGGGTATGTGACCGCCTATGAAGACTTTTTACATACAAAATGTACTGAGATGCCAAAATTTGAAAATTGTCGTCGCTTTTTGGGGTTTTTGGCGCTGCGGGCGGGTGCGCGGGGTGCGTACGAGCTCCGCAAGCGAATTTGGACTCCTAAAAAGTGACAAACGGGTGAAAATTTACGAAGTTATGCCTAAAATTTGAAGATTTTCACTAAGATTTTGAGGAAAAACGCTATTATTTCTAAACTATAATACTAATAAATTTTATTTTTTTGCAGGTTGTGTAGGGGGCACGGAGCTGCGTCTTGGATGGTATCACACACCCAGTCGGACTGTAAGGGACTCTAAAAGAAATGTTTCCAAGTTGAAATTTTGATATTTTCTGTCAGAAACTACTAAAATACCTATAAAATTTTCCCTAATTAATATTGTTCAATTTTTATTATTTACTTGTGTTCGGGACGTGAATCCGCTTCTATTGAGGTATGACACACCTATATTGGGGAAAGTTTAGAAGAAGATATATCTACTATGGATTTAGGGTATGTGACCGCCTATGAAGACTTTTTACATACAAAATGTACTGAGATGCCAAAATTTGAAAATTGTCGTCGCTTTTTGGGGTTTTTGGCGCTGCGGGCGGGTGCGCGGGGTGCGTACGAGCTCCGCAAGCGAATTTGGACTCCTAAAAAGTGACAAACGGGTGAAAATTTACGAAGTTATGCCTAAAATTTGAAGATTTTCACTAAGATTTTGAGGAAAAACGCTATTATTTCTAAACTATAATACTAATAAATTTTATTTTTTGCAGGTTGTGTAGGGGGCACGGAGCTGCGTCTTGGATGGTATCACACACCCAGTCGGACTGTAAGGGACTCTAAAAGAAATGTTTCCAAGTTGAAATTTTGATATTTTCTGTCAGAAACTACTAAAATACCTATAAAATTTTCCCTAATTAATATTGTTCAATTTTTATTATTTACTTGTGTTCGGGACGTGAATCCGCTTCTATTGAGGTATGACACACCTATATTGGGGAAAGTTTAGAAGAAGATATATCTACTATGGATTTAGGGTATGTGACCGCCTATGAAGACTTTTTACATACAAAATGTACTGAGATGCCAAAATTTGAAAATTGTCGTCGCTTTTTGGGGTTTTTGGCGCTGCGGGCGGGTGCGCGGGGTGCGTACGAGCTCCGCAAGCGAATTTGGACTCCTAAAAAGTGACAAACGGGTGAAAATTTACGAAGTTATGCCTAAAATTTGAAGATTTTCACTAAGATTTTGAGGAAAAACGCTATTATTTCTAAACTATAATACTAATAAATTTTATTTTTTGCAGGTTGTGTAGGGGGCACGGAGCTGCGTCTTGGATGGTATCACACACCCAGTCGGACTGTAAGGGACTCTAAAAGAAATGTTTCCAAGTTGAAATTTTGATATTTTCTGTCAGAAACTACTAAAATACCTATAAAATTTTCCCTAATTAATATTGTTCAATTTTTATTATTTACTTGTGTTCGGGACGTGAATCCGCTTCTATTGAGGTATGACACACCTATATTGGGGAAAGTTTAGAAGAAGATATATCTACTATGGATTTAGGGTATGTGACCGCCTATGAAGACTTTTTACATACAAAATGTACTGAGATGCCAAAATTTGAAAATTGTCGTCGCTTTTTGGGGTTTTTGGCGCTGCGGGCGGGTGCGCGGGGTGCGTACGAGCTCCGCAAGCGAATTTGGACTCCTAAAAAGTGACAAACGGGTGAAAATTTACGAAGTTATGCCTAAAATTTGAAGATTTTCACTAAGATTTTGAGGAAAAACGCTATTATTTCTAAACTATAATACTAATAAATTTTATTTTTTGCAGGTTGTGTAGGGGGCACGGAGCTGCGTCTTGGATGGTATCACACACCCAGTCGGACTGTAAGGGACTCTAAAAGAAATGTTTCCAAGTTGAAATTTTGATATTTTCTGTCAGAAACTACTAAAATACCTATAAAATTTTCCCTAATTAATATTGTTCAATTTTTATTATTTACTTGTGTTCGGGACGTGAATCCGCTTCTATTGAGGTATGACACACCTATATTGGGGAAAGTTTAGAAGAAGATATATCTACTATGGATTTAGGGTATGTGACCGCCTATGAAGACTTTTTACATACAAAATGTACTGAGATGCCAAAATTTGAAAATTGTCGTCGCTTTTTGGGGTTTTTGGCGCTGCGGGCGGGTGCGCGGGGTGCGTACGAGCTCCGCAAGCGAATTTGGACTCCTAAAAAGTGACAAACGGGTGAAAATTTACGAAGTTATGCCTAAAATTTGAAGATTTTCACTAAGATTTTGAGGAAAAACGCTATTATTTCTAAACTATAATACTAATAAATTTTATTTTTTTGCAGGTTGTGTAGGGGGCACGGAGCTGCGTCTTGGATGGTATCACACACCCAGTCGGACTGTAAGGGACTCTAAAAGAAATGTTTCCAAGTTGAAATTTTGATATTTTCTGTCAGAAACTACTAAAATACCTATAAAATTTTCCCTAATTAATATTGTTCAATTTTTATTATTTACTTGTGTTCGGGACGTGAATCCGCTTCTATTGAGGTATGACACACCTATATTGGGGAAAGTTTAGAAGAAGATATATCTACTATGGATTTAGGGTATGTGACCGCCTATGAAGACTTTTTACATACAAAATGTACTGAGATGCCAAAATTTGAAAATTGTCGTCGCTTTTTGGGGTTTTTGGCGCTGCGGGCGGGTGCGCGGGGTGCGTACGAGCTCCGCAAGCGAATTTGGACTCCTAAAAAGTGACAAACGGGTGAAAATTTACGAAGTTATGCCTAAAATTTGAAGATTTTCACTAAGATTTTGAGGAAAAACGCTATTATTTCTAAACTATAATACTAATAAATTTTATTTTTTGCAGGTTGTGTAGGGGGCACGGAGCTGCGTCTTGGATGGTATCACACACCCAGTCGGACTGTAAGGGACTCTAAAAGAAATGTTTCCAAGTTGAAATTTTGATATTTTCTGTCAGAAACTACTAAAATACCTATAAAATTTTCCCTAATTAATATTGTTCAATTTTTATTATTTACTTGTGTTCGGGACGTGAATCCGCTTCTATTGAGGTATGACACACCTATATTGGGGAAAGTTTAGAAGAAGATATATCTACTATGGATTTAGGGTATGTGACCGCCTATGAAGACTTTTTACATACAAAATGTACTGAGATGCCAAAATTTGAAAATTGTCGTCGCTTTTTGGGGTTTTTGGCGCTGCGGGCGGGTGCGCGGGGTGCGTACGAGCTCCGCAAGCGAATTTGGACTCCTAAAAAGTGACAAACGGGTGAAAATTTACGAAGTTATGCCTAAAATTTGAAGATTTTCACTAAGATTTTGAGGAAAAACGCTATTATTTCTAAACTATAATACTAATAAATTTTATTTTTTGCAGGTTGTGTAGGGGGCACGGAGCTGCGTCTTGGATGGTATCACACACCCAGTCGGACTGTAAGGGACTCTAAAAGAAATGTTTCCAAGTTGAAATTTTGATATTTTCTGTCAGAAACTACTAAAATACCTATAAAATTTTCCCTAATTAATATTGTTCAATTTTTATTATTTACTTGTGTTCGGGACGTGAATCCGCTTCTATTGAGGTATGACACACCTATATTGGGGAAAGTTTAGAAGAAGATATATCTACTATGGATTTAGGGTATGTGACCGCCTATGAAGACTTTTTACATACAAAATGTACTGAGATGCCAAAATTTGAAAATTGTCGTCGCTTTTTGGGGTTTTTGGCGCTGCGGGCGGGTGCGCGGGGTGCGTACGAGCTCCGCAAGCGAATTTGGACTCCTAAAAAGTGACAAACGGGTGAAAATTTACGAAGTTATGCCTAAAATTTGAAGATTTTCACTAAGATTTTGAGGAAAAACGCTATTATTTCTAAACTATAATACTAATAAATTTTATTTTTTGCAGGTTGTGTAGGGGGCACGGAGCTGCGTCTTGGATGGTATCACACACCCAGTCGGACTGTAAGGGACTCTAAAAGAAATGTTTCCAAGTTGAAATTTTGATATTTTCTGTCAGAAACTACTAAAATACCTATAAAATTTTCCCTAATTAATATTGTTCAATTTTTATTATTTACTTGTGTTCGGGACGTGAATCCGCTTCTATTGAGGTATGACACACCTATATTGGGGAAAGTTTAGAAGAAGATATATCTACTATGGATTTAGGGTATGTGACCGCCTATGAAGACTTTTTACATACAAAATGTACTGAGATGCCAAAATTTGAAAATTGTCGTCGCTTTTTGGGGTTTTTGGCGCTGCGGGCGGGTGCGCGGGGTGCGTACGAGCTCCGCAAGCGAATTTGGACTCCTAAAAAGTGACAAACGGGTGAAAATTTACGAAGTTATGCCTAAAATTTGAAGATTTTCACTAAGATTTTGAGGAAAAACGCTATTATTTCTAAACTATAATACTAATAAATTTTATTTTTTGCAGGTTGTGTAGGGGGCACGGAGCTGCGTCTTGGATGGTATCACACACCCAGTCGGACTGTAAGGGACTCTAAAAGAAATGTTTCCAAGTTGAAATTTTGATATTTTCTGTCAGAAACTACTAAAATACCTATAAAATTTTCCCTAATTAATATTGTTCAATTTTTATTATTTACTTGTGTTCGGGACGTGAATCCGCTTCTATTGAGGTATGACACACCTATATTGGGGAAAGTTTAGAAGAAGATATATCTACTATGGATTTAGGGTATGTGACCGCCTATGAAGACTTTTTACATACAAAATGTACTGAGATGCCAAAATTTGAAAATTGTCGTCGCTTTTTGGGGTTTTTGGCGCTGCGGGCGGGTGCGCGGGGTGCGTACGAGCTCCGCAAGCGAATTTGGACTCCTAAAAAGTGACAAACGGGTGAAAATTTACGAAGTTATGCCTAAAATTTGAAGATTTTCACTAAGATTTTGAGGAAAAACGCTATTATTTCTAAACTATAATACTAATAAATTTTATTTTTTGCAGGTTGTGTAGGGGGCACGGAGCTGCGTCTTGGATGGTATCACACACCCAGTCGGACTGTAAGGGACTCTAAAAGAAATGTTTCCAAGTTGAAATTTTGATATTTTCTGTCAGAAACTACTAAAATACCTATAAAATTTTCCCTAATTAATATTGTTCAATTTTTATTATTTACTTGTGTTCGGGACGTGAATCCGCTTCTATTGAGGTATGACACACCTATATTGGGGAAAGTTTAGAAGAAGATATATCTACTATGGATTTAGGGTATGTGACCGCCTATGAAGACTTTTTACATACAAAATGTACTGAGATGCCAAAATTTGAAAATTGTCGTCGCTTTTTGGGGTTTTTGGCGCTGCGGGCGGGTGCGCGGGGTGCGTACGAGCTCCGCAAGCGAATTTGGACTCCTAAAAAGTGACAAACGGGTGAAAATTTACGAAGTTATGCCTAAAATTTGAAGATTTTCACTAAGATTTTGAGGAAAAACGCTATTATTTCTAAACTATAATACTAATAAATTTTATTTTTTGCAGGTTGTGTAGGGGGCACGGAGCTGCGTCTTGGATGGTATCACACACCCAGTCGGACTGTAAGGGACTCTAAAAGAAATGTTTCCAAGTTGAAATTTTGATATTTTCTGTCAGAAACTACTAAAATACCTATAAAATTTTCCCTAATTAATATTGTTCAATTTTTATTATTTACTTGTGTTCGGGACGTGAATCCGCTTCTATTGAGGTATGACACACCTATATTGGGGAAAGTTTAGAAGAAGATATATCTACTATGGATTTAGGGTATGTGACCGCCTATGAAGACTTTTTACATACAAAATGTACTGAGATGCCAAAATTTGAAAATTGTCGTCGCTTTTTGGGGTTTTTGGCGCTGCGGGCGGGTGCGCGGGGTGCGTACGAGCTCCGCAAGCGAATTTGGACTCCTAAAAAGTGACAAACGGGTGAAAATTTACGAAGTTATGCCTAAAATTTGAAGATTTTCACTAAGATTTTGAGGAAAAACGCTATTATTTCTAAACTATAATACTAATAAATTTTATTTTTTGCAGGTTGTGTAGGGGGCACGGAGCTGCGTCTTGGATGGTATCACACACCCAGTCGGACTGTAAGGGACTCTAAAAGAAATGTTTCCAAGTTGAAATTTTGATATTTTCTGTCAGAAACTACTAAAATACCTATAAAATTTTCCCTAATTAATATTGTTCAATTTTTATTATTTACTTGTGTTCGGGACGTGAATCCGCTTCTATTGAGGTATGACACACCTATATTGGGGAAAGTTTAGAAGAAGATATATCTACTATGGATTTAGGGTATGTGACCGCCTATGAAGACTTTTTACATACAAAATGTACTGAGATGCCAAAATTTGAAAATTGTCGTCGCTTTTTGGGGTTTTTGGCGCTGCGGGCGGGTGCGCGGGGTGCGTACGAGCTCCGCAAGCGAATTTGGACTCCTAAAAAGTGACAAACGGGTGAAAATTTACGAAGTTATGCCTAAAATTTGAAGATTTTCACTAAGATTTTGAGGAAAAACGCTATTATTTCTAAACTATAATACTAATAAATTTTATTTTTTGCAGGTTGTGTAGGGGGCACGGAGCTGCGTCTTGGATGGTATCACACACCCAGTCGGACTGTAAGGGACTCTAAAAGAAATGTTTCCAAGTTGAAATTTTGATATTTTCTGTCAGAAACTACTAAAATACCTATAAAATTTTCCCTAATTAATATTGTTCAATTTTTATTATTTACTTGTGTTCGGGACGTGAATCCGCTTCTATTGAGGTATGACACACCTATATTGGGGAAAGTTTAGAAGAAGATATATCTACTATGGATTTAGGGTATGTGACCGCCTATGAAGACTTTTTACATACAAAATGTACTGAGATGCCAAAATTTGAAAATTGTCGTCGCTTTTTGGGGTTTTTGGCGCTGCGGGCGGGTGCGCGGGGTGCGTACGAGCTCCGCAAGCGAATTTGGACTCCTAAAAAGTGACAAACGGGTGAAAATTTACGAAGTTATGCCTAAAATTTGAAGATTTTCACTAAGATTTTGAGGAAAAACGCTATTATTTCTAAACTATAATACTAATAAATTTTATTTTTTTGCAGGTTGTGTAGGGGGCACGGAGCTGCGTCTTGGATGGTATCACACACCCAGTCGGACTGTAAGGGACTCTAAAAGAAATGTTTCCAAGTTGAAATTTTGATATTTTCTGTCAGAAACTACTAAAATACCTATAAAATTTTCCCTAATTAATATTGTTCAATTTTTATTATTTACTTGTGTTCGGGACGTGAATCCGCTTCTATTGAGGTATGACACACCTATATTGGGGAAAGTTTAGAAGAAGATATATCTACTATGGATTTAGGGTATGTGACCGCCTATGAAGACTTTTTACATACAAAATGTACTGAGATGCCAAAATTTGAAAATTGTCGTCGCTTTTTGGGGTTTTTGGCGCTGCGGGCGGGTGCGCGGGGTGCGTACGAGCTCCGCAAGCGAATTTGGACTCCTAAAAAGTGACAAACGGGTGAAAATTTACGAAGTTATGCCTAAAATTTGAAGATTTTCACTAAGATTTTGAGGAAAAACGCTATTATTTCTAAACTATAATACTAATAAATTTTATTTTTTGCAGGTTGTGTAGGGGGCACGGAGCTGCGTCTTGGATGGTATCACACACCCAGTCGGACTGTAAGGGACTCTAAAAGAAATGTTTCCAAGTTGAAATTTTGATATTTTCTGTCAGAAACTACTAAAATACCTATAAAATTTTCCCTAATTAATATTGTTCAATTTTTATTATTTACTTGTGTTCGGGACGTGAATCCGCTTCTATTGAGGTATGACACACCTATATTGGGGAAAGTTTAGAAGAAGATATATCTACTATGGATTTAGGGTATGTGACCGCCTATGAAGACTTTTTACATACAAAATGTACTGAGATGCCAAAATTTGAAAATTGTCGTCGCTTTTTGGGGTTTTTGGCGCTGCGGGCGGGTGCGCGGGGTGCGTACGAGCTCCGCAAGCGAATTTGGACTCCTAAAAAGTGACAAACGGGTGAAAATTTACGAAGTTATGCCTAAAATTTGAAGATTTTCACTAAGATTTTGAGGAAAAACGCTATTATTTCTAAACTATAATACTAATAAATTTTATTTTTTGCAGGTTGTGTAGGGGGCACGGAGCTGCGTCTTGGATGGTATCACACACCCAGTCGGACTGTAAGGGACTCTAAAAGAAATGTTTCCAAGTTGAAATTTTGATATTTTCTGTCAGAAACTACTAAAATACCTATAAAATTTTCCCTAATTAATATTGTTCAATTTTTATTATTTACTTGTGTTCGGGACGTGAATCCGCTTCTATTGAGGTATGACACACCTATATTGGGGAAAGTTTAGAAGAAGATATATCTACTATGGATTTAGGGTATGTGACCGCCTATGAAGACTTTTTACATACAAAATGTACTGAGATGCCAAAATTTGAAAATTGTCGTCGCTTTTTGGGGTTTTTGGCGCTGCGGGCGGGTGCGCGGGGTGCGTACGAGCTCCGCAAGCGAATTTGGACTCCTAAAAAGTGACAAACGGGTGAAAATTTACGAAGTTATGCCTAAAATTTGAAGATTTTCACTAAGATTTTGAGGAAAAACGCTATTATTTCTAAACTATAATACTAATAAATTTTATTTTTTGCAGGTTGTGTAGGGGGCACGGAGCTGCGTCTTGGATGGTATCACACACCCAGTCGGACTGTAAGGGACTCTAAAAGAAATGTTTCCAAGTTGAAATTTTGATATTTTCTGTCAGAAACTACTAAAATACCTATAAAATTTTCCCTAATTAATATTGTTCAATTTTTATTATTTACTTGTGTTCGGGACGTGAATCCGCTTCTATTGAGGTATGACACACCTATATTGGGGAAAGTTTAGAAGAAGATATATCTACTATGGATTTAGGGTATGTGACCGCCTATGAAGACTTTTTACATACAAAATGTACTGAGATGCCAAAATTTGAAAATTGTCGTCGCTTTTTGGGGTTTTTGGCGCTGCGGGCGGGTGCGCGGGGTGCGTACGAGCTCCGCAAGCGAATTTGGACTCCTAAAAAGTGACAAACGGGTGAAAATTTACGAAGTTATGCCTAAAATTTGAAGATTTTCACTAAGATTTTGAGGAAAAACGCTATTATTTCTAAACTATAATACTAATAAATTTTATTTTTTTGCAGGTTGTGTAGGGGGCACGGAGCTGCGTCTTGGATGGTATCACACACCCAGTCGGACTGTAAGGGACTCTAAAAGAAATGTTTCCAAGTTGAAATTTTGATATTTTCTGTCAGAAACTACTAAAATACCTATAAAATTTTCCCTAATTAATATTGTTCAATTTTTATTATTTACTTGTGTTCGGGACGTGAATCCGCTTCTATTGAGGTATGACACACCTATATTGGGGAAAGTTTAGAAGAAGATATATCTACTATGGATTTAGGGTATGTGACCGCCTATGAAGACTTTTTACATACAAAATGTACTGAGATGCCAAAATTTGAAAATTGTCGTCGCTTTTTGGGGTTTTTGGCGCTGCGGGCGGGTGCGCGGGGTGCGTACGAGCTCCGCAAGCGAATTTGGACTCCTAAAAAGTGACAAACGGGTGAAAATTTACGAAGTTATGCCTAAAATTTGAAGATTTTCACTAAGATTTTGAGGAAAAACGCTATTATTTCTAAACTATAATACTAATAAATTTTATTTTTTGCAGGTTGTGTAGGGGGCACGGAGCTGCGTCTTGGATGGTATCACACACCCAGTCGGACTGTAAGGGACTCTAAAAGAAATGTTTCCAAGTTGAAATTTTGATATTTTCTGTCAGAAACTACTAAAATACCTATAAAATTTTCCCTAATTAATATTGTTCAATTTTTATTATTTACTTGTGTTCGGGACGTGAATCCGCTTCTATTGAGGTATGACACACCTATATTGGGGAAAGTTTAGAAGAAGATATATCTACTATGGATTTAGGGTATGTGACCGCCTATGAAGACTTTTTACATACAAAATGTACTGAGATGCCAAAATTTGAAAATTGTCGTCGCTTTTTGGGGTTTTTGGCGCTGCGGGCGGGTGCGCGGGGTGCGTACGAGCTCCGCAAGCGAATTTGGACTCCTAAAAAGTGACAAACGGGTGAAAATTTACGAAGTTATGCCTAAAATTTGAAGATTTTCACTAAGATTTTGAGGAAAAACGCTATTATTTCTAAACTATAATACTAATAAATTTTATTTTTTTGCAGGTTGTGTAGGGGGCACGGAGCTGCGTCTTGGATGGTATCACACACCCAGTCGGACTGTAAGGGACTCTAAAAGAAATGTTTCCAAGTTGAAATTTTGATATTTTCTGTCAGAAACTACTAAAATACCTATAAAATTTTCCCTAATTAATATTGTTCAATTTTTATTATTTACTTGTGTTCGGGACGTGAATCCGCTTCTATTGAGGTATGACACACCTATATTGGGGAAAGTTTAGAAGAAGATATATCTACTATGGATTTAGGGTATGTGACCGCCTATGAAGACTTTTTACATACAAAATGTACTGAGATGCCAAAATTTGAAAATTGTCGTCGCTTTTTGGGGTTTTTGGCGCTGCGGGCGGGTGCGCGGGGTGCGTACGAGCTCCGCAAGCGAATTTGGACTCCTAAAAAGTGACAAACGGGTGAAAATTTACGAAGTTATGCCTAAAATTTGAAGATTTTCACTAAGATTTTGAGGAAAAACGCTATTATTTCTAAACTATAATACTAATAAATTTTATTTTTTGCAGGTTGTGTAGGGGGCACGGAGCTGCGTCTTGGATGGTATCACACACCCAGTCGGACTGTAAGGGACTCTAAAAGAAATGTTTCCAAGTTGAAATTTTGATATTTTCTGTCAGAAACTACTAAAATACCTATAAAATTTTCCCTAATTAATATTGTTCAATTTTTATTATTTACTTGTGTTCGGGACGTGAATCCGCTTCTATTGAGGTATGACACACCTATATTGGGGAAAGTTTAGAAGAAGATATATCTACTGGGTTAGGTTAGGTTAGGTTAGGTTAGGTTAGGTTAGGTTAGGTTAGGTTAGGTTAGGTAAGGTTAGGTTAGGTTAGGTTAGGTTAGGTTAGGTTAGGTTAGGTTCGATTCGGTCACCAAAGAGGAGGTGTTGGCGGCGGTCGCAGCAATAGGGGGTTGCGACGTCGCAGTGGTGCAGGGCAGGGGGGGCATCCGGCCTGGCCGGGGCGGTATGGGCACCATCCGCCTCGAGTGCCCAGTCACAGCGGCCAAAGCCGTCCTCGCCAAAGGACGGCTTACAGTGGGCTTCAGCTCCTGCGGAGTCCGAGCACTTGAAGATCAGCCTCTGCGATGCTTCAAGTGCTTCGGAATTGGGCACACCCGGACTCTTTGCCCATCCGACGTGGACAGGGCGGACAGCTGCTACCGCTGCGGCAAAGCGGGGCACAAATCCGCCTCCTGCACGGCCACCAAGCCACGCTGTGCAGTGTGTGCCGCAAGTGGCCGCCCAGCGGACCACGTCATGAAGGGGAGGAATTGCCATCCTCCCCCTAAGAAGGGCAAAGTGCAGGCGCCGACCCGGCCTGCTGTAGCCACCGCCGTCCCTGTCCCTGAAATGGGACCTCCGGCGGCCGATGAGGGAGGTGCGATGTCCGATTGATGGATAGGTTCGAGCATCGTATCCTCCAGGCGAACACCAACCACTGCAAAGCAGCCCAGGACCTGCTTATGCAGTCCATGGCTGAGTGGTTGGTGGACGTGGCGGTGGTTGCCGAGCCATACTCGATCCCTAGCCGTTGGTTGGGTGATCGGGATGGCTTGGTGGCAATGGTGTCGCGGTCTTCCACAGACTCCCCTCCCCTCTCGCTCTTAGAGAGGGGACCGGGATATGTGGCCGCCGCGTGGGGAGATTTAGCTTTTGTGGGAGTTTATTTCTCCCCAAACCGCCCTCTCTCGGATTTCGAGAATTATCTCGAAATCCTCACCGCAGTTGTCGGTAGGGCGGCGCCGCGTCAGGTCGCCGTTTTGGGCGACCTTAACGCCAAGTCGGTGGTCTGGGGTAACCCGGCCACCTCTTGCAACGTCCGAGGCCGCGCAGTTGAGTACTGGGCGGCCTCCTCCGGTGTGTCCCTCCTCAACAGAGGGACGGTCCAGACGTGTGTGCGGCAACGGGGAGGGTCAGTGGTGGACGTCTCGTTCGCCACCCCCGTGCTAGCCGCCCGCGTCACGAACTGGTGGGTAGAGATGGTGGAGACCCTGTCGGACCACCGATATGTGCGGTTCGACATCTCCACCCAGAGCCCCCGGAGGACGGTCCCCTCGGGCCGTTCTCCCTTTCCACGGTGGGCTCTCACCCGCCTGGACCGTGAAGCGGCAATGGAGGCGGCTTTCGTCCAGGACTGGCTCGCGCCCCCTCTCGAGGTCCTGGATGTGGACTCCGCAGCGGCCGAACTCAGGAGGTCCCTGACCGAGGTGTGCAACGCCAGCATGCCTCGGTCTCGCCGCCCACCTCCCCGTCGCGCCGTTTATTGGTGGTCGGAGGATTTAGCGGGGCTCCGAGCAGCTTGTGTGGCAGCAAGGAGGGCCTACACGCGGAGTCGACGGCGCAGCCACCGGGACGAGGCCAACGAGGACCTTCTGTACGCTGCGTACGTTGAGGCGAGGAGGGTCCTCAAGTCGGCCATTGGCGCCGCCGATGACGCGGCGAAAGCCGAGATGCTGGAGGGTCTCGATAGGGACCCGTATGGGAGACCATACAAGGCGGCGCGGAACAAACTGCGCCCCTTTGGTCCCCCACTAACGGAGTCTCTCGAGCCGGCATTGCTGGATGGGGTGGTCCGGGCCCTATTTCCGGCTGGATCCAACCACACCCCACCAGTAATGGATCCCCCGCAGGGGGCGGCTCCACTAGAGGGGGAGGAAGAGGAGGCTTCTCCAGTGACGGTGGCAGAGTTTGAAGGGGAGGCTCTCCGCCTCCGTGTCAAAAAGACGGCACCTGGGCCAGACGGCGTCCCAGCACGGGTGGTGGCCATCGCCGCCTTCCAAATGGGCGAGAGGTTTCGGGGCCTATTCAGCACGTGTTTCGCGTCTGGAAGGTTCCCGAAACCCTGGAAGGAGGGGCAGTTGTGCCTCCTCCGGAAGGAGGGACGCCCGGCGGACTCCCCCTCGGCATACCGACCCATCGTTTTACTGGATGAGGTCGGAAAAATGTTCGAGGGCATCGTAGCCAACCGGCTCAACGAGCACCTGCGGAGAGTCGGACCGGACCTGTCGGACGCCCAATTCGGTTTTCGAAGGGGGCGTTCGACGGTGGACGCACTGGCCCGACTGAAAGGCCAGGTGCAGGAAGCTAAGGAGGCAGGGGACGGGGTTTTGGCTGTGTCATTTGACATAGCCAACGCCTTCAACTCCGTCCCCCATGCGACAATCTTGGAGGCACTCCGCTATCACGGAGTGCCTCGGTACCTGCGGTGTCTCCTGGCCGACTACCTGGGGGACCGAGCTGCCCTCCTTGTAGATCGGACGGGCCAGCTCCGTCGGTATGATGTGGGGTCCGGTGTTCCACAGGGGTCTGTCCTGGGACCGCTCCTGTGGAACATTGGTTTCGATTGGCTGTTGCGGGGAAGTCTCCTCCCTGGCACGAGTGTCATCTGCTATGCGGATGACACTCTTCTCACTACCCAGGGAGGAGATTTTAGAGAGGCGGCGAGTCTGGCTTCGGCCGGCGGATCCTTAGTTGCGGGAAGGATCCGCCGCCTAGGTCTCAAGGTGGCGCTGCACAAGACCGAGGCCGTGTTTTTCCACGGACCTCGGCAGCGAATTCCCCCTGACGCCCACATTGTCGTGGAGGGCGTCAGGATCGAGGTGAAGGCCCAGATGAAATATCTGGGCCTAGTCCTCGACAGCAGGTGGCGCTTCGGCCCGCACTTCAGCGGGCTGTCGACGCGCCTGCTGAAGGTTGCGGGCGCCCTTTCGTGGCTCCTCCCAAATATGGGAGGGCCCAGGGCACGATGCCGGCGCTTGTACGCCGGCATCCTGAAGAGCATGGCCCTTTACGGGGCCCCTATCTGGGCGGACTCCCTCCGTAGGAGGGAGAACGCAACCGCTCTCCGCAGGCCTCAAAGGGCCATTGCACTGCGGGTGGCGCGGGCCTACCGCTCAGTAGGATTTGCGGCGGCGTGCGCTCTGGCTGGCACCCCTCCTTGGGAGCTCGAGGCGGGAGTGCTCGCCAGAGTGTACGAATGGACGGCGGGGCGTAAAGCCCGCGGGGAACACCCCGCCTTGGAGGAGCGAGAGGCCGTCCGGCGTGAGGCGAGGGAAGCCGTCGTCCATCATTGGACGGAGGACCTCGCCGCCGCCACTTTTGGCCGCCGTACGCTAGATGCGATTGGGCCAGTCCTAGAAGATTGGTTGGGGCGGCCCCATGGCTTCCTCTCGTTCCGTCTGGTGCAGGTTTTAACCGGGCATGGGTGCTTCGGCTCATACCTGCACCGGATCGGGAGGGAGGAGACAGCGGTGTGTCACGACTGTGGCACCGCGGTGGACACGGCGCAGCACACCTTAGAGGTGTGCCCTTCGTGGACCGAGCTGCGCCGCAGCTTGGTCAACATTATCGGGCCAGACCTCTCGCTTCCCAGCGTCGTAAAAGCTATGCTGGGGGGCGATGGGGCCTGGGAAGCGGTCGCCTCCTTTTGCGAAGAAGTAATTTCGCAAAAGGAGGCCGCGGAGCGTGCGAGGGAGGAGGACCCCCTTGCTGCGCCACTGCGAAGACGTCGAAGAGGTGGGAGAAGGCGATTGAATAATCACCTTCCCCCTCCCGGTGGTGAGTAGCGAGAGACACGCGCGGGGGCGCCTTCTCTCGCATTGCACGTACTCACCACCTCCGTCGGGCGGGAATGGCCAAGCATTCCTGGTCATTCCCGGGCCCCTCCTGCTGGGAGGGGCGTGTAGGCCCCGCTGTAAAAGCGGGCGGTCGTAGAAGGAGGACTGGACGCAAAGGCTCTGCCGGTCTCCCAGTCCTCCTCCACACAAACGATGCTGGAATGTCGCTGGGTTGTTTAGTGGGTATACCGGTCGTCTACCGGCGAGTCCCACATCCCCCCTCCATCCCCCGATGGGGGGGCATGCGTAATGCATTTTTCCCAGCGTCAAAAAAAAAAAAAAAAGGTTAGGTTAGGTTAGGTTAGGTTAGGTTAGGTTAGGTTAGGTTTTTTTTTTTTTTTTTTTTTTTTTTTTTTTTTTTTTGTTACTTGTTCCTTTGATGTTAAAAATTATCAAAGTCTGCTTGCATTTCTTTCTTTTATTTCAATGGGATGCAATATGACCGTTCCCTGTTTGGGTGTAGGGATTCTTACTCTATTTATCTTATTTAATTTCCTATATTTTACTATTTTACTTATATCTTTATATCTTGTTCATATATTTGTTACATTTATTTCTTAACTGAACTACTGAAATACCTATTTTTATTTACTATGTTTTTTATGCTGTTTATATATATTTTAAAAATATATATTCACCATAATTTCATACCTACTTATTTCTATTACCAACTATAATAACAATTTCAGTACAGAAACTTAGAAATTGGTTCCTTGTCTCTTTATTGGCCATTATTTTGTTTGAATTTTCTGCGACTATTTCGATATTCAAAGACATGCTAGTTTCGTATCTTTTTAGAGCGAAGACGGGGCACTCGAATAAAACATGGACTATCGTTTCGCTTACATCTGGGTCACAGATGCACGATGGATTCTCCTTACACTTGAATCGGTTCAAGTATTCGGAGAACCCACCGTGCCCCGTTAAAGCTTGGGTCGTTTGGCTGGTGGGGACGAAGTTGCGGACGATTTTATACGCTTCTATGGCATCTGGGAAGAAGATTTTTGTGACTCCAGCTGTTGTTCCGGCCTTGTACCGCTGGTTCCATTCTTCGAGCGCTCCGAGACGAATCTGCCGCTTTGCGTAGGAGACCGGGAAATTGTCATAATCGGGCCGCCTTTTGGTGTTCTGCGCGGCCTCTTTCGCAAGCTGATCTGCGCGCTCATTACCCTGCAGTCCCGCATGGGCTTTGATCCAAAATAAGGAGACTTCCTTATTTTGGATTTTGCAGGTTCTGAGGTTTTCCCGTGTCTCCTCGGCCAAGGGGTGTAAGGAGCCATTGTTAGTGATTGTCTGGAGCGCTGAACTGGAGTCACTGTATATCCCATAAGTCTGTTCTGAGCGTTTGAGGATCTCTCGCGTGGCCTTGCATATTGCCAATAGTTCAGCCTGATAGACCGTGCAATATGATGGCAGTTTGAATTTGAGGGCTTTGATCTCGGCATCACCGGACCATAAGGACAGTGCTGCTCCGACCTCACCCTCCATCTTACTGCCATCGGTGAAGATTTTGACCTCTTGGGAGTCGTGGAGGTCCATTTGTTCCTGGTCTATCAGGCTGACGTAGCCCAGGCTGATATGCTCTGCGGGATGCTTTGTTTGAGCGTATGGTATGTGTCGCTCCACCTCCCTGTCCACTAGCTCTGGTCGGGGCACCCCCCTCTTCACCTCGTACAGTGCGGCTGCCTCCTGTATCCTGAGGTCGAGTGGGAGTATCCCGGCCAGGACCAGTCCTGAGTTCAGGGAGACGGTGCGGTACGCCCTTGTTAGCTTTTGGACGAAGCCCCTCTGTACCGCGTTCAGCTGTTTTTGGATGCCTATCTTCCTTGTTGCTGGTCCCCAGACGCCCGCCGCGTACATTATGACGGGTTCCACAGTTGCTGTATATATGATCCTAGTGATCTCCGGGCTAAGGCCCCAACTACTCCTGGCGGCTCTAGATAGCTGCTTATATATATTGATAGCCTTCTTGCAGACGTTAGCAGCATGGCTGTTGAAGGTTAACTTATTGTCTATGGTGAGCCCCAGGATTTTTACTTCTTGCGACATGCCGATGTCGACCCCGCCCATGCGCAGGAGTGGGGTATCGTACTTCAGTTTGCGAGTGATAGTCATTGCGTTTGTTTTGCTCGGCGCAAATTTGAGCTTGTTTCTGATACCCGGTTAGGTTAGGTTAGGTTAGGTTAGGTTAGGTTAGGTTAGGTTAGGTTAGGTTAGGTTAGGTTAGGTTAGGTTAGGTTAGGTTAGGTTAGGTTAGGTTAGGTTAGGTTAGGTTAGGTTAGGTTAGGTTAGGTTAGGTTAGGTTAGGTTAGGTTCTATGACTGGGCCCTCCGGGGTGCTGGCCTTCGTGGCGTCGGCGTCGTTTGTTACGCTGACGACACGCTGGTCACCGCCAAGGGGGGTACCTATAGGGAGGCGGCAATCCTCGCCACGGCCGGAGTCGCAATGGTCGTGGCCAGGATCAGGAGGCTCGGTCTGGAGGTGGCGCTCCACAAGTCGGAGGCCATTTGTTTTCATGGTCCCCGCAGGGCGCCACCTGCAGACTCATCCATAGTGGTGGGAGGAACTTCCATCCCCGTCAGGACGACGTTGAAGTATCTCGGCGTCGTCCTTGATAGCCGGTGGAAGTTCGAGGCGCACATGCGGCGGCTGTCCCCCAAATTGTTGGGGGCAGCCGGCGCACTGAGTCGCCTCCTCCCCAATATTGGGGGTGGAGAGGGCAGCTGCCGCCGCCTCTATACAGCGGTGGTCAGCTCGATGGCCCTATACGGAGCCCCCATATGGTCCGGGAGGCTCGATCGGCGGGAGACCGCCCTGCTGATTGCAGCTCAACGGACCATGGCTGTGAGAGTGTGCCGGGGGTATCGGACACTCTCACACGAGATGGCATGCGCCCTCGCTGGCCTTCTCCCCTGGGACCTTGAGGCCGAAGTCTTGGCCTCGGTCTACCGCCGCAGAGTGCGAGCGCGGGAGCGGGACGAGCGACCGGCGCCGCGAGAGTTAGCGCATTGGCGCAACAACGCTAGGGCGTTGGCTCTCGCTAGGTGGGAGGGACGACTCCTCGATGGGTCCATTCAAAGGGGGAATAGTAGTCGACGGCTCCTCGATGCTATTCAGCCCGTTCTCCGCGAGTGGATCAATCGGAGACATGGGAGGCTCTCGTTTAGGCTGACGCAGGTGCTCTCGGGACATGGTTGTTTTGGGAGCTACCTGCATCGCATCGCCAGACGAGAAGCCTCCCCGGCGTGCCACCAGTGCGGCTGTGCAGTAGACACTGCCCAGCACGCGCTGGAGGCATGCCCTGGAGAGGACGAACCGCGACAAGCTCTGGTCGCGGTCATTGGGACGGATCTCTCATTGCCGACCATCCTAGCCAGGATGGTCGCCGATGAGAGATGTTGGGAGGCAGTAGCCTCCTTCTGTGAGATTATTGTCTCGCGGAGGGAGGCGGCGGAGCGTGAGAGGGAGAGAGACCCTCTCTCTCTTCCGCTCCGGAGAGCGCGGACACGGGTGCGGGCTAATCGAGCCCGCACTCCGTCTCCGCTGAGAGGGCCTGGGCCGTCGGATGCGGGGGCATCCGGCACCCTTCAGAGATAGGTCCTCTCGCGATGTTGATGCCCCCTCCGTGTTCGGGGGGCATCACACGAGGTGGAGGGGTGTTCCTATTGACACCCCTCACCGAGGAGGGCCCGCCACTTTACAGCGGGCAGCGGCGTCGACGGGGGCTGTGGTAAGAATAATTCGGTCCCACGCCCCCCGTCATCAGTCGAAGACGCTGGAACACCGTGGGGTTTTAGACGGTATGGGCGCCTTTAGCCGAGTCCGTCATACCCCGTATGCCCCCCCCGCATACGGCAATGCGTAACAGCATTTCCCCAAGCAAAAAAAAAAAAAAAAAAAAAAGGTAAGGTTAGGTTAGGTTAGGTTTTTTTTTTTTTTTTTTTTTTTTTTTTTGTTGGTAGGAAGGAGGAAATCCTCATGGATACCCTTACGGGTGATGTCCGACTCCACCGGGCTCGGTGACCTACGGACTAAAACCATCCTCCCTATGCAGATGTCCTCTGACAGCGATCAGAGACTTTGTTTAGCGAGTATTTCATAATTTGTATTAATGTTTGTAATTTTTAGCAAAAGGTCTAGCGAAGTATTTAAGTACATAAAATTTTGAATTTGAAGATTTCTGAATTTGTAATGTTATCTGTTTCTTGAGTTTATCTAATTTTTAACTATATATATAATTTATGCTATACTAATATATAATCATTATATACTGTCAGCATAATTTGTTCATCTGTTTCTTTTTCCTACTATTTTAACTATGTTTTCACAGTATTCCAATAGCACTTTTCGGCAAGAGTCTGTCCGTATAATCTCAGTTAAGTTGTCTGGTCTTAATTCTATATTTATTTTATTTTCCAGGTCGTATCTTTGTCGACCGAAGACAGGGCAGTCAAAAAGTAAGTGCGGCACAGTTTCAGGTGTATCCTCTTCACAGATGCATGATGGGTCCGCCTTACACTTGAATCGATTCAAGTATTCGGAGAACCCACCATGCCCCGTCATCGCCTGCGTTAGTAGTTTGTTCGGCTCAAACTTTCTGACTACTCTGTATGCTTCTACAACATCGGGAAGGAATAGTTTTGTCACTGACGCTGTTTCGCCTGACCTGTATCTCCGGTTCCACTCGTCAAGCGTATCCGAACGAATTTGCCGCTTGACGTATGAGACCGGCGCTAGGTCGTAATCTGGCTTTCGTTTTAGTTTTAGGGCAGCTTCTTTGGCCAATGTGTCCGCTCGCTCATTCCCCTCAATCCCCACATGTGCTTTTACCCAGAATAGTGAGACATGCTTGTTTTGTTGCTTAATAGCCCTAAGATGCTCTCTGGCTTGGACCGCCAGGGGATGAGGGGACGTGGCATTTTGGATCACTTCAAGGGCTGATCTAGAGTCGCTGTGAATTTCGAAGCTTTCTTCGGGACGTTCGAGAATAACTTCCGTGGCCTTAACAATGGCCAAGAGTTCTGCTTGGTACACGGTACAGTAATGTGGCAGTTTAAGCTTGAGGGCTCTGGTTTCTGTGTCGTTATGCCATAGCGACAGTGCTGCTCCAACCTTACCCTCAATCCTACTACCATCTGTGTAAATTTTGATTGCCTGATTGTTGTCGTTTTCTACTCCCTCTTGGCCATTTAGTCTAATCAAGTTTGGAGTACAGTTCTCCACCGGATGGGGCATATTTGTGAACGGTACCATTTTCTCGACTTCCCATTCAGCTGGTGATGACCGAGATATCCCCCTCTTTGCCCTGTACAGAGCGGCTGCCTCCTGTACTCTAAGATCCAGAGGTAATATCCCAGCCAGCACCAGCGATGAGTTTAATGAGACTGTTCTGTACGCTTTGCATATTTTTTGCGCGAATCCTCTTTGTACCGAGTTCAGGTGGCGCTGTATTCCGAGCTTTCGGACAGCTGGTGCCCAGGCACTGGCGGCATATGTGATCACAGGCTCTACTGTTGCGATATAGATGGTGCGGACTACCTCCGGGTGAAGCCCCCAACTGACCTTTGCAGCCCTTGACAGCTGTTTGTAAATATTTAGTGCTTTTTTACAAATGTTGGCTACATGTGTATTGAAGGTCAGCTGGTGGTCAATGGTCAGTCCGAGCACTTTTACATCTTTACACATGCCTATGTCGACCCCGCCCATGGTCAGGAGTGGTGTATCGTACTTCAGTTTACGAGTCAGCGTCATCGCATTGGTCTTATGCGGCGCAAATTTCAGTTTGTTTCTCATACCCCACTCCCGAACACATGCGAGGGCGGCATTGGCCTGTCTTTGCACTTCTAATCCTGTGTCCCCCTGGAACACTAACACCACATCATCGGCAAATGCCTGGACGTAGTCACCCCTTGTCGTGAGTTCTTTAAGGAGGGAATCCAGGAGAAGATTCCATAGGATTGGACCTCCAATCGAACCTTGGACGCAACCCTTTGTAGTGGTTTTTGGATGTTCAGCCCCTGCATACCTCACACTAACCCTCCTGTCCTGAAGATAGCTGTCTATGATTCTTCGGATGTTGACAGGACACTGTTCCTCAGCCAAACGGACTTTTATAGCTGGCCACCAAGCGCTATCAAAAGCTCCCTCTATGTCTAATGATACCATTGTCACCAGTTTTTTCTGTTTTATACGTTCTTCTATGTGGTGAATCAGATCATAGAGAGAGTCTTCCGTGCTTCTTTGGGGCATAAAGCCGTATTGACGAGTACTAATCCGAGGAAGAAGGTGCCATTTCATTCGACATACTATCATTTTTTCCAGTATCTTCCCCATCACTGGAAGCAAGCCTATGGGTCTATAGGATTTGGGATTTGAGTAGTCATCTTTTCCGGGTTTCCGCAGTACTATCACAGTAGCATGCTTCCAGATAATGGGAAAGTAACCCAATTCAAGACATTTATTGGCTAGTGCGAGGTATATGTTCGGGCTTTGAAGGATGGCATGCTTACATATATCGGCAGTGAGCCCGTCTGAGCCTGGAGCCTTTTTTGGATTGAAACTATCCACCGCGATCTTTAGCTCCTCCAGAGTAAACGGAGGGTCATGTTGCTCATCATGGACAACTACGTTTACCCGGTTGGCAGCTTCCCTGATTCGGCGATGGACAGTATTATCCTCGGTCTCCAGATCTTCCGGGTAGAACGTTTCCGCTAAATATCTGGCCGATTCCTTTGCTTCCAATGGTCTTCCATTCTTTACTAGGGGTTGGTCTTCATGCCGCTTCGATGTTCTTCCAATCACCCTATAGATTCCCTCCCATAGTCCCTCATTTGTCTGTTTTTCACAGAACCCCTTCCAGCTAGAAATCTGCGCTTCCTTCGCTCTGCTCTCATATTTTTCTTTTGCCTGTAGGTACTCATTGACGACTTTCTTTTTACGGACCGGTGCCGCGCATCTTATCCGATTCTTTTTGGTGGCGACTTCTCTCTTCAGTTCCGCGAGCTCTTGAGACCACCACGGCATGTTAAAATCCTCTTGTGCTTTTTTCTGTGGAATTGTTTGTTGACATGTTTTCGTTATAGTGTATATAAATAGTTCTATTGTCTGTTCCAAATTTGTTATGTCCGTGATGTTATTAATTTTTGTGTCGTTAATTTCGTGTTCCAGAATTAATTGGGCCAGTTTCTCATGAAACTGACTCCAATTGGCTTTATTTGTATTGTATTGCCTTGTTGTTCTCTTAATATTGATACCCTTTGATTTTTGCAACAAGATTTTAAAAACTATGCCGTTGTGGTCCGAGCTCGTCAAGCCTACCTCCACCTTCCAGTCGTCTATCATGCCCAGTATATCCTCAGAGCAGGCTGTCACGTCCACGGAACTGGTGTACGTTATGCCCCCTCTTACCGTGTCGAAGGTAGGGATATCACCGTCGTTAAGCACATGCAGGTTCATGTCGCCAAGTGCACCCGCCATGTCCTCTCCTCTGTGGTCAACTGTTCGGCTGCCCCACCAGGTACTTTTTGCATTACAGTCACCTCCTATAACTATCCTCGTGGGCCCAAGCTTCGTATCTATTTTCTTGAGCTGCTCCAGGTAGGGTTCTATGGGTAGATCTTTCTCGAAATAGAAGGAAACTACGGTTATTTTCCATGCACTGGTTCGAATCCTAACCACAACTATGTTGTTTGTGGTTAGTTCTGGGTACTGTATAACGTCAATTTCCTCATCAAAGACAGCGATTGCAGCTTTTACAGTACCCTCTCCCTGGTCAGTGTTTTGAAAAATTTTAACCCCTCCGTAGTCCCTCATCCTTCCAATTCCTCCCACATACGGCTCCTGAAGCAGCGCTAGACTAATTTTCCTTTTCTTTGCCTCAATGAAAAGTTCTTGGGTTGCCAATTGTTTTCTCTGTAAGTTTGCTTGGGCTACACTGTACGGAATTTCCCTGGTGTTTCTTTTTGTTTTGCTTCTAATTGCCTCGTTTTCCCCCATTTCCACTTTAGCAATATGCTATAGACGCTCGAGCTAAAGTATCCCACTTCTTCCGCACTACACAGTCTTGGCTAAATGCATTGTGGTCTGTCTGCGCCAGTTTTGCATGTGTGCAGTTGCAGCATACTGGGATTTCTCCAGCGAGCCAGTCTGCACATTCATTTTTCTTATGTGGTCCTCCACAGTGGCTGCACTTCTCTATTTGCTCTTTGCAGAATCTTCTGCCGTGACCATACCCCAAGCAGAGCGAGCATTGTACTAATGGGGACTGGTCAGCCACCTTGACCCTTTGGAGGTCTATGTGCACTGCTCCTATCTGAAGTACACGATTCCATATTTTGGAGGACACTCTTATTACTACGTGGTTTGTTAGGGGATTTCTTGTCTTTTTCTTATACCTAATTTCTATTTTATCTTCCTGCTTATCGAGGCCCTGAAATATTCCCGCATTCTGATTTCTCAGAGATTGTAAAATATCTTCGTCACTGTTGTAGTTCAGTACGTCTCTGAGGATCAGAAGCGGGTCCTTGTTTTTAATTTCCTCGACAAGCAAGTGCTCTTCTGCTCCTGAAAGCCGCTCTTTTATTTTTCTTCTCTCTTCCTCGGTCTTACATCCTACTATGATCTTTCTATCCTTTGCCTTCCTTATTCTTTCCACATTAATTCCACCTTCCCTCGCATTAATGACATTTCTTATTCTATCCAAAACTTCTTCTCCGGTTTCGGTTTCATCTTTAGATGTAACGACCACAGAGTGTAGCGCGGTTCGTTCAGGAATCTGTCTAGCCTTCTGACTCGATGCCACAGACGCATACGTAGCCACGTCCAATGTTTCTTGCTGCTTTTCTATTGATCCCTTAAGCTTTTCCATCTTCTCGCTATGTTCCCGTATTAACCTGCTATGCTCTTCTATTTGTCTAATAAGCGCTGATTCTGCTTTATCTGTCGATTTCTCCTGTCTATCTTTTGATTCCGTCGCTCCTTCTTGCGTCTTATTAGACTTTTTCACTTGGCTCGTTCCCATTTCAGCCTCTTTTACCAATTGGTAGAGTCGGTCCAGAGCCTGCACGACCTCGGTTTTAATGTCGGTCTTTAAGTTGCGAGAGTTGCTAAGGTGCAACTTCGCTTTATTTAGGCAAGCTCTGGCCTCCGCAACTCGATTCTGGTGCTTAAGTGGGCTTCGTTTAGTCTCTACAGAAAACCTCCGCGAAGCCATTCCACTCTCTCCGGAGATTGTCGAGCTCTGTTTCTGTCCCGAAGAGCTATTTGGAGCAACTGTCTCTGTCCGAGGCTGTTTTTTATATTTGACAGTCTCCCACTCACCTATGCTTTTCCGTACGTTTTGGGTACGGCTAGACTCTCCTTCCTCCTGAGTGTAATCAGCTTTAAGGTCGGGATCAACAGTCGTCATATTTGGGGAGCTCTCTGTATTCTCCTTTGTTGTCTTAATGGGTGTACGTATTCCAAACATATCAAAAGTATGTGGTATCAGCAAATTAAAAACTAGAGTAGTAGTAGTAGAGTAGTAGAGTAGTAGTTCTTTAAAAAGAACGTCAGGTGTACATACAAAATGTATCCAATAGGATAATTTGAAATCAGGCACAGCCTGTGTAATTTTCTAGTTTCACAATAGTGAAGGTCAGATACTAAAATAAATGTAATAAAGCGTTAATAAAAAATAATAACTTGCTAAACAATCAAGCAAACAAGTCAACTTAAAATATAAAATAAAATAAATATTTTAAAAATATTTTTGTTAAATAGAATAGCAATATGGGTCCCAAATTGTGAGTCACGTCAATCTAGAAATTTTATAATAATTAATTCAGAGTCCCTGTGCTTGCGCCTATCCCGGAAAATTACAAAAAGTAACAAAAGTTACAGAAATTTTTTCGACATATAAATAATTGTTCACCTCCTCAATGTCGGTAAACACAAAAGAAATTGTCGTCGCTTTTTGGGGTTTTTGGCGCTGCGGGCGGGTGCGCGGGGTGCGTACGAGATCCGCAAGCGAATTTGGACTCCTAAAAAGTGACGAACGGGTGAAAAATTACAAAGTTATGCCTAAAATTTGAAGATTTTCACTAAGATTTTGAGGAAAAACGCTATTATTTCTAAACTATAATACTAATAAATTTTATTTTTTGCAGGTTGTGTAGGGGGGACGGAGCTGCGTCTTGGATGGTATCACACACCCAGTCGGACTGTAGGGGACTCTAATGGAAATGTTTCCAAGTTGAAATTTTGGTATTTTCTGTCAGAATCTACTAAAATACCTATAAAATTTTCCCTAATTAATATTAATCGTTTTTAACTATTTAGTTGTGTTCGGGACGTGAATCCGCTTCTATAGAGGTATGACACACCTATGTTGGGGAAAGTTTAGAAGAAGATATATCTACTATGGATTTAGGGTATGTGACCGCCTATGAAGACTTTTTACATACAAAATGTACTGAGA